>PYHW01010409.1:11943553-12043655 GCA_013186435.1 Turdus rufiventris | reverse complement strand
CAATAATTTACTTCTAGTTTTTGGAAGTTATACTCACCATTAAAAACAAAATTAGTGAGGATGCTAATTGTTAGCTAAAAGTAAACTGACTAGAATTAAAATGGAAAACATGGTAAAATACAGTAGAAAACTTCATTGTTTATTCAGTCAGAGCGCTTGCTAAGGTCACCTGTCTGACATCTAACAACCTTTAACCAGTGATTGTAAGGTCTAAGAATGCCTGCTTGTATTTGATAGATTTATGTGGCTCCAGAGTGATCTCATGAAGGTTTCTGCCCCATCATTCATTTGGGTACTTCAAATGTAAAATGAGCATAACATTATATACGTGAGACAATGACCAAAAATACAGAGATAGGACTAGACAGCACGATTACTCCTTTCCACTCCCAATTCTTTTTGATAAAGAGATTAGAATTTGGCAAAGATCAGAAAGATCAGCTTGCCTTCCTTTTTTTTGGTTTTTTTTTGGTTTTTTTCATGCTATTTAACAAATTCAAAGGGAATGCAAAAACTAATAACAGCCACTTTAAAGTTGTCTGTCAAAATACTGCAGTTGAACTTCCCTTCAATGTACTAAGATAGTTCCCAGGGAGCATTACTAACATGATGCATGGAAAAACATGATGATGGAAATATCCAGTAACAATAAGCAGGAACACATTTTATCACAGTACTAATTTTCCTATTCTTGTCCCAGTATAAATCTCAAGTAAAAGTAATTAAGCCTTCCTTTTGTGAGAATAGCAGTTAAAAACTAGAGGTTATAAATACTTTTTCAAAAGTAAGTGTAACATCTTCCTATAACATCTATTAGTCTAAATTTTTTCATATACAGAAAGATCTAAAAACAAAAAGGTTTTTTTTTTTGTTAAAATGCATAGTAGTCTGACACTAGACACTAGGACACTAGATTTATGTGTCAACAACTTAATTATTATCTGAAAATATTAATTCCATAAAGTATTGTAGACCTTTTAATGACTGTTTTATTAATAGTACTTCCCAATACCAGTGACCATCTGTGACTGCTTCACCATCTGTGATTCCTATTTCAGTTCAGGAGGGGGAAATAACTGTGGTATTACACTGATTTTACAATATTAAACATTAGCCAACTAGACCTACTGTAGATTATTAATTTGTCTTTGCTTATAAGTGCACACTGAGCAAGATAAAATTAGCTCCTTTGATTTGTTGGCAAAACATGGGTTTGTGAAATGGCCATGGGAAGCTGAAAAGATTAAATTGCGTTTATTGAAATCTGAAACATGCAAAAGTTGATGGACTTTAGATTAAGAGAATAAAAGAGCTTAAATGGGACTTGAAAATATGGTGAATGTTTCCTTAAAGATCCATGGCAAATGATGTGTTGATTGTTATAATTTTTTTGAAGTTAGGTAACAGAGGACCAGCAAAAGAGAACTGTCAATACATCTTAAAAACTTGTATAGTTTGTTGATGCCATATTAAAATAAACTGAGAAACTCCTACATAAGATTATTTATATCTTATCTGAATGAAGTAGCATTTATTTCAAAAGAAATGCTATTTTTAGTTAAAAGCAGTTAATCCTTGCAGAAATTGTGTCCTTGCCTGCAGAGGCAGGAGAGTCAATTTGATCAATATGGTTTTTATTCTTCCCTTATTAAACTGGGCTAAAATGTTTCCATGTGTTGGTATTAACATGTCTGCATTCTGTAATAGCTGAGCTGATTTTTCTTTTGCTTCAGTGTATGTGTGTAGATCAATCTCTTTTCTTTTGCTAAGGCAAAATTTGTAAGAAGCTTTTAGGGAGATAGGATGCAATTTCAAAATCATTCAGGTCCTGTTTTTTAATCTGCATATATTGCATGGGAGCCTAAACTTCAAAACTAAAAAAAAAAATTCAAAATCATTAGTACTTTAGGATGCAAATTGAATTGCATCTAACCAGTTGCACTGTCTACATTCCTAGCTGATGAAGAGAGATTGGCACCCCAAAAAACTACTTATCAGCCTAAGGTAGATAGTTCTACATCACAACAAATTACTCTTCTACCATTAATTGTGAGGAAGTCTGGACATCTGGACAGAATTAAATTGCTAGAATTTTATACTGCTTTAAAATTTAAGTTTTACATTGTAGCTTTCTGACTGGAACAAATTTTATTTATGAAAGTCTTCAGTGATCTGAAGAAAACTTATACCAGTTTTGAAAGGGACAAGAAAATCCCATATATATATATATATATATATTATCAGATACAGGGCAAAAATTACAAGATCATGTAAGAACTTACTGTCTTGTCACTAGAAAGTTCTGCTTTATTATCTGGACAATAAAGTGTCCAGTGTGTGGCTCAGAGTCATATATTCAACTTTACAGATATTTTTACTAAATTTATATATATATATATATATATATATATATATATATATATATATATATATTTCCCTTGCACACACATATGCATTGAATATGTTTCTGCATAAGCATGCAAAACATTAAAAAAAAACAAACAAAACCAAAAACTTTTAAATTACCATTGATTCAATTTTAAGAATATAAGATAGATTTTATTAATCTTAGGCTAAACAAAGTCCTAGTGAGTTTCAGCCTTATTTGTGCATTAGATTGCTCATGTTTAACAGACTAATAGCCATTTTCTTTTCTATTTTCTGCTGCTTAATCACAGATACAAAATTTCCTGTGTCTTAAGGAAAGTATGTGGTTAAGTTAAAAAGCCATACCCTGAAAAAATTTAAATAACTTGTGATTAATTTCCCTCAAGAATAGTGATTCAGTCTTGTTTCTTCTATTGCAGTCAAAAGGTTCTTCAAGCATGACTCCATCCAGCACTCAAAAGAAGGTGAAGAGGACTCTGCCCAATCCACCTCCAGAAGAAGCAACAGCAGGAACTCAGTCCCCATATACTTCTATGGGATCAGTTTCACGTAGAAGGATTTGTAGGACCACCACTATGGCCAGAGCCAAAATTCTTCAGGATATAGACAGGGAATTGGATCTGGTCGAACGTGAATCAGCCAAGCTTAGGAAGAAGCAAGCAGAGCTAGATGAGGAGGAAAAAGAAATAGATGCCAAGTTGAGATACTTGGAAATGGGCATTAATAGGAGGAAAGAAGCCCTACTAAAAGAAAGAGAAAAGAGAGAGCGTGCCTATCTCCAAGGAGTAGCAGAAGAACGTGATTATATGTCAGACAGTGAAGTTAATAATACCAGGTCAACCAGAATAGAAACTCAGCATGGCTTGGAAAGACCACGTACTGCACCCCAGACAGAATTTAACCAGTTTATGCCACCACAAACCCAGCCAGAAACACAGTTTGCCCCTGCAACAAGCCCATATGCTCAATATCAATATTCATCTCCTGCCCTGCCAACTCAAGCACCAACTCAGTTCACACAGCAGTCACATTACCAACAACAGCAGCCTTTGTATCACCAGCAGGTTTCACCCTATCAGACCCAGACAGCATTCCAAACAGGAGCTACTATGTCCTTTACCCCACAGGCTCAACCTCCACCATCTCAACAGCCATCATATCAACTCCCATCACAGATGATGGTGATACAGCCAAAGCCAAGACAGACCACATTATATTTGGAGCCTAAGATAACAACAAACTATGATGTAATTCGCAATCAGCCTCTCATGATAGCACCAGTTTCAACTGACAATAGTTATGCAGTTTCCCAGCTGGGCAGTAAATACTCTACCTTGGATTTAAGGATAGGACTAGATGAGAGAAACAGCATAGCAAGCAGCCCTATATCAAGCATATCTGCAGACTCGTTCTATGCAGATATAGACCACCACCATACACCCCGAAATTATGTGCTGATTGATGATATAGGAGAACTTACTAAAGGAACAGGAGCTCTTGGTTCCAGTTTTAGCCTCCATGAGAAAGATCTGACCAAAACAGATCGACTTCTTCGCACAACTGAGGCCAGGAGAGCACAAGAAGTGTCAGACTACCTAGCACCACTGCAGACTTCCTCTAGGTTACATTCCTATGTTAAAGCTGATGAAGACCCAATGGAGGACCCTTATGAGCTCAAGCTTCTGAAACACCAGATAAAGCAAGAGTTCCGTAGAGGTGCAGAAAGTCTCGACCATCTGGCTGGCCTGTCACAGTATTACCATGGAGAGGGCAGCTACAGGCATTTTCCAAAATCTGAGAAATACAGCATAGGGAGGCTTACTCTTGAGAAACAGGCTGCTAAGCAGCTCCCAGCAGCCCTCCTTTACCAGAAGCAGTCAAAACACAAGAAAGCCTTGATAGATCCTAAACTAACAAAGTTTTCACCTATCCAAGAAAGCAGAGACCTTGAGCCTGACTATTCAAGCTATATGACTTCTAGCACTTCAACACTTGGGGGAATTACTACTAGGGCAAGACTTCTTCAGGATGATATCACTTATGGCCTTAGGAAAAACATCAGTGACCAACAGAAGTACATGGGGCCACCACTGACGTCATCCATTGGAGCAGGCCTTGGGACTGCACTAGGTCCAACAATGAGATCCGCACTACAAGATGAAGCAGACAAGTCTTATAGCAGTGGTAGTAGATCTAGGCCCTCATCTAGGCCCTCCTCAGTGTATGGGCTTGATTTGTCACTGAAAAGGGATTCTTCTAGTTCTTCTTTAAGACTGAAAGCCCAAGAAGCTGAACCTTTAGACGTTTCCTTTAGCCATGCAGCACCTTCTGGAAGAACTAAACCCACCAGTCTACCTATTAGCCAAAGCAGGGGAAGGATCCCAATAGTAGCGCAGAACTCAGAAGAGGAGAGCCCACTAAGTCCTGTTGGACAGCCAATGGGAATGGCAAGAGCAGCAGCTGGACCCTTGCCACCAATATCTGCAGATACCAGGGACCAGTTTGGTTCGAGCCATTCATTGCCTGAGGTCCAGCAGCATATGAGGGAGGAGTCACGGACTCGAGGCTATGATCGAGATATAGCCTTCATCATGGATGACTTCCAGCATGCCATGTCAGACAGTGAAGGTAAATTAGGCCTCAGACTGGTATCTTACTATCACAACGCAAATCCTCATTTCTATGCATGTGTCTGATTTTTGTTACACTTCAACGATTTGTTCCTTTTCTGTTCCTTGGTGCATCTTCTGTGTATCTGCATTTTTGGGGTTTGATTTGTTTTGTCTTATTTGATATTTTTTATTTTACCCTAACCGTTTCTGGATGTTGTTAAACTACTATAGCATGCTACTGTATTGTTGTTGATTTGCTTTCCTTTTGGTTTGCTTGTGCATTTTCCTATTCACTTGTTTATGTCTACTTTTCAATTATACTGTGTAGAACATTCCATGTGCAATACAGACTCAGCCATCAGTCCTTATGTGCAGCTCTCTCCAGTGACTGTGAATCATTGAACTTATTTGCTATAGTTTTTGTTGGGATTTGGAAATAATCGCCCAAATCTCTAAAAAACTCCAGTAATTTTATGTGCATGAAATTTCATGATAGAACTCAAAAAATGATAATTCCATCTCCCGATGCACCAATTCAGATCCGTGTTTATATAGAAATAGTCTGTTCATAAGTACATATTATATGTTAGAACCATATAGAGCTTAACGTTATAGCAAAGTAACATTCTACATATGGTTTGTTGAAAGCATCCTGTCATGTGGACTTCTGTGCATTCAGAATTGTGATTATGTAAGATAATTTGTCATTTGAATGGTGCAAGACAATCTCATCCTTCAATAAACTTACATAAAGTATCGGTGGGTTATGCAGCTTAGCTGGTTTAATATGCACCCCATACATGTCTGCCAAATAAGCACAAGAGTTTATCTCAGTGAAGTTCATGAAAGGAACCTTTCTGATGTATTATAAATAGTGCAATTAAAAATGCTGCTTCTGAATAAGTACAGCAGAATGTTGAAGCTGATGTTGAGTACTTAATAATTGCAAATTATGTATCAGTTTTGTTTGAGTCAGTTCAGACTTAATATATTCAAAATTGTTTAAAAATCATAAAGACAGTTTGAAGGCAAATGAAATGAATATGTTCAAAATTGTATGCACTCCCTTAATTTTTTCTTATGTGTATTTACTGCACAATAAAAGAGACTTTGCATGCGCTCTATTGTCTGTAAATGGCAATGATTGTCTCAAAAGACACATTTGCATGATTATGAAGTAGTATGGTTTATTTTTCACATTTCTACTAACCTCCGTTCATTATTGCATTATTGGTTTTCTACACATGCTGAATCTTTCATAAGCATTAGAAAAATTATCTATTTGCCTTTCTCATAGTTCATACTAAGGGATTTGTTCTGTAAGTTTCTCTTCATATTTCTTGGATATTTATAACCCCCTCATGAACTCTCTGTTTCAGGAGAGACTCAGGGTCATCAGATTTTTTGATATTTATCAGAAGTTTAATCTTTTTTTTAATTGTCCTTCAATTCTTAGCACACAGAGTCCTATAACTAAATCTGAAAGCAGTTGAGAGGAATTCCCCAAGTTGCAACTCATATCATTCTTCCTAAATAAGCAGATGCTATCTTGTCTGCTCTCAGCTTGTGACCTTTACAGGTCATTCTAGAGTCACATTGAGAAAGATACAGGACTTTTCCTCCTGAAAACTAGGGAGAACCGACCTGGACTAAAAAAATCCAATGGGGTGCAATTCTACCTCATTTGAACAGGTCATAAGGGTTTATATATCTGCCCTACGGTGCACTATATTTCTCATATATATTTGTAGAAGACATACACTTCAAATTGAACATGTTTCAGTTTTAAATCAGTCTCTGATGAGTTAGACCCTTTCAGCAGTATTATAATTCAATTCACATATTCTGTATGAGATTGATATGTTGCTCAGGGCTTCTTCTTTCAGCAGTCCTTTTCTAATTTCTATCAAATTTTGTCTTTCACAAACAGCCTTTTTCTTGGGAAACCAAAATACTCCATGACATTCTTTTCAAATATGCAGTCTAATAGCAAGTAACCTGTATTGAAAATAATTAATATAACTTGGATGTAAGATAAAAAGTGTTCAAAAGAAGCAATTTCTACAGAAAATTATGGCCTTCTTTTTTAGGGCCTGCACTCTTCTCTGTAGTGATCTGATGCCCTGACAGTGGACAGCTATTCTGGCATGTTTCATCCAACCTTTTGGCGCAATTTGCTTTGCAGCTTCTCTTTATTTTAAGCAACTGCTGAATGGTCTTGATGAGATTTTCATCGAAAGAAATCAGTCCTAAGCATTGTCTTAGGAAAGCTCTTCCTGTGCTACGGCTTGATTTATCATCTTAAGAGAGTTAAAAAAATTAAGTTAAAGTGTCAAATTTAAATTATTTTTCTTTGGTTCAAACTCAGAGACATGCTTGACTTTCTGTTCATTTTTTATAAGTGATATCCCATAACAAATACTAGAAGAGAATGCAAATAGGACTTTGAGTCCAAACCTTCTATTTTTCACTAAGTACATACTGTAACTTAAATGGCATACTGTAATTTTAAAAGCACGCTTCAGGGCATAAGTAATGCTTACACTGAGATTCCAAACTTCAAACAGGTTTAAAAAGTAGCCTTAGTGCCGAAAGAGCACAACGTCCAGAGCTGCCCATTGAAATTAAAACAGCATTTTGAGATCTTGAAACGCCTCGAATTTTCTCAGGGTTCCCAGTACCATGAAAACTCTGATCCAGAAAATAGATCTCTGTCAATCCCACAGCTGCTGCTTTCCACACATTATTAAGTATGTTGAAGATACTAATTTTCAAGAACACTGCAGCTAGTATTCAATTTTATAAATATTAATAGCCCTTGATGCTCAGAAGATATAAAATATACCTTTTCTCACCTCAAGTATTATTTTTCTTTTATATGCTAATTTAGAAATTCCTCAACAGAATTTAGAAGCTTAAAATTGAGATATCAAGACATCAAGATATCAACACAGCCTATTCCTTTTTTCATCTGTGGGATTTAGAGTAATCACTATTACTTCTCTGATTGAGTTTCTTGGATCCCACAGCTTGGAGTTCAATCTCACCTGGTGAATCTGTTTGGGTGGAACCATCTGGCTTCATTCTGTGAGCTTTAGAATAAAGGGATGAGTTCTCTGAGACAGTCAGTTGTTCATCTTGGCTGTTGGTTTCCAACTCTGACAAATCCCAGCTGTGCAAGCCAAAACCAATGGGATGTGCATGTACACGTGAGTGTGGGGTGTGTGTGTGTGTGTGTGTCTGTATACACATACATTTATAACTTCTTAAACTTCAATAAAATGCATTAATCACCGTTTGAAAAAAAAAAAAAAAACAAAACCAAAAACCAAAAAAAAAAAAAAAAAAAAAACCAAAAACCAAAAACAACAAGTAGGCTGAATGTATGGAATTCTACATTTTCAAGAGAATTAATCCTGGAAAATGTATTTCAACTGAGGCAGGAGGGAAAATAAAAAAATCTTTCATTTGCTCAGATGATGACACAGATTGTGATAGCCAGTATTAGCATCTGGGGTCAGGAATATGTATGAGGTTTTCATGCAAGCTTCGGAAAGAATTTCTGTCAGGATGAGTATGAATGAACCTGCTTTGTGCAGGTACTGATCAACCAGCATAAATGTGTAAAGCATGAAATATCTGCATGCTAGATCATAATAGTTTATTGATAGCAGTTAATCAATAACTAATCAGTAGCAAGATAAGGATCAGCTTCTAATAATGTTTCTGGTAATTCATATGTGCTAATTTAAATAAGATTAAATAAACCATTTGATGTTAGATAAGTTTGTGCAGTCATGAAGGAAGAGACTGCATAATATCTGAATCAAGATTAAAATTTTTATGAAGGCTTAATATAATATAGAATGTTGGTTTTGTCACACACAACATATTATTTTCAAAAAAAACCATGCATATATATTATGATTCTTTTTGGAGAATTTTAAGAAATTAATAATGAAAAAACACAACTTCCTATTTTCCCCATTATTTTTTTCCCAATTATTTAATAAACCAAATAGATAATTCTTACTTTCTTAACTAAATAGGGAAGATTATTAACACTATTCTATTTCTTTTAAAATTCTTTTCTGTGTCATGTGCATTCCTCTTGTTACTATAGCAAAAACTGATCTTATTTAAGGTTTGCAATTCCTTGTAGTTTTGTCTTCCTTTGATTTCCAAATTTACCTTCCTTAATAAAGTATAAAAATTCAAACTTGCCTTACATTCTATATTGCATTACCTGAACAATGCATTGGTTTACACTGATTGGCAAAACAGAAGAAAAAAGGACATGATTTGGATCCCAATGGAGTGACACCTATATCAGTTGACCCAATAGTCAGTAAGCATAAATATATGCATTTGCTAAACTGATTTCAGTGAAATGATATTGTTTGATCCTCAAAAGATGCCTAATACAACATCTACTGTTGCAAACGGAATATTAGTGTTGTAGAATGTTTGCAGAATGAACATTAAAAATCCATACACAAAGACCCATGCTGAAAAATCGGGGGATGGAATTAAAAATCAGAGCACCTGTAATATTTCTTAGAATTTCAGTTACATGGATTGGTTTCATATCTTCTTTGATTTGGTTTGATATCGATTTCATAAAGAAGTTGTAATTTTCTTGTATGTAGTTCCAGATTACTACCAAAAATATTTTGAACAACATTCAGTTCAGAAATTTGGGGATTAGTGGATTTTGCATTTTGAGGGTTGTTTATGTTGGGTTTTGATTTGGATTTTCTGAGTTTGTTTGGGTTTTTTTTTCTTAGTCTGCTTCAAAATAACTAATATGATTAATGTTTTTTCAACAAACATTTTAGAAATACGTGAAATTTGCAGTGCAATTCTTAGCTGCCAGAAGGAGGAAGTGACTATAACACTTGGTAGATTTCTTCTGTATTTAATATCCACAGTTTTGACATAAACAGAATTTTCTCCCTTTGCTGTCTCACAGCTAAATAATGCTCAAGTTCAATGTCTCAAGTCTCACCTCTAACTTTGCTTTAGCTGCATGGCCAATTAGTAACCACTCTGCATGTTTGCTATGCCCAATGCACATTCTTGCCCTTTGCCCAGCACTGGACCAGAGCATTTGACCTGTCCTTGGTTTTCAAAGCCTATCATCTCCGTCGGGAAGAAACAGATTGGTTTGACAAGCCCAGAGAACCTCGTTTGGAGAATGGACACATCCTTGACAGAAGGCTGCCAGAGAAGTTGCCACACTCTCGACCACTAAGTCAACACCAAGATCAAGTAAGCTGTCAAATAAGATGTGCCTCTATTTTATAAATGATTGATAATTTAATCATAGAGTCCAACGGTTCCCATAGGACTTACAGGATTATTCAAAATCCAGCTATAGTGCTGTTGAACCTGTATTCATCATCAACATTTGATTAACTTTCCTCTACAATTCAGTATTAATTTTGCAAGTAGTCTCTTGACTTTTGAAAAATAACTGAAAATATCTATACCTTAATATATACCTTCACCTTATACTGGTGAAAGAAAAAAAGAAAAAAGTAAACAATTAGTCTAATTTTCCCTTACCAGTTTTATCCCATCAAAATTCAAGTCACTTGTTTTAGTAGTTGAAGGAAAATAATTCCTTTATCTTGTTGACATTTTTTCTAGTTTTAGTCGGTAAATATAATCCCAGCAGTTTTTGATTAATTATTGAATAAATCAGCAAGACTTTATCAATCTAATACTTAGAATATTTTAATTTGTTAGAGAGAGAAAGAAAAATGCCATAGTCGGCTTTTTAAACCTGTTGACTTCGAAATCTAGTTCACCTTAGTGTACCATAACATTTCCAATATTTATTAACAAAGTTTATGTATTTCAAATCTCTAAGGTCTTCAATTGCTTGTTTCAGTTGTCATTTTTACTGATTGATTTAGGTTATATATGTATATATTCTTATGGTTTCATTTAGATAACATTTTTACATGAGATCCAATGCAATGAGTGCATTTCCTCACAACAAGAGGAAATAACCTCAAATTGTGTCAGGGGAGGTTTAGATTAGATATTAGCAAAAATGTCATCATGGAAAGGATGGTCAAACATTGAACAGACTGCCCAGGGAAATGGTGGAGTCATCATCCCTGGAAGTGCTCAAGAAACACGTGGATATGGTGCTTGAGGACATGGTTTGTGGTGAACGTGGTGGTGGTACATGGTTGACAGCTGGACTTGATCATCTGAGATGTCTTTTCCAACCTTAACAATCCTGTGATTCTGAGAGAAGGTATTGCATGGCCCCTTTGTGATACTTAATAGCTTATATTGCTCACATTAATTCCTCAGTTACATGCAAAACAGGAATATCCCACTGTCATCCAGCCTTTAGTTTTATGCTGGTGAGCATTTTCACTGACACTCGACAATCAAATGTAGGTTTTATGAAGTAACAATGTAGATTTTCCAAAGTAAATGTTAAGATGTCTCACAATACAAGCTGTCATTGATTTTTTCCCTCCTTTTCTATCCCTAGTATATATTGAGATTTACAAACCCTGGGTTGTACTGAGTCTACTCATTTATTGTTGAGAAAAAGGGCTTTACATGATACAGTTCTTATAGCAATCTATTTAAATAGATCTATGATTCTATGAATCAACTGAATTGCAAGACAAAGGATGTTTTTGAGTCTTAACAGCTCTTCATATCCCTGGCAATAGTTTAAACAAACTGTTTGAGCACTTTAATCCTCACAACATTTTTTCTTTTTTAATTCTAAGAATACATAATTATATTTTACCACTGCAGCTTTCTAAGGTAAAATTGAAAATTTTCCTGAAAATGAGGTTTTTAAAAAAAAATTACTGCTAACCCTGAGCTACATGATAAGGAGGTGGTTAGTAAGAAACACTTTACTTCTAAAGATCCAGAACTCTTTTCCTGGAAAACAGTTCCAAGGCAAGGTCTTAGTCACAGAGATCTGATCTTTGCTGTTTTCTCTCATGTAAATAACACTACACTAGGACTGGTTAAATTTTTTTATTCAAAATGTTTCAGCAGGAAGGTTAAAGGGCCTAAGAGTCCTTGTTTTCCTGGATATTTCCAGGAAGAAAATATGCATTTTTTTTCTCCCTCATGCTGTTGCGATATCCCCATGCTTATATGGAAATACAGATACAGCGTTAAAATATTGCCAAATACATTTGGGCCATAAATATTTTTTAAAAGTTTCATTATCTCCATGCTGAGTTGTGAAATACTTAGCAATAGCAGAAAGTAAATCAGTATTAACATCTCTCTTTTCCTAGCATTATATTTCCAAGCAATGAAGGCAAATAACCCATATCAGGCCAATGAGAGTGGTGAGGCAAAGTAACCACTCCCTAAGGGCTCTTTCAGCCCTGTGTGTAACAAACGGGTTAGTGAATTCATTGTGCCCTGCTGTCTCCTGTATCCACACCTCAGTTCTTCACAGGAACTTGTAGTGTCCAAGTATAAAGTGTTCTAGAGACAAAAATGGCAAGTCATTCTCCATTCAGAACCATCTGAACATATCCACCAACATATCCAGAACTTCCTTTGCTGCAGATGATTTCCTGAAATCAGTTAGGAGGAGAGTTTCCTGGAATTAGCACAGGAATTAATCCATTACAACTCCCTTAATATCTCTTACTGAGCTGAAACTAGCCACAGAAAGAATAATTTGCATTAATAGTACTGCTACTACTACATTACTGCATTACTGTTTGTAATGTATCAGTGTTTCCAAATACTGGCTCTAAATTTGCTATTTTTATAATCTTCTGTGTAAAAAAATTAAAATATTTTCATGACCACTACTACACGTGTATTCAAGAAGATTTTGATTCACATATGTGAAAAATCAATTTTCTTACTAGATGAAATCAGAACTGCTTGATTATATCCCACAGAGCCTGTACAACTAAAGGCAATAAATAAAGCACAACCCTGATCTTTTGAAGCAAGAATGCAGTGGAGTGACAACCCTGAACCTCCACGCTTCTACGGATTTCTCATAACCTAGCAGATTAAGCTCACATACTGTATTATAAATATTAAAATACATTTGTTTCTATAGCAACTTCTGTGGTGCTATTTAGTATTCTGAAACCACATTAAATTGCAGTTCAGTTGAATATCTTAATAGCATTTCCCAATGTATTGATTCTGGACTGCTTCCCTGAGGATGGTAAAACCTGATCAATTTATAATCAATTGTAGAATTCCCACTTTGCTGTCAATTGCTGTTGACTTCAACAGTTTGCTTAGTCATTCCCAGTTCACCAGCAGCTTCTTTAAACCTCCAGACATCAAGAGGCTTTTTCTTATTACTTTCTGTGAAAAATATTTGCCTATCCTGAACTAAACTGGCTTTTACAGTTTGGGAAAGAACGGTAGGAGGAGGACCCAGGGCAGTAAAAGTTCATGACAAGGGCATGGACAATGAAAGTATATTAAGAGGCTATAAGTAGTTTTCCAGTGAGGGGTTTAAAATACTTACAGTCATCATAGGTGGTTCTTTTTAAGACTGAAGTGAATAATAAAATCCTAAACTCATCATAATACCAGTATATTAGTGCCAGTTCACTTAGGCAAAGTTTTCTAATCACAAAAACAAGGCAAGGGTCCTAGACATGAAACTTTTTAATGCAATCCCCTATTTCTAAACATCCTAAATTATTATATGCTTTTCTTTACATTCATGGCTCACTACCACTGTCTTGAAATTTAAGTCAAGCTTTCCAGGCGCACTTGGATATTTAGAAATTATGAAAAACTTGGTCATAGGTGAGCATAGGAGCTAAAATGACAAAATACCATTTGTGACAAAGATTCAGAAGGCTACCTGAAAACTTTTGTTCCACATTTTTGAAGTGCATCTACTTATTTTTGATTGTTTTCCAACTAGCGAGGAGAATTTTTTTTAAATTTTACTAAACTGTTTTCTGTTAGAGACTTGGGGTAGTGGGGACATTTTGTGATTGAGATTCTATGGAAATATGATGAGAAATGGGACATTTCCAACTTTAGTGCAATTGTTAAAATATTTAATGTAAAGAGTGGATTGTTAGCCACCCCCTCACTGTATTCACAAAGGAATTTCACTGGCAGTGCCTCATTTCTTAATCACTCAGAAATGGTTTTCTCTCTACATGCCAGAATGACTTCTGGAGCAAAGTTCAGTGTTGAATTTGCCTAATTGCAGAAGAAAATGCAACTCATTTTACAGTTTATTAATGAACAGGAACATTGTATTTGTTAAGTCTTTATTCAGTGGTCTTTTCCAAATTATCTCCATCACTGGGCATCTATCAGCAGAAAGAACTTTCTACCTTGAGGATTTCTAGATAGCTCAACATTTGTGCTCTGCAGAGAGAGAGAATTTAGAGATTCAAAGGGGCAGAATTACCACAGCTGGAGAAATTCTTGTTACCACCTTGCACAGGATGTATGTGCTCATGCAAGTACCGTGGTATTCAAAAATAAGGATGGATACTGCCTAATCTACCACCTTGAGCATCCACCATCTGGATACCTTCCTCAGGTAAAGTTTCCCCTGAAAAGGGTATTTCCCTAAGGACAAAAACCAACTGTAGCTGCTGAGAGTCACCTTATCAGGCCCTCTAAAACACCAGTGGAAGGGAAGATTATTCTTCTTGATTATCATCTTTAGCTTATAATATTCCTTTTTATGAGGCTTCCATAGTGTTTGTTTATCAGACAAAGCACTTAAAGACAACAAGAATTTAAATGCCTTTTAAACACATTGTCTGTAGCAGTTTTAAAAACTCTCTGCACAATTATTCCCCATTAATTCCATTTTTGGAGGGCCTTTGAGTTGACTAACAACATGAAACACATGACCAGAGCTTACATTTCCTGAGGAAGAGGATGATACGCCAGTTCTGAACTGCAGATCAAGTGCGCTGAATGCTCCCAAAAGGCGAGGAAGGATCTTCATGACAGGGACAGATGGCAGAAATCTCTGGGGTTTGTAAAAGATAAGTGGGATCAAGTCAACTTTTGCCCTGTGACCTAAATCTAGGCTTGTGGGCTGACACATTCTCCACTCCTGCAGCTGTGCAGTGGAAGGATGGCCTCTGCACCAGTTTGGATTTCCACTTACAGTTGTGCAGCTTCTCTGTCTTCACTGGGGAAACTGGGGCAAGAGTCAGCTAGAAGGGATTCCTGCCATATATTCAGGTGAAGGGAAAGCAACTTCAGTGGAAGTGAAATGTGAACAATTAGAAACACAAAATAATTTGTGTTCTACAGATTCTTAAATATTCTCAGAAATTTTCAGATAAATTTTCAGATAAATTTCAGAAAAATGTGTGTATTACAGGTTTTCAAATATTCTAGTAAATTTAAATAAATATGCTTACTGATGATTAAAGCAAAACATCAAGAACAATGTAATTGTTCTCAGTATTATCTGTTTACAGCAACCACTGTTTTTTCCTATTTATTCTGCCACTTTCAGAAATGTTTGGTCTGAAAGTAAAGGCCTAATGAAATGTTCCATTTAAGTACTGATTCCCACCAACAATAAAATAATAATAATATACTTCCCTGGACACTAATAAAATTCAATGGTTTTATTTAGACCTATATGAATCGCAAAAATTTATTCTTCTCATAGAATTCTGGAAGTTATGAGGAAGCAATAGGCTAAAGAAGGAGACAGTCTGTATTTTCTGATATATTTGTTAGCAGTCATGTACAATATGGCATTGAATATTCCTGGATTGTTTTTTGTTTTTTATTTTAAAAAACGAAAGAAGATAGAGCAAGTGAAACAATATGAATTGAAGTTGAGGAGCTGCAGCATTTCTCAGTTAAATTGAATTGCTCCCACCAAAATGGATCTCAGCTAAGGATCGATTCAAATGTGTCCATACACTTCTTGTAAACAGCAATATTTCATAATTTTTTTTTATTTAATTCAAAATAAAATTAGATGCATTCTTTCACATTTTATACAATTTTATGTAAGCTACCTGTGACAAATGCATCACTTTCATTGTTATATAAAACTTGCTGAATTTCTGACAGTGAACATAACACTCTCCCTTATCCACTAATGAGTGTGGAGGCCTCATGGAACTTTTTACACTCCTGGTAATATTAGACTATATTCTGACAAAATCCCATGATAAATTCAAATGTCTGCCTGATCTCATGTTCTGATTTATTCTGGAGTACTTGTCTACTACGAAATCCATGATATCCCTTATGTCTGGCATTAATTACAGTCAATATTGCTCTCACTGTACTAAGGGAGTATTTGAGTCTTCTGGATGCAACATCATTCACATGGATAAATAACTGACTTATGACAACAGATATGTAAACTCTTCTGCTTACTGTGGGACTGAGCTAAGCAAGTCCCTTGACCTCTCTTCCCATCCTTTACGTGTGCTATCCATCAACTTCATAAACTCTCCAGGGCAGAACTAGGTTTGAAGTGCTCGGCTCAGGAGGAGCTTAATCCCTTTAAATGCTACTTAAATATAAATAATAGCAATAAACTCTTGGCAGCAGGCTGCTGATACCCTCAAGCTGCTGCATTGTAATATTGTCCCCGTGGCTCCCTGAGGCTGCTCCCTGAGGTCCCATCCTGGGCCAGGCACAGTGGTGTTCCCTCCTCTTGGTCCAGGAGCATCACCAGGAGCTGACATGCTGAGGCAGAGAAGTGATGGGTTCATCTTTGCTACAAAAAGACTGAAACTGCAGCAAATTGGGGGTGTGATGGCTGTGAGGGAATGTTGCAACCAACACTCTGCAGAGGCATTTTGGTGTGGTGATCATCCCTGGAAGGTGGGTCAGTCCCTCCTATGCCCAAGCCATAGGGCAGGTGGGATCATTCCAACAGGAAAACTGGCTCTTTAGAGCATGTCATAGGGTGCATTGCTTTCAGCTTTGGTGTGATCTAGGATCAGCTCAGGTAAATGTTGCACATTTTCATACTGAATGTAGTCCTATGAGTTTTAGTTTGGGTCTTTCATATGGCTTTTGGAATTTGAAGATAAGAGGCACATTGGACCATGTAGTTTTGCTGAAACTATAGCAGTAACTCATAGATGTAACACATTAAACTAACATTTTGTTTGCTTGTCTAAGAAAAGAATTTCATAAAAAATACAGGAATCATGTTTTGTTTCTTCTTCTGATAAGCACTGCTTGAATAAAGGAGTATAGTTAAAAGAAGTGACAGAACAGAGTGACCAATTTCTAGTCACTCAGAAAAATCAGAACTAATATGATATTTGAAATTAATCTGGAGTTATGGAAGCAAATATTCATTACCCCACAGAAGGACTTTGCAGTCTTTCAAATGTCTTCAAACTTGGGAGAGTTTTTGAATTGAGAAGTTGTGATATTTCCCCCAATTAAATGTTTGTTTGCTTGTTTCTGATTCAACTGTCTGAAATTATTGATGCAATTGTTGTTGATTTATCTTTTTATGACATGCATATTTGTGTTCCTCAGATAAATGGGAAGCCCCTGCAGTACATTTTCCCTCATACAAGGCTCAAACTACTGAGAGACCCAAAGGATCACACAGTTTCAGGTAAAAAACCCTCTACCAGACATGATAATTTATTTGATTAGCATGAATTATACAAAACATTTCCAGTATTAAAAATAGTTCCTGTGTCTATGCAGCAGGAAATTCAGTGGTCATTTAAAATCTTGCTCATTGGCTGTAACAGAAAGCAGCAGTGCATAAAAAGGGTCACGACATCTGTTCAAGATATATAAGCTGTACAGACGTTAAAAACAGAGGAAAATCTGTTGTTTCATCCATATGAACAGTCTGTTTTGCTGTTGCTTTTTATGTAACTCTATATTCTCTGCACGAGTCCTTATAAAATAAGCTTGTGTGGGTGTTCAACATGTACAGAACTGAGAATTTTATTCTTTCTGTTCTGGAACTCTACCCTCACCCCCTGCCCTGCTACCCCATAGAGGGGGTTAGCAGAACAATCAGATCCCATTTTTCTGTGATATCTTCACATGGGTACATTTATCATAGGACTTCAGATTCATTCTCTTTCCCTGACACTGACACAAAAGTTCATGTAAGTCAGGGTCTGCTTGCCAAGGAGATGAAAGTGGCAGAGGTGATATTCATTCACCTTCCAGGCTGAGAACTGGAACACAGTGTGATATTTTCATGTGTCAAACTGTAAAATGCTGCCAGTTACAGGACCTGGCCCAGGTAAGGTCTCTGTCTGTGCTTCTGGAAGTGCACCCTTTCTCACATCTAATACTGATATGGAACTCAAAGTGATTTCAATACACAGTTTTTGTTCTTTCACAGGTAGATGCTTTAAGCAGTTTTGTTGTGAAACCATCAGACTTTCTTTTAACTTGCTTAAAAAATTCTAATAGTGTGTGTCAAACTCTGTTTCTGCACAGAAGTAATTACTGACTGCCAACCCTGGTGTTCCCTCGAGCATTAAGTAGAAAGTGGCATGAACTTACTTGAATTGCTAAATATTGTTTTCACAGGGTTTCTGGCAGTAAAGTCTTGATAATTTCCATCCTCAGTACCCACCTCATATTTAGGGTGTTAAATGAATGTTCTGTATGCATTATGAGGTATTTTCTTGTTAGTCAGCGTAACACCCACTGATGATTTCAGGCTGCAGAAAGACCCCTCCACCCACGCAGCCCAGTCTGAAAGGAGCTGCCAGCTCTGCTGTGTGTCAGCCTGTGCTGCTCCAGGCCCTCCCAGTCCACAGGAACTCCTTGGCTTCCTCGTAGGGATCTTTGCCCTGCGGGCTGATGAGTAATGCTGCGATTCAAGCTGCTCTCTTACTCAAAAATAAGAGGAATTACAACCACACAGCTGTAAAGCTCGTGATTTAGTGTTGCTGAAGCCTGCTCTCCTATGTAAAATTAATTACCCTTATGCAGTGGGAAATGCCTGTTCCAAATTGTTGACTAACTCTGCTGCTGGCAGTAACAGCAATGCATTGTGCCTCAGGGAAAATGCCTTGTGAGCAGTGATGGGCAAACCCAAGGTGTAGATATTGACATCTCATGCTTATGCACAAATGAGGTCACATAGAATCAAAAATGAACTCAGGGTCTGCTGAAGTAATATAGCCCACACTGGAATTGCTTGCTGCTATAGCTGTATAACATTGTGCTTAAATTCTAATTGGAGAAAGTGAGCTTGGCTCTGTCTACAAGCTGCAGTCATACTTTTGTGTTTTAGTCCAGATACATGCTAGGAGACCTGCACAGATACATTCCTGTATGATGCATACATAGATTTCCCTACAAATATTTAAAGACCTAAATGTAAATTGTACAGAAAAGAGCCAAAGGTAGAATAGGATGGCCTTGAAACAGAAGAATTAGTTGCAGTTTTTACTCCTTATAAAACTTTGAAGTACTTTAATTCCTTGACTATTCACCTCCTTCCCTTATCTCAAGTATCTAAATGAATTAAGTACATGAAAACTCACTTTGAATGTGCAGTGTGTTTTGCTTAGTCCTCAGCTTTCCAAATGACCTTTACCAGAGATAGGCACATGGCTCCAAAAATAATGAAGTATTATTAAAGCTTATCTGCAAACTAATAGTAAACATCTGTGTTTATTAACCAGACAATGACTATGAACCAGAGGAAGACACAGAATTCTATAATGCAGCAGAAGTTATGTAGAATATTGGAAAATTAAAAAATATATACTTTTGTATCATCACAGTCATCCCACTACAAGAGTTTTGAATATTCATATAAATTCCATATCTGATTACTTCCCCAGCTGGATTCTTTCTCTTTCTTTGTTTGTTTTTTATTTACTCCTTTTGTCTCTTTGTGGTCTTCCTTTCTCCCCGCCCTTGTTTCTTATCAAAAGTACCCCAGTGAGGTGTTGACTCACTTTGTCTGCATTTATACTTGTTTCATAAACACAGGAAGTGTGTATGTTAAAAAACACAATCCTCAGTAAAGCTCACATGGGGAGTGAGATCTTTCCAAGAGAACAGTCACTGTTGAAACCACCCTTTCAGTAGCATCTTCAGCTGAACTTTTGTGTTGCTGGATTCTCACAAACCAGCTGGCCTGTGGTCCTGGGTGACCACAACAGTAGATGCACATCCATTGTCTCTGATTTCCTCATAGTATGTACAAAACATCCTCTGTCTTGGCTATGCACAACAGCCTCTGCTATGTGATCATTGCTGCACATGCAAGAGCAGTTTATACTTATATTTTAAATTATCTGTGTGCAGTTTGGTCGGTTCTGAAGCAGAAAATACCTGGGGAGATGACCGAGACTGACAGATTCTCCTCACGAGATTCATGATCACACCTTCAGTGTATCTTGAGTGTGCACAGCAGGAGTTACATAGGGAAATGTCCTTAACTGTACAAAATTCCCTCTCGGAGAGTTCCTGTAACTGTTGACCAGCTGCTTTGCTGGGAAGCTGGCCAGTGCTTCAGCTGATTATCTCATCTCACTGGAGTTCTTGGGCCAGCCTGGGCATTAATGATTCATTGTGCCGGGTTAGCCCAGATAACCAACTCTACCACACCAGTTGTAACTGGAGGACAAGATTTCATCCTAATATCACCATTATCAGTTGAATTCCACAGGTCTCATCATATTCTTACCAGAGTAGATGTTATTACCTGATTATGAATCCAAAAATTGTCACATTCTGAATATAAGACTAGTCCCAAATATTTTAAAATTCAGTTTTTTTCACTACATATTATGTGCACATGCATTTGGTTTATTTGCCTTCTTGATTAATGAAAACTGATTCTGATGTACAGATGCCTCTGATGCCTCTTACATAACCTGGGATAATTTTGCACACAGAAGCATATAATGTGAATTTTGGCATGTGAATGAGGTGCTTGAAAGTTGCGAAACTGAGCCAAAATTGTGATGGCAAGAGAATAGTAGTGCTGAATGACAAATAAATGTATACAGCTCACTGGCCAGTTTCTTGAAGGTTCTTGTATATTTATTATATGCCAAAATCTAGAGCAAACAGATCTAATTTCGAGATATGCAGTGTCCCCTCAAACAGTGCTGAGAGGTGTGAAGGAATTTCCAAGAATTTACTTTGCAAAGACTGATTAATAATTTTCAATTAAGAAAACAAAGAACTGGCATTGTGGTTATGCTAAGGTGCCAAAGCAATGCCAGCAGCAATCAGTGAATGATAACATAACAGTGTTTAATGCTCCAGATACTCACTATTTGTTTTCACTGAAAGTCCCTTGTTCCTTTGAATCCTTTAGCAGAGCAGCATAAGCACTGTTTTATACTGCAGAATTTTCTTTTCTGTTTTTTATCACACCATCATTATATTTGAAAAAGTGAATTAAAGATATAGCTACTGAAGGTAATGAAAGCACTGACAACACCTTTGGAAGTGTTGCAGATAACTTATATTGTGTTATTCCTGATCAGGAAGCTGTTTAGGCACTGTTGGGGGTGGAAATCCAACAAGGCAGACACATCTCAGTACAGGTGCAATGAGTACACTCAGTCTAAGGTAATTTTTACTCATTTACCTCACATAGGCTGAGTCAGATGTAATTCTTCCATTTGAAAGGAGAGATGTTCTGTGTTTCCAGGAAAAAAAAAATTTACCTTTGACAACCAGACTGGCCGTGTTGGGGAGCATCCTCTTCAATTCTGGTTAAAAAAAAAAAAAAAAAAGAGGCAGAGTAACGATTCAGAAAAATCTGCAAACTTTTTAGTGGAGTAAAGAAGGGAATTAGATGGTGGGCAGAAGATTGCATCCCTAATCTCCGCCTCAGCAGTGATGACAGTGAAACTGCAGGTAGAATTACAGGATAGCTGTAATGCTGCACACACGTCAGACATGCCTCATACTCTCCAAAAGGATTGCTAATTCCTGCAAACAACACTACATTTCTGCAGTGTGCCAGCTCATGCAGTGCTTATCCAGATGGAGATGAAAGGAATTCAAAGAGTTTTCCCCTATCAAGACCTCACTGCTATAGTCAGTCTCTAAATAAGCAACCCTATATATTTAGGATTCTTCCACCTGCAAGTTCAGTAAAATTAGTTCTTACAGCAAAATACCAAAGTGCAATGAACATGTGATTTGTGATCAATTAAAAACATGTTAAATATAGTCACAGTTTATATTCAATGTGAGAAGTCTGAGAACTGCAAGCCACCTCCTGTCCTTATACTCCTAGAAGACTACTTATCCTACTCCTTTCATTTAATGTTGTGAAGAACAGAGATAACACTTTGCACAAAAAAGTGATACCCTCTAACATTCCCTTGTCACTGGTGAAGGGCTTAACCCCTAATTAATGGCCATCATTCCCTCAAACACTCACTCCTTGTCAGAGACAGGGCACAGAAGGTAAAACCCAAAAAACAGAAAGGAACTGAGCTGTTACAATCAGGCTGCATTAGAGATTTTCCTGGGAAGTCACATGGTAGTAAATAAGGACAGGAACAGAGAGAGAGATGTCTGGTTTTATCTTAATATAATTTTCGAAAGAAATCAGTACCATTAAACTTTTCTAAATAAAAACAAGCAAATTCTTCTGTGAAATAGTTTGTAGAGGTACAGGCCACATATTCCATATTTATATCTCTTGTTTCCAAATTATTTTAATTTGAAAAGCACTAGTGTGTGTATTTAAAATACTTTCCATGAAAGCTTCTTGGCAGCTCATTTTTTAATGCATTTTCCAGTATATGAACACTTGTTGAAGATCTTGAGTGGATGTAATTGAGAGGGCAATGTGTCTGCTGGCTATAAAGGTTCCATTTGCTTTCATAGCAGTCACAAACAGATCACTGCAACACTGAATGTTAGAGTTCAGTCAAGCCCCCAGATTTCCAGGGAGATTCGGTTGTCAGTCAGTGGCATCCATTGAGCCACTAGTGTCTATCAGTAAACACAGATGAAACTCAGTACCTACAAGGGATTTTACAGATTTAAAGCTGCAGTCTACTGTAGATGGCACCACAGATTATGATGTGACAGATTGTCCAAAAAGAAGAGACTTTTATCTTGTTTTCAAGTAGATGTGATAAATGCTTCAAGATGCTAATTCATAAAACACTTTATGATCCTTCAGGATGATAACCAGTGTGCACATCAGCATGAAGCAGATTTGCAGCTGATATAAATCAATGCTGTGCTATTAAAACAACTGCAATATATTTGAATTTCATCAGCTCGTGATTTGACTTCATCTGTATTTTATGCCTTAATTGCCAATGGCCAAGAAATGCAATAGCTGAGTAGATATAATCATGTTTCTAGGAAACAACTTAATTTAAGCTAATTTTGTTAGAAGCAGCAAAACAATTCTCCTGAGGACACTCTTGAAAATGTACCTATATAGACAACCAACCTCTGATATGGGTCATCATGTTATGTATTCCAGAGAATTGCACAAGAATAACAATGCAAATAAAATTTTAGGCTGGATTTCATTTTATACATTATTTTTCCTGCTGTTTTTAAGTTCCTGAGTTACTGTGTGTTTGTTTGCTTTGTCATGTTTCTTTCCTCTCTGTCTCTTCAGACTTTAGAGACTACTTTATCACAACTACAGTGTCTGGATAAATAGCTTGCATTTCTTCACTTTTAACTGTGACCTCTCCAAGAGAAGTCATTGATGTTTTTAATGTGTTGAGCCTTCTGTTCCATACAGACAATGGAACAGGGTGTAAAATTGTACTGGCAGATAAGGGCCTACCAGCACCCTAGCATATGTCTGGTCTAGATAAGGCTGGAGGAGGAATGAGGAGATAATGTCTAGTAAATAAACACAGGAGGAAGATGTGTTCTGTCTCCATTCACAGCCAAATAGTGTTGAAAGGCTTCATATTGTTTAATTTGATGGATATGTTCTCATTACTATAGCATGGTACGTTGGCACATTACAAAGTCTTTCATGCCTAATGTCTCATTTGCATGCTTTCTTCTCATGCATTTGCTACCATTGGACCTTGACCAAAAAAAGATCACCCTTGTGCTTCCTTGTCATAATTCACCGATATGGTTTTGTTCTGCTTTGGGGGATTCTTAATATTATTAGAAAGTGATGAAAAACATATTTGGACAAGTCTGTGCATTGTCTCCTGGATCTGAAGTACAACATTAAATCTCTATTTTGAGATTTAAGCATATCTCCCATTTCAACCTACTCAGAATAGGTGTTGTAGTCCTGCATTTTGCAATTTAAGTCAATTTCAATTTTTCCCATTTTACTTCTGTATTGTTTCAACTTCAAAGCACACAATATCCAAAGGTGTTAAAATGATCATGGGTTTCCAGAAATAGTGAGTTTCAGCTACCATCTTGAAGGCTTAAGATGGCTTTTTAAGGCTCTTAGAAATCAAAATCAATAGCATTTTTTAAATATCTTTCTTAAAGTTCAGTCACTTAAAAGTCTGTTAAAATTCATGTAGCTCTACTATTTTTAACTGTGACAAAAGTCAGATTTCTGCTGACTTGCAGTTTCCTATGCCAATTCACACAAACATGTGTGATTACTGAAAATCTGTTGTACATTCTAATGACTTTCCTTGCTCATATAATTAGACAAACAAATGGTTTCATACTTTCAAAAATTAGCCCAGAAGAAATATTTGCTTGAGTTAACACATGAACAATGTTTGCACAGAGCTTCTGCCAGCATTCTCCTGCATGTGTTGAAGTTGTTGCTACTGCATAGGACCTATATGATGATTAAACATAATCAGTTTTTGCATTTACTGCTCATTACTTTCATGAGAGAAAACATTTCACTTTTGTGTAAAATCAGGACCATCAACACCAGCAAACCTTGCTGGGCCTTGGGTCGTTCAGTTTTTCACTGCTCTCTTTTTTTTTCTTTTTTTTTTTCTTTTTTTCCTTTAACCTTTAACTTATGTAAGGGGTTATCAGCATTTGTTTGAAAAGGCAAGTCTAATAATTGCTTGTATGCTGAAACGGTTCCAGGAAGTCTAGACTGTTTATACTCTAATGGCTATAATGGACCTGCTCAGCAAAGCAGTGAAAAGATGCTAAAATTTCATGATCTTCCCTGTGACCTGAGAGCAACAGGAACAAATTGGCAACAGCCTGATCTTTATTATCTCCATAAGGACAAAAAAGACTAAATTGCAATTGCAGAGCTCAGGTTATAGTCAGCATATTCCAGCAAAGTAAATTACAGTCTTTCTGCTGTACTGCTACTGTGACACAATGAAGTGTACAAGGAGATAGGATTTCAGTGTGTCTGAGACACACTGAGTTACAGAAGTTCAGAATAAATGTATCTAAAGGGACAGAAAGTACCTCTGGACCAGTGGAAATAAGGAAAAAAGAGTGATGAATTTTGAAAACGCATTTGCAGTAATGCTTAATAGGTCACCAGTAATGTAATGATTTATTATAATCATGTATTTTATAAATATATATGTGTGTGTGTGTGTGTGTGCGTGTGTGTGTGTGTATGTATCATATATATATATGTATGTATGTATGCATGTATACATTTAATGAATATGCACCACTGAAACAGTTTATGTTGTCTGGAAGGATATGAAATGAAAAGTGAAATGTTCTCTTGAAAGCAACAGAGTTGGTTAATTGCCAAAAATTTAAAAAGGCCATTCAATATTTTTCCTCCAAATATGGATTTCTCACAAAAATAACTCTGTAGTTATTAAGCACTTGAGGTCTTTGATGGAATGGAATGGAATGGAATGGAATGGAATGGAATGGATAGAACACAATGCAATACAAAATACAGTATTTCAGTCAGATGGTATCTACAAAAACCTTATAGTCTAGCTACTAACCAGTTCAGAGTGGAAGAAAAATAAAAGCAGATAAGGGCATTGTTCAAAAACCTCTTAAACTATGGCAGGCATGGAGCATTGACAACCTCTCACATAAGCCTGTTCCAGTCTTTGACCACCTTCTCAGTCTAAACTTCTCCTGGTACAGCTTCGAACTATTCCCACAAGTTCTATTACTGGAGACCAGAGAGAAGAGCTCAGCACTTCCCTCTCCACTTCCCTCCCCAGGAAGATTAAGAGAACAATGAGGTTGCCTCTCACAGCCTTTTCTCCAAGTTTGACAAACCTGTAGCCCTCAGACTTTCCTCACCGAACATTCCTTCCAGCCCTTTCAACAGCCTTGTTGCCCTCCTTCAGACATATTCAAGGACCTTGACAATCCTTCTCAAATCATGGGGCCCAGACCTTTACAGGGTACTCAAGGTGAAGCTGAACAAGTGCTGGACACAGTGGGACAATCAGCTCTTTTGACTATCTGGTGATGCTGTGTTTGATGCCACCTAGGACAGTTTTTCCCCTTGGCTGGCACTGCTGACTGACGTGGAGCTGCTGCTGAGACCCCCAGATCCCTCTCTCATCTACAGCCATTGCTCTCCCCACTTATACTTGTGCCCAGTCTCATAGGATCCAGCACTTACACGTGCTAAATTTCATCCCATTAATCATAGCCCAATGCTCCAATCTATCTGGATTCCTCTGAAAGACCTCTTGTTCCTCAAGGGAGAACAGCACCTGCCAGTTTTTGTCATGAGCACATGCTAGTGCTGCATTCAACTCCTGCATCCAGAAGTAAATATTTGATAAACACATTGAACAAATCTGGCTGTAGAATTGATCCTCAAGGAGCGCTGCTGGTGTCCAGTCCCCAGCCAGATGTCATTTCATTCACTACAATCCTTTCACCTCTGCCCTTCAGCCAGTTCTTCACCAAGAATAATGTGAACCCACTCATCCCACAGCTGGATAGTTCATCCATTGTGATGTTGTGAGAGCCAACATCAAAAGGCATAGTAAAATACAGAATAACTACATCCAGCACCTTCCCATCATCCACTGGGCAGGTGACCTAAAGCTTCAAATTCTGATTGTTCATATATTCAGCCGTCTAAATCAGTGGCTTGCAAGCTAACTGTAGTGATTTACTATTCATTTTTTTTTTGTTTGTTTATTAAGTATAAAAGCAATTTAATTGCATGATCAACCTTGTCAAAGTTTAGCATTATATATTTTATTTTATATTTTATTATATACTTTAGTTTGGGTGGGGTAGTGTTTTGAGGTGGGTTTTTTTTAGCTTAGTATGCTCCATCTTAAAGTTTTAGTTAAGATTAGGTGGAAGAGTAGGATCACAGCCTTGGGAGATCAGTAAAAACAGTTTTAATTAATTACCAGTCCTCTCACTTTGAAGCATCCTAAAAAGGATGGAATTTCTAGGTGGAAAATTCCCTTTGAAGAGATGTTTCCCTGAATATATTTTTCATGGAAATCAATACTCACAATTCAAAAAGGTACCTTCTCTTATTCAAATCACAGTGATTTGCTTTCTGGTGGTTTACTGGACCTGTGTCTTCTAAAGAAAACAGAAGTTCATTAATCTGAAAATCTAAAAGAGAAAGAGGAATGTATGGTTATATCAAAATAGCGTGAGAGATGGAAATTAAGACTCAAGAATAATAAAAAAAACCAACCAAACAAAAAAAACCCCAAACAAAACAAACAAACAAACAAAAAAACCAAAAAAAAAACCAAGAAAAATAAGAGGAAAAGAAATCTGAGAAAGCATATGATGAGTATTTTTAAGCTACCTGCATTCAAGGTTACAAACTGGGCAATGTCACTTCAAACAGAAGCAGTAAGCTCAATATTTTCAATAGATAAAATATAAATAGGCTTGAAATCCCATCTTTACACAACAAAATACAGCAAGATCCAAGGAATATTTCTTTGTCAGGTAGAATAGAGAACTTAGAGCTCATTGGGTGAAAAGCATCTCATTCATTCTCACCATCAAGAATAAAGGTTTTGTAATTAACCTTAATTTAAATTTAAATTGCAATTTACATATTTTTCTAGCAGTGTTTTTGCAAGATACACACACATTCACACACTCACCAACTCCTATGATTGTCCCTTAGCAAGCAAACCTCTACTTTATGCACAATGACAGTCATGCATTTGACTCTAAAACCTGCAAATATAAAACTACGAGTCCTTTCAAGTGTCTAGGAATAAAAAAAAATCATCATAAATTAACATGCCAACGACTTCCTTTTATTAGGACTAATATGGACAAAACCCTCCAAAAAATAAACAAATGTATCGGCCAAAATTTTTAGTTCAGATTTTAGCATAGGAATCCATGTGAATGTCTCTGAAATCAAATGTACACTCATTTATATGACAAACTACTTCTCTACCTTTCTGTCACAAATAAGCTATGAGAGGTAGAAATATTAATCCTGTGTATCATGATAAAATCCTGACTCTGAGGAGTTCCTCCCCTCTGTAATGATATCAGCCAGTCCTACAGATATATTGAAAATTCTGTGTTGACTGTGTGAGTTAAGATGCTGTGTCCTTGTTTGTGTGTGTTGTATGCAAAGAAGAGTTATTCTTGGATTTGCTGAACTTAACAGTTCCTAATTGCGAGCTTCCTACCCATAAACCTATTAATGACTCTTTCCATACTGCTTGATCATAAGTTCTCTGCGCAGAGCAGCCCACATGAATTTCTAACTCCTCTGGATGGACTCATGTTTAGAAGTTTTTATAGGTGTATGCATTCACTTTATGCGATAAGGTACTTGTTTTTTAAAAACTATACTTTCTAATTTTTTTAAGGACATTTAGACTCATTCTTGGAATGGTGGTTTTGCTTTCCCTAGCAAGATAGGAAAAATAAACTTTACTTACGAGTGCAAAATTTCAAATTTGCACTGAAATAAGATAATTAACTTAAAATATTGATGCAGTTTGTTCCAATTACACTGAAAAATCACTCTCCTCAAAAAAACCCAAAAATTTGGAAAATTTCTAATTATGAGGAAAGCTGTGTCAAAAAGTATATAGATTTAGCTAAAGCAGGATAGAAAAATTAGTGGAAATTTTTTTGATCAGAAAAACAATGTAGCAATCCTTGCACTGAACCAAACTCAGGGCTGACTTATGAAACACTAATAGCATTATGAGGAAAAGCCTTAATCTAAAAAGATAAAGCTTTGCAAAGAGGTGGTGTGGTGACCTTTCTACAGCTGGTTAATCTAATCACTCAGCAAGTTTGGTTTATGAAATCAATAAATTAAAAACAATTATTTAGGAATAAAAATAGAGGTGAGTAAATCAGCCTTTTAATTCCCAGACCAAGGTGTGAATCAGCTCATAAGGAATTTTCTTGAAAGAGAAAAAAATGTATAGCAAATACAGGAAGTTTGGTTTGTTGGGTTTTTTAAAGCAAAATAATATGAAAAATTTACAATGCATAAGATTAGATTATTTTATTTTATTACTTTATATTTTAACCTTTTGTTTTCACTCTCGTTATTTTATCCATAAGGGAGGTTTGTGATCTGCTTCTCTCCAGCCAAAATAAAGAGTGATGAAAATGGTTTTATCTCTATACTTTTTTTAAAAGGAAGAAAATATGTGATTTAATGATGCTTCACAAAGAATTATTGTGTGCTTTTTCTGCCATTAATTTGCACATCCTTAGATGTGAAAGATGTCAATTAAAAGCAAATATTTAAGAAAAAAAATAGCATCTGCCAAGTATAAGTTCATGTAAATGTACATGCTTTGCTGCTCAAAAGAGCAAGCTCAAGGATCTCTTTCAATATCTCCATAATTATGTGATTCTAAAAGTTCAGATATTGTAATTTCTCAGCTAAATTGTGTGCCTGTTGGAGGCATATGATGATATCCTTTGAATCCACACTTCACATGGATTTCTAGCAATTTAATTCAATGTATTAATACTGCAAATAGATTGTCAGAAGAAGATAGGATTAGCTTCAATGAAATTTTTAGTGACTGAGTAGTTTGTGTTATGTTAGGCACGCAGTAGCTGCTCAAGATCTTCCTAAAGTTAAGTCTTTAGAAGAAACTCAGATGTGACTTCCAGCCACAGACAGAAGTTATTTGGGACATTTTAAGTAACCTTTGATGACTTGTTCTCTTCCTTTCTTTCTAGTGAATTATTCATTGCTTCATTTATGTTCAAAGTTTTCCTTTTGATCACAGGGAACGGACTGGGAATCCGAGTTGTAGGTGGGAAAGAAATTCCAGGAAGCAGTGGGGAAATTGGAGCTTACATTGCCAAGATCTTGCCTGGAGGCAATGCAGAGCAGACAGGGAAGCTTATAGAAGGTAAGATAAATGCACTATTAAAAATGGATCCATGGGACTATTGGGAGTTTGCTACAAATATTTATTACACACATTTTCTCTTGTGCAATGGATGCAATCCCATGCAAGGAATGAGAGCTAAACCTCCACGATGCTTACAGCAGAAAAGACCTGATAGTGATTTTGTGACTTCTACGGCCAAAGAAAGGTGTCACAATGAGCATTATTATATCTTCAGTAATATGTGTCAACATGCTCTCTGCACGGTCACATATCATCAGAATATATCATGGGCATGGTTTTTGAAGATCTTTAACCTGTCTTGATCATAAAAGTATCCATGTGTAAAATTACATTTATTTCTTATTTGCACAGGTAAAAGAGATCCAGCTGTCTCCCAGATACATGCACTAACTATTTTTCCTAGTTCCCTAAAGTCATGCCTAACATTAGTTGTTCAATTTAAGGTAACCATCCAACCTGCCCCAACAGGAAAGAAAGAAAAAGAGGTTATCCACAGAAAAGCAGCTATTTCATCTAATTTAGACCTCTGTTTCAAGAATTGAAAGTGTCTTCCTCCTTTAATTGGCTTTAAGAAAACTGCATTAAACTTCACATCATCCTTTAGGCTACCCAAGCTGGGTGGAGTGAATTTGACTTCATTATAAATACATTTTCTAGGATTATTGCAATGTGATCATTCTGTCTAATAATTTATTTCTGTGATGACATGAATGTCACCTTATTTTTATAACTTTCTCTTTTTATAGCTATTTTCTAGTTCCCTTTTAGGTATCTGTGTGCACCTGAAGTGTCAATCTATCCATGGACAAAAATAGAGTATATTTGTTTCTAATGCATCAATTTTTTTTTTTCTTAAATAAAAGCATGTACACAGGGAAAAATAACAAAATAAGGAGGAAGAATAGGTCTTCCAGACAGAATTCAATTCACATAAGTTTTCTGAATGGTAAACAAGAAAAAAAAGTCATTATTCAATCAAAAGCACTTTTCAGGCAGAAAAACCGAGTAAATTGATTAAAGAAAGTATTTATAAGGAGTAGTTTAATTTTTCTGTAGGTATTACAAAACAGCTACCTGCATTCCCCCCACAGCTTTTTACATCCTTGGTGATTGTCAATATTTTAATCATATACAACCAAAAAAAACAGGCACAAAACCCCTAATGGTAATGAAAATTAATAGAAAATTTAAAATAAATATATTTAAATTTGGCCTATAGAGTTGATTCTGATATTAATTTTTAATGGGTAGTATCTCACTCATCAAATGATAGAATAGTGTTATTTTTTTGTGCATGAATGACAAAAGAATTGACCTAAATTTTATGTGTTTTGAAACAACTATTTGTTTTGGCTCCCTCCATACAAATAACTAGGTCTTTCATAACTGTGCTAGATCATGCATGCATTGTTTCAGTACCAAGCAAGTAAAGAGGAAAATGTGGTTATTCAACATTTCCCCAAGACCGGATATTTCAAGAAAGAGAACAAGCAGTTACAGATTGGAATTATCTGTGATCTTTTGGTTTATTTTACCAGGAATTTTTCTGGAAATTGAAATTTAAACAGCTCTTTACTCACCATATAGATTAATTTCAGCAGTGATCAAGAACATCTTGGATTGGCAATAACTACAGGAGAAATCTAACATAGACGTTTACTTTTTAATCTGTTCACATAATATATTTTGAAGGTTTATTCCTATTTTATAGGAAGATGAATAAGACAGTAAAATATTTATTCCTTTGTTTCATTCTCCCATCATATGTTCAGCCACTTTTCTTATGCAGCCTTTATAAAAGTATCCTAGACTTGGATAAATTGGCATAAATCAACTCCATCAAAATCCCTGTTTTTCATCTGTACAATTCGTCCACGCAGTGTCTCAGAATATGTTTCAGTATTGATGTGTTAAATGCTCTCTCAGAGAGAAAAAAATGTTTTCTGCAGAATGCACTTTGACTATGATATACAAGACATTTCTTATCACTGTCATTTACCTTTAGGTCTTGCCTTGATATCTAGTTTACTCTTTATGCTATTTTAGATGTCTATCAGAGATCAACAAAGAATATTTTCTACTTCACTGGGAGTTGTGGTTGGCTTAGTGGAAATATGGCTGGTGCCCATTTGACCTCTACCCTTCAGAAGTGCTAAAATCCACTGAGGTCTTCAATCATTCTCATATTGATCTGCGTAAATCCATCCAGCCTGCTGATCTTACCAACATGACTGAAATTGCCAACTCTGAAAATTGAGGATGGCCTTCTTTCCTTTTTCAAGTTATTTACTGTCTCTCACACCACAGAGGGAAAAACATAAAGAAAACTTTGTATGTCATTATCTGTAAATGGAATTACTTTTTTTTTTCCAGTAATCATGAGTCACTTTTCCTCATGAAATGCTGTGTGACTTCAAGTTAGAGTCCAAACTGAGTCATCAAGTAAACATATACTAATGTCATTACAAGTTAATGTCTTGACTTATTAGCCTTTCTAAGAACATGAATCACTGTGAAAAATCCCATCAACTTAATTAATTCCTCTAATTCTAAAAACCCTGGGTCAGGTCTGAAAATCCTACCAATAGCATAAGAAACAAGGATGGATTTATTGTGGTTATGGAGGAAGACAAACTCCTACCTGCTCTCTGTATGACTGCATATAAAGAAATGACACAGAGATAGCATTCTTATCCTTAGGGAATAACATAAAATTTTAGCCTATTTAAAAAGCATTGGAGGAGTCTTAGTGCTGAGAAATTTATTTATAGTTCTGACTGGCAAATACCAGTCTTCTCAGTTCTCTCACCTTGAATTACTTTCAAATGTCAAAAATATCTCTGATTCATCACTCATTGGCGTAGCAAAAACTGGAGGTGGAAGACTCATTGCACCGAGCTCATCAAGTGCAAGGACTGTGTCAATTTGATAGGTGTGTCTGTGCTCCCCCTCGCGTTGACAGAAGCAGTTCAGTTACATTCCACCTGGTGAATCTACCAAGTGAGTGGCATTTCAGCCAGCATTTTTCAGAAACAGAAGAACATAGAGTAAAGAGCAGAAATAAAATGTTTATGTGTGTTACCTACTCTTACAAATTTGCTTGATGCCTTTAGCATTACAGTTTTCTTATTGGACCATTTTAATAGACTGAGTGGAGAGCCTGGGAACTGATGAACAACACGTGTCTTTATTCTAAGTTTTCAGTCAGACAAGCTGTGTTGCAATGGTTAGGTCATCTGATGTTCACTGAGATGAAGATATTACCTGAATTTCCAGTCTCCTAGAAATTCTGGTAAACTAGCATAGTAAATATCTGGTGGTAAGTTTGATTTGTGGTGATCTTACTGCCTTTGCTTATACATTACTCAGCGACTCTGACACCAGTCAGACTTCTGTAAATCTGTCCTGAGCCCTTTTGTGTGCATGTCTATTTTTAATATGTATGGATCGTTTAAATTATACCTTCCCAAGCTTAAAAAGAGGAAAATCATATATAGTGAAGACGAAAACGCTTATCATGAAAAATACTGGAATAGAACTTCCTAAAAGAAAAACTATCTGATAGACATACTGATAGTGAAAGGTAATGACACTTGTTAAAGCTGTTCAGTAGGCCTGAGCAGAGAAACTCCACTGCTATGGTAGAGTTCCATCTCAGATGTGATCTTAGTTAATCGTGCCCTCCTCTCAGTCCAGCCCTTTAGTACTTGTTTACATCTAGATTAATAATTACCCTTCTCAGGATGCAGAAAACATTGCTCTTGAAAACTCTGAAGTCCTCTCAGAGCCACCTGCCTTCAAGAGCAGTAAAAGCACATCCAGTGTCCTCAGCATCAAAGTCTAAATACTGGCAACAACTTCTTAAATGTACTCAGTACCTTTTAGACTTTGATTCACCTGCTAAGAAAGAGATGGTCAAATTTCTAAATTAATTGATTGCCTTAAATTGTGCTGAAAGTCTCCCAGGCCATATGGCCAGTTCTCCTCAGGAAAGTATTTTAAATTAGTGCATCTTTGGGAATGCCAGAGATCTCTTTCATCTTTAGAAATCTGCAGTCTCAGAACTTTAAGATGCCTTCAGGAAATGAAATTGAGTTCTCCCTTTTTCCTCTGATCCCTATTTATTCATGTTTCTTTTCCCATTACAAAGAAAGTTATATATTATTATACATTCAATTGTCACAATTTTCTTCCATAACACTTTTGATAGAGAGCTCACTTTCTCCAATGCCCTGATATGTGTTCAAGTAATGCTGGAATCATTCCTCAGATTGAGCCTTCCTTTTGACTCATGAGATGGCACAGCTCATGACCGCTTGTATCCACAGACCATAGCCAGAGTGTCAACAAGAATATTTTCCAACAAACCTGGAACCAGTAGAGAGAACATGTGCACTGCTTGTCACCAAGCAACTTTCCACAGCAAACTGATGTATGATATGAACAGGGTGTGCCAAACAGCATGCTGTTACTGGCAAAAGAGGGCCTCATCTAGACCAGTGGGAAGCGATTTCCACCCAAAGCTAAGTATGAAGGGTAAAGGAGAGAAGAGCTATTTGGACACCCTGCATCAGAGAGCAGCCTAGCTCCTCACCTTCAGTTCATGGAAGAAGGAGGCAGACCCAGGAAGCCCTGTCAGAAGCCTGCCTTTACCAGAATGCTCTACAGTTCCATGCTGTGGACTTTGGCTTCTGACCCTAATTCTGTTCAAACATCAGGCTTCATAATGGAAGAATGTATACTGAGAGATTCTTCAAAGGAGAGAAGAAAAAGTCAGGGTTCAGTGGGACTCTTATCTGTATGTGTCCAAGTATGGGTAGCACAGCTCTTCATTATTTCCAGAACAGGCAGTTTATCAAAAGGAAAATTATGATAAAGGCATAAGGACTTATATATGATGATAAAGAGAACACCTGCATTGTTAGGTGAAAATCTACTATGAAATACAATAAGTTGACCACTCAGAAACAAGAGGGAAATATGAGAGACTAAGCAATTTGAGAGCCCTTGGTAGCAATTTTGAATCTGGGGATGGGTGCAAATGAAAGCTGAAAGACAGCCAATATGTTCATGCTGTTTCAGCAATCCCTCACACACAAAGAAGTCTGCATTAAAGGGAGAAAAAGATTATTTATACTGTCTACAGTTCTTCCTCTGAGGAGAATGTAAATAAGGCTAATGAACAAACTTAGGGAGGTGATGGCCATTTTGGGGAAATTATTAACTGTACTTTGGTTGTCTAGTATAAATAAAATTAATCTGGCCATAATCATATCATATTCCATATTGGAATATTAGGATCATTATTAAATCTTTACAGATTTTCCTGAGTTCTGGGCAATGACATCTTTGAATACAGGTATCATTCTCACTCCTCCAGTTAAAGGTGCCAACTAGCTAGCTTTCAGAATCTGTTTCACTTCAGACATGCCTTGGGAATGTGTCCCTTCACATATTTTCCAATCATGAATTTTCAATCATAACTTTTCAAGTCCTTGTCATCTTAAAGTGTGTTATTTACTGGCATTGGAAACACATGATTTCTTTCAAGTCCTCAGATGACAATGGCATGCAACTGGATTACTGACCAGTCCATGAAAGGATTATAAAGAAAATGTTAACAGTTTTTCTGCAAGTTGTGTGATACATTTTTGGGCTGCTTTGAATAGCACCAAGTGCTGAAAAACAAGGCCAGACTGTTTCAGGTGTTTTGCAAAGTCAGTGCAGGTTACTTTGCAAAGTAATGGCTGTCCATTTTATCAAAGCTATCTCATCCTATTGCAATGTGCTTTGCATGCTGCCTGGAAAATGCACTTTGACTGGAATGGTCATGGACACCTAAATAGTTGGAAAAGCAGAACAGAAGCAGTAAGTCACTATCCTGCTCTCTACTCTTGTCACATTTCCCTCTTATCCCTGAGTTATAGATGGGTACACGTGTAGCTCTGGCTGATCTTTTATCAGTCACTGGCTGGTCATTTATGGGTGGGAAGTGTAATAGGCACCAGGTCTTCCTGAGTTTTAAAATAGTGAGCACTGTTGCTGTTTAGACAGCTAAAATTGGAAACATTGATTGGGACATCACAATGAAAAGAGATTTTCCAGTCCCCACGAAGCAAAGATAGTGAAGAGCCAGCATCCCTTCTTGCATCCCTCTGATAATTACACTTCTGGCAGAAAATAGATAGCACGATGAAGCTGGAAAATGATGAAACAAAATTAAAAGGAACGCAAGAAGGGAAGAAAAAATTCTCAAAAGAACTGTGGATCAGTCTTAGAAGAAGAGTATAATCTTTCCATCCTGCACTTCCATTGTGTGATTTGGCTGCTTTAATTGATTACTGCATTGGAAAAAAAAGTATTAACTTTACCCTGTTCTCTAAGTGTTAGCCTTCATGGTTTATTTTGCTGTCCATGCCTATTCTGCTGGGTCAGAAGAGAAGAGAGCTTGCTCTTACCATATCCCCTGGGCTACAGACTCAGGTTTCTCTGTCCCAGCAGAAAGTGGCTTTATCAAAGATAATGTGCACAAAATAACAGGCAGTTTCATTCTTTGGTTGTAAGCATTGCCCTAAAGCCCTTTAGAAATTACTTAATCTAAAACAAAACCCTAAATACCCCCTTCCAGCTATAAATCTAAAGTTACATAGTTGTGCTACAAAATATATCCATGTATTTTGTTGTGCACTGTACTTCTGCACTGTACTGTAGCAATCAAAGTTATAGGATTATTCTTGTTAAGCATGGCAATGGACATTCAATATATAAAAAATGCCTTTAAATATTTATAAATTAATTTTTAAGGAAATGAAATTAGTAGAAAGGACAACCTGCCAAAGCGTATTGCTTAACATGTTGGAATTAACTTAATACCTGCTAGAATGGAAAAAAAAAAGAAAGGCAGAAGTCTTTGTCACACTGGTTTAGGTGCTCCATATGCTGTCCCACTGACAGTGGTGTCAATTCCATCCTTCATATGGCAGGAGCTGATTTGTTCTGAGAGTTTTGTTTGGGCTTTTGCTAAGATATGAGAAAGAAATAAGGATTATCAGAAGGAATGAGAATTGTTTCAGTACTTGTGTAGCACTTACAGAAAGAAGTGAAAGATAAATAATTGCTGTATAAACAATTGACTTGGAAATTTATTGAGAGGTGGTTACTGTAACACTTTGCACAACTTTATTTACTGAATCTCTTTTTTGGTGATTGAAATATACTTAGAAATTATAGAACATATAGGTTTAGGAGTTTTAGTTAAATCTTATGGTGCCAGAATGATATTACTGGGGTTTTACAAAGATACTTAATTAGAAAACCTCTTGTATACTTAAAATATCAGTTTCAATGAGATAAACCGGGAAAAATGAGTTTGTAATGTTTCTGCCTAGAATGTAATTGCTATATATTTAATTTTTCTGCAACAAAAATCAGCACTTAAAAGAAATGTTAGAGAGTAATTTGCATCTAGGAAGTAGTTGATCTTTTTTTATTTAATCTAAAGCAGAAGGGAACACTTAAGGTATACTTATAAATTTTGTTATGCTATGGGAAAGAAGCGTTAAATGTAAACATTATTACGAACAAAAATATGGCCCCTTGTATAATGCCAGCTACTGTTTTTTTCACTCCTGCATTTAGTCTTATGTACCACATAAACTACTACATTTTATACCTTCTTTATGATTGGTAACTCCAAAAATAACAGGAACAACTAATTATTGATGAAGATAAATTTTGCTAGAAAAGGCATATTAGACAAATTACACAAGGGACTTGGATTCTTAATAGCAAATAAATAATTTTATCAAAACATCCCTTTGGGGAGGGTTGTTTTTTTTTTTTTTAATCTTAGACAGATAAGTCTGATTTATGGAAACAAGAAAAATAACCTGGATGCTTCAATCAGAGAGAGAAGGCAAATACAGTCTCTGGGTATTCCAGGGCTAATGAAGTGAAGAATCATCACAAAGGTCATAAGAAAAACATTAGTCAGGTGGTTTATAATACAAATTATGGAAGATCACTGGAAAAATTTCATTGATGTCATAAGAAGTTTTCAATAACACTACACTAAGATCATATCAGAAACTAATACTGTCTCAATACAAGCAGACAGGACTCACTTTCTTCATGCAGAAAAGCCAATCTTTAATGTTACAGCCTATTTTTATACAATTTTCAAGACCTCTAATTGGTTCATAACTTTCTTGCCACTCAATTCATTGGCTAGTAAATGGCATTTTATATGTCCATCAAATCTCTCCATTCCTAGATAGTTCACATGTTTTGTTCACTGTTTCCCATGAGACAGATTTCTTGTTTTTCACAGGTGCAGACTGTTTTTGTCTACCAGAATAGTTTGTTATGATAACTGCTTCTCATTCCTCTGATTGCTTTTTATGGGAACTTACAGGCTAGCTGGTAATTCAGCAGAGCAAGGCCTGATTTTATAAAGCCTTTCTTTATAAGACATTACCTATATGCCACAATTACTAGCTGTTGTAAAATACTTACGTGAAGCAATGTAATTAGTAATTTTCAGATGCACAGCTTTTGGCAGCAGTTATTTTTCAGGACCTTTCAGTTTCTTTTAGAAAGAACATACAGGTATTTCTTGGAAAGAACCCTCCACGCTTCCAGAGAATGTGTCTGAAGCCCTGTTTCTCTGAGTACAGCAGGTACAGCAACAGGCAGTGTTGTCATCAGGCTACCCACAAACTTTCTTGGGTCCTGCTGGCACCATGCAACTTTCTGCTATCCTCTGGGATCACACACATCACAGGTGCTTTGTGGATCTTCCTCTGACATTGACAGATAACACCCAATTATGTGCTCCCAATTTTTCCATCCCACTCTTGAATACTTACTCTGCTTCTGCTATATTCTGACGCTGAGTACTTTTAAGGCTCATTTGTCTCCATAGAAGAGTGTAATTCCTTCTTTTACTATTTTTAAGATACTGTATTAAAATCAAGGGGATGTGTTTTTCTCAGAAGATGCAGGTGTGTTTCCTGTGTCAGTATTCCCTATGCACTGGCAGAGGTGGCAGGAGGGCTGGGACTTTTCTGGTTTGGGCAGTGCTGAAGAGAAGATAAGTTTAGTTACTGCTCCCCAGATATTCAGGGAAAAAGCTACATCTTTATTCAGTCTGTCTGGGATTGTAAGAGATAGACATTCTCTAGATCATGTTATAGCACAAGCAGAGACACAAAAACGCTGTGCCTGCACCCTTTGTATAGCTGCTTGCTGAGACTGATGAGAGGAACTTGAATTTCAGCCTGAAGTATCAAAGACATGTGCCTGTACTGCTCTGGTTCTTGTCTTCTTTTTTCAAGGACCAGCTTCTGTACAGCAGATTTACAAAGAAACAGACAAATGTAAATCCTTCAGTGCCTAAACTGAGGCCAATTTGTCTCACCAGTGGAAGTCATCAAATGCACCCTCCTGTCTCCATTCACTGTGTAGGGAGCTCAGGAATTTCTTTTAGGTGAACTGTCTCAATAACAACCTAAAATTCAGATGCTACAGGCTTACCTTAGGGAGGCTGGGCCACATCTCATGAAACAAAATCAGGACATTTTTGTTTCATGGTTTTAAGGGACAATATCTATTTGGGCTCACATACTTGGGCATTCCAGAAAAACATCTTACTGCAGTGTGAAAAAGCCTTTTGTGTGACCACTGAACTGTGTTGTTTGATAGTGACTTCCCAGTGAGCTGGGAAGCTAAAAATACTCTAATTCCATTTCCTATTGTGAAGATTACTGCGGGCTCAAACTTGCAGACTAGCAGTTTGATGTGATTGTAGTGAAAAGAATCTAGTGAAATTAAAGTGAGGGTCATCTTGAAGTACAAGGTAAATAAAACTATGTCCTTAGGGACAATTTTTCCTGCCACTGGGTTCCAAAAAGTGTATTAAAACATTTTGTGTTTACATGTAGCAGTTTTACCCTTCAATCCCATTCCTCAAATCTGGATTTCCAGGACTATTAGGCCAGCCTGGGCACTCTGGAATGCTATATTGATGTAAAACATAGCAAAGATTCAGGGCCCAAAGTGAATTGTCCCCACTTTCTGCTTTGTTTTGCTGAAAGTCAGGTGAACAGATATCCCCTGTCAGTGACTCAGGGTTGGGCTCTGGGTTGTTTGCAAGTCACAGTTCTCAGCAGCAAAGAGGATTACACACAGCACATTTTTCTGCCTATGAAACTGGGAACTGCAGCCAGCGGGATTTCTTAAGTCACTTGTTATTTCAAAGTACTTTCTAGATTGGTACATGCAAATTCTTCCAAGACCATAAGAACCATTATGAACAGTCGTTAATATTTTACTGTTAAAAAAGATGAACTGATGGAAGTGGGTTTTCACACAGTAGGACATTATCTGTCTATTAGATGGCTGGGGCACCAATTTGGAATGGTTTGTCACACAGCTTAACTGCAGTGGTTTAAAAAGTAACATGGGCACCTAGATAAAGCCTCTCTTTTGTCCATGTATTGGATAGCACAGGAAGAGGAATTAGAGAAACAAAATATTTCCTAAATTACTTAAATCAACCAATCTCTTGAGGTAGTTAGGTAAAAAAAATATAGTTGTGTAATCAAATTATTCCAGATTTCCAAGGTTTTCTAAACAACTTCTGAAGCATCTGGTATCAATTGTTTTCAGAGAAGATGCTGAACTGCATTGTACTTTCTCTGACCTAATCTGATCTGACACCTTGATTTTCTTGTTCAATTGAAAGGGTAAAGGAACTCAAAGAACAAACCAATAATTTTCTGCTATTAGTTTTTCAATAAAGTACATTAAAAATAGAAATATTATATAAATTAATACAGAAAAAGCTTTAGATGTCAGCTTACAGAAAGAAAAACACTATGAGCACCCTCAAAAATTGCATAAAGACTTTATTTCAAATTTTGTAAAGCATGTTCTATTCCAAAGACCTAATTAAATCATACATAAGAAAGGTATGACTGGGAAAATCTTGTATGGGAATATTCAGTTTTCTCTGAGAAAAAATAAACAGGTGATTGTATAATTTGACATTAAACAGAGAAATATATTGATTAAAAATGATTAGTCTTTATACAGGTTTATAATTCTGATGTTTGAGGATTATCATGTCAAATTACGTACATAAATATTACTTCACATTTCTGTATGAAAAGTCTGAGAAAAGCTACATTAACTGTGCTTGTACTGTAGAAATGCAACTTAAAATTCAACAGAAATTGAAGATATTGCATTGCAAATTATCTAATTTATTATTGATTAAAGCTTGAAAACTTTTCATCAGGCAGAAATTGAGTCTTAAATCCTTACTCTTGTTCCACATTCCAGAAAAATAAAAACATTTTTGAAAAAAATCTCTATTAAAGAGATTCCTTTAAACATTGGTAAAGGTAACTTATAAAAGACCTGTTTGAACTGTTTTTAATTAATTAAAAAAAAAAAAAGTTGCCTGAAATATTGCTTGAAAATTAGGAAGATGTGTTGTGGTTTTTTGTTTTTTTTCCTGTACCCTACAGTGTTTAAGTCAAAACTCATTGGGATCTATATTATTTCTCCTTGATTATAATGGAGTCTTTCAGATACAAAATAGACAGAATTTTTTTATATCTCTCTAAATACAACAAGTGGAATTCTATTAAAATCTTTGGATTTTATGGTCCATTTGAAAACTTATGAAATTACCTTAAAGTTACATTATTATGTACGTGGCAACTTTTCAAACTTTCAAATTTTTTTAGGTACTTAAATATAATAACTTCAGGGAAAACTCAATTAGTCATTATTTGGGGAGGTTGTGAGGGATCTAACTGAATAGAAAGTACAAGGATTTGGAGAAAGTTACATTCAATTCAGTAAAATGACAATAATCTTATAATATAGCTATTTCCTCTGCATACTGGAGATCAGATTTCATTAATGATATTTGGTAGAATGAGCATTTTTAGGTCAGCATGTACTGACATTTTCTTCCACAGGATCAAACTAGAATATAAAATATAGAACACTTGAAGGCAAAGAGATTTCAGATAGCCAACCTTGGTGTCTGGCAGACACGGGCAGGGAGCAGCTATGCTCTCCAGGGTCTGAGCTCTGCTGGAGTCTCTGAAAGGACACAGCATCCATGAAGTGGTTCACACTGCATTTGAAACATGGAGAATATTTCCAAGTCATCAAATATGTAGTGTAGCTGATCCTGACTGCTTTTATGTGAAAAGGCAGTGGATCAGTACCTGCCAAGGGAACAAGAAACTGCAGTGCTGAGCCTTCCCCAAGACAGATACTTCTGCTTCCAAGGGGAGCTGTGTCTGAAACGGCCCTTACTATTGCATTTCATTTAAGAAAAGTGATTGGAACCATTTTGTTTTTACTTGGATCTTGCTTTCTGATTTTCAGCTTGTCCATCTTCCAAATTATAAAGCCTAAGTTATTATTTAGTGTGGTAATTTCTGGGAAGACTGCCCTTTTTTGTCCTAATAGATTACAGAAATTTAACACATTTACTTTTTCTCAATTTCATGTACATTTTCCCCTGGCATTATTGCACATGTTCCTGTTATTCCCCAAACTATGTTGTTGTGAAACAGGAGTTTTCTTAATAATTACTACCAATGAAACCATGAAATGCTCCAGTCATAGCACTGTGATGCTCATTCCAACTGATTTTTTTTTTTTTTGGTGCATTACATTGACTTTAACAAAAACAATTGTTTATTAATGTATTGCTATGTCACAAACCTTTTATGTCTAGTAAGTACCTCCTTCCTGTGTTTATAACATGTTAATCTTCTCTTTGGATGTCATCACTGTCAGTCCAAAATGAAATGTGTAGAAGAACTCTAAGCTTTCGTTCAGATCTTAAATTGGATTTTTGAGTAATAGTAAGACTTCACATGGAAAAGATGGGAAAAAATGTCTGTCTTCTGATATTATGGAAGTAAAGGAAAATGTTATTTGCAAATTTAGTGAAGTTTGTACAAAGATACAGAATAATGAGGCTACAGCTCTATGTCTGTTTCTGAATACCAAGAAGAATTCCACTGAAGATCCACTTACCTATGTAATATTATGCATATACCTATGAATTTTGACTATAAGGGACCTTTCCCTGGAGACTCATTGCTGCCAAACCAAAAGGGCATGCAAATAACCAAGAAGTATTAAACCTTACAAAGTCCATAAGGCCTTAAAGATGATACAGGTAAATTGATGATAAAGAACAATCATCCTGTAGTATTTTTGTACTAGAGTGGTTCCTTAGTCTTTGGAAGAGTAAAGGATTTTCGGTTGGCTTATTTGTTTTTTGTTTTTTTTTCCCTTTTCATAAATTTATTGCTAAGAGCCAGTAAGGACAGAGTATAGACACAGTGATACACATCTACTAAAAGAAACTCAAATTAAAGATGAAGGGAAAAGACTTGGAATCTCTTCTTGCTCATGTGATATCTTTCTGCTTCCTCCCCATTCCAAGACAGTTCATGTCAGGAGGAAGCATGTCTGGGACAGTCTTTAAGGTACCCAGGCAAGCAGAGTCCGTTTTGGTACTGCCCACAAGCTCTGTTCTATGTTCTAAAGGGTTCAGCTTTTAGAGTCAACTCCTCTTCCTCAGCCCTTCTCATGAGAGCCAGAAGACTGCTAACAGCTTCTGTACTGCGCAGCAGCACCCAAGCTGCTCTAAGCCATGCCTGTGAACTTGTGTACTGCCCATATGCAGTCACCCTGCATTGCAATGCACAGTAAATATGGGACAGGCCTGTGTTGGAAGGTTAGGCTGCACTTTGTGGCAAGCACAGGGTGAAAAAGAGCAGGAAGGTGGAAAAAGAGGCATTAGGATGATCTGCTTAGAGGAAAGGAAAGGTGAAAACAGGAAAGCAGTGTGGTGAAAAACAAACTCCCATGTTCATCATTATATTCATGATATGTGTTCAATATTAGAATCTATTTTCTAACAGAGAAAATGAGAGCCATTTACCTGCCCATGTGCAATGACAGGGCCATTTGCAAGTGCTGACCAGTCACCCCAATGAACAGGTTTCATTATTTCTTAGTTACTAGATAATGTGCTGAACAGCACCCCATGAAATTAACCTTTAAGATGACAGTGAAAGGAAATGAGTCATTCCAGGCAACGCTCATCATGGTGTGAGCTCTGTGCTTGCTAAATGAGTTCTGTCATAGTGTGGGTGAAGTGGAATCAATCCATGTAATTCATACATTTTCTGCTCATATAGACAGTTTTGGAACAGCTAAGTAGAAATAAGCATTGACTTATGTCTAACTAAAGCAGTTATGTATTACATTAACTGATTATACTTTTCAGATGGGTCTGCATAGAAAGAATTGAGAGTTCCTGAGTGTGTGAAAGAAAGGATAAAAGGAATCAAAATTCTAGGAAAGTACTTTCATGACTGGTGCTAATGGGGAAGTAAAAACAGTTTTAGTCTTAGACAGTACTAAAGGAAAGATAAACTTTTCATCATCTTATTCACAGATGACTGTAGTATTCTTAGAAGTATCAGCCTATCTCAGTGATAGTAATGCCTCTGCAATTCACACTGTAGAAGCTGGCTGATTAGTTGCAAAGCAGGGGCTTTCTTCTGATTAAATAGCTGTAGAGCGCATGAGACAAGAAAAACACTTTCCACTGTTTTGGAAGGAGCGAAGATCCAAAGAAGGAACTGAAAACACCTTCAAGCATGACAGTGATCCTTGATGAATATGATGCAGGCAGACTGGTAGATATGATAAAAGCTTTTCAGCAGATGAGCAGGAAGCACACACTGCTCTATCTGAATGAATACCCTTCAGTGGTGCACATGGATGGGCTGCAATGCTGCCTCAGAGGTTCTGTCTCTGAATGGAGACTAGCTAGGACAGCACCTGACAGCTACAGCAGATAAACACTTCTCTGCTGCCTACACTTTCCATAGATATGGAAAAATCTGGTGCCACCTAATGGACAACCCCCAGCTCCTGAATTCTGAACGTGTTTTACAGGAATGCTTTTGCAAGGCATCTGAAAAGGGATCTACCTATATTTGTTAATGCTTCACATGAAGAATTTCTCGTTCAGTATCCTTAATCACATATCTTTGGATGCAACATGCATGGTTTAAATGTGAAGACTTAGTAAGCCCCATGGTTAATACAAAGATTTCTGTATTTGCTGGCTTTCAATTTATGAACTGGGGTCATCTCATAGCTTCCTCAATTGCAGCAATATAGCAACACATAAAACTAAATTACTGCACCTAAGTGTTCTGATCTGTTTATGGGTGAAATTTAACAAGCTGTTCTGTCAGTCACATAAATTATTTTAGACCATCCTAAAGCAAGTTTACTGCTGCAGCTGCATGGACATAGCTACCTCTTTCAGTAGAAATCATGACTATGCCAACAATATTTAGCCCAAGGGGTTTATATCACCATGTGTACACTTGCAGAGTATATTAGCCAAAAGGAGTTGGCCTCTAGACTATTACAATTACTGCCATAATAAATAATGCTGCAAACAATTGTTATTCCTGAAAAAGCTGTTAGTGATGACCTGATTGCATGGCATGTACTTCAGGAAGCAAAACTTAAGAGTGTATCTCTTTGATCAGATGAGCCCAAGATATCATAAATTAAACATATCTATCTGTGATATCTGTACAGATGTATTATGTTTATATATGTTGCAAGATGTAACATCTCCTCCTGTTTTTTTGAGCCTGCCTTCCCAGTAGCATCATCCCTAGCTGGAATATGAGCATTAGTGTTAGAATTGCAATTTAAACATCATACTTCCTTCTCAGCTGTCACTGAATTCAGTGGTACAAGTAAAATCATGGTCAGTTTGATGAATTCAATTTGTGAAACTCTTTGCTTTGAAAAGAAGCATCTCTAAATGAAACCAATTTTCCATCTGCAATTTACATTTATGGATTTTCAGCATGTGTTACGGGTTTGGTTATTTTCATTTGCCTGTGAAGAGAGGGAGTAGAATTAGGAGTGTTCCTGAAGGCCTCTAAGAAAAGGACAAAGAAGAAAAAAAATGGAAGTTGTATTTCTATTGCTTCTATTCACTGGAATGAACTGGGAAAAAGGGATAGACTTTTAATATTTTCTTTAAAATTTATTGTATGTATATCAAGGTCAGTTTGGATGGGGCTTTGAGCAACCTTGCCCAGTGGAAGGAGTCCCTGCCCATGGCAGGGGTTTGGGAACTAGGTTATCTAAAAGGTCCCTTCAAACCCAAACCACTCCATGATATTATGATTAAATAATTCAATACAATATTTCTTTTAATCTATTTAAAAATCAAATTAGATAAATGTGTTTTGTTACTTTTAGAGAAAGTAATTATTAATTTTGGTGAAGATAAAGAAATGCCTTTGAAATGGGATGATTGCATAGGCAATTTAGCAATTCCTTGGATACTTTTAACCAAAGAAGAATTTCTCAAAGATTTTCATATCTAAAGAATGCTATATAATTTCTGACTCACTCTTTTATTGTCTTCAGTGTGTTTGGGGGATCTGCAGTGTCAGTTAGCATTTTTTACTTTTTGCATATATTTTTGCCTTATTTTTACCTATTGCTATGTAACTGATTCCCAATATTTCACATATGCAGTAGCTCAGCTTTGAGTTGAGGCTCCTTTTACTTAAATTTTCTGTAGAAGAAAGAAAATATGTAATTTTTGTTCTGTTAAATACAGCAGCTATTTTTCCTCCTTTTGCCTGGGAAAGAATATTTAATGGTTTGATGTAAAAAAAGCCAGAGGATTGTTTTACTGTTGTACAGTTTTTGTTTGGCACTAATAATAATCTGGGAAAAAGACATGGACGTTTTCAACAGCTTTGGTGAAATGAAAGAAGTCTTAAAAGATTAAGCAGTGATCAAACTCCTTTGTCCTTGTTGACCCTTAATATCAAAAGCTTGAGTCTACAGATGAAATGTCAGTTTAACATTTATATTTGGCCATTAAAAAATAGTACTCAATATCTCATTTGGGTATATATTTGAAGGAGAATAAGCTGCTGCAATACCCAGTGAAGTCAATGTGAGGATGCTGTGCTGGGAATTTGGTAACAGTTCAGTGTTTATATATATATTTTTATGTATAATTAAAACACACAATTTGAAGAAATAGGAACATAATTTATCTTAGGGCTAGTGTGTAGGTGTTGCGTGGAGACCATGAAAGTGTCAAAGCAGACAGGCTTATTGCTGCTGCTGTTACAGGACAAGGGGTTGCCAGCTTGGGCAGCAGTTTCTGGTTGCTGTGCCGTAACAGGAGCAGTGGTTCAATACCTGCACCACACCACTGCCACAGAGCACTCAGGCTGGGGACACATCTTTCCAGCACCTTTCCTACCTGTACCTGCCACATTTCCATCAAGCCCAGCTCTCCTCTTTTGACCCATCTCAAAACCATAAACCCCATCTCATAGGCTGTCTTATTCCTTATAAGTTTTGAAGCTGTTGCTTCAGCAGGAAAGCTCCTGTGTGCCTTCAGAAGGCAGAAAGTGAGCCCTGAATTACCAGCCCTGTCCTCCTTTTGGCTGTCATCAGCTGCAAACAGGGCCTTGCAGGGCATCCCTGTGGTTGTTGTCATGCTTGGGGTAACGGTAACTGCTCCCATAAGGAAACTGCTTTCCCTGGAGTGGCACAAATTTATACAACTATAGCTATCAGCCAAGGAATGTGGTGTCGTAAGTTTGTTTTGCATGTCTTCGGGTGCTTACACAGTGAATTCAGTACATTAATTGTGATTGTAAGAAACACATAAATATCCAGGGACTGGCTGGTAAGAGATCATTTGTTTTAGTGTAGATAATGAGAAGAAATAGCAGCTGCTGCTAATCAGTATGCATGTGAGTATTCATAAAAGTTGATTAAGTATATAGCTGCCAGATAATCACCATCTGATCTTGCATGTACAGAGCAGTTTCAGTAATTGTGCATTCAAATTTATTTTAAAAAGCCCTACACAGAATGACAAAACTATAGGTGCAATCCTGAGTCATTTATTTGCAATGCTTATTCATCATACATAAATTCTACATTTATTACAATGAACCTACTTGTAAGAATAATGCTACTTCTTTGATCAAGTACTGCAGATCAAATTTGTATAAAGAGATGTTATTAAAAAAATTTCTGTATGTTGAAGATGTGTAAACATCAACAGAATTACATTCTAAGGTAGTGAGAAGAATAATAGTTATTTTAAAATATTTAATTGGAAATGAAATTTAAATATTTTATATCATTATTTTAAAGACAATTTTAGTCATGCATCATGGACCATTCTCACTGAGATGTATGACAGTCATTGCAGGGGCTCAGTTTCCTTTCTCTAATTTGTGTTGCAGTTCTATAAGTGTGGTTTTACCCTGGTAGGCAGCTATGCCCCACACAGCCTCTCTCTCACTCCCCTGGGACGAGATCACTATCACATCAAAACCAGTACAGCCAGTTGAAGTGCACTCTTAAATATGACCACGCACAAATTTTCATGCCTAGATTGGTCAGATCTCTCTGATTCTACTCATAAAATCTACTTGCAAACCGCATTTAACCAAATCAGATTTTTTTTGATTCTTAGTTCCTAACTCATATTGTGCAAGACAATGCTTGAGCTTCCAGGAAAGGCTTTGGGATCTCTGATCTTGGCTGAGGCAAGCAGCCTTGGCATCATGAGAGAACTTTTTTGTTCTGAATCCAGTACTGAGATTGGACTATCATTAATTTTGTTAATCAGATGTTCCTAAAAATGAGCTTTGTGCCTACATTTATCACTGCACTTGGAAGAACAAGTAATTATTGAAAACTGAAATCCTGCAGTATTTCAGCTTTCTATAATAATGACAGTTAGTTCTAACAGGTAATTATTAGTGTCCATATTTTTTCTAGCACATATGGAACCTGTACTTCTTAAAGTTGAATAATCCTAAAATTTATTACTAAATTCCTTTATGAATGAGTTATAGGGATACATAAGTTAAAGAGTTAATACCCAGCCCTTACTACTTCACAAGTACTACCTCCCACATCTCTGCTGTTATTAAGATTTCTGATGCACTTAGCTTTACTGATAGCACTTGTCACATGGACATCTCAAAGTTAATGCACAATAACATTATCTTTATATGTATCATAACATTATCTGTGCCTTTTAACACATAAAGAAACTGAGGCACAAAAAGACTAACTGGTGTGCTTGTGCTGCTCACCTGGCTGGTTGTAGCAGAAGCAGAACTAACAACTCAGTCTCTGATGTGCCACATTAATTCCCTTCACCCGAGGTTCACTCTCTCTTAGTTTCTTTTTCTCGTTGATAAGGTACAACTGTCGGTTTGCTAAACTGAGAAATAAAGAGTCCTTTTCATTTTCTAGGACAGATTTATCACTTTAGATGACAAAGGAGAGAATCAATACACATATTTTTAGGTGACTGAAAAGTAAATATCACACCTCACCTTGTATTATGGGCTCTTTTTCTAAGGATACCCTAGAGATGTGATTCATCTCGTTCTAAAAGGTGCCAGTTGAGATGAGCCATCCTGAGAGGAACCTGCCTCTCTTCATTCATTAACTACTCAAAATTCCTAGACAGTTATTGAGGCAAGACATGTGCCTTTGTACAGCCAAAAATTGGTAGACTGACTCTAAGCCCAAAAGAATGTAAAACCAAAGGAGCTGTATGCATGTGTGCATGAGTGGTTCCCTGCACACATGCATACTGCTTTCCATGCTCTTTTCCTTATTGTTCTGAATCTGTTCAAAATTAGATGTAGAACACAAAAAGATAATTTAATGCATTTTCACCTGTGGTTCACTTGCGGCTTTATTTGTGGTCTGTTGAAACCAGACAAAAATGAAGCAAATCTTTTCTGCATACTTTCTACAGCTATGGACATGTGTGTGTCAGGAATTTGTACAAACATACATTTAGCTTCTACAAGAGAAACATAAAATATGTTCAGTTAAATAAAGTCATTCCAATGACAGAAAAATTTAGCTCAATTTGATTTAGAACACAAATACGTTGATTCAGAGATAATATCATGGATTTACCCTTTCTTTTATTATGAAGAGCATAATTTCCAAAAAACTTTTCTTAAAAGGAGAATTATGTGCATTATATGCAAAATATATACATACAGGAGTTGAGAACTACAATGCCTTGGCCAGAAATTTGTATTCACTTTAGTTAGCTTTCAGGTTACATAACTCTCACAAAAGAGATAATAGTGGGTAAATTCTACTTTATATTTGAATAATCACCCAATGTCAGAACTGTAAAATTACTCCCAGGGTACAGAGGATGGTTATCAACAGAATGACTCCTATTAGAACACATCAAGTGAAGAGCTCACTCTATTCCATGTGACAGACTGGCATTTTAAGGTCTTCAGCCATTCTCATTAAGACTTGACTTTTTGCTTGAACAGTGGTGTTTGCTTACTGTGAGTCACAAAAACGTTCTGTTCTTGTTTCCATTTGACCTTAAGCAGCATTGGCATGCAATGCATAACCATGGCCTTTGCTCATTCCTAGCACACTTTCAGTATTTTAATTAATTATTATCCTAATAATTCCATTATTTTCTGAATTGGCCTCTGTAGTCCCTTAGTGGTGACATTGCTGGAGACCAGCCTGGAATTCACTGAGCGACAGTTAGATCCCCCAGATCTGTGTGAGGAGACCCTCTTCAGGAAACCCCAAGAGACTAAGCATGTTGGGGGGTCCTCACTGAAGAGCAACTTTTCTTTGGCATTACTTCTTTCTCTGTTGTGCTTTTCAAATATACCCAATCTCTCCCAAGCACCAGGACCTGTATATGCCAGTGGTGTGTCCAGAGAGCAAGGGACACCAACTGCTGAGTGTATTTCTCACTCTCTGGGTTTGTAAATTAACAACTGCGTGATGGTCACAGACATGTGCCTTTTGCACATTTTCAGAAGCTGATAGTTATCTTTTTTTTCTCTACCTTATACCCCTGTGAGACACTGGAAAATGTTTCTGGGTTATTCTTTGTCCTTTCCTCCTTATCTTGGGGTCTTTGCCCTGTTCTTTATCTTCCTACCAGTCTTTTTATAGTTTCAGGTGGCACTTTGATTTAGTCAGTGCTTTGCTAAAGTTTGGTTTTGCCTTGTCTTTTTAAAGCTGCTTTTCCTTACCTGAGCAAAGTCTCCTGTGAAACCGCATTTTAATGATTTAGGATCTTGATGACATGCTAACCTATGTGACATGAATCACTCTTTTCTTCTTCTTTCTTCTGGAAGTTCTGCATACTTAAATTCCCACTCATATTTCATTCAGAGAATCTTAGAATATATATTTCTATGATTATAGAACTTCCTGAGCTGGAAGGGCCCAAAAGAATCATCAAATCCAATGCCTGCCCCTGCACAGGGCAGTCCAAAGCATCATACTATGTGCCTCAGAGCCTTGTCCAAGTGCTCCTGGCAATCTTGCTGCTGTAATCACTTCCATGAGAAGCCTGTTCCTTTTCCTAATACCCAGCCTAACTCCTCTGACAGAACCCCATGCCATTTGCTGTCACTGGTCACCAGAAAGATCAGTACCTGCCCCTCCACTTGCCCTTGTGAGGAAGCTGTAGACCATGACCGGAGCTCCTCTCAGTCCCCTCCTCTGTAGGCAGCATAAACCAAGTGACCTCAGACTACCAAGACCACTGAAAAATCTTTGAGAGAAGTCTCGTGATGACGATAGGACAGGGTTTTATATAGACTTTGTTTGACATGTTTACTGTCATAATTTATATTTTTAGGCAGAATAGAAAGTAACTAATAAAGAGAGAATGGTTCTTTAGACATACCCTGTAACTTCCACAAGTTTATTTGCATCTCATGAAATGTGATTCTTGCCTCTGCAAAGGAAAACTTCAAACCCAACTATCACTCCATTCATAGATGTAACTGAGAGAAGTAAGAGTAACAGAACTGCCTTTGTGTAGGGAGAAGAAATTATTCCTCAAAAATGGAAATTGAAATAAACCTCTCTGAATTTGGAATCCACAAATATAAATATATAATGCAGGAAGGAATATACTAGTTTAAATTCCTATCTGGCTATAAATTCCCAGGAAAATAATGGTTTTAGCTATTTACCATTTATGAAAGAGACAGCAAAGATAAATTCCTGCAGTCTTCTTGTTCACTGATCTTTAGGTGAACCTTAGGGTGACTTGGAATTAACAGACTTTTTCATTCTACCATATATTACATAATTTTAAAAAATCTGAATTCATTGTAAACTGCTTTTAAAAGTAGAGAGGGGTTTTTTTGAGCACATTCTAATAATGAATTTTTTAAGACTTTCAAGTCAACTAGAGCATTTTACAGGAAACTCATTTCTGTGGCAAAAATCATTATAATCTCTTAAATGATGTTANAAAACACTTGTTTTTCTAAAACACTGAATAATTGCAATCCAGCACAACATTTTGTTCAGCATGATATAACTGATCATCTGTCTGCAACTCTAATGTAAACTAATCTTTGAGTATACAACAATGGTGAAAGCACAACAAACTAATAATTTACATCATACTTATTCTCATAAACAGTAAATCTAAGCTTCATTTACCTTGCCAGAACTTCAGTTTGGTCACACAAATACCAGCAGATCACTTGTTGCTGTGCATAGTTCAGACTGAAGGGTAATCTATGCAATCATGGGCCAGTATGTAGCTAAATCTGAAGGCAGTGGTGGTGTGTATAGCTGCCAAAAATTCCAAGTACACCTCAAATACAAGGTTGATTTGCTCTGGCCATACTTTTATAAATGTCATTTTATAGTAGTAAAGCAGCCATGAGGCATAGGAGGGTCCATTATATAATTTCTACTCGATGAACAACATATCCATTTTTAAGAATCATGAATGTTGTCTATATAATAATTATTGTAATAAGTGAAAAATATTCAGCCTGAGTGTGAATGATAAATGGAAGAGGAAGTTAAGGTGTCAACAGAAAGTAATGAGTTTTGGTGTGATTCATGCCCAGCAGTTTGGGTAAACACATTAACACATTGACTTTCATCAACCTATTTTGAACCATCAAAAAGGTTTAGAAATAAAAGAAAAATAACTGGAGAGCATAGGCCATAATGTAATTTTGTGATGAATGTCAGACTTCAAGTTTGTATTGTTTCTCCTATTCTGAGTGCACATTTAACTTTTATAGCACTTTCTGGGATTTCAAAGTAATGTTTCTGAATTTTAATTCTTACACAATATAGAAAGATACTAATATTCACATTTTGCTTATTGAAGTTGCTGTTCTCTAGAGTCCAATTTCATTTTCCTCTGTGAGCATTAGATCAGTAAAAAATGCAATTCAAACTGACGTGTTTATTATACATATGAATAAATAATGCAAACTGTGAAGAAGCAGAGAATTAACCCAAGCAATCTGTGGGTATAACTATGGTACAACCAAAATCAGAGATTGTATTGTAAGATTGTAATATTTAGATATTTTTAAATTCCAATAGGGCAGCAGTTCTGAGACTTAAAATGAATGGAAAACCAATAGGTTTTATGCACAAATAATTACAAACTCTTAATGACACAGCAAACAATGGTTTTCCATTTCTTGGGTGCCTTGAGTATACTGAATAAGGGAGGCTGCAGTAGAATAGTATATTCAAAGTGACTAAGATTATCTTTATAATAGTGTACATTATGTTACACAGGGTAATATAATTGAAGAGATGTTCAGTGTTTCAGTTTCATATTTCTGTATTTGAATCAACTATGTCAAGACTCATATTTAGAGAAATCGAATCCTTGGATGATTTTCATATTTCTTTCAACTTTAATCGTGCAGCTAGCTTATCTATGAAAGATGAGTCTGAAGAGGAAAGAAAATATTAGAACTCATGTAAAATGGGTGAAAACTGTGATAAATATTGTGCTTTCCAGTTACAAAAACGCTAATACAAAGACCTATTCTATCTGCATATTTTATAATTTGTTTTGTGTTGTTTTATCAGTAGGAATGTTATATCTACAACCACATTCAGTTAAACACTACAGATTTATCACCCAGGTGATGGAATGAAAGATATATTTATTGAGAGTGTGGGATGCTGTTATTGCTAAAAATAAGTTGTTGCTCACCCAATAAAATAGTAATGAAAGAAAGATTTTAGAATAAATCATGTATTTGATTGTCAAGGCAATTACTAGTATTTCCTCAGTCAGCAGAGTTTCCAAGGAGCAATGCAAGTATTCTTATTTTCCTAATTTTAATTTTTTTTTACCTACTAAACTGGTGACTTGAAGGATAAAACTTTTGGAAATGTTACTATTATATCCTGACTATAAAAGACCAGCAACATAATGTGATAGGTTTTAGGAAAAAAATAAAAATCACAAGTCTCTTGTGTCTTCTAATACTTTTTTTCTGTTTTTGTTAATTAGACTTGCATTCCTTCTAAAGTTTTTCTTTGTAACATTACTTTTTAATTTTTTTTTAAATGTGTGTAGCGGTTGCATGTTAAGAAAAGAGAAATCAGCTTCTTGCCTACATTTTTTTTCCTAAGACCCCAGGGCTATCATTCTGATCAGTTCAGTTGTGTTTAAATTGCTTGATTTTAAACTTTCATGGATCCACAAGGCACACAATAAAAAGAAATTACCCCTGTACTGACAGACTAAATTAATCTCTGTAGCTAAGGCTTTTGAAATTCCATTTCCTTTCAGTTTGTTGCTTTGTTCGTGTGCTTGTGGCCCTTCTGACCAAATGAGTGACTGCAGAGCTCATGTGCACACTGTTGAAACTCTCACCAGTGGAAATCAGACTTGGTTTCCAAGTCCTGGCACTGCAGTGGTGCTCAGCTAAGCTCTTCCTGCTAGTGTTTTAAATTAAAGTGGGCTGTTGATGATAGCCTCACTCCTCCCTTGGTAAATTTTTTTTCTGAAGCCATACCAGCAGGCTGTGATGAACCCAGGACCGTAGCTCAAGAAGCTGATAGTATTTTGTTGATAAAACTTTTTTGTTTGTTTTTGTTGGGTTTTTTTTGTTTGTTTGTTTGTTTTTTGTTTTTTGGGGTTTTTTTTAATAAAAGGATGTTAGATCCTTTATCAAATAATGAATTTTTGTTCTTGCTCCTTGCCACTACATGGAAGTGGTGGTTTTGCTTGTCTTAATCATAAGGTTCATAATGTCATGCATTACATCCTATGCCATGATAGCATTATGAGGACACACATTAAAAAAAAAATACAAAAATAACTTCAATTCCTTCCTTTCTAGGAGCTTGAAAACCAAGCTCAAGCTGTTATATTTGTATGACTGAAAATCAGGGGAAATGAATTTGCTCATAATTACTGCTGCTTTATTCCAGAGGAACTGAGTTTAAAATCAGATCTGCTTTAACAAGCAAGATTGTGTTTTTGAATCATGACTGGTAAATGAAAAGGGCTAAATTTTTAGGAAAAGTCAAATCTATTTTGACATTAGGCAGCTGTCTTTACTGCCTTCTGAGCATCACTTTTTATTCATTCTTCACAGTTTGTTTTTCTGTAAATTTCTACAAACAAAATGATAAATTCTGGCTGAGAACAGTTATGAGCAATTCTGATATTTCAACTCCTAATTCATGGAATCCTATGGAAAATTTTGGAATATAAATGTGTATATTTATTTCTCATATTCTTTCATTGTCAAATAATTTGGTCTGATTTATTCCATGAAAATTTTTCATTATATTTTATTTAGCAGCATGCTTTTATATGAGTTTAGGTCCACATTTCACTTCATTGTTTTTCCCATTTGTCATATGCACCGGCACAGGATTTTGAGATTAAAATATGACCCAGACGAAGACTTGGTTTTATCTGTGTAAGTGGTAGCAAGCTAAATGTTTGTGGTTTTCTTTGCTGTGTGAGTGATGTGGTTTTCAGATGTTTTCTAATGCTTTGCTTTTAGTGGACTATTAATAATTCAGCATCTTGTCCCATTAAGTAATTTTTTTTCCACTAGAGTCAGAGGCTTAGATTTTGACATTTGTACATTGGTGAGAAGTTAATCTAAGTTTGGAGTCCTCCTTATGACTAATTAATTCAAAATATGAATTCTCAGAACCTCAGTTGTAAGTCCTAAATAGGGATCTAAGGTTTCTTTTGTGTAGCATTTCACCTTAACCAAAAGATTTCTCATCTTATCAGAATATACCTCACATGATTTACAGAGGGATTGACTCTGCAAATCCTCAGCATAAAACTTCCTTATACAGATACATTGAACTATCCTGAGTCTCCTGGCTCAGTCCTGGGACACTTGGAAGACAGAGAAGATTAGATCAGTAGTCAGTATTTTTCAGCCTGATTAATATAGTTCTGTTTATATCCTCCACAGTGTTCATCTGTTTTGTCAATTTTTTATGAGAAAAGATAAGGAAGAGAAATTTAAACCTGAATACTACCAGGCTGATGTTTGAAATGTGGAGGCACATTTTTTCAGTAAAATCAGTTAATCCAACAGCCTTCTTTTTTTTTTTTAAGTGACAAAGTAAAGAAAATGTATCTGAATTATCTAATCACATTCACAAATTAATTCCATTTTGAGGCTCAGCTTCTTGGCAGCAATTTGTCACTGTAGGAATCAGTTATCTTCCAAGACCATGGCTGGCCAGGAAATGTCTGATATATAGAATGTTTTGGTTTCTTGCCATGCTGGTAGGTGTGCATGTTTTTGATATTGGAAAAATTTTTCGATGCCATGCAACCCAGACTGGGGAGACTGCATGTATGCTTTGAATCAGAGAGAGAATTAATCTCCTGTCTTGTTTCAGCAGGTAAGTTATAGCTGAAGGGACAATAACATTCAACAGTCTAATCTGTATGAAGTGAAAGGGCTTTGCTAATGTCTTGTGCCATTTGAACAACATTCACTGAATGTCACATCAAATTGTTTTGTCAAAGCAAGGCAAGAAGGATCTAACTGATGCCTTTGTCAAAATGTGAGCCCTTGACCTCTTGCTGTTTTGCCTTCTTAGGAATGCAGGTGCTGGAATGGAATGGCATTCCCTTGACCGGGAAAACTTATGAAGAGGTCCAGACTATTATTGTTCAACAGAGTGGGGAAGCAGAAATATGTGTAAGACTGTGAGTTTTTCCCCATCTTTCTGTTTCCATTTCTTTTTGGCTTTTCATGGCTTTTAGTTTGGTTTTTTTTTGTTTTATTTTTTATTTTTAATTTACAATTGTTAAGGTGGAACCTTTGTTAGCACAAAGCATTGTTGTAATAACAAGCAAGAGTTCACTTTGACTGTGGGAGATCTTTTTGTTCTGTTTTTCTCTTAAAATAAGAAGGTGAGATAAACTGAATTAGATGCTAGTAATTGTGCATTTATAAACAATGATAAGTCCATTGTCAGGCCACAATCTCTCATGACAAACATACAATTCACTGAATTTACTGCTGTTAGAAAAATAAGGTAATTTAGTAATAACTTGACTTTTAGTAAAATCTGTGTCCTTTTGATGAAAGTCATATAAGCACCATGAGAAATGCATACACTTGCATTAAATCCATTAAAGATTTCACCTTAAAAGAAGCTTTTCTTCTCAGCTCTTTAACAGCATTGCAAATATATATCAGCTAAGAAGGGACCATGCTTGGGAGCTGCTTTCTGTCATGAACCACTATTCATTTACCTACTTAATACAACAATGAGGGTATGAGGAAAGAGTTTCTTTTGTCTCAGGCTTCTAATTGCTTTCTTTAGGGACCTGAACATGCTCTCGGACTCTGAGAATCCCCAGCATCTGGAGCTGCATGAGCCAGTAAGGGCAGGTGAGAGACAAGAATTTGCTTTGATATTGTAGGACTGGATAGCAACTGAAAACTGGATGTGATATAAGCTCGTACATTAGTATTGTAAGCTCTGGTGTTGCATCCAAAATATTGTCATGGATAGAAAGGGGGCCACACCTTATGTAAAAATGCAAAACAAGGGGGTTGAATGCACCCTCAGTGAGTTTGCAGACAACACCAGTTGGGGCAGGAGTGTTGATCTGCTGGAGGATAGGAAGGCTCTGCAGAGGAATCTGGGCAGGCTGGATTGATGAACTGAGGCCAATTGCATGAGATTCATCAAGTCCAAATGTCAGGTCCTGCCCCTGGGTCACAGCAGCCACAGGCAGCCCTACAGGCTGGGGGCAGAGTGGCTGCAAAGCTGCCCAGAGGAAAAGTACCTGTGAATGTTGGGTCCTGTAAACTTTACATGGGATATGTTGTTGTCCTTTCTCCTTCTGTTGCCCCTAATGTTTACTGTGCCCAGTCCCTGGGTTTGTACCTGTGTCAGTACCTGGCCAGTGCTGGTGTCCCCAGGGCCTCGTCTGCCATCCTGTGTCCAAACCTTGCAGCACTCTCCTGTCACCCCAGGCCTCTGCTCCTACAAACTGCATTTTTTATCTGGAGTCATAAATGCTTCAGTCTGCACGGTGCAATTATAGCTGTGTATTTTTATATCAAAATAATTAAGAATGGGCACTATATCACACCACTTTACAAGGTGAAGTGCAACTCAGACAAAGTTAGGTGGTAGCCATCCAATCATTAGACAGTTGCTGTTGCAGCCAGAGAGGCTAAAACAAAGCTCCCAGCAAACTGCAGCAAGTCCAGATAACACACAGGTCCTAAGGCCTGTGTTCATAGAACCACAGAATTGTCAATGTTGGAAAAGACCTCGATGAAAATACCTGTTAGCTTAATACAAGGTTTGTGGCCTGCTATAAGCGATGAAAAAATGGTATTTACTGGATACAGGGATGCAATAGCAGGTAGTCAGTTTTGTTATGAGTTCTAAGATGACAGTGCTTTGGGAGGATTTCCTGCTGTTCAATCAATACCACAACTGCAGCCTTCAGTCATTGTATCAGTCATATCTAAGCTAACTCAGAATCAACATCCACAATTTCACTAGTAATGCAGCCCCTCAGCAAGCTCTCTGCAGATTAAGATTTCTTCAGTTACCATTCTGTGGGTCTGCTCTGGTTTCTGTGGTTTTGTGGCTACTCTTTTAACAATCAGTACCTAAATTATCTGGACTGAATCCTCCATTTTCTATTCATGTACAATTTTCTAGCTATTAATATACCATCAACCTACCTTTAGTCGAAAATTGATATTATTGATAATAATTGAGAACAAAGACTAAGTATGACAGAGCTTTGAAGCAAAACTACCCACATTTCTTTGATTTGTGGGCAGATCAAAACCCCAAAAGCAATGAAAGACACTGAAGTCAGTTTTGGAAAGGACAAAACCTAGACTAAAACAGCTTTTTATTAATAAAGAAAACTCAAAATGAGAAGGAACAGAAATCAAAGAAAATTGTGCCATTCTGGCGGGCATGCTTCCTCCTAGTCTGGCAATCTTCAAGTGGTTTCTAAGTTGGAACTCTGTAGAGTTCCTGCCATTACCTCTGAGGTTTACCAGACGTTAGAAAGGAGCAATGTCCATTTCCTCTGAAAGAAAAATGAATTAGCCAAGAAGGGAGGATAAGGCTAAAGTTTTTTTTTAACTTCTCATACTTCTGAGAACCTGGGAACCAAGCTGTGGCTAGCATCCTTTTCATTCTATTCAGTCTAGCATATATGAAAGCATATGCATTGCTTGACTTTTCTGTGTTAAATAGAAATTGCTATCTCCAAAGGGTAAATTCCTCCCACTCATTCCTGTGCAGCAGGGAGGGCAATCAGACTCCTACTACAGATGCCTCAGTCAGGTATGAGTAATAAGGAAAGATGAATCAGGGCTTCTAGCCTTCATTTGTTTACATTTTTCTTCTTTGATTAATTTGTGGTAGTAAATTTTTGAGGCTTTTTTCTCTTTATTTTTGTATAAATTATCTCAGGAACAGTTCTGTTCAATGTCCAGTTGATTTTTTAAAACATTGAAATTATATTTAAACTTTCACAAGAAATTTCAGATACTTAGTGAAACTGGACCAGTTTTAAACAATGAATGATAGCACAGGCCAGTCTTTAAAACTGCAATTTGCTCCAGTTTAATTCAACATGATCAGCAAAACTTGTGTTTCTTCACCTAGAAGTACCTCCTCAGAAACCTTTCTAGGTAAAGAGCACTAGTAGTGATACTAGTATGTATCACTAGCACAGAAAGATTGGAATTGAGATGTCGGTAATGTGGGAGAAATGACTATTTTTTCATAGCATGCCTTTTGCATCTTCAAAGTATACAGGCAGATGATATGAAAAGTTGTAAGGATTGTATGCTATCTCTGTACCATGGCAAGATGGATTTGGGTGTGCTGGCAATTATCAAAACAAAGCTCTCTTGCTTTAATCCAGTAGATAAAGCGAAGTCCCCAGGGGTTGATCCCAAGCAGCTGGCTGCAGAGCTCCAAAAGGTTTCTCTACAGCAGTCGCCTCTGGTTGCTTCTTCAGGAGTGGAAAAGGGATCTCATGTCCACTCTGGAACCACTTCTGCCACCTCCAGTGCTGTTCCTAGCCCTGGTCAGCCTGGTTCTCCCTCTGTGAGCAAAAAGCGGCACAGCAGCAAGGTAAGAAATTTCTAAGTTATGGAGCAAGAACATTTTGATAACAGGAAGCACATCTTGGAAGACTTGTTTCCTGGATAACAATGAATATTACTGTTAAGATATTCAATCTGGACATAAAGAAAGATTATATTCTTTATCCAAGAGGTTTATCCCTCTCTAATTTTTTTTTTTTTTTTTTTTTTTTTGCTTAATATTATTTAAACAAAATAACCGCCTTTTACAGTATTTCTTGCTCTTTCTTTTTAAGTGCATCCTACATGGTGGTGAGGTACTATTTCCACTAAAGAAGCTGTTACTGCTAAGACCATAATTCTCCTCTCTGTACTAAACTATTGCTTAAAGTACTACAAGTTGTGAATAATCATAGCAATAGTAAGTAAGTCTCTGAAATCCAGGGAAAGATTGAAAACAAATTTAGCATTAAAATGCGTTTTGTCACTAGCTAATTCCTGTGAACTTGCCAAGCACAATTTCTCATTTTCTTTGCCACATCCTGTTGATTCCTGAGCTGGAATTCTTCTTGTGCATCACACACATGAAAAGGGAAGAGTGGGAATTTAGTAGCGTTTCTTCACAGTCGAAACTGAGAACTAGATCATAAAGTCATCTGTCATATTTTTTCATTTTGTGTCAAAAAAGTCAAGCCTGAAGTGAAACTCAGTTCTGTGAAGACTGCATTTGCTTAAGCAATTTGCAAGAGTGCTGATTGCTGTCCTGAATATCCAGCTTCTGAGACGCTTAAAATGCTTCACATTATAAACAAAGTGCTTTCTAAACACTTATTACTCTACACTTTTGTTCCTTTTTGGGACTGACAGGTTCATACTGTGTTATAGTTGTGTTTGTATTTTCGGGCTTTTGGAACTATGCCTGTGATTTGAACAGATGAGTTAGGTACTGCACCAACCAGAACCAGCAAATGGTGTCTGCTCACTTCAGAAAGTTCTTTGATAAGCCAACATAACCTTCATGTGAGAGGGAATAGAAATCTTTTTCATCCAGCAATTTAATAAAAACTGGGAAGATACTGCTCAGTTTCATTTGGATAGTAATTGTCTTGCCACAATGCCATAGACTTTCTGCAAAGGAATTCAGGTCTGTGATGCAAAGTTAAATTTGTATACCAGTTTTTACTGGATCTAACTTCAGGGATGTGGCAGAGTTGCTTAATCCTTAGGTCAATAGTTAGATTCATTATAGCATACTCTGGATATTGTATACATTTACATATGAAATAGTTTGCTGTGTGCATGATTTTTGCCACTGAGAATAATACTAAAGTACAGTTCCTGAGGCTGGGTGAAACCTACCATCACAGTGAAACCTGCATGCAGAGAGCAGGGCTCTTAGTGCCCATGCCATCGTCTACACTGAAATGTAGATCTCACATTTGGTGACATGAATCACACTCCTAAATTCACAGTATGGAGATCCATGTCCTTGCTGTACAGTATATTCTGCCCCATTCTGTCCACTGAGGAGACAGTTCCCAGCTTTGGCATTGTAGCAGGTCACCTAAAGTTAGATGCATAAATTTAATTTCCTGCTTCACAGAGAATTTAGGATTCTTTTATGAAAATTTGGCTATAGGCTTATAAAGATTAAACAAAAAATATTAGAACTAATGTGTTTATATAGGAGATGCAAAAGTCAGAAGTAGTCAAGTAAATATTTTAAACATTCTTTGCTTATTTGTGAAAATCATGTTGAGAGACATTTCTTTCATAACAAACATAGCTCTTGTTGACTTGTATAGTTTCTGTTCATTGACTTCAGGCCAAGTTTATAATGGTGTTGAGCTCTGTTAGAAGAGAAAGCTTATCCTTTCTGGAGCTGCTCTTTGCCTTGTGCTGACAGCATTTCCAGGCAGGCTGCAGCCCTGCCAAAGTATCATGACAGACTAAATATCCAAACTGCCTAGATCTTGTTTTTGCAACTGTTTTTATTTTTAGCCAGCAGTTTTAAAAATATTTTTGTATAGCATATACACTCTAGAAATGTTGTAGTCTCTGCCATATTCTGCAGTTCCAATTTCCTCATATTTAATATTGCTAACGAAAGTGATAGCGCATAGTACATCCTTGAGCAGGTGTGATGGTCTTACAAAAAAACACCATCTCTTACACAGGCTGTGTAAGTGCACGTAGGAGTATCAAAAGTAATTAGACTGAAATTGGATTAGCCATCACAGGAGAGATTTAACCCTTGGAAACCTTGAGCTGGCAATATTTTGTGCAGAACCTGTTTCTTTCATAGTGTAAATGCACAATCATTCTGTGGTGAAGAATACATCCAAGATATAAATTATCTATAGAAGCATTTAATATGCGGAATGTGTTGCTTTTTCTTCTAAATCCTCAGATCCTTCATTTCCAAAAGACAACTGTGAAATACTTCCAGTCATTACAAATTAATCCTCACTGAGGCCATGATAAAGAAATATAGTTATTTGCATCTCTACCTCCCAATACAGAAACAGCTTCAAAGTTAGCCCAGCTCTGAGCTGGGTTAGGCCAGGTAGCCTTAGAGGTCTCTTTCAGCTGAAATTATTCATGTTTCTTTAAAATATATGGGCAATTCTTCGTGATCAGTTTTAGATCTGCTGACATCAGAGAAAACAGAATATTTAATGTATTGAATCACAGTCTTGTAAATGATACAGAGATTCAACAATTATATAGAAACATAAAAGGGCACATTTATTTTTAGAGACTCCACTTTACAAACGACACCTTAAGAAGTCCCAATGCAAATTCATCATGCCCATTCCCCTCTGTATGTACTCCTCCTACATTGTCCATACTCATACATTCTGTATTACATGACATTCAGCATGAACAAACTCTATTCCAACTCATGAAAAATGAGAGCATTTAGACTATCTGGTAGTGATTTTGTAGCTCCATGTTAATTTTGGGGTAGTCAGTATTGTCTGAGATCAGAACTATTAAGTAGAATAAAATCCATTTGTAGAGGTAAAGTATGAGAAATAAAAGTCATTTATGCCCTATTTTGAAAGATTGCATGATGCTCAGGTAGCTCCCTGTCTTTGGCAAAAGAAGTGAAATTCACTCTCTGAATAGTCTTGTCAAGGACCTAAAAAGTTTTAGGAGTATTTTGCTATCAATCTAAAATTTCATTTCAGATTCAGAACATTTTATAGACTATTGATGATTTCTTTTAGCTGTTGGAAGAATTAAACTTCTTTTAAAGCTTTGTAAGGTACCAAGAGAAGCTGATTATAAAACTTTGTATGAAAATTATTTTTTGGATTCAAATACATTTACATACATATATATTTTTTTTTCTGATTCTTATAAAAAAGCCAAAAAAAAGCTTGAGCTCATGAAGAAACACAATCTGGAGGGCAAAGTTAAGCAGTAAACCGAACAAGAATAAGGCAACACAGGACATTGAATATAACCATATAACAGGCAGATTTGGGTTAGTTTTCTCCTGTATTTTCATTATGATAGTGTTTAACTGGGATTTTTTCTGGGTAGCTCTCATCTGTGGATCTGACTGACTGAGAGGATGTTTCTTCAACACAAATCTGAAAAGGGTAGTGCATCACCTTCACTTCACACTGTGGTGCAGGGAATGTGGGCACTTCATTGGCCTAATTTAAAGCTGTTGATGTCCAGTGTCCTAAAAGAGCCTTGAAAGGTTTCTTGGAGTGTAGGGTAGCACAAAAGAGGCAGGTGGGTTTTACTCTTCTCAGAAGGTGATAGAAATACAAATTACAGGAAATAATGTCAGGCAGCTGCTCACACCTGGAGGAATAGAAAATGATTGCTTCCAGGTCAGTCTCCAGAGAAAAGTAAGTTTGTCGTTGTTTGCACCCTTTGTTTTCTGCTGCATCAACCAAGGAAGCAGATATGGAGAGAATGCAAAAATATTTAAATCCTACTGAAAGAGAGCTTTCTTACTTGACTGATGGCTTGCAGATTGGAGGTTGGTCTAGAGTGGCTCGAGGCCACCAACATTTAACAGAACAGCATATTTTTGTGAGTTCAGGATTCTAATCAAGTGGTGACATTATTTTCTGCCAACAAACACGATGAAAACAAAAAGGCAGAGAGGAACATTTATTACTTTTTGTCAAAAAGCTAGACAAGTTTAATTATAAAGGAGAGAGGAAAGTGAGGACAGAAAATTCAAATTTCATATCACTGAAACTGTGGGGAGGAATTTGAAGATGAAATGTTGTAGTGAATTGACTATCAGAAAACACAGAATAAAGTAAAAGACATTATATGAGGTGGCTTTCAAATTGTGTAATCCCCGTATACACATCACTTAGTACCATATCCACTCTTTCTACCCTCTTTCACCTGAACTCAGTTTAAATTTGAGGAACTTTTTCCTCTCTCTGCCTTTCTCATATTGACAGAAATATACAGTTATGCTTATTTGACATTGTCCTTTCTTTCTCTTGGCAGCATTCATGTTTGTTAGACAGGATTAATGCTATGTGTTTTTTTCTACCCATGCCTCCTTATCTGCTCAGACTGTAAAGATTTGGTGTTGAAGTTGTTTGATTCTGTACCTGCATAAAGGCTGATTAAAATGGCTGGGCTGGACTTTAAGGGATGTTGAGATAAATAACCATTAGTTTTGACTGTAACAACTGGAGACAGTTTTAAAAAATCTGTGGCAATACAATGGTATAAAACACACCTGTTTAGAAAGTTAACTTTGAAACTCTATGTATTTTTAATCTGGCAGCCCACAGAAACGACAAAGTCTGCTTCCCATCCAATCACTGGAGAAATACAGGTAAATATGTAGTTTTTGCTGTGTAAATTGTCGATACTTACTGTGTTTTTCTGTGAAATAATTCTGCAGAAAACTATCATTAATTTATTTCTTATTCAACTCCAATCCTTAAAATGTCACTAGTGTAAGTCAGCGCTGGATTTTTGCATCTGTCTTTAACACTGGATTATTAAATACACCCAGAAGAATGGAAAATGCTGCTGTTCCCAAAGGGACTAAAAGGATAGTTAAATTCATTCTAATCCTTAATGCTGTGGGTTTCTTATAGTGCAGCATATTTATTTCCATGCCAAACCAAGTTTATGGTTATCCCTTATGTAAATTGACTTTAGCCTTTTAAAACACTCAAAAAGAGGACAGCAGAACAACTGAAGCATAACTTCCTATAGATTTCTGGGGTTTTTTCTTCCCTTTGATTATGTTATCTCTCTCTTTATATTAGTACTAAGAGTCTTTCCATAGTGTTATAACATCCTTGTCAAACTTGGCCTCCAGGTAGATAGGATGTGTGTAATTAGCACTCAATAAACTGGCTATTGTTCAGAATATTATGAAGGGTTCAAATTTCCTTTGCTTTTTCCTGACTGGAATATGGGAGTTTCCTTTTTTTCAAGGTCCGATGTGATGATCTAGTATCTCATTCTAGTCAGGAGAGAGAGACACAAACTTCTGAAATGCCTTTTTTTGGAGGGAACATAGAGGTCATTTTATTCAAAGGGTTTAGGAGATATTGAATCACTCAGAAAGTGAAAGCAACAAATAACCCTACTGTGTTTTAATGCATTCACTAGCTTCAAATCAACTATGACAAACACCTTGGCAACCTTATCATCCACATCCTTCAGGCAAGAAACCTTGCTCCCAGAGACAACAATGGCTATTCAGACCCTTTTGTTAAAGTTTATCTTCTTCCAGGGAGAGGGTAAGTGTAAGACAAATTTTACCCTGAACTTTCTTTTAGTTTAGGTTTGCTACGTGCCATTAGTAAACAGAACTAAGAGATATTGCTATAGAAAATCCAGGTGCAGCACCAGCAAAAATGGTGGATTTTTAATACAGAGTCATATTCTGTTCCCAGGAGATCATACCTACTTAGCTAATGACCTTAGGAACTGTGTGATCATTCCTGTAGATGTGGTGGGGATGGGGGAGGGGGGTGTCGCATTTTCTTTTAAAAATTACAATACGTGTAAAAATATTTAAAATAACAGTCTTAATAAAAATGTACTAAATAGATGCAATAGTCTCTGTAATACAGAAATCTGCATGTTAAGTTTAGCATGGAATGGTTATTTCTGCTCAAGACAACCTGAATTTAGGATTGATTTGCAAACAAGCAAAATTAAAGTACCAGAGATAGATTCAAGGCTGTAGCATAATACAAAAGCCTGGAAATACTGATCAGAAATAAATCTCTCCATATATATTTTATGGACCTTTTTTTTTTTTTGGGTGAATATATTGGTTTAGAAATACTGCTAATTTTGTATCTAATGACTATACAAGTCACTAATGCAATCTTTCACAGATCATTGATTTTTTTGACTCTGTAATTACAAATAACATATTATTCCTTTAAAATATATGTTTCTGTATCAGCAATATTATAACTTTTTTTTGCCCTAATGTTACAGAATTTCATATGTATATGGAGAATGCATAAGAATACATGGTTATAATAATGCTGCTGATTTCAGTGACAGAATAGATGTATCTAAAATTAAACTGATGGATCAGACTCTATTTTGCCAAGACAGATTCCTGCAAACTCCCCTGCTTGTGTGATAACAGTCATACAAAGAGACTTTTAGGATAGGAAAATGCAAATAAAAATCTGTATTTCTGTTCTACTCTAACAGGAAAGTGGATAATAATGAAAATGAAGAGGTTCTTAAGAGTCCCAGACTTGTTTCTGAAAGTGGAAACTTGGGTTGCTACTGAATAACTTTTATTTGTAGTTCAGTCCATACTAGACTTATTCTTCCTAATGCCTCTATTTCCTTTGATTCTGATACTAGAACCTACCCATTATTCATGTTTTCTTCTATCTCTGTTCTTGTTTTCTCTTACATTGCTTTCCACTGTGTTCCTAACTCTGTAAATTCTGGATATGCAGACAAGTCATGGTTGTCCAAAATGCCAGGTAGAGTGTTCTATCTTCCGACTTCATTCTTTCATTTTTTGTGTATGAATGAGACAATGAACCTGTACATTGAACTACGGATTTCTCTTGAGTTCTGGTTGCATGAAATTGTGGTATCGTTTTGTTTTTCATTTAATAATTACATCATTTCCAGGAGCTGGAAACAAGTAGTTAATGCTCTTTGATGCAGTATTATTCTAAGGCCAAACTCTGATGGCAAGCAAAATGTCTTTTGAAGACTGGAAGAATTTAATTCAGAGATATCTAAAACTTCATTCTCACTCACTGAAAGTTGAAAAATAAATAACAATGAACCTGTATGAAGATTTTGAATGGTGTTACTGCCAAGAGAAACAGTCTCTGGTAAAGAAATGGAATATTTTTCTCCATTTACCTTGCACAGTGTATAGACATTAAAGCCAGGTATAATTCTAGACATCTGCCCAGATGGACAGATAAATCTGCTTGACCACATAAGTGGTTATTTGTGGTAAACAAACTTAAAATTTAATTATTGAAATTAGGAGTGCATTGTTTGTCCTGGAAACATAAGGCAAAGCTCAGTTCTCAGGATATGCTAATATCAGCCCAAGCCAAGCACATAAGAAATATTCCAACCCCAATTTTAAATTTTTTAAAAGTAATACCCTGACTAAATAAATGAGCAGATTAATTCCAATAAACAGATTCCTATTGTCTGTCTCTTTTTAAATTACTAAAATTGTTTAATGAGTGTGTTAAAATTGAACATTTCATATGTGTATTCTATTGCACTTTAAAAAAAAATATTTATATGCTTTTTCATTGTACTCAACATATTGTATTATATATTAATAAATTATAATTAAGGAATCAGAGAGAAAGTATAAAAAAGAAGACATATGCAGTTTGTATCTTTTTACACAATATACTCTTTGAATTTAAAATGAAAATTGTTTCATATAAAATGACCTACCAGTGACTGGTTTAATGAATGCATTTTATTAAATCATCTTCATCTGTTAATTGTTAATCCATTAATTGTTGAGGGGAAGGTGCATCAGGGGCATGAATTCACCGTGTTTGCCAGATCCTTCTCTGCAGAGGCTTAGAAACCATCTGCCATCCAGCTTAGCCTGGTTCTGCACTTCCCTACAAGAGGTCAAGGTCTCCTCTCTCCCTCTGCACCAGATATAGACCACAGATGACATGGATGTGGGCTCAGCTCACCCTTGCAGCTTAGATCCAAATATTCCATGGACTTCACTAGGAATATTCCAGAGATGCCATGTTAACAGCAATTTCATCTTTTGCAAGCTCTGGAACTCAACATTGCATGAATCACCTTCTCACATGCTTCAAAAAGAATCAGAAACTTTAAAAAGGTGATGAAATTCTACTATTGCAAAAGGAGATCCAAGAAAGGAAAGGGAACATTGGTGTCATTTTCTTGGCAGAGTGCGCAAAGGATTCTTCCCCCCTTTCTTCAAGAAATGAAAGTGTATCAGTTCCCTAAAACCAGTAGGTCATGGGACAACTAAACAGGATGTTCTAGTCAGGGGATGCTGTTCTCATACCAGAGAGTGGGAAAAGAAGGCTACTGAGGTGCTTTAAAATTTTATCTGCATTACTTAATACTATTTGCCATCAAAATCTCATTTTGAAATGGATTCAGATTTTCTATTTCAGCTTTCTTTCCAAGATTTGCAAAGAAATAGCTTTGTGTGAGTTTCTCTTTCATATGCTCTAGATTTTAAATCACCCTTGCCACTCTGCTGTGGCTGATAGAACTCAGTGAACTCTGGAGAGCTGCTGCTTTCTTCTCATAAGGAGAAGTGAACAAATACTTTATTTCACAGGTCCCAAAAACCTTCACATTTTCAATAAACTGAAAGACAGTGCATAGCAAGATTTCCAAGAAAATAAATGGAAATACATAAAATGACTAGAGAAAAAAATGAGAGGAAAAATAGCTGCAAATCCCCTTCATTTTGAGATATCAGAGTAGTAGACAGCTTGGATAGACAACCTCATTTTGGAGAATAAAGCCATTCTGCAACTCAGATTAATTAGATGGGATCATTGCAAAGCAGAATTGAGTTTAAGAGTAAAACTGCTGGTGCTGAAGTCCCAATATCAACATATGTGTGCCAGTAAAGCACATATCTTTCAGACAGCCATAGATCAGAACTGCTCCAGCCTGGTACCAGGTATGGCACATCATTATGGCACATCATTAAATGTGTTCCTGAGGGATCCTTCTCAGTTAAACTCACATGAGAGGAATTAGACCTCTGGGTCTGGGACCATGCCACAGTGTGAACCAAAAGAGTTAAATCAGTAGTGAGAATAGTGCACTACCAAAAGTTATTGTACGGGAACCATGAAAGAGTCTAAATATGGCATATACAAGTTATTTTTCGCTATTTTCTCTTGGTGCAGGAGAATGGTCCTGGGAACATTTTGTTTAGTAATAGATGTAGCAGGTATATACTTGCAGATTGGCAAAAAGAGTATCTTTACCTTAAATCTTGTGGATGTTTCAAGGTATTAAAAGATTTTCATGCTCTCCTACCCACTAAAATTTGTCCACTAAAATTTATGTTAAATTAAAATTGGAATGAAATTATATCTAACATCAAAGCTCCCAGATCTAGATGAATCCGTATATCCATATTCTGTTTAAGATTAGTGTATTGCTTTCTCTACACTCAGGAAATGTAAAGTGCAATATAAAGCATTAGTGAATCTTTTTAAAAACAGACTATGTAGCCAAACCAAAAAAAAAAAAAAAAAATCATGATCCTGATGCACTTTTATGTTTTTTTTTCCAGTACAGTTAGAGGAATTGGCAGAGAACAAGATCAATAAGAAATTAGCGTTTCAATCATTAACAGGATATTAGTTACTTTATAGCATTCATTACATGTGGTTGTGAGATGGGATTCCTGTAATTAGAGATTGCAACAATAAATATAATGAATTTTGCTACTTTAAAGTGCTTATGGGATGGTCTGGAATAGGAATCAATGCATTATCACCTCAGTTTAGAATCAGAGCCCAATACCTACAATAACAAGACAAAGTCTACGTGCATGTGCTGACTGATGCTTTATCTTGAAACGGTTTTAGGCAGAGCAAGCCTGCTGAAGAGTCAGGAGATGTTTTAAAAGACTATGTCAGAAAAACATACCAAAGGAAACATCCCAAAGGCTGTCATTGTCCTCTCATAACCCTGAATTTTTTGCAGAAATAGAAGATACAGCTCTTTGCTTTTTCTGGTTTTTGGTTTGTGGGTGGGTTTTTTGGGGTTTTTTTGGGGTTTTTTGTTTGTTTGTTTGTTTGCTTTTTTTTTTGTTTGTTTTGGTTTTTTTGTTTGTTTGTTTGTTTGTTCTTTTTTTATTAGAGCTGAAAGAAATGAAAGATTGCTAATGTAATGTTTTGTTCTTTTGTTCAAATTCAGTGCTGAGTACAAGCGGAGAACTAAGTACATACAGAAAAGCTTGAATCCTGAGTGGAATCAGACAGTCATTTATAAAAACATCTCCATAGAGCAGGTGCGTGACTGGTGCTGCTCTTCAGTGCTGTTTGCTGCTTTATTATTTGCATGGTCTGCAGGGCTCACTGTGAAGGGAGCAGTGCTACTGGCAATTCTCTGACCTCCTGTAAAATCTTTCCAGATGTAGAAGAAATTTGGAATTCTTTCCTTGCCTCTGATAGAACTTACTATGGAAATACTCTTTTCTTGCCCTTCTACTCACTAAAATGGTAATTTGTGGGGATTACACTTATAATCACGGTGTAAGTACAGATGTGACAATTTAAAAAATGATCATGGAATAAATTAGTAAGGGAATAAATTAAGACATAAGTTTCTGAAGCAGATGCAGAAATCATAATCACTCTGTTCCAAAAAACCATGCAAGCTAACACAAAGCAGTTTCTATATATTTTTTGAATATTTATAAATGTAGATATAAATTTTTAGATTTATCAGCAATTTATATCAAGAACTAGAAATATGAATCACATTAAAAAAATCAGAACATATTTGATTTCCTTGTCATAGAAAGATTTAACTCACATCTGGGAAGGATGTCTGCAGAGTCTCCTCTATTTCTTGGTGGCTTCCTAACTCCAACTGTGCTTCTGTAACACTATGAAGCAATTGAGTCCTCTACTCCTCCATCTCTCCTCATAAAGGACTTTAACCAACTTGGAAAAGCTAAAATAGGAAAAATAATGATCAGTTCATTTTTTAAAATTATTAAGTATGTTTTATTGAGTACTGGACTTGCATGCAGTCCTGAATCTTTTTGCCTATCTTTCTGTTTTGTTCTTGATACTTTCAACTTCACTTTACAATGCCATTTAATCTTTCAGTACTTTTAAAAGAAACCCAGAATAACCAGACTCTTTAGTGAATAATCTCCCAATTCTTTTAATATTCTTCTCCATCACAACCCTGAGACCTCAATACGATCTTCCCAATTTAAAATTCCATTTTTCTTTCTTCTTGTTCCTTGAGAGGAATGTAGGTTAAGATACTCATTTTTGCATCCAGCAAGATCTTTCCCACAGAAGGATTTGCCTTGTTGCTTATGTAATCTACACATGTGGACTGAACAGGCAGTAGCTCAGATTTACTTCGAAGGTGTAGGTAGTGGTTTGTTGGGGTTTTCTCACTGCTTCATGCAGGCTTTTATAAAAGGTAGCTATTTGACAATTAAAGCATCACACTGATGCTTGCCGAGCTCCAATATAAACCATAAGTCTTCTTGGTTAGGCAAAAGGGTAAGTCTTTACAATATTTCCAAACTCAGCTTCTCATCTAAGAAAGATTCTTAATTTGCTTGGAGGCTCTGCTGTGACATTTCATGGAGCTGTTATTGAGTGCTGGGGTGTTGCAAATTCAATGGCTGTTTGGTGCTTTGCAAATGGGCAATGATACTAATTTAGGATTTCTCTGACACTGATTTTAATGAAAAAAAATCTTAGATCTTTGATACCAATTTTTGGACCATTATTTGATGAAATTTACCTTTAGTTTGCATGTGGAATGCTCTGAATTATATTTGCAAATCCCCTCCTTTTCCCTTCCTCTGAGACTTTTTTTGCAGTGTTTATGGTTTTAAGTGTGTAAACTTCATTTGAGCACCACATATCTTTTATATTTTGGTGTCTTGGCACACAGAATTGTGTGAGACACTGTTTCCTTCCAAACCTTTCCATGGCTTGTATCTACTGCTAAGACACTCATCTTTTTGACTTTTGTCCTACAAAACTCCATGCCCTGGCTCAGAGAATCTACAGTACAGCACATTTCTAAATCCTAAATAATTCAGTGCTGATGATAAGTATCTTCTACAGTCTGAAGAACTCTCAACATATAAGAGACCATCATTTGTACTCACAGCCCTCACAGATCTATCTTTCAAAATAGTTACAGATATAAATAGAAATACAAGATAATAATTGCATTAGACAGAGAATAAGTGTTCTGTTCACCCAACAAGCAAAACTGCATCACACATTGTTACACAGAGTTAGCAGTCACATTCCAACATAAATTCATTAATTTTTATACCCGGTATTTCTTCAAAGAAACGTTTCATTTTCCCCATGCTTTTTTCTCTCCATCAAAGCATGTGTTGCTAGCAGACAGCAAATAAGTATTATTAAATATTTCCTAATATAGTTCTTTTAACGTCACTGTCTAGACTTTAGCTGCTTGTACAATTTTTTATTTTCCTTTTCTCTTTCATAAACTAGCTGAAATTAAAGTGAAAATAATTATGGGAAATAGATCATTCTTTGAAATGAAACTGACTTTTTCAAGGTTGAAATGATTAGTTTTATCACATTTATAGCAAATTTTACTTTGACAGTTGGAGAAAAAATAAATTAAACTGTGAATATTTAGTAATTTAAGGGTTTTGTTAAGTAATAAAGTGGAAATAATTACAATTTGAAGGAAGGCTGAGTACACAAATATTACGAATGCTGTGCAGTAATTGCTAACTCAAGTCCAATACCTACTCAGATGAAGAAAGAAAGCGTTGGAATAATTTAAGGAGAAGATGCTAAAAGACGTAAGTTCTGTTGCTGGGGAGGCAATTGGCATACTCTATGACCACACTGTAAGGCATGGCTTTCTTTGCCTCAATTTCTTACTTGCCATAAAGCAAATAAAAGTATTTACTTACGTGAAATAATTCCATAAAACAAATAGTATTGCTGTAATTTGTGTCTGTAATTTGAAGGTAATATATTTAGAAAGAGTAATATTTTCAAAATCCTGGAGTGATGTGGAAGCCTATGTCTTATTTCCAAAAGTAAAGAAATATTTTGTATTAATTGGTAAGGTATTTAAATTTTGGTTTTTAAATCTTTCTTAATGTCTAGGACAAAAGAAAGTAAATTCCTAAGTGACATATAAAAAGTCTTTTTGTCATCCTCCAAATTACCTCAATATAGATGAGAGAACAATAAAATGTTAAATATGAATGTAAACAAAAATAGCTGTAATGGATTACTTCATACACTAATTTCTACTCATCAAACATCCTGACTGAAAGGACAATATTTTATATTATTTCTGAAGTAATTGTATTAATATGCATTTGTCATAGAGGAAAAACAAGCTGCATTAAAATTATTTCTTTCTTAATGCAAATACAAGTATGAAATTTTCAAGGAATATATGGTAAATATTTTCAGTAATCCATATTTAGCTTCACAGGCAGACATTATCCATAACATCCAGACATTTAAAATGAGAAACCAGCCCTTCTGTACCTGTGGGGCTGGTTATGGTTTCCATAATAGACAATATTTTTCACATTGGCTCTTTCTGCAAATTCCTTCATTTTCTTTATAGATATATCTTCAGAAAAGCAAATTTTCCTCTGCTTTGAAACCCATTTCATGCACTCTGCCTAATAAAGGTCTTTCAATGTTTTTTCATTGTCATAATATTTTATAAAACCTTTATTAAACTAAAAGGCTTAAAATAGATTTGCAAAGAAGTACAGAGTACTGTAAGTTTTCATCACAGTTTTATTATCAAACTGTTGCAAAGAAGCTAGAAAAATATGGGTGCAGTTACTTCAAAATCTTTTCTGTTTTCCCCTTTCTACCAAAAATTCTTCAAGCCTTAGGAATTTTTTTTTTCTCCATTTCCTGGATCTATACATTCTTCTCTCTGTCCTTGAACAGTCATAAAGAAGGAATGTCTTCTCAAAATAGCAACAACTGTGACAATACATTTCTGAAAAGTATTTGTGCTATCCCTTTTTAAAATGGTAAAAATACATATACTTATAGAACCTAGCAGAAAATTGTAACATCTAGGAAGTCAAAGCATCATGGACCAATGGGTGCCCAGCTCACTTTTTCAGGTTATTCTACATGTTGCAGTTTCAATACTGTCTGGGAATAGCAAAGAAAAAGTATTTTATTCAGCTGAGGAAATCAGCTTTAGAAATATTCTGTAAGCAATGTTGAAAAAATGATCTTTTTGTTCAAATTTTACTTTCATTTTTACAGGATATTTTTTAAAAGAATGCTTAAGAAGAAAATTGCTTAATTATGTAAGAATAAAAGAGAAATATTAAAGAATTGCTCTCAAATATTTTTTAAAATAAATCTTAGGTTTCAAGTCGTGCTGTTGCCTGGTTAAAGAGTACATTGTTGATGCTAAAAATAGTTTAATTCCCCTTTGTGTGGGTTTTCCAGCATATGCTGATTTAAATTTTCTTTTCATAGACATGGGGTTTGTATAGTTGTGCATTTTTCTAAAGTTGGCTGGGAGCAGATGATATTCTGAATACATAATAATAAGATTAAATTATCACTTAAGGGCAATCACAGGTTATTAGGAGCTGTATAAGTCTGTTGCTGTATTAAATCAAGGGGCAATGGAGGGAAATTGATGAGATCATGGCGCTAATAACTCCAATGTTGTGGGTTCGATCCTGGATGCACAGACCATCCACTTAAGAGTTGTACTCAATGATCCTTGCGAGTCACTCCCATCTCAGAATATCCTATGTTTCTGTAAATAGCCGAGAGTGCTTTCATTGCAAGTATATGCAATATGTACAAGAATTGGTATAGCTTATCATTTTGAGCAATGACTTGATGCTTTGCTGTCCCTCTGTGCCCATCAGCCAATTAATAGAGCAGCGAGTGACAGGTTGCCGCTGTTAGGATAACCTCAACTATCATGTAACAATCATTCTTCTGAATTATTTTATTCAAGTATATGAAGAGTCCTCTTTTCCTCACTAATGCTTGCATTCTTCAATTATAACTTCTCAGTCTTTGTAACTTTGCAGATATCCTACAACCTGCAGGATTTTGTCCTTCCCTCTTTCAAGCCACATGAATATATTAATGTCTTGCCAGCCACCTAATAGCTTTTTGCCCTAGCACACAAAATCAGTAATCAATCCTGCCCCTACATGTCCTCAGAGACCCCTGGAAGAATACTCAGCTCAGTCAAATGCACTTCAGGCACTGACGTCTGAGTCTGAGTCTGAACTGCACTGAGACTGAGATCAGCAGAATCAATGATGAGAAAGCTGCAGGAGCAAAAAAATGGAGCTCTAAAAATCAGTTTGACTCTTGTAGTGGACATAAATTCTATCCAAAACAACTTGTGGAAATTCCTAAAATAGAGCCAAACACAATCTCATCTAGCTTGATAAAAAATAATAGCACCAAATTATTTTTCTCAGAACAAGGTTGATGAGAGTGTGAAAATTGCCTACCTGTCACTATGAAAAAGGATATATTGAGAAAATAATCTATAGAAACCACCATAAAGACTTGATCTGAACTTTATGAGGTTAATTTTCCTTTTACTTGAATTGCAGCTGAAAAAGAAAACACTGGAAGTGACTGTCTGGGATTATGATAGATTCTCCTCAAATGACTTCCTCGGTGAAGTAAGTACATTATTTCCTCCTCTCTACTAGTAATAACTGCAGGCTGTTATTTGGAGACTGGGCTCTTTCAAGGTATGGTACATGTGTTGAGTAAATTTTTTTTTTTACATCCCAGTTTCACGGTTGTCTTCATAATGAACGGGCATGATTTCTTTACTTTTATTTTGATTAACGGGGGACAAGCTACCTTAGGACCCAACAAAATGTTAATTTTCTGAAAATGAATAGTTTTTGTGAGTGTGAAATAGTAACAACATTCACAGTGACTCCAGGGGAAATTCTTGCTATGACTGAAAGCTGTCTGACTTGATTTTTCCATAACATAGGGAGGCTGAGGAGGTATTTGTCTTTGTAAATGATTAAAGGATTAAATTCTGCCATCAAGCCATTTTTTAACAAGTACAACTATCTTCAAGTATGAGCAATTTAGTCATGCTGATCAGTCTCATTTCTAACATTCTGAAATAGTAATATTACTACCAAAGTATGACTGAAGGCAAAATCTAATCTTGTAATTAATAATAAATAAGCTGAGTGCTCATGGGAAGAAAGCTTTCTCTTAAAAAAAAATAAGAAAACATACGCATATATAATGCAGAATTACCAGCAATAACTATGATGTAAAAATAATTAAAGATGCAATTGCAAATAAAAATTATAATTAGAAATAAGCACAGGAAAATCGATCACTCATACAGAGTAACTGAGAGCATACAGGCTCATTCTATATTTGAATTCTGCAAAAAAGTCGCACAGTTCAGCTCCAGTTCCCCTTTGTGTAACCACCAAACTGAGCAATCAGTGTCACTATTTGAACAATTACTAAAACAAATGTATAGGAAGCTGCTACATGATTACTTATTTCCTGCATACTGTGTCCAAATGCAGGGCTTTACTGAATATTTACATCCTTGTTTTTATGACATTTAGAAAAGGGATGCTACAGCAACTACTTCTACATGAAGATTTAAACCTTTCCCCTTCAAATTTTCTTCAACTTCTAGAGCTACTTTTTTTTTTCTTTTTTTTTTTTTTTTAATGTGAAACCAGTTATTCAGGGAAACAGATAACAGAAAAGACAGCATATCTCAGCACCAGGATGTCCAGAGGAATCCTGCACCATAACATCAGATGTGGAATATTCAAATTTTGCTCTAAAGTCTTGCTTGAATAGAGCCTGAATAGAGCTTGAATAGACCACTTGTGTGTCCCAGAAGAAGAGTGGCACATCATGGTCCATATCCATGGAAAGTGAGACCTCTCCTCCTACAAAGCAGAGCCCCAGCCTACACTGCCCACTGGCAGCAATCCTCAGCCATGCTATCTTCCCAGTCATTTTCAAAGCTTGGTTAAAAACCACAACAGGGAGAATGCTAAATAGCTCATCTACTAAGATTAATTATAGTCTAACCAGAAAGACCAAGCCAGATCGTAGACAACCTATAAAACTAAAAGGAAAAAAGAAAACAAAAAATCTTTTTAACCTAGAAACCATCAGTTGTCAGGAGATTTCCCCATTCCTAAATTTGAAGAGGGTTTCTTTAATTCAGGGTTTTGTAATAAAGTGACAAAACATTATTCCCTGAGGTAGTTGCACAGTTTATTTGTCTAGCAACTTTAAAACTTCCTTACCTGGCAATAGCTTTAACCTTGCCTCTTTAGACACAAAGCTATTTTTGACCTTCCTGCCTTCAAAACTCTGTGATGAATTTGAGAACTTCAGCACATCCTTTGGCCCTCTCAACTGCAAGCTTATTAAGGGAAGAAAGAACTTTATAGGTGCCAATGCTCTTTTTGTTTTACTTCTGTTTTTTTAAAAGAAATTTCACTGTAGTCCTGCTAACAATGAAGGTGGTTTAAAGCAGGTTTCATCTAAAATGTTTAGGGGTTTTTTTAGCCAGTTTGTTTGTTTCATTCCCACATTCCCACATTGCCATTGCTCTACCTATTTTTTTTCTCAATAATGTTTAGATGCCTAAATCGTCTGTTGAATTCTATTACTTTAGTGAAACGCAAGAGTAACCCTGTTTTTCTCTTTTTGTTGCTACTTCTTCATATGTGGATTCTTTTAAACACTCAATAAGCATGAGTCCCATATGATTGAAGACCTTAATAAAACAAATATGAAAGTTTTCCCCTCCTTAAAAGCACTGATAAAAGGGAGAAAATTATACTGCTTGGTTATCCTATTAGAGTTATGTCTGTACAGATGCAGAATGGCTGGATGTCTTTGTAATGTCTTTTTACTGTAGCTGCCAAGCCAGTGTTCACAAGCTGCCCTCTAACCTGCCCAGTCCTTTTTGTGTGGACCTATGCCATAGTCAAAGGACTCAGCTCCAATCCTTACTGAGGTCCTGGTGAGAAGACACATGGGTTCAGACACATCAGTATGATACTGAATCTGGGTTTGGGGTCACAGAATGCTCAGAGAGTCCTGAATCTGTCAGCACACAGCCTTATACCCTTCACTCTTACACCTGATTGCAACTTCCGACAGCACAACTCTAGTCTGTTCTGTGTTTGCAATCATAAATAGGTCAGATACAGGTTATATCATACTTTGATTTATTTGTAGGTATTGATTGAGTTATCCAGCATCTCTCAGCTTGACAACACTCCTCGGTGGTATCCTCTTAAAGAACAGAGTGAAAACATAGATCATGGGAAATCTCATTCTGAAAAGAGCAGCCAACAATCTCCAAAACCATCTGTCATCAAGAGCAGAAGTCATGGAATCTTCCCGGACCCCTCCAAGGGTAGGAATGGCTTGGTGCACCTGATATGAAATATTTTCCCAGATGATGTGTAAACCTTTGCTATGTGTAAGTCCTAATAGAAAAATAAAGATAATGGTATGAAGTTTGTATACATTTTTATTAAGAATGCATTAATCTCTGTGATTAATTAGTTGGAGACAAGGCTTAAATTGTCTCAATCTTGAAGCCACCTTAGTGAGTAATTATATCCTTAAAACAGCTGCATACAGACTCTATGTGCTTTACTCATCTGCTATAGATTCTGTGTCCTTTTCATTTTCTAGATAGCCTTGGGCAAACTCAATACATATTTAGCTTTCTATTTTTCATGTTCCTTAAATATTCTATGGAATTTTTTTCTTCTGAAAATGCCATGTTAATATTTTATAGAACAACAATTATGATGCAATAGTGCATATGCATTTCCAATCAATGATAATGGGTTGCAGCATCTCAGTTGTATTGGAAATCAGTGGAGCTGATACAGTGGAATACACTAATGTTTACAAAAGAAGAATTGATCTCAGTGTCTCCTGCTCCAAGAAATTTATTTCTAATTCTTTTTTTTTTTATACTAAGTAGTCAGTGGACAGGTGCTCTCTTAAAACATATTATGTGTCCTATCAAAACAAAAAACATTCCATCTACAATCCAGATGAGAGCTCCAGAGGCACAAGACTCTGCTCCATCTCCTCTCTATTTCTCTATGTAACATTTTGCCAGGGACTGGTGTCTATATAAGATGTCTGTCTGAATTAGAGGTAAGTATAGGAGATTTTGTAAGTTAAGCTGTGATTTTCCCAACGGCATTATTCAGAATAAAATGACTTACATTCACTAAATGTTTGGTACTGGTGCAGGTGATGCTGTTTAGCCTCGACATACTAGAGAATAGAAAGTGGAAAACACTATGCCATCATTCTACCAGTTTGAACCAGCACAGGAGGTCTAATTCACAGGTGACAAAAAACCAGTACTAAATAAATTAGTCCCTGGGCTAGGTAACAATGGGGAAGTAGAAAACAATGCTTCATAAGAGTTTCCTAATAGTGATATATCCTGATACTTTAAATGGAAAAGCACAGCTTAATCTATATTCCTTGTTCTGGAATTCATCTAGAAAGACCAGGCAAGAGAAAGAGGATGAAATTGTTTGTTTTTAATAAATGCAAGAGTTGTACTTCTTCATTTTCCTGGTAGACATGCAGGTGCCCACCATTGAGAAATCCCACAGCAGCCCAGGGAGCTCCAAATCTTCTTCTGAAGGACATCTCCGCTCTCACGGTCCGTCCCGCAGCCAAAGCAAAACCAGCGTCACCCAAACTCACCTTGAGGACGCTGGGGCAGCCATCGCCGCTGCTGAAGCAGCTGTGCAGCAGCTCCGCCTCCAACCAAGTAAAAGACGCAAATAAATTCCTCAGCATGGCAGCTTAATGTTCATCTGTTGCCTTTTTCCCTGCTGTCCTTCCCTTTTGGCTATTTTTTTTTCCTGTTCTTGGCACACTGTGCTCACTCTGTTCAATGTCTTTCTTTGTGTGCCTGTGTGTGAATACATATAATTACAATATACTCTTGTATTTAGAAGTCTTTTATTTCTATATTTATTTATTTTATAAAGACTGCAGTGAAACTGGCTGTTTCTCCATCAGTCCCTTCACTCATGGTCCATGATGTTCCATGGTTGTGCATGACTCACAGAGAAGTCCATTGTGTTTTGATGTCACTAAATACCTACCAATGAAATAATCAAAACCTGCAGAGATGCAACTGCCAGCTCTTCAAATTGCACATAAGACTGAGACCACATTAATAACAGGATGTATCTATAAGCAGTAATCATGACAGACAGTACTATACACACAAAATAAGATTTGAAGTTAAAGGAACTTTTTTTTAACTACATGGCTGAGATTTCTATTTTTGAAACATGACTGTAAATATCTATTTTATTTTTTTTGGAAAGGAAATATAAGGCAACCTTCTTTATATCTCAGATAAGATTGTTTTAGCAATGAGCAGAACAGAAATATAATAAAAATATTAAACACAATAATTGCAAAACCATTAAACACACAGAGCCAGTAACAAGATCAGATTTCAACAATGTTGTCAAGTTAGCAAACTCAAAGGGAGTTGAGAGCTAAGTCAGGTGTCACAGTTCAATTTTTCAAGTATTTTTTTTACCGTGGATTGATTAAGGGTCAAGATAAATTTCATCTGACAACTTCAAGTAGGTTAATGAATAAAACTATTCCATTCAAAAGGATTGCTCTCCAGAGTATACTTCAGACCAGTATCAACTGATTGCTAGCTGAGGGTTTAGTTGATGGTTATTTAAATATCTCTCTGACTGTGAAGTCATTGTGTTTGTCTTTAGGATTTGTTGATATTCCATAACTCACCATGGTATAATGCAAAACCGGGGGAAAATTATTTCCCTTGTTTTCACTGTCATTAATACAGAAACAGCCAGTTTTGATACTCTTTAATGCTGTGCATGTGGTGTCTCTTTGGTGTTTGAAAACACTACTTACTTAAATACAGAAAAAACCACTTCTGTTTGCATGAATAACATTTAAGCTGGTTCCATCTGAGGATACATACTCTGGGTTTCCATTTCACCCACACTGCCACAGCAGCACATAAAAGCGGTCAGTCTAATCATGCCAGGAAGCAGCACAGACACAGCATAGCAGGAGTCCTCCCTATTCAAAGAACTCAGTCTGACAATCTGCCTCCACCAGCCAATGACAACAAAGACCAAAGCCAACTAGCCCTCAGGAAAGTGATGTCTGATGGACCAGTCAAGCCTGAAGGAGGTGAGCAGAAAGACATGGTTAAGAAACCAACTACATCCCAAATACTTCTTGCCATGTCAACTAATTCATTGCGATATTCAATTTTTTATTTTACCCCTCCATTAAGTGCTGTAAATGTTAACATGAATCAAGAACTCTGCTTGATTTTTCCACCTATCAGCGCATAAATCCATAATGAAAATCTTGCTAAGAAGCATTATGAAACAACTAATGTGTGTGCTTCCATTCCACTGGAGTACTTGGAATTCTGTTGAAAAGTAGTATAGCTTTGCTCATGTTGTTGCCTAATAAAAAGCATGCATCCAAGCTGGTCTGCTTAAGCATGATTGGACATTTCTTGTACTGTGACAAAAACCTAACTGCACATTTTTGTTTCTGAAAATGTAATTGGGACAATAACAATTCCTGTTTCCTCTTCCAACACAATTATTATGTCAACAGTGATTAGCATAGATAATTTTTCAAACCACCAGTGGAAAGGAAAGGAGTTTTGATCCATGTATAGCTTAATCTCTTGATATTTTTCCTATCAGCATCTTTAAAGATTATTTTCTATTTGTAGGCACCTGTAATACCACATACCACCAATATATTCCCTCATCACAAATAAAGAGCCAGAATCTCAATCAGTTCAAATTGCCACTGTTCTTTTGACTTCTGGAGCATCTTGTTTATTTCTATGGAATCTGAGGGATAATCTAAATAAATGTTCTAACTGAACTCCCCGATGTTCTCTTGTCCTGTAATCCCTTCCTAAACTCTCAAGATTCATTGAAGGTTTTTCTGTTAACACCATTGGACACATTGGACAATATAAGCTGGCTGAGAGGGGTGCAGGAGAGAAAGAGGAAATGGTACTTCAGACAATATATTCTGAGGACATTCAGACAACTAGTGTGATGTTAAAACAACAGGGCAAAAGTAACAGATATTTTCAAACATATTTAGAAATGACAAGTTTTTCTTAGGAGAGCCTTTAGAATTCTTCCATAAATCTATATATTTACACAAACACACGCGCACACACACACACACTGTTCCTCTACAGCTCAACTCTAGACACTCAGCTCAGGCAGAACCAGAGAATGTCATGGTACAAGCTCAGACATCATGTCTGAAAGCTGCATTTCACTCCTAGGGGATAGACCATTCAAATCTAAATTACTCTCATGATCTTTTGACATGTCGTGTCTGTTGAGTTTTTATCAGGGACTCGTAGCCCTGTGGTGATGCCTTTTCACACAGACATGTAATGCAAAACATCTTGCTTGAGATAAGGTTGAATTAAGGTTCAGATACACTTTTATAATAAGGAAATAGAGAGTGTGTTGGCTTCAAGTACGTGTGCTAACAAACTGTTATCCCATCTTCTTTACTTTTAAAATTGCAAAAAGTCTATGTACTGACATGTCCACGGCTCAGCAATGCTGGAAGCATCACAGAGAGTTATGGGAATAAGAGTCCACATTATAAATAATAAGAGTACACATTATCATAATAATAGTCCACAACAAAATATAAAAAAGGTTAAAATTGTTATGAAGAGATGTAGTATTTTTCTCTTTTTACTTCTGACAAATAAACACATTGCATGGTTACATACACAATGTTTACAAGTCTGATTTCAGACCTGTGAGATGTTGTGGCCTCTCTTTATTGTACCAAGGATAGTTTGTCCATATTTATTCATATAAGGTAGGCCAGTAGTTACCATTTTGAGGTTAATGACTCTCCTGACTTTTAGCAGGAATGAAAAGTAAGATGATTTCACTGCAGTTTTGTGGAGTATGAAAGTAAAATGAGATGAGTCTATAACCTCAAATGGAAAAAGCACCAAAGATACTCAAAACATCTTCCAACTTATGAACTTCTTTGTGGGATCAAGAGATGATAAAGGAAGAAAAGACTTCCCCTGCATTGTGAACTAGGAATGTTAGGGCATCCTCAGTTTCCAAGTCTGTTCCTACAGGGATGTTGCATGTCTGTGGTACCCACTTCCATTATAGCCTATTTTATCGGTACCTGGAAAAGAACAAATTAGGAACTGGTTTTAATGACTGGAGCAGTCATCTTAGCAAGTTAGTAATTTTTTTGTTACTATGTCTCAAATCTCTTTACTAAGGAAGCCAGTACACCCACATTATTATTATTATTATTTTTACTACAACTATTTCTCTGTGCATTTATTAAACAGCAGCACCTTTTTGAGGAGTTGTTTGGGTTTTTTCAGCCCGAGTACACAACAGTGATGGAAATGATTCTATGCTGTGAAGTCCTTCTATGCCTAAGTCTCAGAAAGAGTGTCCTCCTTTGATCTAGTCTCTCAATAGCTTCAATTTTTCTCTTGAATATAACTGGCTCTAGAAAAGACAACAAACCAAACTAGGCAAGAATCCTCAGTCATTCTGAGAGTGTGTCAGAGAAATCCTTCTCTGCTTCTGATTCCTAGGACTCTTTCTATTGAGTCTATTTTTTCAGTTATTAATTTTGTGTCCATTGGGAAGTAACAAGGAAATTATAAACAAAACTAGCATCTATAGTGTAAATAGCAAACTTTATGAATACAAAGGTCTTTTATCAGTTTTCTGTGGAACTGAATTCCTTCTGTATTCCTTTAAAAAAGTGTATTTAAATCCATCTGATTTGAAATCAAGGTGAAGATGCAACAAAAAACATTGGTTTTTGTTCAGAGCCTTTGTAAAATCCAACATTCACCTACAGCAGTCAATTAAAATAACCTCTGAAGTATAATTTTGTTGTTGCCCATGAGAGATAAGAGTGTGATCTGCAAAGAATCCAACTGCATGCTACCACTTTACAATCACATCCCTCAGAGAGGAGCAATAACATTGCAGAGTCAGCTCTTTGAAGCCAGAAGTTACGAGGGATCCAAGTCAGAGGAAGAGAGGCTTGAGTTAATTAGATTTAGGTTTTGTGCAATATATGAATAATTTCCAATTACACATTCACATAAAATTAAGCACAATCCCGTCAACATAAATCTGTGTATTAGAGTTTATCCACCAGATGAGTCAGTTTTAGACAGTGTAAATCAGTCCACTACCTTTTCAGTCTGTAATTTATCCCACAGAAGGATCTTCTCATTGTATGGAGTTTTCTTGATAGGTCAGTTATGTTTTAAATAAATTAATTTAGAGTTCTTCAGATACTTGAAGAGTTGGAGATGTTCTGATAATTATCACCACTTCTCTAGATACATGCATATGAAAGAGTAGGTGTATTTGGAATATATTTTTTACTGGTTTTATACAAAAAAAAAAGTGTTTTCAAACCTATCTTATAAATTTAAAGGAATGAAAAACATGCTTTAGTTTTAATACCTTTCAATAAAGTGAGTAAGAAAGACAAGGAACAAGAAAAAAATTCAGCATCTGAGTTAAGCAGAGAGGTGTAGCACCTCTGCCTCACCACAGTAGAAATTGCAGCTTTCAGGGAAGTAAGTTCTGAGCAAAAACCAAAAGATATTGTGCATCATATATTCATCATTTATCTACATAACTGCTCATTTTTTTTAATTATACACTTTTATAGGGATCTGTGCTCTCTGAAGGGATATAGTTTAATGGGTAAAATTGGATGGGCTTATCCTTATTTGCACAGAAAAAGATGCCACATTTTCCCCTAAAGGATAGTAATTATACAATGAAAAATCAATTCCTTTATTACATTAGAATATCCAGGGGTGAGCAAAAACTCCATTATTTTATGACCAAATAAGAGAATTTCTAGAAATTTATTTTTAATCTTCCTAGCATTTTAAAAGAACAATGAATTAATATTTAAATAGTAAATAGCTCAGTGAATTTAAGTCTCAACTTCATTGCAGTCCTATACATTTTTTATGCTTTCCGAAGAACACTCATGAAAGAAAAGCTACAAGTCAATATGCTATTGCTTGTATGTCATTTGTTGATGGATGCCATAGGCAACTCCTCTTCTATTTGGGCTCACATTATCCCAACCAAATAAACAAGCAACCTCTCAAGATAACAGTGCTGTCCTCCTTACCTGAATTAGTTAACAAAAGTAAAAGATCTAGAGAAACTGCCATGTGTTTCAGATAAAGATCCAAATGTACTGTAATTTAAGGTAATATCAACATTATAATTCTACAGGAACTTCTGTCAAATTTTCAATAATGGAAAATTTTCTTCAATATCAAACCTCTAGCAATTTAAAATCACATTTCCTTAAAATGTTCTCTGGCACATATACCTGGTATTATTTTATTTTGTCCCTGAAAATGGTATGGGGGGTGGAGGCAGGGGTGAGGAGGAGGGGGGAAAATACAGCACCACAGCATTTCATAGAGAACATTTCATCTTTTATGTTACACATTTTCCACCATGACACAACAGCTTTTCCAAACAGCTGTATGTCAAGAAGTTTTACTGGTCAGGGGGTGATTTACTCTCAGAGCTGATTCTGGTAGCTAGAATACCTACAGTAGCAAAACTCTACATCAGGGTTTTCAGAATCAATTTAAACATCTCAAAGAATGCCACTTTAAAACACTTTAGTTCAAAAGGTAGCACACCTGCCTTGAACCAATAGCTTTGGCACATGATGACTTAAATGTCATAAGAGGTTAAAGCTCCACAGAAATGAGATGTGATGCATGCATCAAGACATTGCCATCACTGTACAACCCATGATGCAAGTCTGAGCCAGCACTGTGAATTGTCTAGCCATTTAGATGCAAAAACCTAAAATTTGACAAGAATTTTCCTTATCACTAAGTTCTATTTGCTGGTTTTAGCAACAGTGGAGAGAAAGGAAATTGATTCCTAGGTTATATAAATCTTCTGAATTGGATGTGATTGTGGTTTCAAATACCTGCTTATCTGGGATCCCTTTTGCTCTGTATCCATTTTCACACATTTAATAGGCAGTGTCATGTCTTAATTTCCTACATTATTTTAGGATATTTCCTTCACACTTAAATAATTTATAGCCCAAAGCTGTTTAGTGACTCATGTCACTAGTTTCTTAATTTCCAAGTTAAATAGGCCTTATTGGTACAAATATTGCTACGAATACATATTGCTGCAAACACTGCATTTCCAAGAATCATTATCAAAACAAGAGCAGTTTGTCCCCACTCTCTGCAAATAGCAGAAAACTGATTCTCTCTTTTCAACCTTGTTTCAATCTAATAGCTGGCCCATTTTGCTTTGGTTATTCCTGATATTTGCTCTTCCACCATTTTAAGATGACATGTAATTTCAGAGAATTGCTCAGATTCTTCATTTGATAACTCTTATTTCAAAAGTTATTTTCCAAAATTCTGTACAGTTGACTAACCCTACAGAATGCATGGAAAGTTATTTCATCTGAATTGCTTTCCTGGGAAAAGAAATTACTTCAGCACAATTTATGTTCTTCTGTTACTCAGTTCAAATGATAAATTTCTCTGTCAAGGGTTATCTTGACATTTCACAAACTATCTCTGCTCAGTGTGCAGTCAAATCCATTTTTAATATACAGCTGTGGCTGTGGTAAGACATGGCTTAAAGTCCTGTTCAGTATGAGGAACATTAGGAAAATAAGCTATCTGGGGTGACCTGAGGTAGATGTGTTTGATCACCAGCTGTTTCCCCATTCTGTTGCCAGTTCACAAAAGATGCAACAAGCAGTCCCAACAAGTTTTACCCTGTGGAGCCTAACAGAGCAAGCTGGAGCAGCTCTTGCTTTTCATCTAGCAAACACTTAATAAAAACAGCAAAATTGGCATTTAGGGCACTTTGTGATTGGAGAACTTGAAACACAAGGCTACTGAGAGTGAGGGGCAGCCAAGCTTCTCCTAATAGACACTGCCCAGTCTGTTGGTCACCAGAAAATTACACCCAGAAGATCAGTGCCGTCACCTTCTCCCATGGGCTTGCATCTCTTTGAGAAGATTCAGCGTGATGCTTTCAGTGTTTTTTGTCACCCAATTTCTCAGAAGATGGACAGTTAAAAGAACAATTCTTTTCAACTACTTAGAGGCAAATTGTAACTTAATCCTGAATCCATACTTGAAGGCATTTTTCCATCCTCCTGTTTGATTCACAAACAGAACCCTCATCCCCAATGCACTTTGACAGAGTATTTCTGTTTCTAGACAAAAACTGGAAAAGGAGAACATCTACAATTTATTCATCAGGAGAAAGTTCTGGTTGAATCTGTTCTTTCCATATGAAATACAGAATTTTTAAAATTTAAGTCTTAAAAAAATATCCATTCACTGTAGAAGAACGGCTGGAGTGGCGGGAAGTCCTGGATTGTTTCCATTTACTTACTGACTGATATTTCCTGTATGAATGAGCTATCTTCCCTACATTAGGTTTTAACAAAGCATCTTCTCTGTTGTCTGTTGAAAACAGACTTTTTTGAAAGATTTAGTGAAATCATATGCCTTCCAAGCATTCCTCTCTTAATGATTTTAATATGATAAGTTCTTCATACTAAGGTGTGACTTAAAAGTTTTCCTTGGATCTAGAAGTTTATTTTCTAACTGGGTCCATAAGCTGAAGAATAAGCAAATACACATTTTTGCCATCCCGATAATAATTAAAAAAAAAAAAAAGAAATAAAAATATGGAGCTGAAAGGTGGAGTCAGTGCTAACCTCCAAGTTACTGAATCAGCAATTTTTTTCCAAGAAGGCATAGGGGAATACATGTCAAAACATAATTGTGTTGAATATTTTCTTCTTCCTGTAAACTATACAGAGTACAAAAGGTACCTATCAACCATTTTTTTTTTTTCTTGGGAAATCCTGGTCCTAACCAGGTATAAAATTATCATCCACTTCTCAGAATCTGAAATAATTACTGTAAGCAGTTGAGAATTTTTTCATATATTTATATATAAAAACTCATTGATGTATTATTCACTAGAATGATTGAACTGAAACTTCTCCTCATGCCAGAGCCTGTAAAACAGGCAGTTTAACAGAATCACTCAGAGGCAGCATTAACACCACATTTCAAACTACTAAATGTGACATATGTACCCATTAACACCCTTTCCAAGTAGAGAACATTTCATCTCATCAAGGGAACTACCAGCCAAAATAGGATTAACAGATGAAAATGAAATCAGACCACAACAATAGCTTTGCATAATAGGAAAATCTGTGCCCTATTTCAGAGAAAGCAACTCATATTAGAGTTTTAAAGTTTAATTTCATATTTCTATTCTTCATAGCTCAGTGGTTGGGCAGCCCAGACAACAAGATATTGCAGTCCATAGAAAGTGCCAAGCACCTGATAAACTGTGTAAAGAGTTTACAGAAAAAGGGCTGGAGGGGGTGAAAGGCTATTTCTTCTCCTTTTTGCAGAGAGAGGCCAAATGAAGGTGCATAATGACCTTCGGTTACACTTTGTCTCTTCCATTTGCTGAGGCCTGAAGAGTCTTTTATCTAAAAATATAAGGCTTTAAGAATCATGTGTAATTGGCAGCAAGACTTTGCCTATGAAAAGTATTTTAAAAGTTTTTTTAAGCTTTCAAAGCGTTTCTAAGAGTTGCTTTTTGGGTTGGTTGGTTGGGTTATTTTGGGAAGGGGTGGATGGTTAGAGGTGTTGCTTAAGAGCCAAAGGAATAATTTGTGAAAACAAAGGGTAAGGAAGCAATGAAAATAGCTGTTCCACACTCTGGATAGTCAATATTCAAATGATGGAAATTGCCTTCACCTGAGTTCCTACTCAGATAAAAATTATAGATTTCAGTAAATTAAAACCTTGTAGCTTCAGGAACCTGTGTGATACCAGATGACAATATCTAACCTTTGGACCCAAGTGAATCCATATGCAAGTGTTCAAATGCTACAGACCAAAGCACCTCCTGCCAGATCTTTGATGTCAAAACCTGAGGACTAAATCATTTTCTAGCATAGGTAGCTGTAAGCAGAAGCTCTGTAAATCAAAATTAACCTGCCCTAATACCATAATTAAAAATAAAATTAAAGCTAAATATAATGTAATAGTTACCTGTCCTTTATGTAAATATTAATCCAATTGACCAAAGGTGGAAATTGTTTTGACACTTTCAGGACTTCACAAACCTTATATAGACTGGTAAGACTAGAGGAGCAACACAGTGAACTCTGACTTTCTTGTTAAAGTTTGAAGAAGATGTTTGCATGTATTCAAAGAGAAAGGGCATGGCTGTAAGTGAGTGTGCAGACTGGTTTCTTGAACACAAGAGCAAGGAAAAGGTTCCATCTTTCCACATAGATTAGAAATATAACCATAGTTATATGAACTCTCAGGGAAAATATTACGTGACAGCAAGCATTGCCACATTATCACAACTCAAAAATTTCATATATAACCAGCAGAAACATAGAGATCTAGATGTATCTGTAAAAATCCCAACATATAGAAAATGTGGGTGTCTCACAAGTTATGAGATGATCTTCGTATCCAGATTCTGTATTTGTCACGAAACCAGCTGTAAATCTATTTATGGACTTCATTTCTTGTCACAAACTGACACTGTGATTCATTACTTTCATAGAGCAGACAGGAAAAAAAGAAGAGCAACATTAAACTTTAGAATTTTCAAAATCCAGTCATGAATCTAAACTTGGATCCATTATAATCATTCACCAAGTGAAGTGTTCTTATGAGAAAAAAAAACATCGATATGGAAAATTATGTGAATTAGTGAAAACAGTAGAAAAACTATAAATACAGCATACTGAATGTGTAATCAGGATACAGCTGTTTCAAAAGAAACATCTTTGGGTTGATTATAAATAGATGAAGCAAAACTTCTAATCCATTTCTAAAGGCTTAATTCAAGCTTTTCTGGATTGAACTAAATTCTAGATTCTTACTGGTTTTAGAAATCTACCAGTAATGAGACGAGAAATTATTTCAGACACTAGTTTTTACAGAAAAGTCAGTAAAAAAACCCAAATCCCTAGATATGAAAGATCATTTCAGGCTGCATATGGTACAGTGGAGATATGTGCTACACTAAGCAAATTCATGCCTAAGGGAAGGACTGAAGATTCTTTTCTGTTCTGGCACAATACTGCTTTGGCTTCTGTGGGGTTTGCAGATGTCTTGATCTCCCACTTGTACTCACCTGTGAGGCATTTGTCATGCCATGGCACTAAAGAAAAAAGGCAACAAAACAACCAAACCTAAAGGAACCCTCAGAACACCAAACAGAAAATCGGGAGACATACAGGCCATGCAAACATGAGAAATGAGGTAATGAATTAGTTTGGGACAGGCATGAGAGAGCCACAATTCAGGCTGTWGAATACAGGGCAACTGGCAGTAATATACCATAATGGAGAGTTTGACCTCTCATTTCTGAAATGTCACTCTTGCCCAGCATTTCTCAGCAGCATTTTGCTGACGTGTCACCACAGGCATAGGAATTCACTCAGTACCACCAGCTGAAAGTGATAGAGCGACCCCTGCACACAGCCACCCCAGCTGGCTGTCTCTCTGGAAAAACATGGGTGACTTTCCTCCAGGTGAGGTATTGAGAGTATCTGTTAATAACACAATGATTTTAATTTTTTTTCCTTTGTATTTACATCCAAGAAGGCAGCCTATGATCAATGTATAAAATCATGGAATAGAGCTAAAGAACAATTTTATTTGAACACAAAGTAGGCCGATAGATTCAACTTCTGGCTATAGGCAATAGTGGAACAAAGGAGATTAATAGGGTAGAAAAGATTAAAAAGTTACATGACAACTAGGTTTACCCATGAAGATTCACTGTGGAGAATAAGAGTTCTGTTTTAAAGCTGGCCCCAGGATTGATGATAAAAGAATTGCTTCATTTATTGCTTCTAGTTCAAATTACTCACCTGTTTTTGCATTATGTTTGAGGAGTCACACTCAGCTTCCTGGTTCCACATCAAGCAGCATGCAGCATTCTTCATCAAAAATATTATTCAGTTAGTCAGGCATAAAAAAAATATTGATTACCAGTTAAAAGAAAGACACTGTTGGGGCTCTGGCTCCTATGAAATTTCCAGTTAGATACTTGAATAATTTATTTTTAAAGAAGACTCTCTTTTAACTGCTTTACATGGGAGTTTCACACTTCAGCAAAATAACATAAAACCTCAAGACTTCATAGAAAAATAACTTTGCAAACATATTTTCTATTTTCAGTATATATGCTCAATGGGTTGAAATAAATGACACATGACAATAGCAGATGTATCAGAGGACATTTAGCAAAAAAAAAAAAAAAATCCCCAAATCTATATTAACATTCCCAGAGAATTGTGTTATTCAATATGAGAATAGCTACTCTATTGTTCCAGTATTAATTACTATGTGTAATGTCACTGTGTCCTTTTCCATTTCTATTTCTCAACTTGCTAAATGCCAAATACTGGATAATTTTTTCATGTAGTGCAGTAGTGTCCAAAACACAAAATAAATCAATCTAAAGCAAAACTAACATATGCTGCACTAACACCAAATGGCGTTAAATTAGATTAAGGCATCTCCCATCAAACAGGTTCATTAAAATTCTATGCATGGACTAAGAGAGATCCAGATGGGTAGGAGCAGTTGAGAAATATAATGCATAGCTATGTTATGTCTGAAGAGGGGTGGGGATTCTCTGTGACTATAGATTGTGTGCTTACACATCTTTGCAAGCTCCTCTCCTCAAAATCACCGAATGCAAAGAACATTTCAGAAGGAATATGAGTAAGGCCCACTGGGGCTTTCATCTTTAGAAGATTATCATATGAAATGTTTAAATATTTCAGGTGAAAAACTGCTTTTCTGTCACTTTAATCAGAAAAGCAATGTGAATCATTCTATACCATCCTTCATTTTTTCCTTCAGGCTGTTGATTTGAACTATTAACATGACTGGAGAAAAAAAAAGAAAAAGTGTACTGTTTGGTTTAGAGCACTTTATTCTATGTGAAAACAAACTTTATGTGTAAAATATGATAAAGCAATGTTTGAATGTAAAATATAAAAGTGAAAGTGTTTGCAGCATGTGATTTTGATAAATTACATTTTTTTCTTAATGTCAGTGGTTCTGATGTTTTACAAGTTTTTAGTAACCACATGTTCCTACCCTGTACAGCAAGGTCTACTAATCACCGACCTGCAGAAAGCTCTGTCTCCACTGGCTCATCAGCCAGTAGTTTTGGCAGTGGATACAGCATGGATAGTGAAGGCAGCAGCAGTGCCACGGGAGAGAATAATCTATTTCCCATCCCAAGAATGTAAGGTTTTTCTGTTAATATATTGTATCCTCCATGCACAATTTATAGCACTTGCACTTGCCAGTCATTTTCTTATGTAGTTTCCTCTGCAGATTTATGCAGTAGAAGAGCAGCTAACTGGGGAGAATTCCCCAGAGTTCACACTTTTATTCTGCTTTGTTGAGCATTGAATTGTTAATAACCAACCAAACCTCTGCCTCAACGTCATGAATTTCTTCCTGTCATATAGGAGATGTGCTGGCCTCAGCCTTTAATGAAAGTGTGTAGAGATGGGCTTGGCTTCTTTTTTAAAACTACAACTACTGCAGGATTGAGAAAGCTTAGTTTAAGTTTTCTGATTTTCCTCCCTCTGTAAAGAGGTGTTACCATTGCAAAGAGAATTCACATTCTGGATACAGCCCAACTTTTCTCAAGTTTTTAGGAGTTTCACTAGAATTTCTCAGTTCTTGGCTGGAAAAATCTTTTTTTACAGAGTCCCTGTAGCTATTATCAAGCTACTATCAATGTAATGATCCTATAAAATGATTTAATTTTCCAAATTTTTCCACAAATTCCAAATTTATCCACAGATAAATGTTTTGCCAGGATTTTTCACCTCCTCTGTCATCATATACAATCATTTAGCAATTTCATTTATATTTCCTAATAGAACAAAGTAACTTCAAATCAACTTAAGGATTTTGGCATGAAAAAAATTTATAGATTGACTGGTCTCAAAATATTAGTTGGTGGTCATTGATCATTAATTGTCTGCAGTATTTGTTCAATATTTTCTCTAGAAAAAAATTTTTTGGTCTTCCCTTGAAGTTGTGAACCATTAGTCACAAAAGACAAGCTTCCTAGAAAAACTTGAAGTGAGAATTCTCTATAACTATGGCATTTCTGAGTATTTACCATTTTCAAAAATAAATCCCAAAGGTATTTGTCTACATCTTGTTAGTAACTAAAGGGAAAATAGAGAAATCTTAGACTTCAATCTCACCTTCTGAATCTAGGAGGATTATGTGAACTTAGGTTATAGGGTGCCAATTGTTTAATTTGTATTAGACTTTTCACTCATGTTCTAGGATAAAAGGGGAGGAAAAAAGATTGTCTTTGACAACATCAAAAGAAAAAGAAAAATATTGGCCTGTTATTCCTATTCCCAAAGATGCATAAAATCTTTGTGCATAACACAAGATGGAGCTCTCAATAGAAAGTTTCAGTTTACATATGCCAAATTTGAGTCCAAATAATATAATTTACTGTGTATTGACTAGCAATGTGACAGTACCTACGGTTATTTCCTATTTGGTTGACAGACTTATTGGTCTCTTAAGCCTGAAATCTGCCCCACTTCCACTGAAAAGCAGGAGGAAGTCGTCACAGCTTCAGATTTTATCTAATAGAAATTTTTTTTTCTCATGAATTATACTTAATTAAATAAAATATATCCACATCTCATTTTCTGTAAGGCTGTACTCTTTTTTTATAATGGTATTTTAAAGTAATTTTTTTTATATGCCGATAGTAGAAAGAATCTTTAAAATTACACAGGAAATTTATACAGACAGGACCTCCTTCATTTTTCATCTTAGTCTCCAGAGCTTTACATAGCAATGTAAGGAAAACGAATGACAGAATAACTGTTTACAATCAGATCATTCATGGAGAGAATATTTAAAATAGATAACTGTTTCCATTTTGAACTCTGTATAAAAAAATCTTATTTTTCTGAATAGATGTATAATTGAAATGCTACTCATCATTTGCATTCATACTGGCTTGATAATGACTTCAGGAACTGTGACCTTCTACTCTAATTCAGCAAATCCAGAAGACCACAGCTTAAAATTTGCATGTGAAGTATTAAGTAGGCTAAATATTTTTAAGTATCTTGGCATTTAAAAACCTTTTTGGTTATAAGCTTAGAATAAGTTTCTGGTCTATCAAAAGAAATTGTTGGATATGCTGAATTTTAAACTCCTTGTTTTAGTCCAAGTGCTTTTAACCATAGGAACAATTAGTCTTAAAGCATAATAAAATAATTAAATAGTGACACCATGGGAACTGTTTGATGAGGTAACTAATTAAAATACTTGCCAATATTAAGTAGCTATAACTATCAAGGGAAATTAATGATTTTATACAACGAATACATCTTGTAAAGTCTTTCTAATTTTGATTTTTTTAAATACTCCTATCCTATTATCCAGTTGCAATATTCCTGAAATCTACTCATGTTCTTATCTCTGCTAAAGACCAGATTGTCTATGCTTTTGTGTTGTGTAGCCATTTATAGCAGTACTTTGGCTATAAAATAAAATTTATTTTTAATGCAAAGGTGAAAAACAACTGAATGATATATAAGGAATATAACCCTTGGAACGAATTAATTCTTGTATCATATTTGTAATGATTTATGAAGCATTACCTACAGAAGAAGAAAATAATAGCTTTTATTAATACTGAATATAAAATAATTTGAAAAATGTGAATTTATACTAATTTTTTTAGCTCCTTGTGAATTTTGACAACTTCTGACATGAAGCTGGCTCACAGGTAGAAAACAGTGCTGACCCTTTAACACTCTAACAGTTAACTCTTTAACCCCCAAAGAATCACATGCAACTAAAGATTATGCTTTATAGTCTCTATCACAGCAATCAGTCTTAAGGCAAAAAGAAAACTAGAAGCACAAATATTTGAGTGATTGTAATCATGCCTTAGAGCTTGCAACAAGTATATTTAAATATTCTAATGGAGGTTCTTTTTACATAGAATGCAGGAAAATAAGAAACTCTACAGCATTATTCATTCCACTCACTCAACTTTAAGATTCACATTAAATTTTCAGAATTGTATCTTATGCTAAATCTAACCTGCAAAGTAAAGCAATCATTTAAGGAGATAGCAACCACAAGTATGCCTTACCTTTGAAGTAATGGTATGGTAGACCAAATATCAATTTTTGTTACTGTTTATAATATCCTTAAAAGAACAAAAACTTGTTGATTTAGGTGTATCATTGTTTTAGCTCTCATCTTTATATGGTTTTATTGACAACCACCATCATATCTTTTAACAGAGGGAAGATGAGCCAGAATGGACAGGAGCCAGTAAAGCAGTCGGGAGTAGGAGTAACCGATTCAGAAGGTAAAAAGAAATACAAACAGCTCTACAGCGGTACCCCATGTCTGTAGGAAGGATGTGCCTATTTCTTTTACTTGTTATGCTGTGAAAAATTAGTCTATGCTTTCTTTGTATTGTAGATTAAAATCCTGACCTTCATTTTCTCTGGGGGCCCTTTACACAGAACGCCAGTGTAATGAGTCTTCCGATTAAATGAGAATGGTGTCTTACTGGTTTATTCAAAGTAATTAAATAGCTAGATTACAATGAATAATATATAATAATATCTGTCTTCTGATGTTCATTGCTTTTCAAATAAAAAATACATAGTATGGAGTTGACTCAATACTCAGTGGATTTGAAGAATATATCTAATGCCTGTCAGGCTCTATTTTTATAACATTTCAGAATATTTACTTCATAAAGCAATCATTTATATCAGTGTTTACATAAAACATTAGTTTTAAATAAAAATATTTGCTGAGAAATTAATATTGACTGCTGTACTTAATGCAGATGCAATATAATGAAACATTTATTTGATTGGGAAATCCTGAGTGATTTTGTTTTGGCGTTAATTCGGTGCTGAGAAAGAAAAAGACATTATAATATTGGAGCTGGAAAGTGCCTGACAGACTGACTTTCAAAATTTCATAGGGAATGTGATTATCTTCTTCATATGTAAAAATGGAAAACCACATGGAAATCAAGAGTGTTTTGTACTGAAGGACGCATTATGAAAACTCCATTTCCCTTTACATATAAGACAAATTCTTTCAAGTGTATGTTTATGTTGACCAAAAAATAGAACTTGGTTATCATGACCTGCATTTTATTATTAAAATAAGAACCTTTGTCATTTAGATGCATTTCAATGCAGCTTTGAGTATCAATTAATTGATAAATATAATACATATCATTGATAAATTGATCTGAAGTTTAGACATTTTTCACGTTTCTAGAATCTCTATACATGGGGAAATAATTACTGTTTCCATATTTGAGGTAAAAACAGTCTAACGTTCCACAGAGCTGAAGAAATCAAATTAGAATTTACAGGTAGGTCTGTAAAGTTCTCTTTTCCAAAGCAAGAATTCTTACCAGTTTATATGCATTTTTTAAAAAGCCTAATAATTTGCTTTATTGAATATCAAATACTTTGAAAATCTCCCTATCAAAATTCAATTTCTCAATAGTATATTCAAGCATTAAAAAAAAAAAAATTGTTAAGGAGAAATGGTGGGATGAAAAGGGGAAGTCAGGAATTTTTCATTTTTATTTTTGTTATGATGAGTTTTATACAGATTTATAATTGTAAAAAAATACCTTTTTATTATTTTGTTCATCATAAATTTCTCCTTAGGTTATGTCTTGGAGCCTAAATTTCAGAGCCTAAAAATGCAAAATATTTTAATTTCTTATTTGTACTATTAATTAACTCCAAAACCCAAACAAACTCAAATCATAAAAAACCAAACAATACCCAAAACACCTTTTGAAATATTCTGAAAGGCATGTATATAACATTTAGTCTGAAATTACCTTTGTAAAGTTATCTTTCTCCTTGTCTTCAAAATTTGCAAATGAGAGCTGCAATTCCCTTATTTTCACTTACAGTACAATTCACCTCTGCTACTTTGGGAACTCCAAGTTTTGCAGCTCCGAGTGTGATAAAATGACTGGTTATTATTGGGAGTTTTTTTGCCATTGAGAGAGGCTGGTGCAGTCAGCCTGGATTTTAGTGCTTCATTTCTAGTTGACTAAGAGGGGAAAGGTCAGTGTCAAATGATAAATTAAAGCTGGAAAACAATTCAAGAGTATTTGAGTTTCAGCATGTAAATATAATTATCTTTTGGGAAAGTAGTTCAGAATTTAGAGGAACTCAAGATTAACTGAGAATTACTTCAGTATTACAGATTTATTGTGGCATTATTTTTATAGATGAATAAAAGATAATTAAAATTTTAAAAACATGCCTTTTCTGTAGTTCTCTTACCTATGTTGTGGACCAGATGAACCCTGAAGTTAAGAGGAAGCAAATATTCATTCCCACTTTTCATTAACTGTAGAGATCTCCCACAGCTGGCATTTGTATTCTTATTTGCAAATAATGACTTAGAGTTGCATTTAAAACTTTTTAATGCTGGTACTCTTTTTTTAACATTTTCAGATATTCTTAGGGCATAACTTCTGTAAAAAAGTAGCCTTGGGCTAGTCTCTTTAAAATGATGAAGAATAAATGTAGTTGATTGAACATGCAGATCTACTGCTATGTGAAATGTTTTAGTCATCCAAGTCATTCACACAGGCAAGGGACTTAGAGGATCTTTAAGACCAGCAGCTGCAGGCAAAGCAAGGTAGGACCCTCAAATGGCCATGAGAATTGGTTTCTAGTAGCTGAATCAAAACTGTAGCCAACAGGGTTTGAGATGAGCTCATGGGGTATGAAAGCAAAATTTAGGCATTTACATGAGTGGAATCTCTAGGGAAACAAATGCTCATTCTGTAATTGTTAGCCCAACATTAATTGTGTTAAGGCTTTGTTGGGCCTAGTTTTTGTGCTATTAACATATATCAGTATAGTTATAGGTAAATTCTGGAAAATAGTACTATTTGCTTTGCTGACATAACCAAATGGTCAATATAAACAACTGTGATTCTGTCTATGATAATCTTGTTCCTCTGAATATACTATCTTCTCCTATTCTGTATTTTTGTACTACTTAATAATATATAAAAAATCAGAGTTTTGTTCTTGGACACTGTATTAGTTATTTTTATGATATGCATTGTTGCATGCTATCTTACTCTGGGCATTCTTCCCTGAGAAGATGAACTATTTCATCTTCTTAGGCTCCAGTAAATCTTATTGTATATATTGTGATCTCCATTAAGTTATGCAAGCCAGCTTCTGCACTTGTCTCAGAAAGTGCAATATACCTTGTTCAAAGATTTCTTATGACATGGTTAGAATTTTACAGACATTACAATAATTGCATCCATGTAAGGATTGAAACTAACAATTAAAAGCACATGATTAATATTGTGATTCGGTTGTAGATCATGATTGGTCTATCTGTTCTATGAAGTTGCTCAGCCAATAAGCTCCAGATGGTATTTCCCACCTAACAACCATTTATCCATTTAAAAAAATAGATGGGGAAAATTATTTCCATACATTTTAAAAGTGTGAATTTTCTAGGTAATTCCCAAGATGTCATTATTTCTAGTAGAAGAGAGATATGTAGATATAAATAGCATTGTCATGGAAATGTATCTTCTCCTTTTGAAGATTCTGTATGCATGCAAAGTATCATTCTCCAATCAGTCCTCAATCCTCAAGCATTGAGGTTCATCTCAACAAAGACTCTTTTAGGAGTATTTCAGGGGTTTTTTTGAGTGAATGAGTACTCAGAGTGCTTCTGTCATCTTCTGTGGTTGGCCTTATTTTTGTGAAGATTTTCAGTCAGAAAATTGTACAGTAATTTCACGACCATAAGGCGCACCTGACTATAAGGCGCACCCCCCGAGAGTCAGCAAAATTTGCAACATTGTAGATCAGAT
>PYHW01010409.1:11929696-11942421 GCA_013186435.1 Turdus rufiventris | reverse complement strand
CAAAAGGGTGTGCCTTATAGTCGTGAAATTACTGTAATCTTTCTATAGGAGCAGTGCAGCACCTCACTCACATCCTCCAAGAGAGTGGGCATTTTTTACTCTTTTATTTTATTTTTTTTTATTATTACTCCCCAGTTCATGAACACTAAAAATTTCTGTTCACTGTTCAGCCATGTCTCAAAGGTTCACTTTATGACCTTTCCAGTGTTCCTCTGAGCCTCATACTTTGAGTATAATTAAACAAAGTTCTCTAAGTAAGAAACTGTCTCCCTCTACAGATGATTGAACCAGAACAGAAATTTTCAGAATGTTCAAGTAAAGACCCAGTAGTTATATTTCCATAAGACAAGAGAAGGAATATATTTGTACTATTTCAAAATCTAAAGGTGCACACATACTTACTGAACTTCTACAAAATTGTATGATGGAGATATGCTCTTTTTTTTTTTTTTTTTTGCTAGTAATTCATCTGAGTTATAGATTAACAGAAAAAAATCCCAAAAAGCAAACACAACAACAAAAAGCCCCAAACATGCTCTGTGATCATATCTTAATTTTTGGGCTTTGTGGTTCATCAGTCAAAGTTATAAAATAAGAAATTCAGTTTTAATAGTTTATTTTCTTATCTCTCTATTTCAATAATTAAGGCAGTATAATCTTTATTCATGAGGAAAAAAAAGTTTAAATACAACAGAAGCCTTAAAACATGCTAGGGAGTCATTCTAATAGGATTCTGGAAAGGTGCATGACCCTCTGACTGGGAATCATTTGACTTGTAAATGTTCCTTTACAGCTTTCTGAACAGTGCTAGTGAAATTTTCGTCCACCCCTTCTGATAGAATAGACCCTGGAGCAAATTGTCTTGCAAACTGTTTCACACTGTCTCCTGAAGAGGAGCACCCAGGAGTGATAAGTGGATTCTCTCTCTTGAGTAAAACAAGGCATGAATCGAACTGACAGAACAGGCACAGCTAACCAATGCCATATTCTTCAAAGTAATTAAAACTCAGAAAAAACAATTCATTTTTACTTGTTTTCTAGCTAGGCTAGAGTAACACTGTTTAAACCACAGGACTCACTGTGCCAAGAACAGGCTTGCTGCATCGCACACCTTAAAAAACTAGCATTTTGATTTCTTCTAAATCCAAAGGTTGAAATATCAGAAGTATAAAATTAGTCCTTAGAGGATGTTCAGAGAAAAATGCCCTAATATTGGACTTTGAACCAGAAAGATATAAGAGGAGAAAAAAGGCAGATGAAGAAAATTATTAACAGATAATTATCATACATTTACTGAGATTTGCAAATACTTTTGTATATGCACAAACCTATACTTTGATGTCTGGTTTGTCCAGGCTAAAAGTAGGAGGTTTACTGCAGGTGAGAAACTTTCTGGCATTGGAATGATCAGAGGTAGAACAACTCTCCTGTGGAGACAAGCTGAGAGAGTTGGCGTTGTCCAGCCTGGGGAAAAGAAGACTCTGGGGAGATCTTGCTGTGGCCTTAAAATAGATAAAGGGGACTTATAGGAAAAGGAAAAAAAAGAAAACAACTTTTTACCAGGCCTACAGTGACAATGGTTTTAAACTGATAGTAGATTTAGATTGAATGTAAGAGCCACTGGATCAGGTTTCCCACAGAAGTGATGGATGCCCTAACCCTGGAAGTGTTCAAGGACAGGTTGGATGGGGTTTGAGCAACCTGGTCTAGTGGAGGGATCCCTGTCATGCGGTGGGGGTGGAAGTAGATGATCTTTAAAGATCCCTTCAAACCCAAACCATTCTAAGACTTTTTGATAGGAAAGAGTTGAAAAAGATTTTTGAAGGGCTCAACACACAAACTGCCCGCTTGCAAATGTACCCTCTTGCTGTGAGTGGTGTTCTGGGAACTGCTGTCCACTCCGGTGTTTGAGAGTTACAGAAGAAAAACATTTCTGTCCTCCAACAGTGATTTCTTCTGTACCTTTGATTAGGAGCATCAGGCACCCACATTTCACACACTTCATCCAGTGTTTTGTTTTGAAGAGATAAGTCAGTAATTCTGTGCCAGGAAAATTCCACTCTATTTTTAGTTTCTTACCTTTGGACTGTGTCAACTATTGAAGCAACATCAGAATATCACATGCACAGTATTGGGCAGCAAGAATCTGAGAGCTGTTATTTCCAAGGAAAATCGCAAGTATCATTGCAAGGCACACAAATGCTCATTTCTATATTTATGTCAGGAAGTGACTGAATAGACAGAGGAACTGTGAATGTGTGCTGGAGTAGTCTTCAATTTAGCAACAAATCATAAACTAGCATATATTTATTTTTTCTTAAATTTAGTTTAATTGACCTAGACTGAAAATTTTTATCTTCTGTAACATGATTCCTGACTCCTAGCAGTATAACTAACAGAATACAGGTCATCAATACATGACCAAGTCAGAAGCAATCACTTTCACCATAATAGAGAATAGTTCTATGTTTCTGGAGCAAGGCTTGATCCAATTATTTGTAAGGACTTTTTAGACTGGTATCTCAAAACCACAGGAAGCATAATTTACTTAGGTCAAATACTATCTTTGACCTTTGTGGCTCTCACAACAACTCAAATAATTCTGGAGGTTTGCACGTTTAATCCTAACATATACCAAAATCCTAGAGAACCTGCAAAAAGTCTGGGCTTGCAAGTATTTTTTGAATCAACAGTTTCATAGTGACCAAGTATGAGACTGTTGACTTGATTGTAATGGGTATTGATCCATGGATTTAACGAGAAATACAGACAATCTGAAATGTTGCCAACACTGACTTGAACAGTGGTTGAATTGCATTTTTTGGGTTTGAGTGCATATTATGTACATAGCAAAAGAAATTGCTGCACATTCTTATTGGCTTTCCTCAAGAGCAATATAAACCTGTTATTCTCTTTTTAAAAACCCATTTTTAGTGGCTGTAATATCTGCTTTTATAGTCCTATTGCCCTTCTGATTTACATGTAGAAGAGGTCTTTTTGCAAAATATAATATTACTGATTAAAATGTGATCCTTTCCCAGGAAGATATCTAACTGAAAGAAGAAGAACTGCCAAAATTCTCTGTTATTTCTATAAATAAAAAGGCTAAAATTCAACCTGACTTTGTTTAAACTGTCTTTACTATAAAATCAGAACCTTGCTTTCTGCCGTTGCCTTCTATCGAGGGTCTGCCATCTACTCAACAGCATAATTTTAATCAATGCCAACAAAATTTAAAGCAGAAAATGCCAGCAAGGGTAATTTCTCACATGAACAGCTGCTACACTACAGAGGAAAAAAAAGGACATAAGGGAATAGAAAACAAGTACTGAAAGCTCTTGAAGATAGCCTGTCATGTGTTGATTTTAAGAATCGAAAAGATCAGATATGCTTTTCTGTCACAAGGGATCCTTAAGCAATGAATCAGGCCTATGCACTGACAGTAGTCCTTATCCTCTCTCGTTTTTTAAAAAGAAGTCTGTATTTTATGCATGTTCCCTTAAGCTAGGAGTAGCCTTACTACTAATGCCTAAAGCCCACACTTTAAAAACTGAGTCAAGAAAAACAACAGCAGTCCTATAAACCTAAATATCATAAGCTTCCTCTCTAAACTCTGAGAAGTATTTTTCATCTATTCCCAATTGGCCCCATATTCTAATTTCCCACCTGGCTCTCCAGTAATAATTGGAGCAATTAGTTCTGCTTTCCTGAGGTATTTGCCAGTATAATCCAGCTGTTTTTCCTAAAAAGAAGCAGAAAGAATTTAAATAAGAAAAGTTTGCAACCAGAGACAAAAAAATAGAGGACAAAAAGGACAAGTTCTGTGTTCATCTCTCCACATCACAAACAACATTGACTTACAGTGTTACAAATCAGCCTATCCTGAACTGTCACTGTAAAATGTCACCAAAAGAAAAGTAAATAATCCAGGAAGACTGTGCTTAACTAGCAGCTAGTTTATAGTTTCTGTAGTTTTGAGTTCTCTATGAACTTTGACTAAAAGGCTATTAGCCCTTAAATTATGTCTCAAGATAATTATATTAAAAAAATATATTTTTAAGCTTTCTTTTAAAAAAATCTGCTTTTCCTATGGGATATGTTTACATTTCTGAGAAATTACTAAGAGGACAAACGAAACAACAAAAAAGCTGAAAAGCACAAATATTTCTTCTGAAAACCAAAATATCACCCCTTTGAAGCGATACTTCAGTAATCACCTGGAAAGCTAATTTGTTTGCTTAATCACTTTTATTGGATTACCTCTTAAATGCATTTCTGTTAAGGTAAAGCTTCTTGGAACTTTTAGAAAACTTCTTTTGGTGACTTCTTGGAGTTGCAATGAACTCAGAGTGTTTAGGCTGGGAATCAGAATGCTAGTAATTCCATCAAAAATCTGAAAAATATATATGGTTTAATTTTGAAATTAAAAAATATTAGTATAAATAACCAGTTAATAAGGAAGACTGTCAACATTGGAAAGCAAGCAGAGGAATTCCCCCACCAAAATGGAGTGAAGGTGAAGGTGCTGAAGTGTGATTCACTGAACCTGAACCTTTTCTGGTGTAAATGCTTCAGTGAGTAATTTAAAACCACTTTGAAATAAAGTCACTTTCCATGATTAATTCATTTAGGATCAGTAAAAGTCAGGTTAAGGCATTACTATGTTAAAAGGTGAATTGTTGTATCCCAAATAGTTTCCCTTCTGTCATGAAACTGAAACCAGGACTTACCAAGTAGTTTTTCAGTTTTCCAGTTTCCTGGAAAATTCAGGTGATCTCTTCCATTTAGCAGTATGATTAGGATCTGGAATTGTGTGCATGCTCCAAGGGAAAAAAAGCAAGTAAAATAGATCAGTTCTAAAGTCAATAATATTCAGTACTCAAATTTATATAGGCTATTCAGTAGTAGGAATTATATTAAGGGGGCTTCAAGAGGTCATCCCAATGATTCAAGGCACAATATTGTTCCTGAAATGCTTTTTTTAACTTGCACCAAAAAATTCTTAGTGTTGGCAGAGACTTTACAGCTTCATTACTCTGTTCTGCTAATTTATTCTTTAACAGAAAATGCTTTACCTGTGTTCTAACCCAGTTGTTTGCTGAAATTAATACTCAGAGACAGAAATAAGAATCCAAATCCAAGAGCTTCCATTCAAAAATATAGCATATTTTATCAAGCACTTCCTGTAAATAAATTATTCTAAACTTGCATACAAATGAGCAGTTCTTATGGAAGAGTTCTGTATTAGAAATACACTTTTCCTTTATTTATTTGAAATGTTAAAAAGCCTCAAAACCAAGGTTGTCATAACCTGTTTCTATACTAGACAGTCCTCTGTAGCTCCTTAATCTCTTAAGATTCATAATTTCTTTCTAGGATAATTTACAATTTACGTAGAAATTAAACTATTACACTGGGGAATTCAGAAAAGAGGTGTTTTATTTACCCTCGCATCTTCTTGAATGCAACATCTTTTTTTGGACTGATATTCAAACTGTTACCTTGGATTGCTGTTTAAACACAGCTAAATCTAGAGCATTTCCAGGTGGGATCACATGGAAAGCTGAAATTAAACTTCACCTGGTCTTTGTTTTAGCATGTGAGAGTCCTCAAAATTATTGGACTGTAAATTGTGTTCCAAGAGAGACTGCTTTAATGAATATGAATCTTTCCTGTGATGATGACAATACCTGGATATGTCTGAGTCTTGTGGTAGAGAATGTGCTTTTATGCCTATAACTAGAAACTCATGCTTTGTGTCCACTTTATTTTCAGATTAATATGCTTTCCATAATGTTCATTATTGCATCCTATGATAGTAATCTTATAGGCTTGCATCTCTAATGAAATGTGTTATCCATTGCTGCAGTATGTGAATAATGGCTTGTCTGTTCAGGGAAAGCTTTCGTGTGTGTATTTCTCATAAAGAATTCTTAACAGTTTGTCCTGTAAAGGCTTTTGCAATTACTTTAGGCTATTATATGTTGGTCTTCCCTTTTGTGCATTATTTATTATGACATTACTAGGCTATGACTGGAAAGGAATCAAGTGGACAGAAGAATAGACAAATCTAGTGGCTCAAAGTAATGTACTTTGTGTGTAAAAGTTGATGCAAAAGTTTATTTACCCTTATCTGCAAAGGGATTCAGGATCTTCAAACATAGGTGTATTCTGCTGTTTTAAATACTCTATTTTCCTGCCTCAATCCAGTTACTGTTCCAAAAAGTTATGGATATCCCACAGATTCTTAATCAAATCTGCCATTCCAGATCAGCCAGTCCTTTTCCATTGATTAGGAACCAAAAGATTATAATGAAAACTTGAAGCATTTATTTTAGCTTTCATATGTAATGTTTAGGTTGCTCATATCACGTGGAGATTAGTGTTACCAAATGGTCCCGAGTTTGCATGTGTGTTAATACCATCCATTTCTGAAAACACCCTTAGGTATGCTTTCTTTCTGTCATACCTTCTTTTTTAATATTTCTTTAGGGTTTTTTGGGTTTTTTTGGTCTGCCCTGTTGGCTTTGCAGTCTCACTGATTGTGATGTGTTAAAAACATGCGATAGCTGAATTTCAATGCCCTGGAAAATGCACAAATCTTCTGGAGATCAGCTGGGTCAACATTGCTACGTACACCTGCCTTCATGTTTCACACTGCTGTAGGACCTAGAAGTCCACATGGTTTTCAGAAGCCTACTAGCAAACTGCCTATGACAATTAGTCAGTTTGGATGATTTACTAGTCCCATGTGTAACTTGCATCAATGCCTGCTGAGTATGCTTTGGATTCTTGCTGTTTCCTCCTGCTACTCATCCAATGTCTATAGCATTATCCACCAGGCTTCTGATTGCCTTGGCTGTGCCTGGCTGAGTGTTTAGCTTTTTAGGAACACATTTGTATTCATGGAACACTGTTATTTTCTTGAAGGAATTGGATTCTCACCGATCTGAATGCAATTATTTGCCTTTTCTATAAATTATGCCCTTCTGACTAATCTGATCGTCTGAAGAGTTCCTTTTTCTTGGCAAGTAAAAGAGAGAAAAGGGGAGCTTTGCACCCTGTCCTTGGACATTTGTGAGACTATCAAAAAAGGCACCTTATCTCATTGTTTGTATGTTAGTTTTTGGACTATTTTGATTTTTTTTTTTTACTTAAAAGCAGCACGCATGTCTCTGACTTTATAGAGACACAGTTTCCCTGTGATTTTTATTTCAGAAAAAGTGAAGCTTGCACAATATCTATGCCAAGTATCTTCCTTCATCCTTGGCGCATCCTTTTCAAACACATCCACAAAGCAAAGTTATCTAAATTCCCGTAAAATTGTCATAGAGATTATTATGATTCAGAAACTATCAGTGTAACAACAGGTTTTTAAAGCTCATAATAAATCTGTACATGAAAGCTGCCATTTCCTAAGAAAGGAATTTAAACAGCATTAGAAAAACAATAAAAGAAAAATAACATGAGATTTTTTTTTTTCTGTTGGTAAACATTTTGGACACAAAAAGAGCCTTCACAGAAATAGTTAAACAGAATTTAGGAAGCAAATCCTAGGAGATGCTCTTCACCTCTCCTAGCAACCACACCTTACCTAGATGTTGTTCCACTGATTAAAGGAGCTACTTCAGATATACAATATTATAGAAAGAAAATGACATATTGAAGACACTCAACTTACCTTCAGAAAATGGGGATACTTGTAAAAATCCTGCAGCATGAAAAATTGATTTTTACAATTTGCCTTCAGTAGTGGAGACAATGCCAAAGTATACTGTTTTCCACCAGCAACCAGAAAGGCAGTGTGAGTGAGGCAAAGCCAGATTTCCTAACAGCATTTATCATTCTCTGGGAAAAAACCCAGCAATTAATCTGTCATTGTACACTGTTTTTTCCCCCAGACTCTTGAAATTGTCTTGTTGAATCTACCTTCTTGTAAGCAAGTGCAGATTTATCAAGGATGAAAGGTATAAAGGCCATAAACTTTCCATAAATGTCTCATTATTTTGCATATGTGCCTTCTCATATTATAAGGGAAGAAACACTCTGATATCACAGATACATCCAACTATAATATGACAAATCATTTCCCTCTTTATTGGCAGCATCTACTGCCCTCAGGTTAGTTGTTCTGAATCAAATTCCAAAATTAAATATTGCAGTTTTCTTGTTGAACAAAGCTGAGTAATTTGTTTCAAGTACAATTTTCTGCCACTGGCTAAAGATTCTAAATTGAAGACAGCTTGAAAAATGAATATAATAGGAAGTGATGCAAATCCTGAGAGAAAGAGCACACATACAGATAACAGAAATCCTTTTTTCCCTGCCCCTCTCTGGGATCAACTGAATCTGTGGATATATATTTAAAGCATTGACCAAAGGTATTAATTATTCAAATTTCTGCTGTAATTTTGAGCAGAAAGTTCTTTCTTAGGGATACTATGTCTGTTATGATCATAAGTTAAAGTAAAAAAAGAAATCAAATCTTTTTTGGATGTATTTTCTGAATTTATCTACATGATTATTTTTATGTTAATAATCCCAATTACACCATGGCAGATTTTTTTTTAATAAGAAAGTTCAAAAAATTAATCTGAGCAGATTGTGTAAATAAATCAGAAGTTTTTATGATGTTTAAACTTTAATTAAAACAATCCCAACAAAATTTAGGGATGAATAAAATCGACACCTTCCTTAGATTTCTAATTACTCATTTGAATGCATCTTTATAATGCAGTCTCTTGTGATGACAAAATGAGATTTCCAATACATTCTCAGCTGACTTAAGTGCTTTAAGCCTTGTATAAACGATTTATGGTACCAAGTTACCTTTGATGATTAGCAGAGGAACTTCAAGGTTTCCACATCATTTTAAAATCAGCAATAGTAGAAAACACGGTGCTTCTATCTGGAAACTTTAGGCAATGCACAATACTCATTCTGTCCTTCCATCTGTTCTGATAGCCTCTAAATATCTCCAGTGAAGGAGATTCCACACACTCTCTGGGAAATCTGTTCTACTGCTTGGTCACCCACAAAATAAAGAAGTACTGTGCATATTCAGGTGAACTTGCTGTGCATGAGTTCCTGCCCATTGCTCTTGTCCTGTTGCCCCACTGAGCAGAGCATGGTCCATCCTCTTGTCACCATCCCTTCAGACACTGATAGACATTGGCAAGGTCTTCTCTCAGTCGTCTCCTCAAAGCTGGGTAGGCCCAATTCTCTCAGTGTTTCCTCCTAAGAGGAAATCATTTTTATAGCCCTTTGATGGACCTGCTGCAGGATCTCCATGTCTCTCTCGTACTGAAGAGCCCAGAACTGGACACAGCACAGCATGTGTGGCCTCACTAGGTCAGAGTAGATGGGCAGGATCCCCTCTCTCAGCCTGCTGGCACTGCTCTTCCATTGGCCTGCTCAGCACAAGGGCACACAGAACGTACATGCAGAGCTAAATGTCCACCAGGACTCCCAGGTCCTTCTCTGTAGAGCTGCCTTCCAGCAGGTCCAATCTCTGTTCCTCCTTGGATTTGCCTTTGTTAAATTCCAGAAAGTTCTTCTCTGCCAACTCTGCAGCCTGTCGAGGTCCTTCTGAAGGGCTGCACAGCCCTCTGGGGTATTGTCACTCCTCCCAGCCTTGTGTCACCAGCAAGCTTGCTGGCAAGTATCTACTACCCCTTCATCTAAGCCATTGATGAATAAGTTGAACAAGACTGGACCAGCATCAAAACCCTTGTGGGATGTCACTTGTTGCAGGTTTTCACCCAGGTCTCTGTGCCACTGACCAAAATCCCGTGAGCTCTGGTGTCCAGCCAGTTCTCCATCCATCTCACCATTCCCTTGTCCAGCCTTCACCTGCTGACTTTGTCTATGAGGATATCATGGGAGATAGCATCAAAAGCCTTACTGAAGTCTGGTGAACAACATTCCACTGCTCTGCCTCGCCTATCCAGATAGGTTTTGGAATTCAAGTGATGCTTGTGGCAGGGGAGACTGCCTTCAATGAGTAAAAGGGAGGTTTACCATTGGAATGCCCATTTGAGTTCTGCAATAAATTTTGAAATAAATTAATATATTTCATTACATTGCTTCATTGCTGTATGAATTATAGAATATTTATACATGGTCATGACACACATAGATGACATACACAGACAAATAGATGTAGTGGGCTGGATGAATAATGTTTAACAGTTTAGATCCGAGTGTACTTCATGAAAATCCCTGAAGTTTCAGTGGCCTAATATTGGCATGAGAGAAGAGGGATCACACAATGAGAAACAAAGTGAAAAATGCAGGAATGGTGCTGGAGAGTGCAGAAAAATTATGGTTGAAGCATTTAGATGACTGAGCAACTAAAGTTCTGCAAATGATTCCTGAAGGTGGGAAATCTGTCCTCTGAGCTAACCTAAGAAATATAGTCACCACCACATGGGTCACTGTGGCATGGCACCCTTCCTGCCCTTCCTCTGGTGTTCTCACTGGTGGGGTCCTTGGAGTGTTCTTGTGGAGGCATCACTTTTATACAGTCAATCTCCCAGCTATGCACAGAACAGAGATGCTGCTCCCACAGCTTGGGCTGGCAGGTGTACAAGGACTTTCTTCCTTTCTCATATTTTGCCATGGTGAGAATTTTTGTCTAGATGTGTTACCCACATCTGCCTCAGCCTGGTATCTTCCTGTTGCTGCCTTCTGCACTTACTGCAAGTTCCCACAGCACAGTGGGGTTTTGTCCAGTGTGCTAGTTCCAAAACTTCACCTCAGTTTAGGCCTGCAATTAACTCTTTCCTGTTTGCCATCTGTGCCTCTTGTACTTTTTCTTATGGGAACTTCCTTCTCTGACAGTGTCTTGAGATATTTCACTGCATTCTTTAAGACCTGACAACATGTGTGCATGTATATCCAGATATAAATTATTGAATCTCACACATACATATGGAAACACATATATTATGACATAATATTTTTTTACATACCTCTTTGTAAATAAAAAACAAACCTGGGTTTTGAATTAAATCTTCATCTGTGTCTGTGGGGTTCTTCATTATTCAAAATACTGCATTTGTTTCATTAGCTTTTATTCTCTGGAGAATGAACATCACTGTTCACTGCAACGGATAATAAAAGAAGATAAGACCTTTGTTACTTAGTGGCTCTGATACAAAAAGGCAACAAATCCTATTAATATTCAGTTTTATAATTGAATTTCACATATTCTACTAGTTTAATGGTCTTTATTATAAAAATTTCTAATAATTTGATGATTATTGATTTCACTGTAAATTTATTTTGAATCTTAAATTAGGATAAGGAAAATTATGATCTGATCTTTTAGATTTTGCAAACACGACCTGCTTAAGTAGTTTGGGCATTTCTCTGAACAGTAAAAGTATTATTTCAGTCTCTTCCTCATTCTGTTTCTGTGTTAATTATCTAATTTAAAACTTAAGAGTTTTGTCTACTGTATGTAAAAAACTTCAATTCGTATCTTTTTACAGCTGGGACTTCTGAAATAGGTAATGCACTGAGAAATTTAATCATGGGAGTTATGGGAGGATCAGCCACTTAAATAAAAATTTTATAATCAGTGGAATGAAATAGCCATTCTGAAGGTACAATTCATCTGACCTATTTTAGAGATCTATTTGCAAATAGGACTCATCTGCTACATTCTAGAAGAGCAATCCCTCAGACAAAGGCACTGATTCTCAGACAGATGAATCCTAGCAGCAGGGTCTATCTCCAACAGAAGTTAGGTGACAGTCGCTGTAAAATATCTAAATGCATCTAGAAGTAACTTTTAAGCACATTTAACTTTATTTGACAAAAATGCTAATTTAATTTGTTCTGAAGTTCTAAAACGACTGCTGTGCTCAACACTAAGCCCAATTACCATTTGGAGTGTTAGGTTCCATAATTATCTTGAGCTAACATGAAGCACAAGATGGTGTCAATTTGGGTTTTTTGTTTTATTTGTTAGAAAAGGCTCTAATTAGGGCACGAAAAATAGAATAAGGGAGTTGTTTTTGGTTTATGGTTTACTCAGATACAACATAACCATTTTGAAATCATAGACATAATTGTTATAGAGAATCAGGATTATTTAAAGATGAACACTGAAGCACATAAAAATTCTACCAGTTTTGTGCATCTTTAGATAGCAAGTACTAACTCTATTTTAATTGTATTTATATAATTTATTATTTTCAGTTCTCCAAAATCAGTGTTTCTAACCAGTCTGATGGGCTTTTTGTTTGTTTGTTTTGGTTGGTTGGTTGGTTAGTTGGTTGGGCAGTTGGTTTTTTTAACAAGGAAAAAGGAATTTTGCCATTATTGATGATCAATGTAGCAATAAAATAGGTTTCTCTTCTCTTCTTTCCACCTTTCAAATCTCACTGGAAAAGCAAAAAACCAAAAGAATCCAGCACTGTAGAGCAGATAGAGAGCCTTTAGAATTCTTCCATAGATTAATTTATTGATACAAAACTGCTTAGGAGGAAGCAGGGACATTCCTGATTCACTGTATCTTGATTTCTGTAGATCTACAGTTACTAATTGTCTCCTAATTGGTTTGTCCCTCGGAGGAGTTGATTGTTTTTTGCTAAAAGAATTTCACCCACAAAAGAGTTTAGCAGACTGCAGTTTCCCTTGTTGAGCTGTGACAAGCCTGGCAAGAAGATCTGGGTGCCTAAAGACACCAGATGTGCTCCTGTCTGAATCCTGTACCC
>PYHW01010409.1:11913541-11929517 GCA_013186435.1 Turdus rufiventris | reverse complement strand
ACAGTTCAAGAAAGTTCGCTCTCTAATGATTCAGTGATTTCTTTGGGGCACAAAACCCACCAGTATTTAGGCTTTTAATTCACGGTTGGTAATGGAAGGAATAAAGGATCCTTCACCAGCTGGGAAGGTGGAAGATAAACTCTGGGAGCTCCTAGAATAAGGGACAAAGGTGATGCAGGAGCTTGTCAGAGGGCATAAAAAAATTCTAGTGTACCTCACCTTGGGCCTGTTTGGTAGCACAGCTTTTGAAAGTTTGGGGAGTGGGCAGCCCAAAAGGAAATCTGGCATATATCTATCAAAACAAGAGTGAGGAAAAGCATTAACTTAATTTTGATTTTTCTAGAGAGGAGCAACAAGGAATTGAAGTATCCTTGAGCTCTCAGGTGTGCCCTGGCTGTTGCATTCTTTCTTTTGGTTTTAGCCTAGCAGTTGGGCCAAAGAGACAGAAGCCAACCTGCTCACTTCTAAGAACTGCCAAGCTTAGATAAACTCCACATTCAGCTGAGTCCAGCATGTTCGTTCCCAGCATTATAAAACTCTGGGATTCGCAACCAAATTTCATCTTATATAGAGCACACTGAGGCATACATGATCAGACAGAAAGATGTGTCCAATGCATCTGAGCTCTCCAGCTCCCTCCAGCAAAAAGGAGCCATGAAGAACTCAGCTTGCATTCATGCTAGGCACTACTGACTTCTACATCTCCTGCAGCAAAACTCAAATGAACTGGACTTGCTTTCATGCAGCAGTGCTAACTTGTTGATAGCACCGCAGCTATATTTAAAGCTCTTTTCCTGAGGCAGCTTTTTTTTATTGTTGACAGTAAAATGGATGTGCTATGAAAAGAGATTTTTGTTTTCAAACAGTTGGGAAATAATACAAGGACCACAAAACAGATTCAATATTCTCTAGACTTCTTTGAAATGAGGAAAACTAAAATTATGCAATTGATGCCCAAAGTGATTTTAAAAATACTGAAAGTCCTAGCATTGAAGACAACGTATTTTTCCCACAAAGAAATAGGTTTTTTTTTCATGTTCTCATGGCAAAATGTGCAGTGTCCACTATGTTCTGCTCAAAGCAGAGGTTAAAACACTCTTCAAATTAGATTTTTTTCCAAGAATGTCACTCGTACAATGAAAAAAACAATTTTTCTTTAAACAATATGAATTTAGAAAATGTCTTTTTCAACATTATTACTTGCATACTGGGCTGTAAAATTAGTTATGCAGGGAGCAGGTCAAAGGAAATTATTCTTCCCTTCCACTGGGTGTTTGTTAGTATGAAGATGAAGCCAGGCTTCAGTTCAGCTGTCAGAAATAGGAAATAGATAACTCTCACAAGCTGAAGTAAAGGAAATTCCAACTGAATAAAGGAAAAATAAGAAGCAAGCTAAACCAAGCAATACAACAAAAACACACAAAATAAAGTTTTGGTTCAAAACTCTACAAAAAAAAAGCACTGTTCAGCCTCATGTAATATGGAAGTTAACACTGTATGAGGTTGGACTGGAGTGCTCCAGCAGTCCTTTGCTCTCTGAATCATTCTATCAGTTTACAATTGCTTCATAAAGCACACTTTAAACCAGAATTATTGCTGTAAAATGTCATTTTTCCTTTCCCTGACCCTCATCTCGCCCTTCATGGTGACGTAAGGCGCGTGCTGATTCTGGTTAGGTGACTAACCAAAACCAATGCTCTGGGGTGGGGCAGGGAGGGGGTGAGCTCACAGTGAGCAGGATCATTTCTGCCAAGGAGCTCACTGGGCAGCTGCACAAACACTGCATCACAGGGCTGATTCACTACAGCTACAGGAGATAAAGTCAGGGACACAGTGTGGGCAGCAATAAGTAGGAGCATGGAGAGAGCTCCTTCAGCACCAGAGCCTGTTTGTGACTTTCTGAGAATCAGTGATTAGTTACAGGTAACAACATTTTCAGCTAGACTGGTGCTGAGGATGGTATAAATTTCTTTAAGTGAACATCTCATCAGGAAGAGTTTAAAGCAGCAATCTACTTCAACTGTTTATTAAAAACTCCATAGTGTTTTTCATAACCACTGAGCTGGTTGAATTCCTCCCAGGTAATTAGGTTCCATTGCTTGATGTTTCCTGCTGCGACTGCCTACAATTAATGTATTCCTTTCTTTCCCTAATGGCCACAAGACCTGGAATATCTGATCATAGGCTTTGTAAATAAGGGGTTATTAAAAACAAACAAACAAACAAACCCAAGCCAGGTTGTTTAGTTTGCACATTTTTTTTTCTGAAAGGAAGGGTGATAGTTTTATGGTAAACCACTGTGGAAAAGTCAGCAAATTTTTTTTTGTCAGTGCCAGTTGCACCAGTTTTGTCTTTTGACAGCAGAGTAGTTAATTCTGCCTTTACCAGTGCCTGTTTTCAAAGCATAACAAACAGCTTTCACAATCAGAAAGCACACTGCTCAGCGGGGCAGCAGACTTGCCTTATGTTTCTTGAAGCATTCTTGATAAAAAATACTCCTTTGCTAGAGCTTATATGTCACATGGAAAAAGAAAGTAAATTCAGCATGAAGCTTGAAAGCTTCCTATTTATGTATAGTTTGAAAAGTAATAAAGATTACAAATGTACATTTAGTTGCAATTACTCTCTTTAACTGTAGTTGCCCCATCTTTGTGATTAGAAGAACTACTTATAATTAGTTATATTTTTGTGCAAATAATGATTGTAAACATATAATATACACCACTATCCTTGCTAAATTTTAGAGGTTTGCTAACTACTACTACTGTTATTATTAAGGGATAAACCCAAAATTTTTCAAAGAAGAAATAGTGCAAGCTACTGAAAGTAATTTTCAAAAGAGGTCTGAGATAGAAATTTTGATTTTTTTGATGGAAATTGTGACTTTTAGCTTACAGCATGACAGACACCTCAGGCTAAACTCTATTTAATGTGGGAGGTTGTTTATGTTGTTCTACTGAACTGTGTTGTACAGATTTTATTTCAAAATTGGAAGTCGAGTGCCTTGCACAGAATTATTAGGTGCCTTGTAAGCCATTTCAGTAGCAAATTGGCAGTCTCCCACATCAGTATGATGTTCTTGGTCAAAATCATGACTTACAAGTCTGCATTCTTTCCTGCAGCCAAGCTATGTTGGGTATATGTGGTCAGGAGAGGGTAAAATTGGGCTGAAATACCTTCAAAGATAAAACATGATCTTCAGCTTCTTTGGCCATGAAATCCCTGTAATCCTGATAATCACAACACAGAAATAATTTGAGAATTTTGAATTTGAGAAAGTTGGCTCATAGATTTTAGGAAAACATTTCCTTCCAGGCAGTGGATCATATTCTGAACTGATCTTGAGTGACATTATTAATGTTCCTGAGCTAATCTATATCTCTAACTCGATATTTACATATTTAAATATTTCTGCCTTAATGCTTATGTATTCAGTGATTTATTACTTTTGTTGGAAATTCAATAAAAAGTTGTTCAAATCACTAAATAATGTCAAATGATAATGAGAAATACTGAATCATTCTTTGAATCCTTTTTTCTCAGTCCTCAATCATTTATTATTTTACATGTCCTTCTATCATTTAAAATTATTTCTGAGACTTCACACAGCTGTAAATATTTTTTATGACCTAGAATTAAGAGACTTCTACTCTGTGAGAAAATATACTTCACAGACTGTTTTTCCTGATAGATGCAGAAACAATTCGTTGGGCATAAGGTTGCTCATGAATAACACTGAAATTGCAACCTGACGCTGGTTCTTTGTGATGAGGAAGGAGTTTGATGTGGTACTTCACAGTTCCTTTCAAGGTTCTCTCTAGTGATGCTGAGAGCCTCAGCTGGCATGGTCTCTGACCATGGCCAGGCACCAACTTGGCAAATCATTCTTCATTAGTATTACCCTATTACCACATCTGTATTTTCTTGGGTTTAAGCCAATTCCAAGCAGATATTCAGTCGTCATATTGTGTCTCTTTAGGGTTTTAAAAAGGCAGTGATGTAGAGTTTTTAAATATTCTTTACTTCATCAAGACTCCTTTTATGATGACACCTCTCCTGGGGGGAAGGTATCTTTCTTTAGTTCATCTAAATCTGAACTAGAGGTTTAATAAATCTGTATGTCAGTTTTTTATTCAATCTTCTGTCTTACAGTAAGAAATTCCTTCTGAATAAGTTAAAAATCCAGGAAAATATATGTTCTTGTTCCCTAAAACTGTCTTCATTTTTAGTTTGAAAAACTACCCCCCCCCACAACCCCCCACTTTATTTTCTGTTCTAAATTGGTTGAAATTGTAAAGAAAGCCTGTGCAGTTCCTTCAGGTATTGGAATCGTATTCATGGATGATAATCATAAAAGCAATGCTATACTTTATTATAAATTTATAATCAATATACAACCATAATAGCTTGGTTTGTTTCCCATATCCCAGGTGTTTCACAATTCAAAACTCACCAGATTACTTTTAAATAACGTTATGCAAAGAATCTATGCTGCACTTTGTTTATGTGAGGTCTTTCAAAACCCTACTTTCAATTTCCATACACACAGCTTTAATTTTTAAATGCAAATTATGGGAAAGATTTCAACAGTCATCTTCAAAAGAGCAGTATTAAATCTCAGAGATTCTTGAAAAAATCATGAGGGTTAGCCTCAGGGCATTAAAGTCTATGAAGCATTAACTCTCAAAACAACTTTTTCAGTTGCCAGAAAGTAAATCTACAGGAGATGTCAGAGCATTAGCTCACTATGAAATACTCCTTTGTATTCATAACTGAAAAAAAAATCAGCTGATTCTAAAAATTCTATTGTATGCATACTGCCCAGAGCAGAAAAGGATTTTCAATTAATTACAAAATAGTCGGCTTTCTTTTCATCTACAGATAGATGGTGTATACTTCAGTGACTTCAGAAAATGTAGGGAGACTTTCTAAGCCAGACAGATATAAACACCAACATAGGTTTTCTTATTCACCTTTTCTGGTGCACATAATTTTGGGAAAACTTCCATCAGAAAAGTTTTCCAGTTGCAGTTGGAATTGATATAAAATCCAGGTAAGGCCAAGAAATCATAGCCTCAAACCCCTTATATGGGACTCCCTCTAATTCCAAAATGAGATTACCTCTTTTCAGTGTGGTTCCAGGGAGAGCTCCCAACATCTGAGAGGAATCAGGCCCTGGCTTTTTTTTTCTCTAAAAAGTCTTGAAAAATATTTTAGGTGGTCATATAGAAAACTTTCAGTCTTTCACTATAAATAATTTCCCCTTTCATCTCTGTTACCAATTTATCATATTTCCCCATGAGTGAATATTAGGCCTTTCTGTTTTCCTAAAATCCATAATTCTCAGCTCACCTTTCTTTGTGAGAGGACTTCTACTCTCTCTCCCATTTTCCATGGAAGTTCAGAAACTCAGAAACACTTGTGGCATTTTCACCTCTACATAAGATTGTGACCTCCTCTGAAATATCATTTTGTCCACCTGGAACAGGGACTTAAAATTTTGACCTTTGCCATTGTTTTTTGTCTTATATATAATTCCAGTTAACTGGTTTCTTACCAGTTCATGTACACTCTAAATAGGAACATATTTTCCATTTTTTTTCCATCATTTCAGTCTCCATCACAAATCTCTGAGTGGATTTGTGTAAATGCTGTACTGTCCCTGCACTTCTTCTTATGGTCTGGGTTTTTTATATAATATTTTTTATTCAAACACATCTCTGTGGAGTTTAGCCATACACATCTGTTCAACAGTGCAGTGAAATACCAAATTTAGGATATGTCTGTTACAGCAGCTTGAAGGAATCAGCATTGCATGAAATAAAGAATAATGGCACTGCTGAGTGCTGAATGAGAGGGAAAATATAAAGCAAGCATTCCAATGAAAAGCAGGTACATTAGTCTACAAAGATTTCTGGTAGAAGGTCAAAAACTTAAAAACAAAACCAAAACCAAACAAAAAACAAAAACAAAACAAAAACAAACAACAACAACCAAAAAAAGGGCATTGAATAGAAGACTCCAGGCAGGAGCCAAAAGGTAAATTGATATTTCTGCACTGGCAACTTTAGGAACTATGTCCACATTACTGTAAGATGCTTTCAGACATCAGTCCTCCATGGACTATAGAACTCTGAATTCTGCATAATGCTATGAAATACTCTGAAGAACATTTCTGTTCATCCCTCCTTAGCAAAATTTGGATTAACATGGTTTTGACTGAGCTGATTCTATATTTATCCCGATTAATGGAAAGAATCATATTCCATTGCTCTGTTGGACAGATTATGCAGGTAGTAGAATCCCAGTAGTGGTTACAAGCATTCATTCATATGCTAAAATTTCCTAGGTTCTCTACAGTCAGCCCCAAAATACTCTGATGGTCCTGGAAGACAGATTTGGTTTTCTTTTGTACATTAGTCACAAAGAGCTTTGTTAGAATTATCGCAGCTCTTACTGCCACACAGAACAGGCAACGTCTCATACTCTCACACTTAGTAGTCCTCTTAGCAACAATAATCATTCTTATTTAATGACAGAAAAAGAGAATTTCAACAGTGGGCTGCTACCACTGCACCAGGTAACCTAAGTACACAAAAGGAAATCTATGAATATAAGAGCATACCTGTCTTCCACATGAACAGTCAGTGGAGAAGCTTTTGCTCTGGTACCCAAGCTGTGCAGCACACACGGCTGTGCTCTCCAGTGTGTAGCTCCAGGGAGGTATGAGCAAGACTTTAAGCATATTTCACTGAAAGTGCCTCAGAACTGCAGTATAAATCTGAGGGGGAATCTGGAAATCATGATGTGAGGAGTGAATAGGCACGTTCTTACCAAAAATTTTCCAGTTATCGTGATAGTGTGCCTACTAGGTTTACAGCACAAAAGAGTGCTAACATATTGTGTTAGCTTGGCTGTGTGTATGGATGTATTTGTGTATACAAATGCCATCTTCCACCTCCTTCTCAAAGAAAGCCTTATAGAGTTACATATGCCACCATGTGTTAAGTAATTTTTTTGTGGGCTATAAATGACTTGGCCAAGCTGTGAAATGAAACAGCTTGTTCCACTGCACTAACAGTGCAGGCTCAGTGCTTATTGTCTGTGCAGTAAATGTTCGATGAGTCACACTCCAAACGAAGCCACATCATATGTGGTTCTTACACCAAGTCCTTTTCACTGTGTACACATCCTTGTGATAGCACAGCTTTATGACAAAGGGAAAATATCAAAATATACTATACTTTGCACTTTTGAGTCAGAAAACAGTATTTTTTCCAGTGTGATTATCACTTTTAAAACTTCAGCCTGCCTAATAAAACTAAACCTGTGTTAGGTGCTTAGGTAACATCTCCTGAAGTTAGAATTTTACTTTTGAACTGGTTTTCTATTTATTTTTCTAATGAAATAAATTCTCTAATACATCTAATTTTATTGATCTACCTTTGAAAAATTGCTCTTTTGCACTAGGCTATATGTCCAAAACACTACAAGGAATGAAAAATCACTACTTAAACAACCTTTAGCCGAAGCAAAAAGGTGTTCCTGTTATACAACACGTTTTTGGGTTTGCACTCAAATGCAGTATGACTGTTTTTGCTTCTGCCTGACCCACCGGTTCAGCAGACATTATATAAATAAATTTTGTTTTCATGTCATTCTGCCCACTTTTGAGTGGTCAGAAGGTTTCCTAACAGAAAACTACTTCTTGCAAATGAAACCTGCAAGCACTTTGGTTTCATTACTTTCATTTTTCGCTGTTTTTTTTAGGAAATACATTGTTCTTACAACATTTTGCAGGCATTCCATGTATTTTAATTCAGGTTGGTGAATGTTTGTTTACATCCCAAGTACAAAAATTCTGTTCAAATTATTTGTCTCTCTTTGGATTCCCAAAACTAAATAGAATAAATGCAAAATCTACTTGGTAATCTAGTTTTTTTCTCTCCTGATATTATGCTACATAAGACTTCTGAATTATATTTATAATTATTTGATCCTCTTTATTATATCTTTAAGGACATTTTTCTTTATCTCTTGCTACCATCCATGGGACTAATTTTTCTCCCCTTAAAGTGCTTATATTATTTCCATTATGTTTTCATCATATTGTAACATAAGACAAAAGAACTTTAATCCATTTCCTAGGATTTCCAGTGTTTCAAGCTAGACTGTCTAATTTCTCAAAACCAAGTGAACAAAATGAATAAATAAATCTGTTGTGATATTTACATCTCCATATGTATATGCAAAGTGGGAAGGTGTAAAAAAAAAAATCATTATTTTGGCACAGAAAGTGAAGGCTGTCTCAGAAGGGATTTTGCCATTTCAGACTATGTTGTTGAACTCTCAAAATCTTGCATATCAAAACTAGAAAAAGATGAAAAATATCCTTACAATGAGAAAGAGAAAGTAGCTTAAAATCTGACATTTTTAAAATGAGAACTTCAGCAAATCTAGCAAAATCCTCTCAGTTTTTCTATAGGTGAGACCCATTTTTTGTTCTCACACTGAAATGGAAAAAACCTGCAGACTCAGTCGTCCTACTTTAACAAAATATTTATGCTGTGTTACACAAAGATTATTGTAGCATTGTGCAAATACTTTACTGAAATGTGAGTATGTCAAACCCAGACTTTTAGAGGCATTTTGCAAATTTTTACTCCCTTTAGCAACATAGTTTCTTCTTGTTAAAACTGCAGTAAAATAAGCTTCAATAATCAAAGTTCAGGTTGCTCTGTATGTACGATATTAGTTTTTTTCTCCCTGTATGAACTCTTTTTTTGTACAAAAAGCCAGGGCAAAGTGTGCCTTTCATCATCAAAATTTCAGATGTGCTGGGGTAAGCCATCTTTTATGCAGCTGAATCTGCAGCATCTGATATGTCTCATTATGTAAGATGCTAAAATTGTGAGGACTATGAATAGATATTTAGACTTGGACAGTGATTTATAATGAGGATGAAAAGAAACAAAGGTTGCTCAAGAGAGTTTTTCCTTCTGAGATTGCATAGTTTCCCCTTTCAGATCCAGGCTGCACCTATCTTTGAAGTCCAAGTGAAACCACAAGAATAATTTCAACCATGATTTTAACTTTCTCTCAAGTTTTAACTTTCTGTAAAGTTATGGAAAATTTAAATTTTGATACTTTTAACCTAGTTTCATTGGCTAAAAATCTGTTTTCTAAATGAAAGTCATTAACTCACCTCTCAACTATCACCTTAAAAAAATGCAAACACCTCCAAAGGCATTTATCCATCCAAAAACCAAAAGCTTAAAAAGGTATTATCCCTACTGTCTACAAAATTCAGGGAGTTTGCACTAGACATAAACACTTCCTTATGATTAACTCTGTCATTAGTTTGTAATTCTAAACCAGAGAAAAATTTGGGGAAAATCTGGTATTTGAAGGAATTACAGAGAGGAAAATGTTGATAGAATTATTGGTTTAGAACACAAGAAGTGGAAGATATAAATAAGAGATAATCTAGTGGAATGTACTATGAATTAGTTGTGTAAATATCTTGACTTCCCTCACTTCATTTTCTTTCTCTCTCTAGCCACTACCAGTCAAATGCACACAGGTTCTGTGATCATTGTTGAAATCAACCTGTGGAGTTGATCTCCTAATCACCAGTTGATCTCTGATCACCTAAATTTTATATTTACAAGTCTCATTGTTTTCCCTCCATTTATTTTGAATATCTCTATGGTACAGGGACAAGTCTGGCTAGATTACTGGAAAGAAAATCTTACTGGAGAAGCCTCTGATCTCCTATACACTTTTGATATTAGTGAAACTTTTTTCCTCAGATTCATCTCCTCCATTACTCCTTCATTATACTCTTCCTACTACCTCACTTTTCCTATAACATTTTAGAAAGTAACACAACAGAAATAAAGCTGGTTGAAAGTGGATTGGTACAAGTAGACGTCTGTTTTTCATATTTGAGCATAATGTGAAGTATCAGTGTTATATTCCCACACATCACATTACTTCAGATCAGGAGGTTTTACATATGGTATCAATGTACAGTCAGAATTCAGTTTTCAAAACATTTTTTTGTTTGTTTGTTTTGTTATGTTTTGCATTTTTCTTTCAAAAAGATTAATAAAACCTATGAAAGGGAGGCACACACAGAATGACCAATAAATGAAACAGAGCTTATATTTTTTTCTGGAAATATTCCACATCTCAACAGGCAAAAGGCTTTCTCTGTTTTCAAAACATATTTTGTACTACAGTTGTTTTTTTCTTAAAATAAGGACTTGGAGCATACAGGTTAATTTTCTGCACAAGTATGTTTAAATTTCTCTAGGCACTGAGCCTGCTAGGTCTAAGAACCATAACATAAAGCTGTGGGCATGTCCATATGCCTGAGCCCCAAAGTCAGCCAGACTCAGTGCCCAAAAATTGTACATTTTGTTTGCTGCAAGCAAAGCTCCTGAGTTCTGCTCCTCTCCCCCAAATACAATTGCATGTGCATCGCATCCAAGGGCACTGGGAGATATTAGTGAAAGACCTCTGCTCATTTCATACTCTATAGCCTTTTCTCAGCAGTCTACAATGCAAGGTAAGGATAAGAAAGGAATAAAGAGAGGAGACCCTTGGGTTCCTGTCTGCATCCCTGTTCCCCGAGGTAGCCATGAGTCAGTAGTGGAGCTGAGTTTGCAGTTCAGAGAATGGCTGCCTGCACACAATGTCCCTGCCTCTGTCAGGTAAGGGACAGAATAAATCATAGTGACACTGAGCCCTCCTCTTATAACACCACGTAGCCTTTCCACAGGCACATTAGAGAAGACTCTGAACACGCATTAGGGACCATTAGCAGCTGGGGTTCCTCTACAAAGAGATAAATACAACCTTGCCCTGAGATTCAGTTTGTCCTATGAGCACATTGATTGTGCTGTGGAGAGCAAACTGAGTATCCAGTTGCAAGAGGAGCAACACATTTCAGAATATATTCAACCTCATATTTATTGAGACAGACCCATGGTACTAATCCCAACATATATTTAAAGCACTGTGAGACAGAGGGAAGTAGTAGTTAAAACTGTATTAGGTGTCTGAGTTTTCTTACTGCAGAACAAAAAAAAGAGTATAAAACCTACAAGAGAAAACTGTGGCAATTTTCATAGAGAAAAAATGATGTTTGCAAAAGGTAAAAGACAAAAGGAAGAAAATTTAAAAAAAAATTATAAGCACAGAAAATGTTGGAGCCTGTAAAAATTGGGAAGCATTGTTTATTAAGGGTATTCATCATTATTTTGCAGTAGCTTTGCCAGTAGCTCATGCCACAGCAAGAGGATGAAAGGCATGAATATGAACAGCTGGTACTGCACGTAACTTGTGTGATGGTTTAAAAAAATAAAAAGAGAAAGATTTGCTTAAAAAAAGAGTGGAAAGTTTTGGCTGGTATTTTAACTTCTTGATATATGTACATTTAAAATTATACTGAATACGTTTGCTTTACTTTCAGTTGGAATTGTTTAGCTCTAACAATGAAGAATATATGCCGTATATATATATATATATATATATATATAGCCTACTGTTTGCAGTAATACTGAATTATTTATTGCAATCCGATCATGTTACCTTGTTTTTCTGAAGCACAGCTGTCTGCTGCAGGACGAACTTCTGGTTCTTAAAATAGCGTTAAAGGAATCCAGCAGAAAGATATTTTTTGGTACAACAGCGCTGTGTTAGACAGAAAATTATGTCTGTACAAGCTTCATGGGTTACTGTGGACACATTCTTGACAGTGGCAAGGTCCTCATCAGCCTTCCTAAGGCTTTGTGTTTTCTCCTGGGACCACACTCCAAAGTCCTGTCTATGTTTACACGATCAAAGCCTCTTTCTTCACAGAAAACACAATCCCAGTTACTGAATCCAAACAACTCTACGAGGCATTATTAACTTCATTTCTGAGAGTTAGAGCTAAGATCACAGAAAGCTACTAAGGAACATGGGCCTTGTGAAAACATGATTTTGTGCTGTCTTTAATCATGTTCTGTATTTTAAAACTGTTATTTTGTCCTTTTTAAATTGGAGTTATCAAGACTTTGGTTGGAATTTTGGATGACTTAGATTTCAAGTCATGCTACTGTATGTTATAACTGTCTAAATATTACAAACATATCCTAGCACAGCTGAATACAAGATTTTGTTTATTTAAGATATACAGCTACATAAGATTATTTGACTTGCTTCATAATATTTTCCCTCTTGTATTTCATGTTTAATTCCACTGCTCTAGCACCCCCCAGTCACCCTTCTGGAATAGAAGAGCCCATACCAATTTATACGCAATTATGAAACAAAATGTCAGTTTATGTATTTTCCTGATTCTGTTTTCTGGCCATCTGGCATCCATTCAGGAAATTACTCAACTATGATGTTTATCAAGTAGCAGCATTTAGGCATCTTATATTTAAATTTCCAAGTTTAACCCACTCATACGTTATCCATCTATGTGAAAATACATAGTCAGTGTCAGAAAGAAATTCAACTTACTCTACGATAAAAATACAAATTATCCCAGAACTTTACACAATTGAACTCAATAAAATTCCTGCCATTCTACAGTGAATTTACTTGCTTGCTTAATGCATTGCTGAATTAGCCTTGATAACACAGAATGATGGAAGGCAACTACTTACTTCTGTCATGGGTAGTTCTGTTTGACAGCAGGCATTTGATTAAAAAGGAATGGGAGTACAATCCATACTTATCAATCTCTGGAATTGACAACAACAGTGCAGATGACACATCCTGTGATTTACAACAGCAGTCAATTAAAACTAATAGCAAAACTAATTAACCTTTCACAATGCAGAGTGTGGCAGTTCTTCTAGAACAACAGCTTTGGTGTTGCCATCGCCACAGCAAATTTAAACTCCTTGACTTCTCAAATGCCTTGCAGCAATTTAGTTAATAACTACCTTCTTTTAATTGTCAATGAATTAATAATAAATATAGTCCCCTAAAAAGAAGTGTACAATCATTTAAAAAAACCAAAAAAACAGCAACACAGATTTTTTTATCATATGTATAGATATTTAAGAATTGGTTGGCATGTTGCAAAAGCGAAAACAGTTATTCTGTGCATGACTGTGATCATCTTGTGGTATATCAGTTAGTGTGCATTTGATACATATGAAACAGGTAAAATACCACACTAATTCAGTTTAAATATCTCTTACCCTTTTCAATTTTTACTCTAGCATATGGTTGTAGAGCGTCTCTTTTTCACTCCTTTCTCCTTGTTTTCTAAGCTAAATTAGACAGTAATTTTTTTAGGGCTTTACTATATGGTTCCTTGCCACTGTGAAAATCCTGGTTTGCACCTCTTTCATCTGAAAATAATTTTTATTGAGGAAAATGTTACTACTCAAGTTAAAAATTGATTTTCACTTCCTTGGGAAACCATATTAGAACTTCCCTAAAAAGATACACAACATCGTTTTTTCAGAGTTGTATTGTAGCACTTATTGTCATCCAATGTACCAAAGTACCTGCAATCAGTTCAATTCTCACATCACTTACGATTGATGTTTTCTAAAACTCTCTAAGAAGGCAAAAGGTTTTTATTGGGTGCTGTATATTTTGATTTATTTCTACCAATACAACTCTTGGGCACTGAACACATGATGCATTTATGTCCAGCTCAGTCCACTGTGAACTCTTGCCAGCTCTTAGATGGTTCACTAATAACCATTCCCTTTATCACTATAACTCTCATTTTCATTTAAAGAATCAACTACAAAACAAGGCACTCCTGCTCTATTTTTGCACACCCAACAAAGGAAAGATGTAATGAACATATATGAGAAAGGGAGAAAAGCTAAGCAACAGAAAGAATAGGAATCCCTTCTGAGTCTACAAAACTCTGGTGGGTTTGGAAGTGGTAATTTATTTTAGTGCAGTGTTTCATAAGGCTGGTGTTAAGGCTACTTCACTCATGCTGTGGGAGAAATGAAAATTAGTATGGAAGCACATGGAAGCTCACATCCTTCATGTGTTTCCAACCATAGATCATTGTTTTCCCCATGATGCTTAAATAGTGAAGCAGGATTGCTTGCCTTAAAGAGTATCTGGTGATGGAAAATTTCCAGATGCTGAGAAATAATGTTGGAATATTCAAATACAATTTGCTGGAAGCATATATCCTTTTGTCTGGCTCACAGTATCACAGATGACAGGCAAAACACTTCATCTCAAGTTTAATGCACACCTAAATGAAAAAGGAGGCACTAAAGCATTCAAGATGAGATTCTAAAAACCAATGTGAATAGACCTTCAATGCAAATTAGAGCTTTGTTATTACATTTTTCTCATGATCCCTAAAACTATTTTAAGTATAAAAACATAGAATTGACATCTGTGAAACAGAAGCTGTCATTTTTAGAGGGTGTTATTCAAATTTAATTATACATTTTTGATACAAAAAGTAACCTTTATATGCCACTTGGCAACTTAACAGTCTTTAATTGAGAACCTTCTCCAGATGTATCATAATTGTTTACTTTCTGCAAGTTGCATTGCACCTTAGAACATCTTGGCATGAGCTTCTAGGATTTCCAGTAAAATGCTAAATCCTGCTGGCACCAGAAACTGCATAATAAAGAATCCCAGCAGCTTTATGGTTTCATTTATTTTGAACTAATGTCTAAAGACAAGAGAAAGGTGAAATGATATTTTCAGTAGCAGGACAGCAGATATAGAAGCACAGCCCTCACAATGACATGATATTAGTACAGAGGGAATTGAGCTGAGGATGCTCGGCTCCCACCACCCTACAAATGTAGAAGATACAGCCCTGCTCCACTCTGCCTGGCTTGTGGGAGGACAGGAAGAAAAAAGGCAAAACAGCTTTGTCTGCATTTTCTTCTGTGCCTTCTCTCCATCTCTGAACTGACTTAGAGAGAAATCCATAAAATGTCGACATAATGGGCCTGTATATCTCCCCACTTAAGCAGAGAAATTACCTTTACTTTAAAAGGTCAGTCTAAGCACTTCCCTTTAAACTGTGTGAATGATATTGCTCCATGTACATAGGAAGGTGAAATGAAATGCTGACTTCACCAGTCTTACTTCATTGCCTTTGAATATCTGACTTTTAACACTCTATTGAAAGTTCTCTTTCTTTTTCTTACTTTTTTTTCTTTTTTAAACAAGATAACTTCAGAGCTTCGTAGTAAATGTTTCTGAAAAGATGATTTGCAGTGACCGTTATGTGACTTGTAATGATTCCTAGAGAAATTTCTGTTCTTGGGAAAAAAGCTTCACTGAGGCAAATACATTCTGAAGCATATAATCTAGTTATACGAGTGTATGGCATGTACCTACCATTTGCTCATCCAAGCTTTGCATTATCCTTACAGTCCTGACTTAAAACTATGAGCTATAAGTACAGCTATAAAAACTATAAGGAAAAAAAACCTCAAAACTAAAATTAAATTAAACAAAAAAAACCCCAAAAACACAAACAAAAAAACCCTAACAAAAATAAACAAAAAAACCACTAAAAAACAAAAGCAAGCAAACAAACAAACAAACCAAACCAAAACAAAAAAAACCCAAACCCAAACCAAAACCAAAACAACAACAAAAAACCCCCAAAACCATAAAAGTTTACTTCTCTCCAAGTTAGAAAGATACATTCAATTTCCTTTTACATTAATGAGGGTTGCTTTTTCTGCTTTTCCAGGTAAAACACAAGTTATGGGTGAAATCAAGATTGCATTAAAGAAGGAAATGAAGACAGATGGAGAACAACTGATAGTAGAAATCCTTCAGTGCAGAAATATCACATACAAATTTAAATCTCCAGATCATCTTCCAGGTATCACTAAGAAAACAGCTTCATGATACTTTGAAAACATTAAGTACAGTAATTTCACGACCATAAGGCGCACCGGACTATAAGGCGCACCCCCCGCGAGTCGGCAAAATTCGCAACATTGTAGATCAG
>PYHW01010409.1:11863308-11912093 GCA_013186435.1 Turdus rufiventris | reverse complement strand
CGCTGGGCGGGCTCTGCTCAGCTCGGGACTGTTGCGGGCTCGCACTTCCGGGTTTGCAATTTTCTGAACTTTGTCCAACAGATAAGGCGCACCCGTCTATAAGGCGCACTTCTGGGTTCGGGAGAAAATTTTAGTCAAAAGGGTGCGCCTTATAGTCGTGAAATTACTGTAGTTTGTACTTAAGTAATTTAACATCATCGCAAAATAGGAGAAGAAAATTGCCTCCTAGCCAGGATGGCATATTCTACAGGATTCTTTCTGAAGTTCTTCTTTTGTCCTATGAGCAAATTTAATGACAGAAAAATATTTTGTAGAAGCAAATTAACTCTCCAAAGTTAATCCTCTTTTTAGTTTACTTTTTATTTTTAAAAATTAAATCAATTTTTAATTTTAGTAAAAATATAAATCCCTAGGTTATCAAAGAACAATTATAACCAGTAGAGGATTATATTTCTGTGAAAAAGCTTTTTAAAAACAAGAATCTCATGTTAATAATTATATTTTCATACATCAATAAAGATATAAAGGTATTTTTTTTTCCTTTAATGCCAGTATTATAAAAGTAAAGTAATTCCTTTGGATTTAGTGGGATGGGTCCATTTCTACACCATGCGAATGAGAACAGACTATGACTTTGGAAAATATCACTTTTTCCCAAAAAATTCCCCTCTGTTCAAACTGTTAGCAACAATGATTATTTAAAAGTTTCTGTATTTAACTCATTGAATTATTCTTCCACAGACCTGTATGTGAAGCTTTATGTTGTCAATATCTCTACCCAAAAGAGAGTAATTAAGAAGAAAACCAGGGTATGCAGGCATGACCGAGAGCCTTCATTCAATGAAACATTTAGATTTAGCTTGAGTCCTGCTGGGCATTCTCTTCAGGTAATTCTGCATTTTATTAATCCTAATTTTGGATGTTGTCTGTGCAGTCCTGTGGGCATTTGAGCTCAATCTTCTACCCCAGTTGTTTGCTGAAAAGAGAAAACTACAAAGAAAGTAACACAGTTATATAATAATGGAAATATCAGGCTAGGGGAGATATTAAAAGATGGATTACTCCATCACACCACAGTGAGGAAAGGTATTTATAGATCAGGCCTGAAAATTTTAGGCTTGATCTGTTCTTAAAATCCCCCAGAGAATGGAGTTAGCATGCCTTCCAAGAATAATTTTCTATGTATTTAGAAAGTTTCGTGCAATATCAAAATTAAATATGTCATATTTTTAAATTAAGCTTATCCTTAAGTATCCTCACGAAGCAGAGGAAAACTGATTTGCCTTCTTTTTAATTTTAAAAAATATAGGGTTTAAGTTCAAAAGCTGTTCTCTCTCCTCTACTTATCCAGGCTAAGTCAACCAAATTTCTTTTATAAGTCCTTTTGCCTAAATGCCTAATCATGTTATTATTCTCTCCATTCCTCCAATTTCTTTAAAAGTTGTGGTACCTAGAATTTCACATAATAATAATAATAATCTCAGATGCTGAGAATTACTGATTATGCCAAACCAGATATCCTCTGGTCTGTTTGTACTGGACAGTTTGTCCACTGTATGCTTGTCAGTCTGTGACACATCAAATGATGCATGGAACTGGTTCAGGAATAGTCCCTCTCCTGTGTTTTAGTTGCTTAGAAAGAATTGGTCATACGGCCAGACTTACTTTTTTTCAGACAGGTTGGATTTGATTTGTCTACCTTTCTTTATTTTCACATGAGGAGATAACAAGCATAAGCCAGTCTATATCAGGCTTCCCCCAGTCAGTGGAGAGGGACAAGCAATTCAAGGGGTATCTGCATGCCAGCCTTAAAAGCCATTGTTGGGCAGATCAGCATTCAGTGAAGGAACCTTTAAACCTGTCAGACCAACTTGAATTAAGTAGCTATGTTGTGGTGAATAAAGTTGGTCTGGATTATCTAAGTGCCTACAATATGCTTGTTGCTTGTATCATTAACATTGCAGTCAAAATGGATGTTACTTACAAAACATAGATACTAAAACAGATACTGCTTTTCCTGTATTAAGGTGTCCTAACACCTTATTGTATTTAAGAATTTACATTTTCTGGGAAAAGCCAAAATGATCAATAAAGTCTTGCCAAAGTTTAAGAGCTCCTATAAAAAAATTTGCCAGAGGTGGTTTGAAAAGGAAACCATACAGGGAAGACCAGTAAAGAAGAATTCACAGAGTCCTATGGAAAAATAATCCATTTAAGGAGGGAGATAGCAAGTGACATATCCATAAGAACGTTAGCCTGAGACCTGACAATATTTCCTCTGGAACTCTGTGATATAAAGGCAAGAGGAGACTGAGAGGGGACCTCGTTGTGTTCTTTAGCATGCTCCTGGGGGGAAACAGAAGGGCAGGCACTGATCTGTTCACTGTTGTCACCAATGACAGGACCCAATGGAACAGCCTGAAGCAGAGTCAGGAAGGTTTAGGTTGCACATCAGGAGAAAGGTTTTTACCCAGAGCGTGGTTGGGCACTGGAACAGGTTCCCCAGGGAAGCAGTCTTGGAACCAAGACTGACAGTTCAAAAAAAATTTGGACAACACTTTAAGTCACATGGTGTGATTCTTGGGGTACCCTGCACAGTGCCAGGAATTTGAGTCAATGATCCTGACTGATGACTTTAACTCTGTGTATTCTACAATTCTATGATTGTATGATATATGCTGATGCTGCACACAGAGCCAAGAAATAGAATGAAGGTCATAAAAGTATCCTGTAAAAGTATCAAGGAAAAAGTTTAAAGCAAAGAAAAAGCATTTCTGCTTCATGAAAATTGGAGTTTGAGTTGCAAAATGTATTGTCTTTATGTATTGTGAGTGCTAAATATTTTGCCAGAAGTACAAAAATAATAGGAGAAAATAATAGGACAAAATAATAGGAGAAATTTACAGATGAGAGACATCAAATTCTGTTAACTACAAATTTACTGCCTGTGAGTCAAGAAGTCAGTGGTCCACAGACCTTAGTAGGTATTTTCAGAGTGAAACTACTTAATTGCTTTGTTCTTATATTCTGCCTTATACATTGCCCTCTGCACTTTTGGATACAAAATACTTGTCTGGAGACAGCTTTAATCTGACTCACTGCATCTGTATTTTGTGTTCTTCAAGCTCAACAGTTGATTTGTTCATGTGGCAAAGCATGAACCTGGAAGATTTGAATGCTCAATTTGAGTGATGAACATTTAGGGCCAAAGAGATGGACAAAGAGATTTAAGGGAGAGGGAAATTGAACAAACCCAGAATTTATAAAACAAAAAAGGAACTGGAAGATAATGGGAGAAAATAATATCAGAGAGAGGGAGTAAGATGAGATCAAACATGATAATAATAAAAGGTACAATGTAAAGAGCTATGAGAATTAACCAGAGGCAGAAATTAAGATAAGGGGCTGCAGTCTAAAACTCAGCAGCAAGAGCTGTGAATATAAAAATGGGACCATGGGCTGTTGAGAAAAAAACCCAACAAACAAACAAACAAACAAACAAACAAAAACAAAAAACAAAACAAAAAAACCCACAAAAAACCAAAAACAAAACAAACAAAAAAAACCCCAAAACCAACCAAAATTAAGAAAAACTTGAATTTTTTGGTACAGAGTATTGGGAATAAATAAGAAACAAAAACCCAGGGGCTTAGAAACTAAGACTGGCTGATCCAGGACAAGAAGACTTGAATTTAAGGCCTGGAACACAGATGAAGCAAGGATGAGAGACATACAAGCTAAAGAAGATAGATAGATCCTAGACTTCCATCTGGAAGGAGAACGGAGAATGACAGAACTTATGGAAAATTGGATACATTTTTTTCTGTCCCAAAACTGTTGATTATTTTAGAATGAAAGCATGCTGTGGAAAATATTTTGACAGTTTTCAGACAGGCACTTTCCTCAGCCTCTGGCAGTTTTTTCTCACTTCTCTGATTTCCCTGTTCCTTGACAACTCACCTGGGACCCTTCTGGAAAGCACTAAGCTTCTGGCTTCTGTCTCACTGCAATTAGAAATACATAATGTCCTGTGTGAGGCTAATCAGAAAACCCCAGAAGAACAAATTTCATGTGTTCTGGTTTGGCTCTCCAGCTTCTGGGCAGTCCATTCTTCAGCAAACACTGAAACTAGGAGACCTAAAAAGCCATCAGTAGTGGAGGCAAGCTGCTTATTTTCCTCAAGGACATGTTTTCTGATGAAAGGAGTTTCCTTTTAGTTCAGTGCCTAGGAGTTTTCCCTTGTCAAACCTGTTGACTAGAAGCCATCAGGTGTCTAAGCTGTCCAGGATGACAATTGATACCAAAACTGGACAAGGAAGTAGGAAGCCTATTCAAGAAAACATTTGCAATTTTCTTCACTTTTGAAATTTATTTTAGATTTTCTTTGTAATGTAAAATTTGCATTTTTTATGTTGCTTTCCAAATCACAATGGAAAATTTTCAAAAATGGTGCATTTCATGATTACAGGAAATTCTAGTTCTTCTACAGATCTGTTACATTTCTACTGTCATGTGGTTTCAGCAGCTTAGAAAACCCTTGTGTTCTGTCATTTTTCTCCAAGATAGATCTTTGAAACCAAACAACAAAATGCCCTTTTTTCTCTCGTGCTGGTTCACACAGAGAGTGACAACATCCTCCCATTATCAGTTATTTCTCTTGCTGCTTGCTTGTTGAGGTAACTGTGAATATTACAAACCTGCTGCTATTCCTATCATGGCAATGTAAATCTTCATTACTTCTTTCTCTTTTTGAAAGACAGAAACAAAAAAAAAGAAAAAACAAAACAAAACAAACACCAAAAACCCCACCCCACATTGTGCTTGTTTATTCAGTTACTTAAAAATTAAGAAATGCTATTTTTTTTCAGAATGTGTAACTATAACTCATGGCATGAATTATACATATTATCGACTGCATTTTCTTAGAACATGCATGGATCCACATGTCTTAACAAGTCCTTCAGAAAAGTGTGTTGTTTGCATAGCACAAGCCTCTTTGGCTGGAAAATTTGTGGTTGGATAACATTTCAGAGACATTTTGGGTGTCTCTGAGATTTCTTGTACACCCATCAGAATTCCAGAGATTTAACAAGAGCTGCTGCTTCACTTGCACAAAGATTTATCTTGTTACATAAACTTGACCTTACGCTCATCTTTGGTAACCAGCACGTGAATAAATTGCATTAACATTCAAGACTGTCATCTTCTAATTGATATGTCTCATGACAAGGAAATAGAAGCAGGAGAAGAGGCAATTTTCACAGGGCTTTCTGTGGAGGAAAAGGTGATTCTATGCAAAAAATTGACGATCAATGTTTCTTTTTCTCTGTGAAGCAACAGAGCTTAACATTCCTGAATCTTTCATGTTTTGTTATTTCTATGTGACTGTGCACATTGATGATAATGATGATGATTATTACCATTGCTATTTTCACAGATTCTGCTTGTCTCCAATGGAGGGAAGTTTATGAAAAAGACACTGATTGGGGAAGCTTATATCTGGCTTGACAAAGTGGATCTAAGGAAAAGAATAGTAAACTGGCACAAACTGTTGGTCAGCTCCACACAAACACACTGAGCAGAGCTGTCTGCTTAGGGCACAAAACATGCAGAGTCTGCTCTAAACAGCATCACTTCAAGAATATAGTTTGATATCATTGTGTTTAGCTAGTCTTTCAGAATACAAAGTAGAAAGGAGCAGTCTCTGGGCTACAAAGCACACTTAAATGAGGGCTAGTACACTTATTTTTGCTGCAAAACACAGCAAAAGGAGAAGAAAATCTGGGCCCAGAAGTTAAAGTGAGGCTGTTTGAAACGAAGACTGATGCGAGGGCTCCGTGTTGTTGGACTCTGTGAAGAGAGTAACTGTGAAGGAAAGGATGGAGGCTGGAGGCAGGTGCTAACGCAGAGCTCGGCTGCAGAGGGAGGTGGTGTGATGGGAGCGCAGTCTGGATCCTGTGCAACCAGAAGGAGATCATTTTATGCAAAAGCACCTAGGGTGACTGACTTTCCAAATCTCACTTATTAAAAGTGCAAAACTTGCTCCTCTGCACCTTAGGATCTCTGATAATTTGCTTTAGTGAGATTATGCCACTTGACACAAACTGCAAGACGTTTGCAAGAGTGGTAATGTTATTTTACATTACTTTTTTCCTTCTTTCTTTTTCCTTCAAAAACTATGCTGTGGAGAATCAGATCTGATTGTTTCATTTGTTTCTGTGTGTTAACCATGGATATAAACCACTCTCCTAGAATGTGATGAATAAAATTATATAAACAGTCTATAACTTGGGATGTGGTTTTAAAGAGAAAGGGCAGGTTTTAAGCTGCACTACGTCAGAAAGATAAAATGCTGTTTCAATGTCAGTGACGCTGTATTTCACCCCACCCTTTGAGTCAGAAGGCCTAAATCAGTTTGAGATTGAAGAGACTTAAGCACTGGGACTAATGCAGTTATTTCAACTAGTCCTCATGTTTTTCAGCAACCAGTCTTGTTCTGAAACTGTAGAGTGACAGTGAATTCTAGGCTATTTTGTGGGCACTTTGGAGCAGCAGCCCCAGCAGGCCAACAGTGACCCTGTTGATGCAGGGCTCTGTATCAACACTGGTGACACACTTGGAATCCAAGGGGAAGGGACAGCAGGGCAGTTCCTGACTGGATGCTGCTGCATTAGAATGAAGAATTTCCTCTTGCTATCTCAGGTGAATGTCTGAGTATAATCCACTCAACAGCATGGCTTCTCAGCTAGGAAAGAAGCAAATAAGAAGGTAATTGTAACTTTTAAGTCTGTGTCAGCACCTCCAAGCATAAAGTCCCTCTTTCAGGGCTTTGAAGGCAAGCAGTTAGCCCACTTGGGAAGAAACTGCTGCCTGGCATGGCTTAGGCTGGTTGCTGTATTTTCCCTTGTACCATGTTTGAAAAAAGGAGAGCTTTTTCTCCCATTCCTAAAAGTATAACATGTTCATTAAAACCCAAAATTCAATGGTACTAAATCCCATGTTACGCAAAAGTCATTTAATATTTCACAGCTTAAAAAAAAAAAAAAAGTAGTTTCCCTGGAAATGTGATCTCATGACCTTTGCATACTTAAAGGAAGAAAATGACCAAATTTCTGCATGTCAGACATTTATTTTTCTGACTCAGAAAAGACTTTCCAATTTTCATTATATTATTTGATGTACATTATATTTTCTGAATATATGCAGTATACTTCCACAGGTTGTGCAGGACAAGCTGAAAATATTCTTCTGGAAAATATTATAAGCTTAAAAAAAAAAAAAAAAAAGGGAAAAATAAAGCTTAGGTTATTAAGCAACTGGATTGACTGTGAAAAAGCTACACCATTTAATCTGGTGACACTTCCCAAGTACAGTTTTTGGTTTATGTTTATCAACTTAAATATCAGCATGGAACAGGAATATGAGAAGAAACATAGAAATTATCTTAATGTTACACACACCAAGGAAACTCCTGTTTTTCATAATGTGCTGGTAGCCTGCTTATCTTTCAAGCAGAGCAATCTTACCAAAATCTTATTAGCTATCTTAAAAACACAACATCACTGACAGTGGAAGTAGGATGTGTGCTTTAATGTTGAATTTTATGCTTTCACCAGTATATGTATACCCTACCTCTCATATATTTTAAGAACAGTCCTCTGGAGTTATTGTAAAAATTCTATGTTTTGATGTTGTATATGTTTTTATAAGAAAATACTTCAAAGAAAAAAATCCCCTACTGAAACAAAAAAATCCTGTGTGGATACATTTGACATACGTGTTGCTCTCTTGGTGGGTTATCTTGCATTCCTGATGACTATACTGTGTTTGCACTTTGAAAAAAGACCTGCAAAAAAATATTCTGTGTGAAGTGCAAGCCATGAGGTGTGCAATTTTGTGCAAACTGCTGGTGATTTCGTTCTTGCTAAGATTTGCTCCAAAGGCAGCAAGTCTCACTGGTAGTTGCTATGGAGATTTCTGAGAGGAAGGAGCAGTCTCTGGCTGCCTTACTGGCAGCCTGTAATCATCATCTGTAATTGAGAAAGTGGACAGGAGTGCTTTGCTCTCACACACACACAAATGTGGCCGAGATTTTATTAAATACTTTTGTTGAGCAGTAGGGAACAGCTGCCTTTGAGGCTTATCAGCTGTTGGAAACTGGTTTAATTCAAGCATCTTTGGTTCTCTGAACAACACACAAAATATTTGTTCATGAAATGGCAGTTTTGGAGTCCTGTCATGAAACATAAAGAGCAGAGTTTGTGAGGAACGTGGCACTGCCTTGGCCAGCTGCAGCAAGGACGGGGCTCCTTCGGTGTCACACACTCAGCTTTCCAAGGCAGCATCATCCAGAGGTCAGAGAATGCCACCAAAGTGTGCCAAGTTCCTTTTTTTGACCAAATTTCTAGGTTGTACTGAAATCACTCTATGCAACACAGATTCATGTTTGAATGCATAGTTTCTTTTTTTTTGTTGTTTGTTTGTTTTATGAATGGAGTCAAGAAAAACTCTCGTGATTTTTTTTTTTTTAAAACCAATCAAACAAGTACTATTAGTATTTTTTACTGTTTTTGTATATACCTCGGGGTTTTTTTTCCTCTTCTCTCATTAATTTTGTTTCTTTTATCTGGCCAAATGTGCTTAGACGTGGCAACAGCTTTTATCATTTCTGAGTGATTGATTATTAATGAGTTCACACATTTCTATGATTGCTTTGAAGATACATGTTACAGGGAGGCAATAGCAGAGGCATTTTAACTCTTTAAATTCATAAATCTGCTGACACAACAAAAATTGAAGCTGCTTCTTAGTTCAAGCCTTGTAGAGTGGAAACAAGCTGAAAAATGAGCAAAAGCACAGTGTGTGTGTTTACAAATGACAGGGATTTATAACATTATCATTGTTATTAGTATGCATAAAATGAGTGGCAAACAGCAACTTTTTTTTTTTTTCCAGTATACAACCAGATATGAGAGTTTCTATGATGAACGTTAAGCTAGTTTTTTATCATTACACTTTAAAGGGATAGTATCCAGGGGCAATGAGTACTGCTTCTTTATTAATACCCACAGTTTTACATTACATGGATCCTGTATGAAAGAAACAAAAACCAATTTAAGTCAGTAACAACCAATCTGATGTCTTGAACTGGTTTTAAATCAAGACCTAGGAATTATTTCAGTTCTTTTTCTGGATGCTGGATGTTTGCATGGCTATGTTGTGGGATATGGTAGCTGGTAACCAGCTGATATTGATTCATACATAGAGAATGATGATGAAGAAAGAGAATACATCTATTATATTGTAAGCTAGTGTGAGCCCAATAGAGATTATTTAATTAGGATTTAGTTTCATGAAGATATCATAAAGATGTTAATAGTATTTTTTTAAATTATCATTTGAATCATAACTGACACTATTTTTAACTAGTTTATTTTCATTGCTACGATGTTGAATGTCCCAGATTCATTATTTGAGTATATATCAAGATATGTACATACCTATGTGAATAGCAAAGAAAATCTGTGTGAGTGTAACTTATAAAGGTAATTAAACAGAGAGGAAATTTAGCATAAGTATCCACCTACATTATATTTAAACACTAGTCCTACATGCCCTGTGAATTTTCAGTACACCTGGCATGTAGGATGAATTGCTCTTTATAAATACATATTGCCTTTAGAAGGAAAATAGGAAGAATAGGTGAAACCGGATACTCTCTCTTTAAACCATAAGAAACATTTTAATGTTTTCTATATGTTCTGCTTTATTATTTTGAAAAGAATTAATAAGCAAATATATTGATGAGCTCAAAAGTTATAATATATATAAATATCCATAATTAAAACTAGATGATTTGACGAGATTCGTTTTCTTAATTTGCTACCCTGTAAATAAATATACATTTTTGTAAAACAAACTGAGTTTAAATTATTAACCCCATTTGACATCCAAGCATGTGAGTGTGTCCTTATTTGATTGTATCTTATAGATGTTCAGTGATGTGCTCAGGTGCTCAACAATGGCTGACTAACGTGTGTGCTGTCATGCTACAGACAACGTGTACAGCAGACACAGTGTTTAAAAAAATCCAAAAAACAACAAAAAACCCTGCAAAAACCACAAAAAAAGAAGAATAGTCCTTGGGCAAATGTAATGTTTCCACAGTGAATGTTGCATGCATAGGTGGTGGTTTGTTGTTATTCATTTCATTTTGTATTTCTTTTAATTTTAGTTTTGCTTCCAGAATCATCAGGAAAAATGAAAACAAAACAAACTTGTTCCAAAAGTTGTAAAAACTGAAACAAAAGCAGTATGAGATTGTATAAAAATGCTTGTAAATCTGTCCCAGTTTTCACTTTATGTATAAATCCATGCCATGGTTTTGTGATTGTATACAGGATGTATCTTGAGAACTTATGCAAATTGTGCTCTATAAAGGCTGTTATCCCAGTCTGACAAATAAATATTTAAAATATCTGGTTTGGTTCTTTTTTCCTAATTAACATGATAACTTATTTTGCTGGTTAATATTTCCCATTTTTTGACCATTGTGGCTTAATGATGCTGCTGTACATACTGCCTGTACTCTTCTGTCCTCTTTCTGCATTAGCAGACCTCCCAGGTTATAACTCATTTCCCACACTTCATTTTGATATATAGAATGGTTCATTCATCAGACCTTTCTTCCAAACAAGTCAGAACCAGAATCACATTCAGCTTGTTGATATCTTCGTACAGTTTCATCTCTGGCATCCTATAGAGGCAACAAATACATGTGTATACATCAGCACAGTTTAGGATTATCCAGGGGTTTGTCTCCTCAATGTGAAGAAAAGGTGAATCAAAAATGTAGCCTAAATCTGTATCCTTGCAAGCTCCTGATGAAGACATAATAAGAAAGCATCTGATAAATCCTGGAAGTAATTTCTCTGGCTCTTTCCTCCAGGAGAAAACAGGTTTCCAGGAACAATATATTTTAGACTTTATCATAAACAAGAAATCATTTTCTTTAAGCAATCATTTTTTTAGTATCAAATTTTACTTGACTAGTATAAAACCTGTGATGCTTTCCCAGTCTATATTCACCATATTTGCATAGTTTCCTTATTTGATACAAATAATTAAAAAACCCCAAACATGCTCCCCAAGTGAAATAAACTGTTGTTTTAGTCTGGTACCTGAACACATAGACTGGATTTTTTTCCTGTGAGTTTCTTTTTCTCAAAAAGTAATGTAATGAGAAATAGGCAACAACTTTGAGGATGCCTCAAGAACAGAGGGACCCTTTTTCACCTTAGCCAATCTGCTGCAGCACTGACACTGGCTGACTTTTATTAATGCCCCTCAGGAAATAAACTCAGCTTCCCAGAGCCTGCTTCAATCTCTAAGGTATGAGTTCAAGGAACTTTGGGTACATCTCTGAGAAAATAGTTATGACTGCAACAAAGAGTTCACCCCACAATTTTCGGCATCCTCTATTATTTTGGTGAGGAAGCTCCTGCTCAGCATACTGGCCCTCTGGAAATGGATGGAAAGCATTTCTGGAGTGATAAGGGAGAGAGAGCTGACTGGAGTTATCTGCTGTGGAAGCTGTAGGTTTATCTGAATCTAACTCCAGGAAGCTAGTTTGCAGACAGAAAATCCCAGTGTCCCTTCAGACACAGAAAGAATGGTCAAATTATATACTTCTTTTTAAATAATTAAAAATAGCTAACAAAAATATGTGTTTATTTACTTAGAGATCTCAGTGAAGTGCAAAGTATGCATGAGCTATTTCCTCACATTGCTTTTTGTGGGATTTAACTTTGAAGCTATGATGTGAAACTGAGAACTGGGAAGTTCATGGAATGTTTTTAAAATAGGCTGGACTTAAAATTCATAGACAGAGAAGTTACTGAAGAACCTACATAACTTAGCATTCTGGCTCTGAGGACAAGTCTCTCTGGAACTCCAGCAAGAATATCTTTAACATATATCTTCAACTTTATTCTTTTCACAGAATCATGGAATTATAGAATAATTTGATCACTGGAAAAGTCACTGGGTGAGACCTTTCAATGTCCTGCAGGACAGGCGTATGAGCAGGGACTTCAACTACACAACAATGCTCAGAGCCCCATCCAACCTGGCCTTCAATATTTCCAGCAACAGGACATCTAGCATCTCTCTGGGCAAACTGTTCCAGTGTGTCATCCCCCTTATAGCAAAAAAAAAAAAAAAAAAAATTCTTCCTTTTATCTATCCTTTTGTTTCTTAGTTTAAATCTATTCTCTTTAAGTTTGAAACCATTACACCTCATCCTTTAACTACAGGTCTGTGAAGTTAAACCTCTGGTGCTTTGAGGCACCGACTTTGTCAGGTTATCTTTTAAATGAGCAAAGCAGCTAATAGTTGCTAAAAGGTGGTTTATTGTAGAAGCACATCAGTTTCAAAAGGCAGCCACAGATGTTAAAGCTCATGCTAAGTTTGGGTATAAAGTCTCAGATAGATGCAGGAACTGCTCCTGGAGGTCCCAGTGGGGCCAGTGTTGCTGCAGTAGCTCCTAATTTTTTCTTGGGTGTTGATGGCGGCGAGCAAAGTAAAGCAAAGTAAAATAGAAAAGGAATGGCAAAAAGCACTTTTTTTTTTTTTATATATATACTTTTATATAGGATCTTCTCAACAAGATAGGATGCAAAATTGGACTACTACATTTTAACTTATTAGAATTCTAGTTTCTTAACACATTAGGTTATATACAAACTATGCATGCAATCTATCTTCTTTTATATGAAAAATATAAGTAATATTCTTACTACAGCTCTATTATGTTTTTGGAGCTCCCACTGAAAACATTAGTATGTTTTTCAGCTTTCACTAGAACTTGCACGTCTACTCGGGCATCTGAATTTTTTACTTACTAAAAGTACTGAAACCATTTTAAAACTTACTTACTGACTCACTTATCCTAAAAATTAAATTTACACTAAAACTTACACTTAAACTTAGAATTCCATTTTAACTTCTACTTTATGTGTGAGCGGCTTAATATATTTTAATCCATTTCAAGACTTTAATTTAATTCTTGCACTTTGATTTTTCTTTGGGGAATTCAGGGAAACTCCTGGCTCACAGACTCCAACACAGGTCCTACTAAAAAGTCTGTCCCCATCTTTAAGTATTGAAAAGCTGCTCTATGATCTCTTTACAACCTTTTCTTCTCCAGTCTCAACAACACGAGCTCTCAGCCTTTCCTCACACAAGATGTGCTCCAGCCCTCTGACCATGTTGGTGCCCTCCTCTGGATGCACTCCAGCAGACACACATTGTATTATGGTCCCAGAGCAGGACTTGCTCCAGAGTGGCTCTCAGCAGAGGGGCAGGGGCAGCTCCCTCCCTGCTGGTCTTGCTTCTTGTGATGCAGTCAATATACAGTTGGCTTTCTGGGTTGCATGTGTATATTGCCAGCTCACTTCCAGTTTTCAACCACCAGGACCTGCAAATCCTTCTCCCAGAACCACTCCCAATTAATGTGTATCTAGAAAGGGAAATTAGGGAACTCCTCCTACTTCTTAAAGTGAATTTTCCTGACACAGCTGATGCAGAAAGAACATAGTGCTTCTTTTCCAACCCTACTTCATAAGCATGCACATGACACAAATTTCAGTCTGTCAGTTAAGGGTATTAATGAATTTAGGCCACAAGAATAAGCAAAATAATGTAATAAAGATCAGTTACAAGTTATCCAAGCCTGTCATATCAGCAAGCATCACTTTAAACTGGGAAAAAAACCCCAAGTGCACAGCAATAGTTGGATGATTTATCTGTGTCAGCATGGCTAAGATGTATGTTTGTTTGCAGACAAGGACTCAGATACTGTAGGTCTGACAGAAGAAGGATAGCTTCTAATTTGAACAGGTTGGGCATTTTGCTGCAATAGAGTGGCCATTGCTTTGATCTTTCCAAAGGATCTATACTGCTGTGTCCTTCAGAATTTCACTTACTGTATCAGAATCTTTGGGTGACACAATATCAGATAAGATTTTTAAGGACAGGTGAAAAAGCAAAATATAATTTTTTTGCCAGCACAGACTGTCAAATCTCAGAAAGTTCTTGGTATTTCAGCAGCAGGTATTTCTGCAGTTCAGGATCCACAGCTAAGATAAAGATAGAAGAAACTGACAGCATATTGGGAGCTGGGATCAATACAGTGCTGGTAGGGTCCTTGCTATCTAGAGGAGCCGTGACAGTCAGGAGAAATGAGCTGATGGGACACTCATGCAGTCCAAAAAGGCAGGTGTGAAGTCCTACATCTGAAATTAAATAATCTGATGTAGCTGGCTTGGGCCAGCTGTGTGCCAAAACAGGGGCAGGCAGCAGTGAAGAGCTTCAGTGGGGAAAAGGCACAGAGATCCAGGCTGCTGCACAGCCCTGCATCGCCTCTTCTGCTTAAGGAGCCTTTAAGCCAAAAATAAACAGGCAGCAGGACAGCCAGCTACAAGTGGGATGGAAAAGTAGAGCAGACGAAGAAGAGCTGCAACATTGTGGTGAAAGTATAATGGAACCAGTGTCGGGCTGAAAACTCCTACAGTCCTCTTTTTGTGAGAGAAGGTACAGTATTTAAGCAATGGCACACCTACTGAAAGTGCTCCAAAACTTTTTAAAAGTGGTCTTTTCACTGTGTTGATTCTAACTGCTCTAATACATAGAAAGTTCTTGATTAATTTATTCTTTATTACTAAGAAATATTCAAATTAATTTTAAATTAATTTTTGAGATTATTGCATGAACATATGCTTCATGAAAACCACTAGTCATTTTGTTTAATGATTCAGATCTCCAGTTCATCATGAACAAACATGAACAATTCTATTAAATTGCGGGTTTAAGCACTTTGCAGATGATTTTAGGCATTCTCTGCAAATGGTACAAGGAGAAGCTCTAATGTCTTGTATGCACAATTTCTTTTTCCATATCTAACTTAATTTTTCTTGACTGGCATTTTAAAATATAGAGGAATCAAAATATTATACTTTCAGATTTTTTAATGGTGATGGACAGAGGCCATTTGAAAGTAAGATAATGTGAAGAATTTTCTGTATCTTTATGATAATACAAGGGAAATTCTGATTTCTTAGTTACGTTTTGCCAATTTTCAAGAACAATAAAAATATTATAAAAATTAATCATCTGTTTCATCAACTCAATCTACAGATAGCAGGGAAATGTTATTCCTTTTTTTTTTTAAAGGTGAGGAGTTGAAGCACAAGAAAGTTACAGCCTTTTTACAAAGATTTTCAAGTTGTCATTAGTTGCTCATCTTTCTTTTGTAAATTATAGGCCTTATTCAGTCTCTTCCTCTAAGAGGAAATCAAATAAAAGAAAATCACATTTCAACTCTGTGTTCTGAAAATCAGATTAAAAAAACCTGGAATGATTTTGTATATCTAAAGAGAGGAGGTCAGAATAGAAGCTTCAACTAAAGGACATTAAGCATTTGTTTTGACAGCAAACATCTGGAGCATAATGTTGTTTCTGAAGCAAATTTGGGCTGAAAACATTTGGGCAACTGCTCAGAGTTGCTTGCAATCTCTACTCTTGTTCACTATGGCAATACCAGAGTCATTTTCATCAATGGCTTTGAGAATTCGGAGACTTTGCAACCTGGAGGCACTTCAGTCCTGCTTGATCCTAGGCATTCAGAAGATTTAATACAGAAAAATTACCTTCTTGAAAGCTAAAACTCGCTTTGTTGGAACTATATTCTTCTCAGACTCATCTAGCAACACTTCAAGGCATAGTAGAATTTAGTATTGTTGTCTTCTTTTCATTATTGTATTATAAATATAAGGATGGAGGCATGCAAACTTTTCAACAGATCTCTCTACCAAAAGTTAATTTGATGCCATCTTTATTCAGCTAATATTGGTGGTCTCTGCTCTGTTGCTCAACAGTCTTTTCATTCTAAGTGTGGTGTATATTGCACAGACAGGATCCCCTCACCTACCTCACTCCTTGACTCCTACAAGCATATGATGATGGTTCTTGAGCTCATTAGCTTGAAGTAACTCTACGTGCAACCACAGAAGAGCAGCACTGTGTTAGAGGCTTGCATTGTAGGCATTTAAATATAGGTAAAATAAATAAGTTTTAAGTATCATCATAAAATTTCAAGCCAAGGAGTTTGCAGTTTTAGGAGCAATAACAGTGCCTGGTAAGCACATAAGAGTGATGTAGTTTAATGAGAGTAGATCCTGTATCTAGTTCAAAATCCCTTGTTCATGACAGGCAGAATAATGAATACTCTATAATGTTGCTTTAGGAAAAACATCCCAGAGCTACAGACTGACTTTGCTTACCACCACTCACAAAAAAAATATTGATCTGAGCTATTCAGGGCATTGTGGTGACATAAAGTTATCTGAAATTAATCTCTTTTTGTTGTTTTCCTGAAAGGCCAGACTTTCTCTGATAAGCAATTCCATGCATATTTCAAGCCACCTAGTATAGTAAAAAGACATAAGACGTGCATTCTAAGTAGCTCAGTAGTGTACACTCTAAATAGCTCAGAAACACACACAAAAAAAAATCCCCAAAAACAAACAGGCAATTTATTTTAATGTTCTTTTCAGATACAGTGCAAAAATATATTTTTAAATGGCTGAATGTTGCTAGTCCTGCAATCAGTGTTCCTAGAAAGAATAATATTACTGTCCTCTAAAAAATAGATAGTGCATGCATGCCAAGAAACCTGGCTTAAGTCCCTGAAAGAGCAGTGTTTGGTGATGTGGATCACAGCAACATTTGCATAGTGATTTACATAAGAATAGGAAAGCATGTCTGTGCTTCCCTAATGATGTCTTAGAGGGGAGAAAAGTAGCCTGTATACATTAAAAGCTTAGTGAAATCAATAAACAGGCTTCAAAATTACATAAGATTTTCTTGAGTAAAATCTAGTCTTTAATGGAAGAGCTCTTCTATCATTCCTAGCACAAAGCTTATCAATATTTTTAGGTTCAACACAATTTTACAGACTATGAATGCTGTTTTACTACCATAAGGCTTCTCAAAAGTGTGAGGGTGAAATTAGGTTTATCACTATCATTAAACTTACTTTATACATCTTGGTAAATATTTGAGGGCATAATAAATCAATGTGCCCACATAGAACTCCAAAGGGCAATATTAATCATTATAATAAGCTCTCAAAGGAAAGGCTTAATCACATAATATCATTAGATTAATAATGAAGCAGTTCTTAGTATATAGGTCAACATAAGAGTCAAGAGAAACAGGAAAAAAAATCTTTGATTATGGTGTTAATGAAGGAGCCATGTAACAATATCATAAAGTCTGATGCCAGTGGGAAAAATGAATCCTTATATCCCTTCACTACCTCTAAAAATTTTTATGGACACATCTTTGTGCATGTTCCAGATAGAAGAAATAGTCTCTGTAAAACATGTTACATGTATATTATTTTTTGCAATAGTGCTTAGGGTTTGGGAAAAGAGCATCAAGAGTTGAAAGGTTCAAACTGATGCTTTCAGTTTTAATATCACTGACATATGCTAATGAAGCAAGTGAAGATAATCACCAGTATTTTCTATTTTTCTGTGGCTCTTAAAAATCCTCCTGCTATAGCAACACCAAATAACAATATCAAGCAGTAGAATTTTTAACAGTGCTGTCTGACTTCTTTAAGGTCTGATGTCTCCAAGTTTGCTCTGATTCAGCACCATGCTGTCACCTCACTGTGTGGGGAGGGTGAATAAGAAAACACACACACACACACACATGCCCACACACCTGCTTTAAATTCTGATATCCTTAACCCAGTTACATAGTAAAAGATAAGACATTGGAGATGACTGCTGAGTTACAGCAGCAAAATATTGGGAATGGCAAGTAAAAGGGAAACTGTTGTTGAGGAGAAAAAGGAAGAGGAGGAAGAAGGGAGGAGGGGGGACAAGGAGCTGCTGCACATACCCCACAGCACTGCCCAGGGCCAGCATCCTTAACCAGAGGAACAGGAGTGGAGTGATCCTGTTCCCCCTCCTCTTCTTCTGCTCTCTGTTCCTGCAGGAGCTGTGGCTGCCCTTTTTTGCTTCTTGTCATCCCCTTTGTGCTTTCCTGCTTTATGGGATGTTTTACATGGGCTTGGTTTTGTCTCAGCAGTGTCTGAGCTAGGTTCTGCTCAGCTCTCAGAGCTGCATCACTTTGATGCCTTGGTACTTCAGTGAGCAGCAGTACAGCAGACAGGATTTGGATTCTGGGCCTTAGGACCCCTGGTGTCATACTATACTTGTACCCTCGAGGCTTCTGCTTATAGACAGGAAAAAAAGACAGCACCAGTGACTTGATTTCCTTGGAATAAATCTAGGCAGTAATTACAAGTCTCTAGTGGATTCAGGCCATTTTGCAATTGCACAAAAATTCAATTTTTATTTTAATGACTGTAATACACATTATGTCTACAAGCATTCAAGAAAGAATCCTGGAGCCCAGTGAGGTTCTGTGTGCATCAATAAGAAGACCTATAAAATACAAAATTATTTTAAAACCTTGGAAAAATTGTGGCATGTTTTCAAATTCAAAAGAAAGTGAACCCCACTATATCTCATTTATTTATTTATTTATTTATTCATTTAAACTCTCTATCTCTTGATTATCAAAGCACAGTTCCTATATTTTTAAGATTAAGGCACTAAACTCCAGGTTGGAGGGAGGCAGTGTATCTTTTTCAAGAGTAAAAGTTACAAATATTTTGGTCTTAGACATTTACAGTGGACTGAAAAAGAGAAGTTGGTATTGTCATACATTTAACAGCTAAGGACTCATCTGAAGTGTGAAAGGCCATGGTTCATACACCTCTTTCCTACCTGCTTCTCATGAAGGTCTGAAAAATAGGATTTTCTTCTTTGGTGACTTCAGCAGGCCCTTGCCCTGCTCTGCCCTGAGCCCCAGTACTCACCTGGCCTCCTGCAGGGGTCAGGGTGGGCACAGGGTGGGCACAGTGCTTTGTACATGGGCTAGGCAAGAAACCACTGGTTTTGCATGTCTTTCTTGGAACTGGAGCACTGCTGAGTCTGAGAAGATCTTTACACTCCTACAGCAAAAACCTGACTCACCAGAGTGGTGTTTTCCAATCATTCCATTTCAAATTATTACTCTTTGAAGTTAAAGGTGTTTAAAGAGGTTGTTGTCAGCCATCCTTCACAGAGTCCAGCTCAGCATGTAACATAGAGCCTGCTCACCCAGCCTCCCAGTCTGATGATTAAAGACAGAAGCCAAGGAGAGTGGCTGGGGTGCCATGGTTGAATAAACCCAAGAGGGCAGTGCCATATGGCAGCACCTCAAAGACACCAGGACCAGCCACAAAGCAACAGCAGCTATTTCAAACCCCTCATGGCAGCAGGGCCTGGGGACATTGCTCAAGAACATTGCTCAAAATCCAGAGAAACTGAGCAACTAATCTGTCTCAAAACATTACCATGGCAAATTTTGTTTGTCAGAATTAAATGCTAACTGTTACTCCTAAATTTTTGAAATATTTTTGATGAATTTACTACTTCATGTCTTTACAGATTACAGTAAAAGTAAGCAAGCATATACACAAGTCTTGTGTAGAAATTGCTGATATAATTCTGTGTTAACCTGTACAGTAATGGTAACTGTATCAGATGGCTAGTTTTGTTTGAAAAAATGGTATTAATTGTATCTGAGGTTCCCATGTGTTCTGGGTTTTAATATTAATTTTTAATCATGGTCTTGGGTCTGTGATCCATTTCCAGTATCAAATAAAGTTCAGACAGTCTTTGGAAACATTGATTCAAACTTCAAAAGAATATGAAGAATGCTGACTAGGAAAGAGCCCAGAGATATAAGCATAAGGAATAAACAAGTCAGCAAACTCTCTGAGGAAGAAAACCCAGGGGCTATGTAAATCTGGAGCATTCCTCACAAATATGTTCTATCGTTTTTATTTAGAAAACATCAGCTGAAGATGAGGACAATAAAAGGTATATAAATATATAAGTATGGTGATAAATTTAGGGGTAAAAGGGAATAGGATTTTTTAAAACAAAATTATAAACTAAAAATAAACATTAATAACGATTTTATGGTACATTTCTTTGTGCAGACACTTCTATTAATTTCCACATATTTTAAATATTAATAACAGTGATGTGACTACCTGGAATAAACCAGTTAGATAATTTTTACATGTTATTTAAAATAAAGTTGTTAGCTGAAGTTCTTACATCATTTACTACTCTTTGTGCAATTCAAAAGCCCTAAGTTTCATATCAGATTTTTTTCTCCTGTTTAAAGGGTGTGGATTTTAAAGTCAGCAGCAGATGGCAGCAGTGCCTTTAGCATGGCTCTCAGGTTTCCCCACCCAGCATTCAGACCAGAGAGAGCAAGTTTTAGAACTTTGAGCAGCCTTCAGAGGGAGAAGATGCCCTAATTATTCTGAACCTTAAATCTAAAGCAAAAAATTAAACAGAAGTATAAGAACTCTTTTTTTTTTTTATATAATATAAAATGTTATGTGGAAGCATATCTTTACAAATGTTCTCTTAGCTGTGTTAGTGCTGAGGAAATGTTGGGATTAGAAAGTAGCAAAGGCGGTGAGTGGATCTAATCCTCTAAAATCACTCTTTTCATTAAAGTCTTTCTCTTTAAAATAAGCAGGAAATTCATTAGACCAAGAACTTTGAAGCAAGGACTTAGCATAAATAAGATGTAATCAATACACAAGTTTCTTAATGTATTTCTGAGGACCTTTGTTAGCACGTAATATTCATAATACAAACTTGACATATTGTGGACAGCCCAAGATTTTCAGCAGTGATGTCATAAATTTCCAGATCTATGGAGTGTGCAAGGCTCTCCTTTTGAAATCCTAAACCAAAAATAATTTAAAAAAACCTAACCAGGATTCCTGCTGAACTGCAGCTGATTCTTTTTGATTCTTTTTTTTTTTAATGAATAATTTGCACATAAAGGGTTATTTTTTGAAGGACTGAATGAGGCTTTAGAAATTATGGGAAAAGGTACCTTCTAAAAATTACAATTATATTAACTGCTTGCTAATGCTTTCATAGACAAGTCAAATGAAAATGCATTTTTACTAGATACTTGACCCTGCTGCATGTTTTGTTGCATACACCAGCTCTTCACTCTCTTCTGGCGAACCCCAGATAAAAGAACATCTTGTTCTTGCAAAGAAGTTCTCCAACAATCCTTCAGCATATGTGTATTCAAATATCATCACGACATGATGACAGACTACTGGTGTTTGTGAAGATGTGACAAAACATTGCCAGCAACGTCTAGAGAAATCATTAACCCAAGACCAGGCCCTCATCAGTTTCTTTTGTGTTTATGCACACCTGTAGTATTTTTCCTCAGATATATCAGCAATTACATTATTTCAGAACTTATTTTAATAAAAGTTGGTAGAATCATGTTGTTGAAGGATCCACAGGATCAAAAGATGATTTCTGCCAGAAGGGAAGGTTGTTAGAAGGTTGTGCCTTTTGTTCCTTGACTGCCCTGTTGAGACTGAAGCATGAAGTAGAATAGTAAGTACTGCAGAAATCTTTGTGACATCCTGGTAACACACACTTCCTAACCTCAGAATTGAGTTTCTGTACCAAGTCATTGGCAGTCAGATGTGGATTTGGCTCTTTCAGGCTGTCATGAAGAAAGAAAAAAAAAGGCTTGACTATGGAAACAAAAGGGGAAAAGTCTGTTTGTTGTCACAGAGGGATTCCATCACAACATTGTACACTCTGCAAGTAAGAGGATGTATTGCTCTGCACACAGACCAAAGTGCAACAGCTCCTGAAACTCTTCACAAATTCTTTAATATTTCTATTTCTGGTTTAATTTTATTTTTTATTAAAAAGCTGCAGACAGTATAGTTCTGCTCGTCTAGACCTCATTTATGTACCACAGGCAACTGGGGCTTCTGGTAATTGAAATGAGCTGGAGATGGGAACTTCAGGGGAAGCACACAGCCATACTTTTTGACTGGATTTATACCAGTTACTTGCAAACACTCCTTTGTGCCATGAGATGGTGCCATAACTCAAGAAAACATGGATGTGTGGTTTCAACAGGAAAGCAGAAATACGGATTTTAACACTGCTATGCACAATTTTAAAATCTACCCATGTAGTATTGAGCTCAAAAATTATTTCAGTATTGAGTATTTCTTAAATTTCTCTGGTTTGGGGAGTTTGATTGCTTGTTCTTTGATTTCTCTGCAGGAAACTACTCACGTGAGTAATCCTGCCCAGTACATAATCCAGTTTGGTTTCTTGGCTTGGTTTGTCCTTTATCTTAGTTTACTTCAGTAAATGTGGATGTTTATTAATTGCTTTATATATTGAAACTACAGATAGAGAGATAATCTAAATACTGATAGCTGTTATGAACTGCTAGTGGAAAAACAGACAGGTATTTTTCATTGATACATCAAAAAGCATGTTTGATTGCAGGATTAATTTGAAAACACCAAGAGAAAATAAAACTGATTTAGGAATCTTAGTATCATTACAGAACTTCTTCTTCTGTAAATTTTGCTATGCTTCAAGCCAACATTTTCCACCTAATCAGAATGGCCCATATGAATTGAACATGCTCAGTACTTTTCCTTGTGTCTTTCATTTTATTGTTCGTTTCTGAATATTTTAACCTTAAAAACACCAAGCAACTTGCTTCCCTGAATTTTTGGAAAAAAAAAAAAGATACTGACATCAGTTCTCTTAGCTCCATAAGTCAGCAGAATTGCAATTATTTTCCACACAGCCAACATCCAAAGTTTTTTTATTTTGATTTTGATTTTCAGTTTGTTGTTTAGAGCTGTGAGTTTTCTAGGATAAATTATTTTGATCATGAAAGGATCTTGCTAAATCAAAGTGCTTTGCTGAACAACTCTAGATTAAACAAGTTTGTTTAAACTCAGGCCTGAGAAGCTGGAGCACTGCAAGGATGGATCCCTAAGTGTCCATGTGCATCACCTGAATCCCACCTGTTATTTGCAGTCTGCCTTTTCAGCAGGTGCCTGAGGAACACTTTTAAGACAAATCCCAGATAGCTTAGCATATGTTTGATGATAAGGATCAACCACCAAACTGGGTACAGCATGGTCTGTCTCTGCTACTTCTAAACTCAAAGATTAACCAAGAACCTCCTTTTCCTACCAAAACTCTAATGGTTTGCTCAAATGAAATCTTCCTCAGAGCATATTCCAAGTTTATATTTCCTTCTCTCATGTGGTCCATTTGTAGGATCTACTGTCCACTGTAGCCCATAAACTTCTAGTGGCATCAGCCAGAAGTTATTTTTCCATCTTTACTAAATTTATTTTGCATTTTATGCCATTTTCTGCATCTGCGATGGTTTCTTCTTTCAGAATTTTTAGCCAGTGACCCAAGTCAGAAATCTAATATATTGACAAACTTGAGGTAACAAATTCCAAATGTCTTGAACATATCTATCCACAGACTTCTTTTAGATATAAAAATTTTCCTGTCACCTTAGAAGTGATAATTATGATTATATTCTCACAACTGACAAGAACCATATTTATGCATTACAAACCTACTGTTCAACAAAATTTTTGCAAATAAAAAAACAATTGTTGATATTTTTAATGAAAAATTGCTAAAAATACTTAAACACAGTACTAAAGCTTATTAACACTTTTTACTGAATTTACAGTTTTAGGCTCTGTGTTGTCTCCCTGGCTTGCCTTGAACTAATACTGTGTTTTAAGTTACCGGTGATGAGTTTGGAGCTGCACAGAGGTGATCTTAAAGGTAAAAATGAGAAGAGACAAATCTTTTTTTGTTTAGCACGTACGAAGATCACAGCACACTGTAAATTCATGTGTACTAGAGGTGCAGAGCAATGAAGACAGAAAGGTGCAAATGGATGTTAGTAAACATTTAGAAACAGCCCCATGTTCTGCACCTGGTGGGTGATATGACAGCTTCATTGAGGCCTGAAAACAAATGGCTAAATAAGCTGACTGTTTCACGAATAAGGAGAGTACTTCAGACATGCCTCAAATCCTTTTGGATTTCAGGCACTGGGCAGCCTTTATTTGTACAGCTTCAAATGGTGCCTGCATGGATTTTCCCACAACTTGCTGCAAAAAGTGAAGCAAATCCCATCCACAGAGAGATGCTTTCCCTTGTGATCATCTGAGATGTTATGTAATTTCCTTCTGAGAAAACAACTCTGTTCCTAATAGATATTCTCAGGAGAAATTCCTTGCTGTCAGATAAGGCAAGTGTCACACATGGCCTGCTCCAGGTCGCTCTCTCCTCCAACTCAAAATCTGCCGCAAGGCTCCCAATATGCCCTATGTAGATCCAGATATGAGGAAGAAGAAACCATTGTCATGACAAAGGATTCCAGATGCTGCCAACTCACTATCCACCATTCCCTAAAGGAAGCTGCCAGCCTCAGGAGCCAGAGGAGCCAAGGATGAGCATCACACCTGGAAAGGGGTAGAAAATAAGTACATATACAGCAATTTTAACTGGTTTATTACTACTGATGAGAATTTGTTCTGTGTGCTAACTGTATTCTCTTTGTCTTTACAATTAGATCTGGGCTATGAAAGAGTTGATGCCACAGTTAACAAGGAATGACCAACAATTGTTACCTATTTAGACTTCAATAAAGCCTTTGACATGGTCCTTCACACATCCTTATCTCCAAACTGGAGACACGTAGATTTGAAGGGTGGACTATTCAGTGGATAAGGAATTGGCTGAATGGATGCAGCCAGAGAATTTTGGTCAGTGTATCCAAATCTGGGTGGAGGCCAGTGATGAGTGGTGTCCCTGAGGGCTCTGTCCTGGGACCAGTGCTCTGTAATATCTTTATCAATGACACAGTCATGTCAAGTGGCCTTTCAGTGCGTTTGCAGATGACATGAAGCTGAGTGGTGCAGCTGACACAACAGAAGGAAGGGATGCCATCCAAGAGAATCTGGACAAACTTGAGAAGTCAACCCATGAGGACCTAATGAAGTTCAACAAGTCCAAGTGCGAGGTGCTGCACCAGGGTTGGAGAAATCTCAGGCATGAGACTGGGAGAAGTCCCAGAGAAGAGCCCTGTAGAGAAGGACTTAGGAATTCTCATGCATGAAAAGCCGGACATGATCCAACAATGTGTGCAGAAGGCCAACCTTATCCTGGGCTGCATCCCAAATAGCATGGCCAGCAGGTTGAGCGAGGTGGCTCTGATCTTCTCCTCTGCCCTCTTGAGAACCCAACTGGACTGCAGAGTTCAGCTCTGGGGTCCTCAGCACAAGGAAGATGTGAATCTGTCGGAGTGAATACAGAGGAAACCACAAAGATGATCAGAGGGCTGGAGCACTTCCTATGAAGACAGGCTGAGAGTTGGCATTGTTCAGTCTGCAGAAGAGAAGGCTCCAGTACCGAAAGTGGGCTTAAAGAAAAGAGGGAGAGTGACTTTTTACATGGGCAGCTAGTGATAGACAAGAAGGAAAATTTTTTAACTAAAAGGGTAGAGATTTAGATTAGATGTTGCAGAAAAATGCTTTTCTCAGGGAGTGGTGAGGCACTGGAACTTGCTGTCTGAAGAATCTGTGGATGCGCCACCCCTGGAAGTGTTCAAGACCAGGTTGGATTGGGCTTGGAGCAATCTGCTCTAGTGGAAGATGCCCTGAACCATGGCAGGAGGGTTGGAACCCGGCGATCTTTAAGGCCCCTTCCAACTCTACCTATTCTATGATTATTCTTGATTCTATTATAATATAAACTTTTGAGATTTTGTTTACGCAAGCAACAATTTTCCAGCTTTATATAAATCTAATCTGTGCTTCTTCTTTGCCACTAAACAAGGTTTTGAATTTAATACTGTCTGCACCTGAATGAGTCATTGGATGACACCTCTGAAGCTTGATTCAAGTGTGAGTAAGAATCTGGATTTCTCTCCTTTGTTTCAGGCATTGCAGCTCTCTCACCTCCCCAAAGTTGTAGTGATGAAGGTCCAGCTCCTTTCTGAACCTTGAGACTGACAAGACAAAATTATCTTGCTCACCATTCTCCATGTATTATTTCAAATGTTCATATCTGGTGGCAAAAGTTTGAATAGGATTTTTCCTTCCATGAGACAGCATTTCTGTTCTCTCAGTATCTCTCAGAGTGAGCCTATGTAATTTTCTGAGTACTGGAGATTGTCTACAACATCACAGTTCCTACTCATTTGGATGAGCACTCCAAAATATCCATAGGAGTCTACATAACAAAGATTAATATTTCTAAAAAGTTAAATTACTTTATTTCTGACCTCTAAGAATTTATTTTACAACAAAACAGACAAATCATCTTTTTCAGTGATGTTGGGAGCTGAGATCCATAATTTTACTGGATACACAAAAAAAACATACTCAGTTCTAGTATTGCTTTTAGGACATGCTTTTATTTTCTTCTCTAAATTGTTACAAAAATTATTCAGAAGAAAACTACCTTATGATATTTCTTTTTTTCTCTCTCCTTCCCTGCTCCCTGGCCCTTTTCTTCTTAGAATATATAATTTGCTTCACAAAACTCAAACAACTTTTCTCTCAGAGATGACCTTACCAATACCTGACTGCCTGAACAAATGTTTTCAATTTCTGCTTAGCTTTAAAATGCACCTAGCCTATCTTAAACCTTAAGAACAGCTTTGACACTCAAAAGTTTGTTTAATTTTTTCCAGCTAGACCGACTACTCTGATGAGACATATTATTTCACATTGAAAAAGCACTTTTGCTTGGTAATAAATGTCAGCAATGTTTTTTTCGATGAATTACTTCATCTCTCTATGGAAACTAAGGTTTCATCAGAGGAGTTTATAAATTGTTCTGCTTTGGCTCATAAGCTGAAGGATTCTTGCTGTTTTGTTTGCGTGAAGAAGGCACAGGGTATTTACTGAGTCGTGATTCAGTCCTGAGATTAGATGAGTTCATGAGTCATTCACACCTGGTATTTAGATGTGCCTATGGTAAATCATTTCCACTCCAAATTCATTACATGCTGATTTTCATTTGGCTGCTAAGCCTGTTTCTAGCACTACACCACTTCTAGTAAGTAGTCCCTCAAACACACAAATATGCAAAAAACTTTATGTTAATTAAACATCTAGAATATAATATTAATCCAAAGTGGTTTTTTTTTTTTATAACACTTGTGTTTCTTAGTTCATTCTTGTATCTCTTTCAAGGATGAAAATCTCTGAATTTGGATTTTTTTTTCCATCTCAAGGACAAAAGAAAGATACTTTACATGGACACAAAGACATCTGTTGGTGTAAAACAGTAAATGTTTATCAGCTTTCAGTCCTTCACCTCATCCCTGGACTAGGTAAATAGCAGAGGAACAGATAGTACAAATCGATAGAGTAATACCACTTGTTCTGGGGGAATAGTAGAAATTCAGCTCCACTATGTTTCTCGCTAAAGCAATGCAGTCCCAAGAGCTGGGTAGAACCTGACTTGGGTACAGCAGAGACACCATGAATCCTGTACTAATTATATATAAAACACCCCATAAAGCAGGAAAGCACAAAGGGGAGAACAATAAGGTACAAAGGAAAATCACAGCTCTCCAGAAGCAGAAGAGAGAGTGCAGGGTTCCTCCAGCCCCTCTTCCCCAGGAAAAGATGTTGCACCTGGGCAGTGTTGTTGTGAATCTGAGCAGGTCCTCCTCTTCTGGTAGACAAAGTTCACCTCTTTTATTTGTCATTCATCACATTTTGCTACTGCAGCTCAGCCCTTATCTCCAACGTGTTGTCTTTTACTGCATAACTAGGTTAAGCATATTCAGAATTCCAAGCAGGTTTGTGGGCATGTGTATGTTTGTTTGGTTTCTCCTCTGGCTTCCCTATGTAGTAAGGTGATTGGTACTGCAACAAAGTGTCAACAAATTTGGATGCAATAGTTCATAGAATCATAGAATATCTTGAGTTGGAAGTAACCCACTAGAACCAATGAAGTCCAACTCCTGGGCCTGCAAAGGACACCCCAACAATCACTTGTGCCTGAGAATGTTGTTTAAACAATTCCTGAGCTCAGTCAGGCTTGGTGCTATGTCCACTGTCCTGTTCCAGTGCCCAAATAACCTTTGGTTGAAGAACCTTTTCCTAATATCCAATTTAAACCTGCCTTGACACAGCTTGAGTCCAGTCCCTTAGGTCCTGTCCCTGGTGACTAGAGAGATCAGTGCCTGCCCCTCTGCTTCTCCTCATGAGGAAGTTGTAGACTGTGATGAGGTCTCCCCTCAGCCTACTCTTCTCTAGGATGAACAAACCAAGTGACCTCAGCTTCTCCTCATATGGCACTGGTGCAGAGCAAAGTGGGATAATCCCCTCCCTTGGCCATCTGGTGATGCTGGGCTTGATGCACCTCAGGATATTCACAGTATCACAGTATCACAGTATAACTAGGTTGGAAGAGACCTCCAAGATCATTAAGTCTAACCCACACTCTAACACCTCAACTAAACCGTGACACCAAGTGCAACATCCAGTATTTTTTTAAATACATCCAGAGATGGTGACTCCGCCACCTCCCTAAACAAAGCATCCCAATACTTTATTATTCTTTCCATAAAAAAAAACCTTCTTCCTAATATCCAACTGATATGTCCCCTGGCACAGCTTGAGACTGTGTCCTCTGATTCTGTCAGTGCTGTCTGGAAATAGAGACCAACCCCACCTGGCTACAAATACCTTTCAGGGAGTTGTAGAGAGTGGTAAGGTCACCCCTGAGTCTTCTTTTCTCCAGGCTGAACAACCCCAGCTCCCTCAGCCATTCCTCACAAGGTTTGTGTTCCCAAACCCTCCCCAGCCTCGTTGCCTCCTCTGGATGTACCGAAGCATCTCAACGTCCTCACTGAGCTGAGGGGCCAGAAATGGACACAGCACTCAAGCTGTGGCCTCACCAGTGCTGAGCAGAGGGGAAGAATGACCTCCCTGCTCCTGCTGGCCACACTAATTCTGACACAGGCCAGGATGCCATTGGCCTTCTTGGCCACCAGGGCACACTGATGGCTCATGTCCATCCTGCTGTTGACCAGCACCCCCAGGTCCCTTTCTGCCTGGGCACTGTCCAGCCACTCTGTCCCCAGCCTATAAAACTGCAGGGGCTTATTGTGGCTGAAATGCAGGACACTGCACTTGGACTTATTAAACTCATCTTCTTGGACTCTGCCCATCCATCCAACCATTCCAGGTCTCTCTGCAGAGCCCTCCTTCCTTCCAACAGATCATCACATGCTCCCAGCTTAGCGTAATCTGCAAATTTACTAATAAAAGACTCCATGCCCTCATCCATGTCATCTATAAAAATACTGAACAGAACTGGCCCCAGCACAGACACCTGAGGGACGCCACTGGTGACAGGTTCCCAGCTGGATGCAGAACCATTCACCACCACTCTCTGAGCCCAGTCATCCAGCCAGTTCCTAACCCAGCACAGAGTGCTCCTGTCCTAGCCACGGGCTGCCAGCTTTTCCAGGGAATGCTGGGGGAGACAGTGTCAAAGGCCTTGCTGAAGTCCAGGTACACAGCATCCACAGCCTTTCCTGCATCCACCAGGCAGGTCGTTCCTTTCTATCCTTTTCAGTACAGGTATGCAAACAGCAACACTTTCATGGAAAATTAGTTTGCTGACAGCAGCAGGTTGCCTCCTTTCTGTGTCTCTACCTTTGCACCCATATAGCTCCATGTAGTATACAGCACTTACCAAGCACTTCATGAGCCATTTGTCCTTACAAACTGTTATTTTTCTTCTAAAGAACAAGTTTCATATTTTGTTAATACACTTGGAGGCCTTCTCAGTGAATTTATGTAAGTTTTCTTTTGAGCTCTGACTTTCTTCTTTTAACACAATAGCACACAAAATATTTTTTTTCATTAAAAAGATGTTAGGGAATTTCTAATAACATTCATTCCAGTACAGGTTTTTGAGACATCTAGAAATACAGACTTTTGCAAGTTGCTGAAGAAAATTGAACAGTTACATGACATGATACTAAGTATGGAAGTGCATCTACTGGTGTCTCCAGCTGGTCATTAACCAGCTCCATAGATAAGATTTTTAGATCTGTAACATGAAGTCATATGTACTGAATCTAGCAAACAAAACCAGGACTAATTTAGGAAAATGAGGATACTGTAAACATCCAGCTTACATTGGAAAAACACCTATGAGATATTCTATTATAGACTAGTCTGTAAAGTTCCAATTTTTTTGTCATTTCATACCATACCAACCATTAATTTACATAGATATTTATCACCTTAGAAGTTTTGATAAAGTTTTAAACACTTTATATGTTTGAATTCTTCATTCTATACTCCCCAAAGTGAGGCAAGGACTTACTTCACATAAATGCTATTTTTCTGAAGGAGTTCTGTTTACCAAGACACAGTGCAATCATACCTACAGAATAAGGGCCAGATGTTGGTGGGAAGGTTTTTATTGATTTTGGTGACAACTGGAAAACGGGAGAATGAAATGTGGAACCAACAAAGCTATAGCAATTGATAAGTCAATTTGTCACCTAATGGGGTTATAACTGCCTATAAATCAAAGAGCTGGAGAAATAGCATAGCTTTTAACCCTGCCAAACATCTCAGTTAAGATTCATCTTTTTTCCCAGAAGGAAAGAACAGAAGTAAATTAGTAAATTACAAGTTGTAAATGGCTTAGACTGTTCTAAAGTAGGAAATCATAGAGGAATAAAGGATAGAAGGAATTCCTGGTGTGTTTCAAGAGCTCAGTCTTACCAAGGCAGTAATCGTCATGGCTCTTCCATAGTTTTGTGCCATACATCTCTCCCTCTAGTCTGAATATGTTCTCAATTATTTTTGTTTAAATGATACACTGTAATTTATGATTAATATTTCAGACATAGCAACCTTTTCGATAACGTCCCGATTTTTTTTTTCCTATCCTGGAAATTGTAATCAGAAGGTCCTTTACTTTCTCAGTCTGCATTTGTCCAGGCACTGCAATATGTGCACTAGATGGCACTCAGTGCTTAATACTCAGTTCTGTGCCCTGTCCAGAAAAGAGTTTGCAGGGCCTAGTGAAATGATTGTTGAGCTTCATGTTACCTTGAACTGATAGAATTGCTAAATTCATTAATTGGATTTTATTACACAGCAATTAGGTTTGTAGCACAACAAAATATGGGAAAGGTCTTTAAAATCTCCTAAGATTATATTGAATTACAGAATTCTCACCAAAATTCAGGAAACAAAGTCCTAATTAGAGCCTCTAACAGATGAGAAAAATGCAAAAGAAAAGGAACTATGAAGAAAATATTTTCATGGATTGTTTCATTTTTAACAGTTTAGCTGGAAGAGGAAGGGTTGAACTCCAAAGTAGACTTCACTGCAGAGACTTCCAGACTGTTATGTTCTTTGATATGAATATAATTTATGTTCTGGGAAAATATCATTAACATTATAGATCACAGTTTTCTCAAGCAGGGAGTTACAACAGAGATTTAATTTTTTTAATCTTTACGGTTTTTAAGATAGCTGAAACTAATAGGTAAGATTTAACATTTATTAATTTTACTATAAAATTCTACCTTAGTTTGATTACAATCAAACTGGTCAGGATATAATTTACCACAAAGCAGGAATACACAGAGTTAACAGAAGCATTTCTTATACTCCTTTTTGGCATTTCTGCTTGGATTATGTGTTTCTCCTTTCACATAATCATGTTCTTTTCCAAGCACAGTAAGCCTGGGGATGCAGCCAAGTCCAGTTCCTATTATCTCCCAAGCTGTGATAGTCACACAAGGAGCAAATCTCAATGATATTTTTCAAGAATAATGAAAAGTCACATAAGAGCAGCAAAATTATCCACCCAAAATACCAAGCAGCTGTGGCACTGGCAGGGTTTTAGAAGCTGGTATCACATCAGAGCAGTGTTCTTGGCTCTCCTGCCTGTCCTTCAGACAATCACTGTGCCTCTGGCACCCAGAGATTCAAGTCCTCTCTTTAATCACCATCAGTCATCAAAGCCACCACATTCCATGTCCCTGCTAAGGCTCCATCAGCCAAGTTGGAGATCACTTTTATAATTAACTGACACAATGAAGTTTGAATCTTTTCATAGTAAACTGGGATGGGATCAAGGACGTCATCTAGACTGGAGTGCACAGGTGTAAAAATACTGTGAAACACTGTGAAGAAATGGCAAAACTACAATCCAAGCTCTCAATTCCTTTCTAAAAGTCTCTTCTATTGGATCAAGGTTCCCACCATTTTGAATTTGATTACTTGCTGGAACAATAAATGCTTCTCATCAGCCTTTCATGAAATATTTCTGAAAATCTGAGCTGGTGCCTCTTTGAATCTAAGAGTTTTTGAAAATATTACTCTTGTCATCCAGTGGAGATTTTATGGGGAACCTTCATCTGACATCTCGTGAGGAAGTTTGGTGTCACAGCTTTTGCTAGATTTTGTTGTTGTTGTTGACTCTTTTTCTTTTACTAATAGTCCATACAAATAGCAGAGAAAACAGTTAGATTTTTTGTTATGAAGAAAGTTTTTCTCAGTAGGATGTGTCCTTAACCTTACCTGACTATCCCACAGAAAATCAATTTTTACAAGGAAGTCTCTAGTTTTTCACTGTTAAGGACTAAGTTTAAGAGCAGGGCTCTGTCTCTATGCTCCAGACAGAACTGTTGATATCAATTCTGCCCTTACTGTCTTTTATTACTTCTGTCCTCTTAAAGCAATTTTATTTACTCTGTTTTGTGGACTGAGATCTCTTTATCCCACTATTTTTTTTGTGATGCTCTTCTGTAGGCAGTAGAAGAGATTCATTTTCATTTTTGCACTCTGCCAGCATATTCTACCCGTACATATGATGTGACATCTCAGCATAGTTTCAATTCATGTAGTAATAACATACCACACTGAAAGCAGTGGAAACATAACCTTTAAATTATTTTTGTTTCATGTCAACAAACAAATTACTTTATTAACTCTGTAGTTTTCATTCTACAATCTGTAAAAATTAATTCAAGAGACTGTAAATTTGATTTAGATTGCTAGTACATGGTAGTAAAAAAGAACAGAACTTTCAAACAACTTTCATTGTAACTAAAAAAAAAAACAACCAAAAAAGCCTTCTGCTACATTGCAGTCCGTAATGGCCACCCCATTAGTTACTCTAGATTGTCTGCTGGCTTTTAGTGCTCACTTCCAGTTATAATGGGCACTTGTGTACCAAAAGAATGTCATTAATTTTTTGCCCAGAGTACATGCAGAGTTAATCAACAGGCCATTTAGGGGACCACAAATTGCAATTCCTGCAGATACAGCCACCTCAGAGTGTGATAAATGGAGGGAAATGTTAGAGGAATAGTACTTCAGAAGCAATCAATAGGAGAGAAAAATTTCTCATTCTCTCTGCACTGAGATCATGGCTTCTCCTTACCTCAGCGTATGTCATGCCTAGATAGATACATAATCAGAGATGACAATCAATAAGCTGTTCCGATGTTCAGTTACATAAAATGATATTTTTAATCTGGATTTGTACTATTCCATCATCTTCCCTCTGAATCATCTGCATATCTGAAATAAAAAATATGAGGCCACCTTTCTTAGCTATCTGCTACATGAAAATTTAGCTTTCTGTTACTCCATATAATTCACTTGAAAGTGCCAGAGAGAAAGAAGTGTCTGTGGGAAATCTATGGGGGGGCACTCAAATTCATCCAGTTCAGACATTCTACTCAATCAATGGATTAGAGTAGTAGTTATATGTCTAGCTCTTTTTCTGGATCAACAGCACAAGGCAGACACTTTGCTGCCTGGAGTCTGGTGTCCTGATTTTTCTTGCTGAAGGAGCACGGCGTTATGGTGGTGGGTTTTAACATACTAGGGTTATAGAGCCACAAGAAGAGCAGACAAATTGGATCCTGGGGTTCACACTGACATGGGCATGTCTGGATGAGTTGGTGAGGTGTTTGATCCCTGCTCCCAGGACCTGCACTGCCTTTTTTACCTGATGAATGTATGAAACCCCATTTCAGGAAGGCAGGTTCAAAGCATCTTGCCGTCTCTAAGAGCAGATTTGTGGCACCAAATCATGAGTGTACTTGAATTGGGCTCTCACTTACCAGTTCTCCAGCTGGTCTTGTATTTCCCTCATGTCTGCATGCAGTGTGGCTCCAGTTGACAGTTCTGAACACTATTCTGCCAACAGGCAAATGGACTAAAGTGGGTCTTACCCAATTGTGTCACTGAAAACTTCTGAGTTTCATACTCAGAAATTAAATCTTCTGTGTCCTGACCTCAGACATGCCTGATCTAATGTGGACAGCTATACTTAGTTTTCTGGAGACCCTTAGCTAATACCTAAAAGCCCCAAAGATAGAAACCCTGGAGACCAGACCTTCTAGATGGTACTCTAGATTGGATACGTCAGGATGTAACACTCTTAGACATAAACCACAATTTATCCAGGAAGTAAGGAGATTGAGGGCTTGTTTATCAAATAGGGTTAATAGTAATGTTTTTTTTATAAACTCAGTAAATTAAATTAAGGGAGAAATGAAGATATGAAAAAGCTGAAGTCAAGCACCAGTGGGGCCAGCAGCTTCCTGGGTGGGTTCCAGAAGCAGTGGGTGTTCCATGTGGCAATGGGCCACAAAGAGGATTAACATTCGAGGCAATCATAACGCCTAGATAAGTGAGCACAGTTACCAAAGATTCTACAGATTCATAGCAGGTGAAGATGTAGTTTATCAGAAAATAGCAAAATTACCTCCTATGACTCAAAAAATCATATAATTATTTGGGCTGAAATAGCCCCTTACAGATCATTTAGTTCCAGTACCCTGCTGTAGGGAGGGACACTTTCCACTAGACCAGGCTGTTCAGAGCCCCATCGAGCCTGACCTTGAACATTTCCAGGGATGGAGAAACCACAATTTCTTGAACAGCCTATTTCAGTGCCTCACAACTCACAGTATATAATTTCTCCCTAATAATTCAAGCCTTTCCTTTTTCAGTTTGAAGCCATTCTTCCTTATCCTGTCACTACATGCCCTTGTAACAAGTCCTTGTCCAGCTCTCCTAGGACACCCCTTAGGTAGCTGAAGGTGCTTTAAGGTGTCCAAGCCTTCTTTGCTATTAAGGTGCTCAAATGAACAGGGTTTCCTAAAGTCAGAGAGATGTGTAGAGAGGGACTCTCAACACAGACAAGCCTTTAAAGAAATGTTTACATTGAGTGAAATCCTGAATTCACAACAAACTCTCATTGACATACAGGCGAGATAATTTTACAGAAATTAATTTATCTGAGTTAGAGTGGGATTTTCATCTAACATCTATCTCTATTACAGTGCTTCTTATTACCATATCTGTTAGAACCCCAAGATTTTATAATCTTATTTCTCCAAGGAAAACAATTCTCAAGGTCTGGAGTATTTTACATGTATTAACATTCTTACTTGATGCATTTCTTTGTAGGTGAAGAGGTCTTTACTCATTTCCTTGTTTTTGCAAATACTGAATGTCTGGTAGTTTCTAATGAAATTCATGAGATATTTTCTGTTTACCAGCTTTACAAAATAAGGCTAGAATCTTACTTAATCTGCTTAAGTTTTGTATTTCAAAGTCAGGTTATATGTCTGTGTAACAAACGTTTGTACCATTCAGCACAGTTCTAGGTTTCTTTTTAATTAATGTCATTATTTAATTTTAAGCAATTCCTTCCCTTTCTAAAAATTTTCTAATTTTATCAATACTTACAGTCAGCACAAGCTTCAACACAAATGGTAATAAAATAAAATATTACCTTTCACAAAACAAAGTAGTTACAGCAGTTCTCCTAAAGTTATTATTGTATTCCATCATATTTATGAAGATGCAATACACTTATGAAATATAATACAAACAAAAAGGCAGTTAGCAACAAAGCAAAATAGCTCATTTTATGCTTAGCATGACAGTTTCATTACTGCCCTACACAAATTTCATGGTTGTAATAAGATCTGTAGTAAATGTGAGCTATTTTGAGACTGAAAACACAGCATGCCTGACTTCTGTGTAGCTCTGCAAGTTTTGGTTTTATGAATCATAATATCTTAACTTGAAATTTGGATTAAAATAAGGCTAAAATTATAAAAAGGAATTGTGGGACTCTAGTGAATCTCATTTAGGCATCCTAAATGCCTGATTCTTAAGATTAGAATCAGTCCTTTTAAATAAGTTGGAGAGAGGGAGAGAGGGAGGAAGGAGTGAGAGAGGTATTTCTGAAGGGTTCAAAGAGAGATTTGGTCTTTCCAAGTTTAGGCATTAAGGTGAGATGCAGTGGTTCCTACTCCAACCAGTCAGGCACTATAACTGAGCACCTTACTGCTGTGCAGCTGGCAGTGGCTTTTTTTACATAACTGCTGTGTTTATGGAAAATCAGACAGGGTCAATCAGTTGAATGGAGGCAACCCATCCTCATATTAAAAAAAAAAAAACCCTGAAATATATATTAGATTTTCCTATGAGGTCTTTATGTGTTGTAGCCTTTTACAAGTCGCAGCAAATGGAGAACCCATAATGGTTCAGTGAAAACCTTTCCAGCACTTTTCTGTCTGACTATAAAAACATATTGTCTTCTACATAAGGCTATATATATGTAAGGTTATGGAACCCTATAAAATATTAAAGTTGTTCCATTATTGTCTATCCATAATATATGTGTACATGCATATATTCTCTGTTGGGACTAAGCAGAAAGTGTATGGTCTTGCTTACAGTGATTATTTATCAATTTCAAATTGTGGTTACTTTCTGAAAGAACCATTATTTCTTTCTAATGGGAAATACGGTGATTTGGTTTCCTTGTTCTTAGCTACAAGTCTGTGGGAATCAAAACTGTAATCCTATATTTATAAATTAAACAAGATGTAAATACTTCCTGTTACACGCTGGTGAAGTTTTAGGCTAAATGCTATTGTAACCCATGACATGTGAAACTCTTGTGAAATGTCTGCTGGCATACTTTAGGAGTTAGTCTGGACAAAATACAGATGCAGAGATGAGGCAGTTTCGATATGGCCACCTTTTGGAAAGACAGGCAATGGAAATGTACAGTGTACAGTTACAGTGCCAGCTGGCTTACATGTCAGAGCAGTACCCTGTGCAGTATCAGCTCTTTAGCTATCTGATATGTTTTGCCTTTTTGGGGAGTGGGAGTATTTGAAAACCCTAACCCAGATGTCAGTGCCCTGGATTTGGACTCCTTGGAGATAAATTCACACTCATATAAGTTTCTCTTTTTTTAAATAAAGTTGATTAAAGTCACTTAACTTTTCTTGTGCCATAGGCCTTTCATTATAAAATGGGGTTTTATTCCCTTACTTGACATCTCTGTATCTCTCAAGACAGGTATCCATTACTGAAAAGAGGAAGCCCTGTGAGCATCCACTTGTATAATGAGGCAGGATATTTTTCAAGGTACAAATTTATCAGAAGACTGCAACAGAGGGAATTCCATTCTCTTCTCTGGGGCAATTTTAGTAGTTGTTGCTTGAATAAAAATTAGAGTCCAAAAATAACTAAGGCTTCATTATGGATGATTAACCTGCTATATCTTAAAAAAAAAAAAAGGCAGACAAGGTTTCACACAGAAATAATTGTAATTCAAAGTGGTGAAGTGAAAAACATTCTAAAGGAAAACTTACAGCTCTGGGAGAAAACTCTTGTTCCCCTTACACTGCAATACCCCTTATGATTTCTAACTGTAAAACCAATGGGACTCTGTGTGCTGAATTATTCTTCTTTTCTCATTAAGTTTGAATTTTAATAGAGTTTTTTTTTTCTCCTGTTCTTTTATTGAGGGAATTATTTGGAGTTGGGAATACATCTGGGATTCATTTGGGAGTACAAGCCCACCAAACCAGAAAAGTTTGCAAACTTTTCACAAGCATTTGTGAACAGAAGCCACCCAACATCTGCCTATGTGATACTCATTGTGACTGCAGCATCACACAGGTCAGTGATAAACTTTAAACCTCACAAAGCCATCAGCAATGGCAAAATCATATTTCAATCTACCTCAGCTAATCCACCTAGAGATTTCCAGCACCTCCTGAGTTTGAGCATGGTATGTAATGGAAAGGTTAGAACGTATGCAACTCACATTGCTGAGAGCCTCTGGGAAAGAATCAAGGGACAAAAAAACAATGTGGATGTCATCGTGGGAGCCTACTATATACTTCCTAGCCAGGGAAATCATGACAATTAATTATTTGAGGCACTAAGAGACACTTCTGAGTCACTGCCCTTGTACAGCTGGCACAGCAGGCCAGGAGACTCCTAAAAAACCTAAATGAAAACTTTATGAAACAGGTCCTGAAGAAAAAGAAAGGTGACATCCTTGTTCTGCTGCTTGTCCACAGAGTGAAGACTGGAAGTTGTCTTGGCCACATAGGATCAAGTTTAAAGTCTGTGTTGACAGGCGAAAAAGTGTCAGCAAAACCTCAATTCTGGACATAAATAAAGAGTTCAGGCTGCTCAAAGAAATAGTGATTAAGAACTCCTGGAAAAATGTTTTTGCAGGTGCTAGGGTCCATCAGTTTGGATCACTTTTAAAACATCAACATCTACGAGCACAGGAACAGCAACTCCAAAATGTCAGAAGCCAAGCAGGTGAAGCTTGGGGATCTTCCCTTGGAAATAAGGCTAAAAAGAAAGTACATGCCCAGTGGGAGCAAGGTCAGGGGAAGAATATCGAGTTGCTGCTTGCCACTGCAAGGAGAAAATTTGTACAGCCAAAGTTCAGCTGGAGTTGAAGCTGGCCAGAAATGTGGGGGACAATAAAAAGAGTTTTTCAAAATTCATTAATGGCAAAAGTCTGTGTAGAAATAACATTGTCCTGTTACTGGATTAGGATGGTCACCTCAAAAACAGGGACAGAGATGAGGCAGAGATTTTTAATGCATTCTTTGCCTCTTACTTCAACACAGATGACAGACCAAGAGGGTTTTAGTGCCCTGAGTTGGAGGACCATGACTGGCAATGATTAATCCTGGGTGACCCTGATTGTGTGGGATTTGCTGCTCCATCTGGATCCCTACAAATCTATGGAGCCTGATGGGATTAATCTTAGAATCTTCAAGGGCCAGGCTTGCAAAACCTCTTTCAATGATTATTGAGAAATCCTGGGAATCTGGAGAGGTCCCAGATGACTGGAAGCTGGCAAACATTGTCCTGATTTTCAAGAAGGGCAAGAAGGAGGATCCCAGAAACTACAGGTCTGTCCATTACACTTCAGTGCCTGGTAAAGCTACAGAGAAAATTATTATGGATATATTGAAAAACACATGGAGAACAATGCAACCATTGGTCACAGCCAGCACAGCTTCAGAGTGAAAAGTCCATTTTATCAAACCTGACTTCCTTTTATGACAAGGTAACTCCCCCCTAGCTGATCACAGGAAGCCAGTTAATGTAACAGATTTGGATTTCAGTAAAGCTTTTGATAATTTCTCCCATAGTATCCTTCTGGATAAAATGCCCAGCTTAGAGCTGGATAAACACTGAATAATCTGTATTTGCCACTAAAGTGAGGCACAACACCATTCTTTAAAGATTTAAGGGGAAGTTTCCATCAGCAGTTCAGTGTAAACTATTTACTTATTATAACTAAATACAGAACCCTTCCGAGCTTCAAATACACTGGCAACAAACCTCCCTTGGCTGCAGGGAACTCAGTATCCATTTGGGATGAATTTGGTTCTAGGAGTTTAAAGCTTGAAGGAAAATCTAAAGGAACCAAGGGAAATCAAGAATATTGAATGAATTCCTGATGCATATGTATTCTTTTATTGAATTATCTCCTCCAGGGTTTATTATGGATGCATAATTTTTTGTTTGAAAACTTTGCTCAGGATTTATTTTTTTAAAGACAGAGCCCTACCATGAAGGATTATAAAATTATCTTCTATATTAACCTGCTGTTTAGATGGACAGTTCAGCCAAGATTGTAAGATAGTTGGGGAGTAGTCACCTCTACCCACTGAATTTGAAATGCTTTTGGCTTCAGTGGTTATGGGTGCCTCAGGCTGTAAGATGTTCTGCCACATTCACATACATCTCACATCTCTCCTTGCAGGCTTGTATTCTTGAGGGATGTTAGGAGATAACAACAACCCAGCAACAAGTCCTACCAGTAGCACCCAAAAATCTGCTGCTGACAGTTGGCATGACCAACTAATCAATCTCAAAATTAGGTCAGCCGTGTTTTTACCAAATAAACAAAACACAATTACATCACTACAACAGAGAAAGTCAGCCTGTGAGCCTTTCATAAAAGACCATTAAAAATATATATTTTAAATGTTAATTTTCCAGTAAATGCCCTGGGCTCCTACACAAACACTTCAATACATGAAAAAAAGAATGAAAGAAAATATATTGCTCATAAATCTGTCTTGCTGAATGGATTTAAAAGTGCCAAAAATGAAATATGTGTCTTTAAGACAGAGTGTAATTAGCACCCAATACTGCGAATGTTGCTGACACCAGATGTTGTTCTATTTAACATGGCTCATCATACCTAAGCTTTTCCCACTAACTTGCAAGGACCCTATCTAATTAATAACCCTATCTAAGCTGACTGAGCTTTTAATTAAAGCCAAACCAGTGCTTGCAAGGAATTGGTCTAAAAAAGTGTTCAATCAAACAAGTTACTGCTTTGGTGACCTTTGGGGAGTATTGTCTCCAAGTTGTTATTTAGGAGACCAGAGACACATTTTGGCTGTGACTAGTAGATGCTTTATTAATATAGATAAAATAATCACAACCTACTTTCAAAATCATCAATAAGGATAAGATAGCCTAATAATTTTACTGTATCCACTACAAGGTAGAAACTAGCTGTTCATGATTTGGATAGGTGCACTCTTTCCTGGGTGAAAAACCAGAGAGTGTGGTGAGTACAGTTAAAACCACTTGGTGGCAGGCCATTAATGGTATTCCCTGGGGCTCGGAATTGGAGCTGGTCCTATTTAACATCTTTATCAATGATTTGGATGAAAACTCAGTAAGTTTGCAGCTGGCAGACAGTTAGCTGGGAGTGTCAATCTGCTGGAGGGTAGGAACACTCTGCAGAAGGATCTGGACAGGCTGGATCAATGGGATGAGGAAAACTGTTTGAGATTCAAAAAGGTGAATTGCTGGGTCCTGCTCTTCAGTCACAACCCCAGGCAGCTCTGCAGGCTGGGGACAGAGTGTCTGGAAATCTGCCCTGCAGAAAGGGACTTGTGGATCCTGGTTGAGAACTGGTTGAACATGACCCAGCAAATGTGCCCAGGTGGCCAAGAAGGCCAATGGCATCCAGGCCTGTATCAAGAATAATGTTACCAACAGGACTGGGGAAGTGATTGTCCCTCTGGACTCAGCACTTAAATCCTGTATTGTTTTGGGCCCTTCACTATGAAAAGAATATTGAAATTCTGGAGCATGTCCAGAGAAGGGCAATGCAGCTGGTGAAAATAAGTCCTGTGAGGAATGGATGAGGGAGCTTGGGTTGTCTAGCCTGGAGAGAAGGAGGCACAAGGGGGGACCTCACTGCTCTCTACAACTATCCGAAAGGAGGCTGTAGTGAGGTGGGGATCAGTCTCTTCTGTCATGTCTCAAGTATAAGGATGAGACAAAATGGCCTTAAGTCATACATGGGGAGGTTCAGATTAGATATAAGGGGAAAAAAATCACTAAAAGAGTGATTAGGCACTGGAGTCAGTTACCCAGAGAGTTGATGAAGTCACAATCTCTAGAAGTGTTCAAGAAGTGTCTGAGTGTGGCATTTGGGAATATCTTTTAGGGATGATTATGGTGGTGCTGCATTGATGGTTGGACTAGATGATTTGAAGGCCTCTTCCAAACTTGATGATTCTCTGATTCTGTGATTCTCCATTTTATTTTTTAGCACTGCTGTAGACCCTTGAATATACTTTTTTTTTGTATCCAGACTTCATCTCTCTCACCCAGCATCTACCTGGAGTGCAGCAGTCCTTTCCATGCCTGTTTTCACATCATCTGCCTGGCTAACAATCACTTTTTCATTGATAATTCCTTCCCAGCTGCATAGTCCATTTCTTCCTCCATCCTAGCACATAGTCCCTTCTCTATCTTCAATGATTTTACCAGTGTTTCCAGCTATTTGTACCCTGTACTTTCTACAGTATGTTTGCAAGAGGGAGGGCTAAATTAGAAGTCTTCAGTGTTTCCACCTAAACACAGGAAAGGCTGACTGCTAGTAAAAGAATCTGCTTTCCATTTGAGTGCCCTGAGCAGCATCTATGTAGCACAGTATGCACTAGTCCTGATAAAAGTGAGGAATATCTTGTTAACTTAGTGGAGAGCATCTTAATTGAATCTAAAATTTTATGGAGACCATGTTTTAAAATTTAGAAATTTGACCAAATATGATTAGCTTTAAAGACATGAATCACATTTTTGAATTCTAAAAATTATCTACCTGTTTTTTATCAAGGCCCCGTTGCTTAAAGGCGTCAGCATTTTAAAAAGAAATGGGAATATTTTCTGCCAAGATCCTGACCATATTATTGAATAAGCATTGCAATAAATATAGAAATTAAACAGTTCCTTTGTATGCCAATACTTTATTATTTATCACAGATTAACAGATGCTATAAATCCTGGGTAGACTTCTAGGACTATCATTTCCATCAACCAGTTTCACTCCTTTTAGAAGCAGCATGTGATCATCCCTGCATTCATGAGCACTGGCCTAGTATCTAATACTGGGGAAAAAATGAGTATTAGTCCTTTATAGAAAAACACCTTAGAAGGAAAACATTGCAAAAAAAAACGTTTATTGAGCTTACATTGTGAATATTATACTATTTGTTCTGTGTCTCAAGAAAAGTTTAAAAAGCTAAGCATCTGTATAACATGAACATGGGCTTAAAATAAAGCAATTAAGCCAGATCCAAGCTCCTGCAGAAAAAATAAATTAAAACCAGTTTGAAATTAAAGATTAATGGCATACTGCTTGTATTTGTATGAATTTATACATCCCTTTCACAGTCTAATTCAGTTATTTTCAGTCTACTTTGAATTTTACCAAATGGTTTTGTTTTTGCCTCCATGCTTGCACTCCTCAAATGTTGTACAAAAATTCATAATCCTGATGTAACCTAAGATAACACTAGGGACTCATACCATGTCAAACCTGATATACCTGATAACATTTCCCATTGAATGAGAGCCCCTCATGCCACAGAAATTTAACTAAGTCTATGAAACACATAAATTATTGTAACAGAAAAGACAAAAAGATGAGAGATGGAGGAGAGAAGGTACAGTCCACATAAGATAAGAGACACAAATTTTGATGTCCATCCTGGAGATTTAATATGTGTACCACTTTGCTAACAAAGCCATTTTCATTGCATGCTAGAAATAAAGGGAATTGCAAGGGCCCTTAGTTGTATACTCAAAAATGTGGTGTAATATTTATTAAGCAATTATACCACAAATCTGTACTTTCCTCTTTAGATCAGTTCCTAAATGCAAAGTTTTGCCACCTTTACCTACCCTAATAATATTCAGTCCTCTCTAGGAAGAACATGAATTCTAATGAAACACTTAAAAAAACCCAATGAACAAATCATTGAGTTAATCCCCCTTGATAATGCATGTGCTGAAAAACTTAATTCCTAATTTCCATTGACACACACACAAAAATGAAATTTTCTTTTCATTAAAACTAAAATAGCAGATGTGAGGTGTTTTTATTAAAATTGATGGCAAGCAATAAGTCTTTAAAAGCTTCTAATGCTATATATGGTATGCAAGGTATGAGCAAATCATCCCCATGGGACTGAGCTGTGATGCTAGTTTACCAGTGATTGTTAGTGATTAAGGTTTTATTTTCTCCATTATATTAAAAAGTGAGACAGGAAATAGCAGCAGATACACAACAGCTCAGGTCTTATTATCATATTCTTTATTCATAAAACCTACTGAATGTCATTGACAGTCATAAATATCCAGAGGCAAGTGTAAAAGTAGAAAGGGAAAAATCTTAACTTTCAAATTATCTAAAGAATACAGTAGAACAAACAGTTCATTTAGTTTTTGTTCGTTCTGTTCATGCTGAATATTAAGCTTTCCTATTAGGCAGACACCAAATCCTCTCATCAAAAGAAAAACTAAAATACATATTTGCACTAGGGTATATGAATAAATCCATATAAAAATCAATCACAGAATCAATCATAGAATCATACAGCTCTAGCTTGAAACAGATCTCAAGGAAATAAATAGAGCTCCACAAAAAACCAAAACAAACCCATTTTACCAACATTGTACAGGGACTTGAAAGTCTAATTTGAACTTCAGCATGTTTGTATACAGGATATATTAATAAATAGAAAGATTGATGCTAGAGAAAATGTAAATTTATATTTAAAAGGATTCAAGTGTTGTAACAGCCCTCAAAATCTTCCCTGGGCATATCCTACCTATTATTTTACCACAATATTCACTGCTATTTAAATTTTAATTTTCTTACATTTTATGATACAGAAAACCAACTTTGGTGCTTTGAACCTTATGTAACCATCAGGCTATTGTCTGTTCTGGGCATTTCACATAAACTGAAGGTTATAGATATACATACTTGAGCAGTACCATATTGCTTTGAACAAATCAAGACTTAAAATATGAAGGAGCAGAGCTCCACTTCCTAGCTAAAGATATGGCAAATGTGGTAGGGGGAAAAGGTATAAAACAAAGCATTTAGAAGAGTATGTGGAATAAAACCATCCCAATTCCCCTCCATTTTTATGTAAAATTTTTATTTCAGGGTAATATAATCAAGATGACGGAGTTGGCTAGTGGCAGGGTTCTCAAAGAACTCCAGATTCTTGATTTCCACTCGATTTCCTCCACGTTGGAACATATCGCATCTTCTTCAGAAGAGTAATTGTATCATGGGGAAGCAGAACTCCAGAGGCAGAACTTTCTGTCACTTCAGCAAGATTCTTCACACCTCACATTCTGATGAGCAAATCAGCATAAAGAAACATAAATTGAACATAAAATACATGCCAGCTCATTCTTTCCTACCTAGAAATATGCCCTAATATTTGAAATGAGGGTTTACTGAAATGAAGTGTAAAATACAAACAGATCCCCATGTCTGTGGCAAATTGAATCCTTACTTTTTTATTCCATAATGGTCATAAAAATACTTTCAAGAATCTTTAGAAACATGTTTTAAATTATTCCCTTAAGCCTACTCAGATCTGCCTTATGATGAATGTGGGAGGTTGAGTGAGAGCAGTTTATATGCTGAGGAGCAGGAAAAACAAAATGACAAAGGACAGATTTAATAATAGGAAAGAGGGTGTTAGTTGCACATTCTCATGGTTTCTTTTCCCTATGTATGTCTTATGGCCCTGTTCTCATTTCCTTACACTATAGCCAAACAGACTTTTTTTGCTATGAAAGAAGACTACAATAATTTGTATTGTCTTTTGTGCCTTTTCTGGTGTCTTTATCTCTTAGAATGTCAGTTACAGGCAAAGCACTTTAGTAATCACAGGTTTTTTTAAGATTTGTCATCTGAGTTCTACATCTGAATAAATTCAATAACTGTAGTATAAAATATAATTATTGTGATGCCTTGGGCATCAAGGTTAATTTTGCTTATATCCTGAAACTTTTATATTCCCCTAATCATTTCCTTGGTCAATATAATTTTCAAAAGCATACTTGTCTTCATTGAATGCTTCTACCTACAGAATGATTTCACATTAAATTGAAGTACAAAATTTTTATAGACTCTGTAAAAGTTCTTAAAAAAATAACTTAAAAGACAATAATTATTTCAAACAAGTAACAAGCAATTCACTGAGTAAATGTGCTCAAGCGTTTATATTAGCATGGCTTGACTGGTTCCACCACACCTTCTCAAAACACCGCAGCTGCTTGTGAGGACAGATGTGATCTAGGAAAAGACCAGAACTTCAGAAAACCTACACCAAGGGTACATCTCACATGCTGCCAGAATCACAGAGGTAAACATCAGGACATCTGAGGGATGGTGTATTAGCCAGCTCAGAATCCAGCCTCATTGACTGCTGTCCAACGGGGATAACACACAGACCTCTTCATACCACTGAGCATTAATTAGGCTGCTACCAGTCTTCTTTGTGCTACCAGTTATAAATATTAATAACATTGTATGTTTTATTCATTTCTCTAAGTGGCAACTTTAGGATTCTTCCCATTTTACACAGGCCTCTATAATATGTCTCACTGAAATGAAAAAAAAATCAAGGTAAAATGATTTCTACCTTTATCATGAAGGTAAAAAGGAGTCACCTGTTACTGTCACTGCACTGGTAATGCATTCTATCTTCTGAGAGAAGATTCCTGCTGTTTAACTGCTACACGTTCTTCACATCTCTTTGTTCATCATATAAAGACCAGGTCACCTTTTTGATTTTCAATGCAATTACTCTCCAGTCAGTCCCAATTTCCCCAACACTGTCTCAATCCTGCGTGGTCCTTTTTAATTCAGGGACACAGATTGCATACAGATTGCCTGTGCCTTTCTTTACTGTGAGACAATCTCATATAGTGGCCAATACCACAGCTTATAACCAGAACAAAGCAACTTATGGCCTCTCACTTACATATTATAATTCCTACTCATAAAAATAGCATTCATGTCTGACATCTGCTTTGCACCTCTAGGATTAAATTCTTCTGAAAAAAGGTCATTTACCTACTTAAAATGCTTTCTTTGGATGGCACAAGACATCCACTCCAGATCATGTTCTCTTCAGTTATTGCCAAAAAAATTTAAAGCAGCAAGTTGAGCTTTAAACATACACTTCTTGGATGTTTAAGATGGAAGCAATGGATTTCATTCAAGTTGTCTGAATTTACATTCTTGTAACAGAAGGTTGCACTGAAGAACTGATATTTCATTTCTGCTTCAACTGTACTCATAGACCACAGATTTAGAGCAAATTAATTATTTTTATTTTGTTTCATGTTTTCTTTTGGAGATAAACTCATTTAAAGATTTAGTCTTGACAGCACAGAAATCTGCAGCTCCTTCTACAGGAGATTTGAACCGCAGAATAACAGGAGAAAATACTTGCAGAAAAAGAGAGACATATCTCCAAAGCTAGGAAGAAAAATACTCAGGGGTAGGAAAATTCATGTTTTCTCATAGAAAAGTATTTTTTGTTTCTTTCAAGATGGGCTGCTGGCTGCAAGGGTCTAGTAAAAGGAAATTAACTAATAGGTAGGTAACTATGACCCTGGATACAAGAGTGGGCCAGAAGCAGGATTCTGAAGAGTGTTACAATACACTAAAGATATAAGCAAAAGCCAGAAATGACACCAAAGAATGAAGTGAGTCTTTTTTTTTGCTGAACCTTTCCTACACTGTATTCTCAAACCATCAAGCAAAGTCAGGAATGCATTACATGAAACATCCAGAAATGAAACACAAGAGGGAATCTGCAATCAACTACATGTGATTTCAAATGCCTTGCTTGGGAAAGAAATAATTACTAGGCAATTTGAATTAATCTGGATTTAGTTGAAATTTCATCAGAATTAGCTGGAATAAAAGCAAGCCAGTCTTAATCAAGATGCTGAATATATATTCTGGCTACATCTACTTTGCTTTATGACTGGCCAACTGGGCAATGATCCTGTTATTACAAATATTCCTGAACCACTTATAGGATGTTCTCTCTTGGCAAGCCAAGAACATCATCCATGGTTACAAGAGATACTACATTCTTAAAGTGAACAAAGTTTTGGATGTTCAAAAAATCAAGACAATGAGGAAGGGTAGAAACACTTGAGGATTCCCTAATCTAGATACTTTATGCTTCTGTGATGAGAATGTTATTCAGAACATGGTAACGAACATGTTATTCAGTGGCAGTTGTCTCAGAGGTATTTCTAGAATAACATAAACTATTTCATGTGGCTTAAATATAGGAAAATATCCTCAGATAAAAGGATTATATTTCATACAAACTTTAATGGAAAGACCTCAACTGTGAAGTCTCATAAAAACTAATCAAGGAGAAATTACTCCAGAAAATAGTTGCTAAGATTTTGTGTTGGAATAAAGAAAGATAGGGAAAACTGTGAGCAACTGCTCATGATGCCAAAGTCAGAAAACAATCCAATTCTCCTCAAGCATTGACTAAATTTGCAGAAGTCAATGGCATTACTCATGTAGTTACTCACCTCTACATGACTAAGACAATGAAAATCCACCCCAGACAATGAGTATACTCAATGGTATAATTCTACTTGTGCTTCACACTTCTTTAGTGAAATGTCATCCTTTTTTCCTGGGAAAATCTTTCCCTTACCAAAACAACTCTACGATTTGGTGCTCATCCAAAATTTAAAGCCTATAGACAGCTAAAGATACCAAGAAGATCCATTTAGTTTCTCATGTCATCCCACCACTGCCAACACTCAATCCCCAGCCACAGTCCTGGTAATGTCAAAGGTAAAACTGAGACAAATCCAAGGAAGAGTCAGAAATACCATTTTTTTATAGACTCAGAACAGGTCTCAGCCCAAATTTTCAATGAAAACATGAAAACAAACAAACACAAAAACATGAAAAGAAAAGAAAAGAAAAGAAAAGAAAAGAAAAGAAAAGAAAAGAAAAGAAAAGAAAAGAAAAGAAAAGAAAAGAAAAGAAAAG
>PYHW01010409.1:11847299-11863258 GCA_013186435.1 Turdus rufiventris | reverse complement strand
AAAAGAAAAGAAAAGAAAAGAAAAGAAAAGAAAAGAAAAGAAAAGAAAAGAAAAGAAAAGAAAAGAAAAGAAAAGAAAAAAGAGAAAAAAGAAAAGAAAAGAAAAGAAAAGAAAAGAAAAGAAAAGAAAAAAAACAAACCAAAAACCAAAACCAAACTCTTAAAAAAAAACCCCAAAAACTAAAAAACTATCCCAAAAAACAGAACAACACACCAAAAAGATCAAACAAACAAGCAAAACAAACAAACAAAACAAACCCTACAACAAACCTCATCACAACCAAGAAACAGCAGCTGAATTGTTTCTCATTCTGAGATATGTGTAGATATATATAAAAAATATTCTATTTCTGAAATTTGCAGCATTATAGACTGAAGGAAAATGCTCAGGCTCATGCTATGGCCTATAGAAAGGAGGCAGATCTTCCCAAAATCTTGTTTTAGGTAATGTTTGGAAGGATTAACTGGAAATGTGGCAGCATTATTGCAGAGAGATGGGCACACATTTGAGATGCACAGTTTATTCTGCCTTTGTTTACTAGATTCCCTGTGAAGCAAAAATTGGCACAAGGAAGACACATTGCTCTGATAATTTTAATTAAAGTTTGTAATGCATCAGTGGATACCTAAACCCAAATATCAAGCTCATCAGCTGTTCTACCACTACTCCTTCCCCTGAAACACACCCAGCATATGAAATGGAACGAGCTTAAGATCTAACCATAAACCTTCATCAGCTATAGAGCTGATTTCAGCTTTTTTTTATGGGTTCGACCATATCCAGGGGCCCCTCTGTCATATGCTATTGGGAGCAGAAAAGGTTAGGCTCAATCTGTCTGGGAGTCCCTTCAAATATACACGATGGGAAGAGAACTTTCCCAGAGCCAAGCACTTTATTCTTGTCTCCTGGCAACTGACATAGAATTTCCTTGAATAAATGACTAATCAAATTGTACACAGAAACTCCTGCTTGGCAAAATATTTCATAAAGAGCAGACATATCTAAATGTCATAGCAAATGTTGCCATAATCACAAGTGGTTTATGGTTAATGCCATGAGAAGTGCCAGAACCCCAGGATTTATGAAAGATAACACACATGCTCAGGATTATATATCTTTCTCACTTTTCTTATGTTCCTCCTTAACTCCACATGTTTCTCACATCCCTTAAACTTGAAGGCATGCTACCCATTCCCTGATGACAGTCTCTCAGATTGCCAAATGAAAAATGCATGTTTAATTCATTCTCTAGGGTTGTAACCACCAGGACACTGTGTGCCACCCCAACCTCTGTGAATGAGCATGCAAAATCAGCTCCTAATGGTTGCCTTTGTAATGTCTATATAATATGCATGCACATGTGCACTATCCTCTCTTTCCCATCAGGATTTATTCCATGGATGGTCCAGTTGCAGGCTGGGAACAAGAGAAAAATCAACTGAAAACTTATTTACAGAAAAAAATAATTTTTATATGAAAGAAAACAAGTAGGAATTCTCTTCCCTGCATATCTAAATCCATAAAACACTGGAAAGAACACAGTGAAAAAATACCAAACTAAATACTGAAGAATTTTGTTGACATCAAAAATTACAATTTGTTCTTCCTTAAAACAATTAGGCATCTTCCTGCCAACATGATAAAATCTGGTTCATCACTGGTATGAAAAACAAGGGTTCCATAATGCTTTACACAGAAGTTGAAACTATGAATAAGGTCAATATAAAATTATAAACTCTTACACTTCCACTCTGTACTTTTCCTTTTACGCTAGCCATTAAAGCTGATGCCATCATTTTGATACCCTCTGATTTCCCAGCACTGTGTCTGACTGTGATTGTGTTATAAGTGAGTGTTGGAGATCTTAAAAAATCAGCAGCAATGCTACCAACAAAAGCCAGATTTAATATTAGGCATGACAAAGTGTTTTGGAAAAATTCTCTTTACTATTTACAGGACTGTTAAGACACACCAAGGAAAAACAAGCAATAACAAAAACAACAACAACAACAAAATCCAAGCAATCAAAACAGAAATTAACTGGGAATTATTTAGGGTGTGTGTATATGTGTGTATGTGTTTAGGTGCATGTTAAAAAGGACAAGGATAAGGATACAAAGGAATACAGCCTAAAAGTTTACCAGCACTCAAACTTAACAGTACTTTAATGTAAGTTATACCTTAAATCTAACAATTTAACAAAGGAACAACACTTTTGTCTAACTTAACCCGAATTTCTAGCTTAACATTATCAATTTAACAGAGAATTAACCCCAACAGCATTTAACCTAACTTAAAACGTCAAAGTTATACTTAGTAACTTAGCTAATGAACAACACTTAGCAGCATTTAAGGCATAAGTCACAAGCCTACAGGCCTAACTTGCTTTGACATGTAAGGTAATTAATAAAGCAGCATTTCTCCCAGATTTGCTCTAGCAAATGCACAAGTGTATGCACCCAGACATAAAGAGTCAGTGCAAGCAAGGTTCCTGTGAAAAACTCCCCCCAGAGACCAGCAAAATACTCACTTTGGATGCCTTTGCATCTCCCAGTGGATGAAGGGTCAGACCTGAGGAGTGAGGGCATCAGCCCAGGAGTCAGCATCATTCAGCCATCCTCCAAGTACAGCAAACATGGTGCTGGCTGCCTCTGAGAGGCCTCACTCAGAGGAAGGCTGCTGGCCACAGCCTGCTGTGACCCAGGAGAGCTCCAAGGGTCTCATTTTGGACTGCTGTGCTTATAGGGTCTCACAGAAGTGTCTTTAGTCATAACGATGCTTCATCCTGGCTGCAGTTGGGGTTGGCTTCTTTGGAAGTGTGAGAACAGGGATGCTCAGGGACAAAAAGTATTTTCCGAAGCTGTTTGTACAGAAAACAGGAGCTCGTTAGCAATTCCTGGAAGCAGACAATTTCTGATAATCTTGGGAAGAGCTGAGCCCAGGTGATGCTTTTCACAGCCGAAGCCTAACAATCATTTCTCGGATCACACTGCAACCTGGAAAGGGTGTGGAGGGGAATGTACTACAACCAATTGTTCCTTCAAAATCCCAAAACCATTCTTTAATCATAATGTGAAATAGATGCAGATATAGAAGCGTGACTGTAGGACAAATACACTGGTTTTAGTTGTTTAAAACTTAGCTATCCATTATGCAATCATTCCAAAACTTTTTGGACTTTTTTCTACCAGATTAAGTTTTGGAGTGAATACATAAAAATCCAAGCCTTCCTGCGAACAAGGAAAGGGATTGGTTTTGTTGAGACCAAGAAGCATGCAAGTCTTTGAGAGTTCGAGTACCTCTACCATCTGGGAAAGAAACAAAATACTTGACAGAGCATTTCCCCTTGCTTCAGAAATGTTTTAGCATCCCATGAGATTTTCCCTAAATCTGAGCAACTGAAGATTTTTTTCCTGTGCATTTTTACAGAACAGCATATCCATGCTGAGCATGTTCTATCCCAGGAGAGTCAGAAATTCCTCAGATAGTCAGAAACTGTTCCTCCCCACCACAGCCCTCCATCCCCCAAGGAATAATCTGATTCTGCATCCAGGAAATGAGAGAAAAGAGAGTGTCTGGGGATTGCAACAGACCCAAAGGGGGTATAAATCACAATTCATATGCAGGTTGCAGAAGGTTGGACTGCTAATATTAATGTCAGCATTTGACTACTTAAGCATAACATTCTCTCAATTTTATGTATTTTTCTGTAAATTCAAATGCAAAGATCCTTTAATTTCTCTCTTTTTTATCTCAGGCTGTTGCTATTATGTATATGTAGTTGTTTCAGAGGGATGGCTCTTCAGTTACTTCTCCTAGGAAACCTTTTCATAGACTAAGAAACCTTGTTTTAAGGTTTTTGGGTTTTTTTCCCTCTTGCTGTACGTTTTTTTTCTTTCCTTTTTCATCCCTTTAGTAGGTTGACCCTGGCTGGATGCCGGGAAGATTCTATCACTTCACTCCTCAGCTGAACTGGGAGAGAAAATATAAGGCTTGTAGGTCGAGATAAAAACAGGGAGAGATCACTAGCCTGTTACTCTCATGGGCAGAACAAACTCAGGGAGATAAACTGAATTTATTACCAATCAAATCAGAGTAAGATAATGAGAAATAAAGCCAAACCCTACAAACATCTTCCCCCTACTCATCACTCTCTCCAGGGTCAACTTCACTATTCATTCTTTCTCCTCCTACAGAGGCACAGGGGGACAGGTAAAGGGTGTTGCAATCAGTTCATCACATGTTGCCTCTGCTGCTCTTTCCTCCTCAGCAGGAGAACTCTCACACTCTTCCCCTGCTCCAGTATGGAGCTAATCCCAAAGAATCACAGAATGTTCTGAGCTGGAGGAGTTCTACAAGGATCATGAAGCCCAACTCTAAGTGAGTGGTCCATACAGAGAGCCCTCCATGAACGTGCTTCTCCAACACGAGTCTTTCCTGTGGGCTGTGGTTGTGTAGGAGCTGCTCCAGGGTGGGTCCCTTCTCATGGGATGCTTTCAGGAACAGGCTGCTCCAGCACTGGCCCCCATAAGGTCACAAGTCCTCCCCTCTCCATGAGTCCACAAGTTCTTCAAGGAACTGCTGCAGGCTTCCCACAGGGTCAGAGCATCCTCCAGACATCCACCTGCTCTGGTGTGGGGTTTGCTCCACCTCGGATCTGCTAGGTCTGCAGGAGCACAGCTGCCTCACCATGGTCTTTACTATGAGCTGCAGGGGAATCTGTTTCCAGGCAGGGAGCACCTTCTACCCCTCCTTGTTCACTGCTCTTGGGCTCTGCCGGGCTGTGGCTCTCACACGTTCCCATTCCTCTTTTGACTGTGGTCGCGCTCCTGGTGAAGTGGGCACAACATAAAACCAAAAGCAAAGACCTCTACATAAAGAACACCCAGGAACATTCTGTGGGAGTCTTTGTTTGTGGGAACAAAGCAGAAGAGAAGTGCAGGAGAGGTCACTGTGTAAAATCACTGGTTGTGCACACTTGCAGTGTGGGTGGACCCCAGCACCTCATTAGCTGCTCAAGCTCAATGCAGGGCAGATTACAGTCTGACTGCAGCTGTCAAGCTCAATTCAGACAGCAAACTACTGCTAGAAAACAGACACCTTGCACAGTGGTTTCCTCAGCTCCCAGCTCAGTTCCACTTGGTGGATCTTTGTGGTGCTTTAAATAATGAATCTGATTTTTTTTCATGCCTGATGTATTGATTAAATTTTGGGTTTCAAGTTTGAGCAGATCTTCCTGTGTTTCACAAGGTCTTATTTATGTTTTCTTCCAAGGCAAAAAATGTATTGTAAAGCTGGTTTATTTGCAAGGCAATGTTTAACAAAACAGTGTGAGATGTAGCTGATTAAAAACACAGCCAACAATAAAGTGATTATCTTTCAGCACAGTGTGTGGTGCCATATGGTGACTGAGCAAGTGGGAAGAACTAATGCTTGATATGCAGCTCTGGTGATTTACGGTTACTGACTTCCTGTAGAAAATTACTTCTTCTTTCATAAAAAACTAATTATCTTAAAAAGTACATGTTTGCAGAGAAAATTTATATTGATAAAGTTGCCAGTGCAGTATTCAAATGAATTAATGATCTATAAAAAGCTCAAGAGGTGGGTGCTTTTTGAAACACCTGTCTTGCTCTGTCCTGCTGACCCTCATCAGGAAATTTGCTTGAAATAACAATGAGCAGCTGTTTTTAATGGTTATTTTTATTTGTTTATTATATTTATAAACCATGTATAATTGCACCAAATTAGGAAACATACATATGAGCAAAAATTATTCTTTTGGGTTTTTTTAAAAGATTTCTACTAATAAAAATGAAGACTTTGTAAAAAGGTCTGTTATTTCATAAACCCAGGTAGTTTTCTCTTCCTACAACAGAAAAAATCCCAAAATAGGTAACCTGAAAAACAAAGAAGACCTAAAATAGCAATCATATTTTCACGAAGATAATTTAATTAAAAAGTTTTCATTGTCTTAATAGAACTACGTTTATCCTTATTAAATTAATTCAAAACACCTTATCTCTCACTATAGTATAAATCTGAAATAATGCTACTGTATTAATAGATATAATTCTGGAAGGCAGGCATCTTAAGACCCTTGCTTTTCACCTGGAAAAACCTTTGGGAGACTTTACACTCAAGTGTCTTACTCCATAGATTAAACATGTCTTGTGCATAAAACATTAGATAATTTCTAATAATAATAAAAAATCTGTCATGTGGGATATCACAGCAGATGTTTTCCCCATTCCTGTGTTTTCTGTTCAATCCTTTCTTCTACAATATAGGTATCTAATGTCTCCTTTTTATCTTCTGAATGCAGTGTTATATAAGTGAATTCTTTTCAGTCAGTCAATCTCATATGGAATAAACAGGCTGAATCCCACAGAGGCTTATAGTGGCTCAAAACATGTTCTTCATTTCTCTCTGAAGATGACAAGCACAACTGTCCTGTCTTCATCCTCCCAATTATTTATAGTCTCATTTCCCCTTTTTTCCTTTCTCACAGTTATTCATACTTAATATTATTTATATGTAAATTATATAAATTACAGTCTTCAAATTTTTTCTCTACCCTAATTCCTTTAAAGGCTTATTACCTTGACAGAATGAAGCTGTCTTTTCCTTCTTTATCCTTGTTCTTACTTTTTCTTTTCCTCCAGGAAAACAGAATCATTCTTCATCACACAATTCTATATTCTAATTCTTCCCCTTATCTTGTGCGTATTTGAGTTTGGTGATCCTATGTGGTGGCTCTATTTTCTGTAATTTTTATAAGCTCAGATGTGGAGTCAGTAAAAAGAGGGAATCATGCAGATTGATCTTTATGTCTGCAATTGATGAAGGTCTAGTACTGCTTTAATATTAGTGTAGAACAGTGTTAAAGAGAAGCAGCCTTACTGAAAATAGCAGTTGCAATGAATTTTTTACTTTAATTTAATTCAAATTTAAAACCAGTAATCAGTTGAACGAAGACTCAAGATATTCTAGCTGTTTATTCAACAACACAGTAACCCATATTGCTTGAGGGATATAATGGAGGAACATTTTATTAACTCAAAAATAAAAGATCCAGGGCTTAGTCTCCTTCTTCTGCCTACATGCAAATCTTTAGATCCACTGGGAAACAAACATGCGTTAGCAGAATACCATAAATCATATCCATCTGTTTCTCTACTAATTCACTCACAAAATTGCAATAAAATGTGTAGCTTAATACAAAAAAAATGGTTTATTGTCTAGCTTTAACTATAAATTGCAAATATTTGCAGAATATTAAACTATTCTATTATTCTGAATTTGGTCTTCTTTCCAACAAAACAATATAAAGAACTTATCTGCTAAATGTATTTTAAAGGAACTATGGTAACAGGAGTAATGTTGTGAAAGTAACATTATTATGAGTAAGCCCCTATGAATTCTATAAAACGAGAAGACAAAGTAGAGGGGAAATTTCAAATTTGTTCATTTGTTTATTTCTTGAGGAGTTAAAAATATTAGTAAACCATAAAGAAGATAATGATGCCAGGAGACAATGGAGGGAAGGTAGAAGGAGTATGAGCACAGGAAACATGAGAGCTACAAGATTACATGAAAGCATGTTCCTTCCTCCTCTAGAATATCCCTTCTTCCCTGGCAGGTTTTGTTGCAGAGCTGAAGGGGCCAACAAATCAGCAAGGACTGTAACATCTCAATTCCATGGATTGCATCAGAGGATGCAACTGCGCATTTTACAGAAACTGGAGGGTGTTTCTCTTAGATTGAGGTGGAACAAAGGAGAGAATAGAATGAACACTGAGAGACACTGACAAAGTCCTGGGGCAGTTTAACATGGGAGAAATATCTGAAGATCATCTAGTCCAAGTGTTTACAGGAAGAGTGCAAAGATAGGTGAAATTGCTTAGAGTCTTTGCCAAGTCAAGTTTTGAGTGCCACCAAGCAAAGAGATCTCATACTTACCTGGAAGACCAGTTTTCATTTTTGTCCACCCTTATATGCAACCTTTTGGCAGAGGAATTTAAAATATTGCTGGCAACTGTCAGAATCAAATATGCTCAATAAGATGAGCACATTTTATTGTTTTATCACATTCTGATGTAATATTGAAACAAAAACAGGGGTAAAACTGAAACAGAGCCTAACATACCAGTAAGACAGGAGCTCGTTTGATGGCTTCTTGTGAATTCCAGACCTTTATTATGTAGTCTACATAATCTGGACTTCTTTGTAAAAATACTACATCAGTCAATCCAGAGATGGTGTCCTGAGCCTGTCTCTTCTGTGTGAATGCATCACAGCCTCACAAACATGTGAATGGAATATAAAAAGACTGAGAATTTAATTAATTTATCCATTCTCACATACATGTATAATCTCACAGTGTAGATATTTTGATTTCAGTTAAATGACTAATTTGAAATACTTCAGTGCTTCATTGAAGGTAAATGTGAGAAAAAGGGTACATGATATCTTCTCAGATAAATGCTCCCTGAGAATGGATCCACAGACACTTTGGAAATGCAGCCAATGTGAGGGATTCTTATACATCACAGCCCTTCCTTACATGGCCTTTTTGTGTCTGAGGGTGTTTCACTGATCTGAACATAGAAATTATAGCATCTGTTGGTTTCTGAGGTTAGGAAAAGGCCTGTAATTTACAACCAATTTACATGGATCATTACAACTGCCTGTTGCTGTGTTTCAAAGTTCATAGAACACAGATCATTAGCTGAAATTAAAATTGCCTATACACATATAAAAAATATAAAGGCTAACATGATTTTGCATAGCAAAGAAGAATAGCATGCTTAAAATGTACCACACTTGACATATAACAACATGATGCAACAGAAACAATCCAAAGAAGTGGGAAATAGAAACCAAAGATTCCTTTATTCAACTCTGATTAACATTTTTACACAGATATACTTAAATTCCTTAAACTGTATCCTAAAAAAGAGACTACTACTAAAACCTGATTTTGCATAATAGGATTTTCAGTAATTATCACTATTTTAGTCTTTTACCTCTGTTCTCATAGCTCTTGTCATTAAGAAAATGATTTAAGATTCTAGTATGCGATATTTAAGAAGAAGAGGTGATGTGATGTGGAGGAATACAAATTACAGTAGGAAATTTAAAATAATTTTGACCTGCAGACTTTCAGAAAATGAAGAATTTTAATATAAAATCAGCAGCTCCTTGTCATTCACAAAGATGAAAATGCACAATGGACAGTCTTATTTCAGCAGTGCTCAATAATAAATCAACAGGCCAGACATGACTCAGAGTCTGCTATAAATCAGTCTTTTGACATGGAACAAGGAGACGCAAGGAAAAGAAAGGCAGAAAAGAGAAAAGGAGATAAATAGCAAAACTATGCCTCAAGTGGCTTTCTGCTCTATTCCCTAAGACAATTACATGAAATATTAAACAGCGAAATTACTGACAAAATAGTGTGTTAAACAAACATGCTGTAATGGACCAAGCTATTGAAATCAATAGTAGATTAGCTATAAATTGATGTAAGACTATTGTGGATGCAACTTTGTTCCATAAGAACAACAAAAGGCCTAGAGATGATTCCCATTACATTTCAATCCCAAAATTGGCAATTTTAAGAACATAAAAGTATTTCTTATTCAGCTCAATGGCAATAGCAGGAAAAAAAAAAAGGCAGATTAAATTGATGTAACATTAGGCATTTACATGGGTCAAAACTACATGACATAGAAATCCCACATTATACCTATAGTCAACAAAACCAGGTCTGTCTGATTACCACTAAAGAAACTGGTGTTTGTTTTACACAACTCAATTATGGGCTTATTTTACACAGGACAAACCCAGCCTTGTTGTGCTTAACTTACAGTTTAAGGGATTCTTTGGTGTTTTTTTTTTTTTTTTTTTTTTTTTGGTTGGTTGGTTGGTTGGTTTGGTTTGTTTTGGTTTGGTTTTTTTTAGATGTTTTCTATGTATAACAACAAAACCAATCTCCTATACATCTAGGACACTTTAACTTAATAAATGGGGTTCAGCCAAAGAAATTCAGTTGATGAAACTGAGACAAAGGTCTGCCACATCAGCCTGTGTAATGAAAGCCTGCAAACAAAATGGAGCAGGAATTAGTGCTGTGATTTCTTTGACTGTCAGCATTCAGCAGTTTCTAGCTTAGTAGGAAACCAGCACCAATGCCTATCCAGCTGTAGGGTATTTTATAGCCAAAAACGGGGCTGAGTCGCAAGCTAAATAGCTGTTTAAGAATCTTAGGAGTCTTGTCTGCATCTTAAATGCATTTTCAGTGTCATATTAGGAAAAACTGTGAAGAGAAGTAAGAGAGGACAAATTTCAGTAGTATAAAATTGAAACCAGTAATAATATTTTTTTTATATGTCAAGCTGAAGCAATAGGAGATTTTGGAGAATTTGGGAATATTTTGGGCTGATGTCAACACCACTGATAAGAAATATACATGTCCTGATTCTGTTTCCTCATTGTGACTAAATAATGGTGGCAAATTAAGTGTTAAAAATTTAAGGAGAAAGAGGTAACATTAAAAAAAAAAAGTATGATGGGCTCAACTAAGGATTCAGAAGCAACATAATTGAAATAATTTAAGTTTACTTTAGGAATTATGATTTTAACTGCTTTGTTAAGCCTCTGAGCATGGCCAGGATAAACAAAAAGCTTTAAATTTAGATTTAATTGGGAACTCATTAAACTGTTATGTAGCAGATTCTGTCGCTTGTGAAGTGCTTAATTTAACATCACATTTCTCAGTCCACTGTGAGCAGGAGGGATTGTTTTGGCTGGCACAACGAGTACAGACCTGCATCTAGCATTGATGATCACAAACACTCTGCCAATGCAATTAGATGGCAATTGGTGGAGAAAAAATCAGGCCCACTCTACTATGCTAAAATGTTTTCTTTTTTTGTGCGGTCTAATAGGCATGTTGCACCTACAGACAGAATTGGCATACTCCTGTTGATTTTCCTTGGATACCAGCATATTTTTGTAAATCAAAGAAACTCACTGTGCTAGACACATTCAAAGATTATATAGTTCTAAAAGATTTGCAGCTTCCAATATCAAAGATTTATGGGTAGAAGTAGTAGCATATCTTATTTTTCTACAAGAGCTTTTATGTTTCCTGCCAGAAAGGTGAAAGGGTCTGCAGAGATGAACAGCTAAAGCTGCCTTTATGCAGTGTGAGCAGTAACCCACGGGTGACAACAGTGACAATGAATCAGGGTCAGAGGACAGAGTCCACCAGTGCACTCGCTAATCCCAGTCCCTGAAACATTATCCAGGGAACCAAAATTTTCACCCTCTTTAAAGAATTATCAACCTTTTAGCTGCAACCTTGGCCTTACACCTGTCCCAAATTCCCAGTGAAAGGAGAACTACAAAAATGCACTGACCAGGAGGAGCAAGCCACAGAGAATTTGCCATCTGGAATTTGCATTGGAGGATAACAAGCAGGACAAAAATCAAACCAAACCAAACCAAACCAAACCAAAAAAACAATGAAGTCTGCAACATGAATATCTAGTTCTAAGGAGCTTCTAAATTGAGATTTGCACTCTTTAATAAAACTAATTTTCTTAAAGGACAAATGTAGATCAGCAGACACTCTGGAGAAAGTTCTGCTTTTCTCATTTCTCCTACCACAATCTATTTTCTCTGGAAGATAGACTTCATAATTTGCCTGTATCTATAGTTGACACTTTTTTTCTCCAGTTGCCTCCCCACCATCTATCACACTGACTGTTTTCCTTGATAATCAGCATATTTCTCGTTTTCAATGAACAACGTCCAACGGCCCAATCCAAAGAAGTCAACCAGAAAACACGGGAAGATGCATTGAAATGATCTATTTTGACCAGATAGTTGTCATAAAAAGGCAACAGTTCAGCTTGTTGGCAGAGGCAAGAATTGCTTTTTTGGGTGCCTGAGTAATATGGTTTCAGCTGCATATGTGGGGGTTTCCAGAGCTTGTGGCTCTGGTGGTCAGCGTGGAGCCAACAGGAGGAGCAGACAAATGAGCAGGCAGCACAGCCACAGGTGAATACAACACCTTGGTCTGTGCCTGCAGCTCTTTGTTTGAACAGGAACTGCAGGTAGACACTGCAGAGTCTGCATTCGGGCAGCTGGTCCATGTGCTGAGTGTCCTGGTGCTGGCACTGCAGAGCCTGCTTGGGACAATCACCAGGGAAAAGTGTCAGTGCTGCAACTGGCAGCAAATAGCTGGAAATGGTTACAGGAATTAGCTATTCAAGATAGAGAAAACTTAGGTCAAATTTAGAGGCCTTTTCTTTTTTGTCTCTGCTTGTCCCTTGTCCCAGTAGATTTTTTCCTGCTGAGGATTGTAAAGAAATGGGGCGGCTCTTGTCAATAGAGAATGATTATGAACAAAACTAAGTACTGCTTATGCAATTTTTATGTTATAAAGAAGAAATATCAGAAATGATAGTTAAATTATTTATTAATTTTAGCTTTCAGTATTAGTTTATCAATTACAATAAACAGAAAGTAGTGCATTAGATCTTTTATAAACTGAATCATGATCTATTTTTTTCATTTAGCTTAAGATCCTATCTTGCTGTTTTCTACATGTTGTTATTCCTCCATGATAGTCCATAGTACCTTAATCTTTCTAGGCCACTGAACCAAATATTTAAATCCCTGACATGGTGTTATCCTTATCACTAAAATTTATTTCTGTCATCCATTTGACGCCTGATCTAACAACATTCTTGAAGTTTTCATACATTCATTTGCTCTAGATTTTATTTTTTCAGTTGTCAAAACAAAAATAGGTTATCAAGCTAGAACTTTTAGACATATCAAGGTTGTCACATTGAATGCTAAAGTTTTTCTTTTGTGTGTTTTCTGGGTGATTTTCGGACTGACAGGGATGAGAAGTCACTTCGTTGAAATCATGAGACCTCCTCTCGCCTCCTTATCACACTGAAGGCTCATCAAGGTAGAAAAAGCAACTTTAGAAGGGTTAGAAATACAAAAAAAACCACAAAAAAGCAGTAACTCAACAGTTGACAGCAGGGTGAAGAACTTCTTCAGGTCAAATTGAATCTCTTCTTTTTGATGGGTAAAGGCATGAAAATCTTGTCATTCATACTCTTATACTAGTTTGGATAATATTATTATGATATTTCTTGACAGAAAGTGGCTGGAAAAGTGTGACGGTCCATTGCAAATATATTTTTTAACCAAATATTAGAAAAATAATGATCAGCTTACACAAACTCAGTTCTTTTTTCTAAGTGCAACATTTCTAATAGTGAACTGTAGCATTGTTAGAATAATTTATTTCAAGATAAAATTACTTCCTCAGAAATTAGTGGACTCCATTTAGTGATTGCTCCATCAAAGGGCAGTTAGACATGAATCAGATCTAGGCTTGAAAGGCTTTCTCTTCTGATGAGACTTCACAGCTGTGGATGCTTCTGTAGATAATACCTAGAGATACTTAGCACAGATTCATTTGGCTTGACTTCCAGGTACATCAAGGCTCCTGTAGTTCAGATCTCTCAGAAGACCATGAGGGAACATTAATCTCAATTATTTACCTGGGCTTTTAGAACTGCCTTTAGGACCTACCTAGTATGACCAACATCCAGTGAAGGTACTCAGATACTCAAGAAGAGGAGCCTCTTTTTTTTTTATTTATTTTTTTTTTTAATGATGGACCAAGGTCCTGAGGGGTTCTTAATGTTCTCAAATCATATTGAAACATATTGATAAGGGGTTCCATTTGGCTGTGCTCTACTACTTCGAGTGATCATTAGCAAGTGATTTGTACAATATAACAGACTTCCTATATCAAGAGTCTTTGTCAAATCTTTTGGACTCATGTAATCTTATTTTGAGTTATGTCAGGACAATAGAGCTTGTAGTATTTCCTTCCTTTTAGCCAGGTGAGTGGCTTCAAAAAGATAACAAAATATTTCTGTAAAAATTTTATTTAATAATTTAACAATAGAGATACAAACTCACAGATTTTGATCTTTATTAGTGATCTTGTTTACTTTTAAGATTTTCCCTGAGGTTTAACTTAAGAATACTTGAGAATTCCACAGTCAGATAAAGCTCTATTGTATGACATTTGGCTGCTTATGCTACAGTTCAGAATGTTAATCAGCCTCTGCTTAATACACATTAATTCAGACTGTAAGGGGCACCAGACACATCTTCCCCTGCATATTAAAGGCTAGAATTAGCTGAGGAGTTCAGACTTCTGCGCTGCAAACATTGCCATTTCTTACACCAGTGACTTGATTAGGTCAATACATATGCATAGGCAATATCTAGAAAGGATAATGAACTCCATGAACTTCAAGAGAGGCCTTTCTTTCCTGCTTCTCTTTGACTTCTAGCTGTTCCACAGTAAGTCATGCTGTATTGTAAATTAGCAATGAGAACTTGACTATTTTGTCTGCACTTCGGCATGTATTAAAGTCTCACAGTAGCATTACTTAACATTTCTTTTCGGAATTACATATAAAATATAAAATCTTTATTCCTTTAGTTTAACACTGACAGTAAAGAAATGGGGATACAAAGTCAGAGAGGAAAAGCCCACAAATATCATAATCCCAATGGAAAATGCAATTAAATATGAGCTGTGTGCTTTTTCCAACCCTCCTCTATTTCCAGAAAAAGGAATTAGAAATCCCAAAGGGAAGGAAAAGCTGCGGGATTAATTATTCATCCTAAAAAATTCACAGCAGAAATGCATGTGTCCAGATTTCCAACACAGAATGGCTTGGAAAGGACCTTAAAGATCATCTCATTCCAACTCCCTCCTCACCATGGGCAGGGGCCTTTTACAGTACATCAGGCTGCTCAAAGGCTTATCCAAAGGAAACTGAAATGAAGAACTCAACTTACACGAACCCTACAAAATTTTTTGATGTTTTTTCTATCATTTTTAACTTCTTACTGTTGTTTTACAGCTTGTTCATTATCACCAGTCATAACCCAGACCCTACTGGGTTAAGTACTAAAGTTCTACACATGCCAGCATTTATGGCACATACCAAACAATTACTTATATTTAAAGAAAATATTATTACAGTGATAATTTTTGCTGTCTCAATCAAACTTTGCTTTATAGATCTGCTACTTTGACTAAAATATTCAGCCACGAGCTACTCTCTTTTATCACTGCAATTACATTTAGTGAATCAACATAAAATAACCAGACATCTTGCAATGATTTAAAGAGCTTTTTGCAGTAGCTTTTCTATAAAATTTTAATGAGTACACACAAAGTGATAGACGTTAATGTATTCTATAAAAGGCAAACAAATTTACAGGTAATTTTTGCAGAACTTCTACAGAGTTTATTAAAAACAATATTTTACTGATGCTTATGAAACTAAACAGCTCCAACATCCTGCTAATATTTTATTGGCTAATAGTTTTCAAAAGTTAATTTTTGAAAGGAATAGAAAAAAAGAGAGAGAACAATCTAAATTCTATGCATAGGCTTTCAGTTACAAAAGAATAAAAAGCATAGTTGAAGGAGTTGGGTACTGTTCATGTACACTATTGCTGGTCACACTCATTAAGCCCTAAGAGGGTGCTGGGAACCTCACAGAATCTCCTGTGAACTTCCACAGATGTCCTGCACCAGTTTAGCCCCACTTCTGAATCCACATGCAAGTTGCTTCAACAGCTACAGGCTTGAACCCACTCACATTTTTATCCATGCCTTCCAGCAAGCAAAGAAGTCTGAGTAGTGCACAACTGCAGTGTCACAATAACATCCAAACTTCCTTACTGTTCAGATTCATGGTCATGAAATAATCATAATAATAACATAAACAAACAAACAAACAAACAAACAAGACAACACAAATACACACACCAAAAAGCCCTAAAAATCCAAACTCCCCCTGCCAAGTAAAAAAGCAAGAAAAAAAAAAAAA
>PYHW01010409.1:11836164-11847283 GCA_013186435.1 Turdus rufiventris | reverse complement strand
CCAGAAACCTAAATAACAGGTCAGGAACAAAACAGAGAAGGCTGAGAAGCAGTTGAACCTACTTAAAATTATTTCTGAAATCCACTGTAATTATTAAGATATGAAAAAAAAATTAATCTGATTAAATAATTGTCCTTAAATATTTAAATTTTTTTGTTCAATATTGAATTACATATCTTTAAAATAATACTTGATTTTTGTTGTCAGGTGCCCAGAAAATTGGAATGCAATTTTTGTGTCTGTAAAATGTATATTACTTTCTTAATTCATATCATACACTATATTTTCAAGTGACATAAGGCATTTATTCTACTTGCTTTCAAAAGACAATGAAATTAAATAATTTTATCCTTAAACATACTGCAATGAAGAGAACACATTGTTATTATCTGGAGAGTGTTTTTGGCTAAGACAGGAAATAGGAAAACTTGTGGCGGAGTTACACTTTGAATTACAAAAACCAAGAAAAATGAATTAATTAGATTTTTCAGGGCAAAGAACTCAGATGCCAGTTTTCTGATCATCATGCTGTGTTCTGATATGAATCCAGAAAATTGCCTTATTTCATCCTTGATATTTCATTCTGTTATGCTTAGCAGGAAGCCACTGCAGTCACTAAGGCAAGGTGGGTCATCTTCAGCTGTGTGCCAAACTGCATTCAAATAAGCTCAGAGTATTCTAGTGACCAGCAATCACTAACTTGTCAGCCTCTTCTATCAAACCTCCCTTATCTCTAATATAACCCAAGTACCAGAACTGAGTTTGAAATCAGAATGGTCATTTTATCATTTCAGTTCTGTCCAGGACATTTCATTTTGACTGCAACCTCTGGATTTTGGCACCAGCTCTGCATTGTCTGTCACAAGTACTTGTCTGAGATGGAATAATCTGAATTTTTATATTTAAACTTTTACTGAACTCCTTCTTGAGGGTGTCTTTTTGCCTTTAAAGCATACAAAATCATGTCAGATCTTTCTCTTCTATAAATTCCAGCTTTAAGAAGATAACCTCATGTGTAAAAACTGTCATCAGCATAAACACCAAAAATATGATTCTATGTGAGAAGTCTATTGTGAGCACATAAATCAACTGTAACCAGTCTCATTCACAGAATCACAGAATTGTTAGGGTTGGAAGAGACCTCTGGAGATCCAAGGCAGGGTCACCTAAAGCAGGTTACAGCAGAATGCATCCAGGTGGGTTTGGAGTGTCTCCAGAGAGGGAAACCCCATGACCTCCCTGGGCACCCAGTTCCAGTGCTCTGCCTCACTCAATGCAAGGAAGTTCTTCCTCATGTGCAGATGGAACTTCTTGTGTTTATGGGCATTGTAACTGGCCCTGTCGCTGGGCACCACTGAAAAGAGCCTAGCACGATCCTCTGGCACCTGCCTTTGAGACATTTATGTGTTCGTGAGATCCCCTCTGTCTTCTGTTCTCAGACTAAACAGGCCCAGCTCCCACAGTCTCTCCTCACAAGAGATGCTCCAGATCCCAAATCATCTTTGAAATGGCCCTTCACTGAACCATTTCCAGACTCACCTCATCTTCATGTACTGAATTGGACACATCATTCCAGATGTGCCTCACTAGGGACAAGTATAGGGGGAAGATCCCTTCCCTCAACCTGCTGGCCACACTCTTCCTGATGCAGGATACCCAGGATTCATATTAATTCAAACAGACATGAAACAAGTGAAATAGTTAAAATTTTGATCCCGTATAATTTTTTTTTCTCCTGACCCAAGGCCTTCAGAGTTGGTAAAAAATTTTTTGCTTACCTTGAGGGACTATTGGCTAGATTTTTAAAATTTAATTTTTAGGCTTTTTGCTTTTTATCTTGGAAAGCACTGAGATAAAATGCTTATTGTCTGAAGTGCATTGGAATATCTAAAAGGGAGGGAGGTTTTTATACTACCAAAATAGTTCCTTACTATCCTTACTAGGAATAAGCTCCTTACTACTAGTATTGTGAGTTTCTTCTCTTGTTATTGATTTTTTAAAAATTAACATTATCAGAAATGTACAGAATATGGGAATTCTAAAATTAATTTCTCCTCACTGTGGTCAAGTAGTTCTGGTGCAGTGGCAGCAATATTCTGGTCCTGGTGTCACATCTAAAATTTTCTCAGATAACTAGTTTGTAATATCAGGAAAGAGATACGAAATTTGACCATTTCATTGTGCATCTTTAGTTAATCTTCAACTACCCACAGATCTGATCAGATTTAGATAACTTAATTTTAGTTTTGTCTGTCGAGATACATACATATCCCATACACATGTATACAGATCAAAAATGCTCCAAAAGAACCTTTGAATATTTTTCTTTTTATAACTGATGAATAGATACCATTAGATCATTGAATAGATCATTTCCAGTCACTGTACTGGGATGAATCCAAATCAGATCATATTTCTTTAATTACCCAGTCTTCCAACTGCAACTTTTTCTTAATAAAGAACAAAAGAGTTTTCCTTTGCTAATAAAGCCAGCTGTATTCATTAGACACAAATGCAACTAATGAATACTTAATGGACAAAATGAAAAATTGGCTTGTTTTGAAAAAGTGGACAAAACAAACACTAACACACCTCTGGAAACTTTCTGTATACAGACTGTACATTTAAACTGGCTGCAGTCAGATCAACACTTACAGACACTTTTTTGACAGATTTCTTTTTGGGGCCTTTTTTTTTCCCTTCTAAGTGTACATTCCCAGAAAAATATGGTGTTCTTTGACAATGAACGTGTATTGTCCAAAAATTAGGTGGAATTCTCTGACACATTAATGCAAAACAGGGCATTTTTTTGTTTTATTCGTGCTGCCTGAAAAACCAAAACACTTCACGAATGGACAGCCTGGCACTTCTTGCAGGGTAAAGTCATTTAATTCCACCGAGCCCCTGATATATTGGTAATGTCAGGCTGTCATGTCATAGAACCTATTCTCATGTGGAATGGCTTCCAGCAAGCATTTCTATTGCTCCTGGTCAAACCCTGTGCAGCACTCTGCCATGAATAGCTTCATGCATTCTGCACATTTATTTCCTGAATTATAGGCCATACTCTGGCCAGATTCACATTTCATTTTGATAACTTTTTTGTTGACCAAGGTTGAATTGCCAAGACTGCAAATATTTTTATATAGCCTTTATAAATATGTTGAAGAGGTTGATTCAGTGTTATTATCTTTAACTTATTGACATAGGTTTTAATTCAAGTCATTAACCATATAGCACTTATGTCCATCTGACTTTCCATAACAATTTCAATATACAAACATTGTAACACCTTGGTTTATTTTTCAGCATATTTCCTTGGATGCCTCATTTGAAGTTCTGCATCTGAAATATTGAGAATATGCAGAAAGATGTACTGGAAGAGTGCTCATTAGAGCACATCTGCTTTGCTTCTGAGGAGGGCAGTGGTCTCAGGCAGGTTGTTTCATGTTTGTTTACAGAAGAATGTTCTCTTTCTGGGCACTTCAACAATATGAAATACACAACTCAGCACATTGAGGTCAGCAATATTCTTTCAACCCTAGAAGCAGGAAAAAGTTTTTATATTGGCGTGGGAGGAAAAAGAAACAAACAGCAAATTGGTCTCCCTAGTTTGTCTCTTTTTGCAAGAGAGAGCAATTGTGTTATGGAACAGGTGAGCTCTGCAAGGCTTTAGTAGCACCCTTGCCTTGCTCATCATGACCTCTTTCCCCTTCTCTATAACAGCATTCAATGAGCATTGCTGCATGAATCATCATTGCTTGAGCACAGCATGAGGAACACTTAAAGAATGCATAAATTTTGCACTTTGGAATACTTTGTAAAGACTTTTCACAGGATCATAGAATTGCTTAGGTTGGAAAAGGCCTTTAAAATCATCAAAAATCTAATACTGCCACTCCCATCACTAAACCATATCCCTAGGACTGCATGTCTTTTAAATACCTCCAGGGATGGTGAATCAACCACTTCCCTGGGCAGCCCATCCCAATGCTTGACCACCCTTTCCATGAAGAAATTTTTCCTAATATTCAATTTATGCCTCCGTTTGTGCAGCTTGGGGCCATTTCCTTTTATCCTATTGATTTTTGCTTGGAAGAAGAGTCCAACCTCCTGTAACTTCCTTTCAGGTAGTGATAAAGTCCCCCCAAGCCTCTTTTTCTCCAGGTTAAACAGCTCCAGCTGTCCCAGCTGCTCTTCATCAGAGTTCATCATTCTCCATAATAAGGCCTCCTCATCCAAACCTTTCCCCAGCTCTCTTCCCTTCTCTGGACACATTCCAGCACTTCTTTGCTTTTCTTGTAGTGAGGGCCCAGAACTGAGCACAGGTTTTGAGCTGTGGCCTCTCCAGTGCTCCGTCTAGGGCGCAATCACTGTGCTGGTCCTGCTGGCCACACTATTCCTGATGCAAGCCAGCCTGCCTTTCCTTAATACTTACGAAAAAACCCACATGCAAGCAAGCAAGCAAACCACTACTGACACTATGTACAAGCAATCAATGTAAATTCCAACACACACTGATTTAATGCATTGAAATAGTCATGACGTTGGATGCAGACTTCTTGAATGGAAGAAAAGAAAGTAAAAAAAGACAAAACTCAGTGAAGGCAACTTAAAATTTAATCCATGTATTTTTAGGAGCCTAACTTAGCAGGAGCTCTTATTTTCACAGGAGCCCACTTGTCTATATTGACACTAAAGCAAATTTAGGAATTTTAGCTTTAATAAAACACACATTTTCATTAAATTCATAGGAAAATGTCACAGTCTTCCATGTTCTCATGAGTCATGAAGTACTTCTCCACTTCTAGACTCTGCTGCTGCTGGCTGACGCCTCTGTTTTTTTATGTGCCAGCCCTGACTGTCCAGTTGATAAAACTGTCTACATAAAGCACCATAGAAAAGGAGAGTGTGGACTTTGCATAAACCTCTAAAATTATTGCTAAGAGGATTCTGAGGGCATTGCAAATAGATTCTTCTTGGTTCAAGTAAATGCTAGGGAAAATCTAGTCTCAATAAGATAATGAGGTAAAGCTTGAAGGAAACAGGAAAAATCAATTCTCAAGAATAAATTGTATTACCTTCTTCTGTTACTGTACACATGCATAGTGCAGATTTAGAAAGAAAAATCATAACAAATGGGAAGCAACATGTGACTGTTTATTCCTGTAATAGGTGAAAAAGAAAATATGTACAGTAACTTATCTATTCCAAGCCATACTGTTGTGAACTGAAAAGCCCTGCTCAATTCATTGGCTTAAAGCCAATTTAACCACATCAAGACTTTTGCCTGTAGCAGTTACATCACAGCTATTATGTTTTTTTCCCCTCTGTCTACAGGGAGAAATGCATACTCTAACGCTTTGAGTGTTGCTACTTTCTTCATATCCCAGGAAATTCCAGGGGAGAGGAATCCTAGATCTCCTAGAACGTATGTATTTGGAAATGACAGATGGGAACACTCCTCATGCCTCATCTTCTGTTCAATATTTCAGAATTAAAATGAGATGGGGGCAGGGCAGTTGTTTGTTGGTTTTGGGGTTGTTTTAGTTACATTTTCCATAGGTGCCATTTTCTCATGGTAGTAAATAACTAAATTTGATATGCAATGTGATATGCTTCTAGATGGAATAGTTGGGCTTCAGGAACTGTGTCAAGCGCCACTATGATTGCCACAGATATTCACACCACTGCCCTTCAGTCTGAATTCTTTTTTTACTCAAAGGATCCATGTTGTGCAAATGTTAGCATTTGCTTGAAGACTAGTTTTTATTTTTCTAGACTCTGGAAGACTGCCATGGTTAGTGCTAAAAAGTGCTCCAGAGCTCAGGTGAAAGCAGTGTCTGACAGTGTTCTACAAGCTGAACTGTGCTCCTGGTGACAAAGTCTGGATCTGAGTCTAGTGTTGACACCCAGGCCAGTATGTCAGGCTAGCTAGAGCTCGGCACACTTTAACTTTCTAAAACTGAAAAACATGCACCAAAGAGCCAGAGGAGGCAAAGCAACATCTCTGTGCTTTAATTAATACCCCAAAGCATTCTCTTCTCAGCCCCACTGATAATAAAAACCCACGAACAAAGCTGTGGGATTTCTGATATATATTTTGGGCAAGAAAACATATTTTTCTGCATAGTAAAAAAATTACCCTAGTCTGCAGAGCTGTCATCATAGTTTGAACGAGGGCAGAGATGAGGAAGTTAAACTCAGTCCAAATTCTCTGTTTGTTCATGCGCTAATTTAGTGTGATGCTGGAGGGGAATAATCTCTGAAATAGTAATTGTCAGGTCTAGGATCTCAGACTTTGCCATATTATGGGAGATGTTGACCTTCATCTGATATATCAAAGGTCAACTACTGGTGAAAAACAACACATTTTTCTCATGTCTTCACAGCACTTTACATACAAACAAACAAAGATAGGTCCCTATCCTAAGGATCTTGCTTCTAAATTAGGTACAATTAGCAACAGATAACAATAACGAAAAGACAGAGGGACATAGAGTTGGACATAGAGTTAGTTAATGTTGAAATGCTGGAATAGTGAATGTAATATTCTGGATATTTGCTGATGATCCAATTCTCATAAGCAGGAATGAAAATTAAAGATCTGGATGTCTTTTTTTCTCAAATATATAATAGTTATAAAGGTATGGACAGAGAAAGAAATTGACAAATGATGATGTGGGTTTTGCAGATGCTACGTTTTCCATAATAAACTGTCCACAGTAAATCTTAACCTTTGCAAAAGAATTTGGCATTCATTGGCAAGCATTCATTTGAACACTGGACCCAAATATTTTTGGCCTTATCCACACCTCTTTTCATGCTCATCTTCTTCAGACACTTTTGTTACTGAGTTTTAGTAGCAGAAGTGCTCAAAGGTAGTCAAATACAAAAATTAAATCTAACACAACCATGAAAATTAAAGGGATTCACTTATGCATGGATACATGTGTGAAGCTTTTTTCAATAGGAATAGTCAGGAAACTGGGGGAAAGAAAAACACTTTAGTTTTCATACAATACATTTAGTTTAGTTTTCATACAATACATTTAAACAAAAAATGACAACATAAGGAGAAGTCAAAAAAGAAAAAAAAATCTGGAGTAGTTTTGTTATGAAAATAATGGAACCAAAATATCCAGTGGGGAATTTTAGCTTCTCTGCTAAAGAATAATTCTACAATTCCAGAGATATTTATGCTGCTACAGCAATTGAGTAGATGTAGAAACATTTTTATTTCTCCATATTTTGGTTATTAGATTTTGATTCCCTAATTTTATGTTATCAGAATTATGTAGTGACATCTTCCCTTACCACAAAGTCTAGAAATTCCCCATCGGTTGAAATACAAGACTAGAGAAGATTGCATAATGGAGCCGATTTCATTTCACGGTTCGTGCTGATATTTTGTCTACTCTATGGAAAAAAATCATGTAGTCTAAGAAACTTACAGACATGTGTAATGCTGATTGCTACAGCAGGAATATAAATTTTAAAAGCCATAGAATGTTGGAATCAAGGGCAAACTTTACTTCAAGATTCACTCAAAAGATTGATGACTCAATTCAGAATATTTCAAAACCATCTAAGCACAGTCCTTATGTTTGGAAATATCCACAACAAAAGCCATCAGCTCCTAATTTCTATCAATAACTTACCCTTCAAAGTCAGAATAATACAAATGTGGAGGCATTGAAAATTCTGTGTTAGACGAGCTGTAACACCAGCCTCTACAACCTACACATTCCTCGAGGAAAATGAGGAGCAAATGTCTCAGGGAACAGCTTCATTCAAAGTACTGCAGCAAATGAAAGCTCTTCCATTAACAAGCAGCCAGTTTAAATCAACCCCTCGTTTGTGAGAGACTAAAAGCTTGATTCAAAGTCCATTAAAGTAAATGTCAGTCTTCTCATCGACTTCAAGGGGTTTTAACTTAGGACTGAAAATCAAAACTGCAGACATCTGCTGGTGTCTGTTCACAGGCCAAGATGAAATTAATTATTTTTGCTGGATTGGGTTTTGATGCTGCTTGTGGTGCACACAGAAATATTAGATAAAGCCCACTCTGTGCCTGTACAGAGGAGAAAAAAGTAGTGAGAAACACTGCCTACACAACTCAAGAAGGAAAGCTCTCTTCCCCTTACACCACAATGTTAAACATCTTACACTAGAATGTGAGAGCTGAGATTTAATTCAAAGATCATGATGTGCTATCACGACTCTAAGCATTTATTTGGTACAAACTATCTGGTTCCACTAATGACATACATCAGAGAAGGAGTTGCCAATTTCCCACTGAGGTCTAAATAAGTAGGTGAATCCTTATATTCCTAAATCAGCATGTAATTCCTATTAAATAGTTATGTGTTGAAATCTCTGAATCTATCCAGGTTCAAGCAATGTTTCAAAAATTGCCCTCCTACAGGTAGTTTATTGGGACACAGATTCAGTTACCATAAGCATCCTTGATTCTGGAAGATCTTTTGCTGCAGACTACCAACTTAATTTCAGCAAATCCAACTTTTTTTACACTAGTAGCTGTTCTAGTTACAGTAAACTACATGTATGAGGACAACTGAGAAATTAAGATTTGTAATTGGTAAGATCCTGACCGAGAGATAGATTTATTTACAGAAAACCACTGAATAAATCCTTAGAGAAAGCTGTGAAGAAGGAGAATCATTCATTTTTAGAATGAAAAAGTTGAAGTGTAGAGGTGCAAAGAGTAAAGCAGTAACAGGGCAAAATGGGATATATAAAACCAACCAATTATCATTTCCTCAGCTATATATTATCTAGACAATAAAATTTATTTCATAGTTGTAAATACTATAAAGTAAAATCAAAAGTAATACTCAAGGTATCTTTATAAGTATCTAGCTCCCAAGCAATTAGATTGGGAGAATATTTAATAGTTCCTAAAATATTTGCAGCAGTAAAGATTTCAATTCCTATAAAGGTATGGATTTGCAACAGTGAGAAATCAACCAGTTAGTGAATACCAAGCAATATGAGAAGCATTTCCAATAATAAACACAATTAGCAATGTAGATGAGAAATCTATCTGATTTATAGGCTGCATATGCAATTATAACACATTAATAAAATGTTACCCACTGAGCAATCCAATACATTTGTTTACCCATGCTCCTAGATTAAGAAAGTAATGTTGTCAACCAACCAATTGTGGGCATTACATATTCAAGATTAATTACCATCTGCATGGGACAGATGTTAAATCTTCAATTTCACAGCAAGGCATCTATAGCTTATTTCCCTCAGACTGCTTCTTTCTCTGATCAATAAATGCATCAACCTAGCTGTTCATCTTGCCACAGAGGTCAGAGGAATGACAGAGGTACATCTGGTTTTGTGTCAAATAAGGGCTGGGGAAATGAGTCCTATCAAAGCAGATAAACAGCTCAGCTGCACTTTGTCCTTCAGTCTTTTACTCAGCTGCTCATGATTAAGTTTTAATCATTTTGGGAATCTGCTAGCAAAAAAACTCCTCAAAATCAAAGCCAAACCCTGAGATCAAACCACAAAAACAATCCTTTTGCATATTTTCAAACTAGAATTCATGTTCAATTTTCCTATGAGCTGGGCTCCATTCCCCATCACACCTTCAGCAAATTCAATCATGCCTTGCAAATGCAGATTTTGGCTGGGAATAAACTTGCTGAAACTCTAGTTTTTATTATTATTATTACTATTATCATTTCATTTTGTTGCATAAAGAAAGAAAATCAATTGTTGAATTAATAGTCATTTTAGTGACCAGAAATGCTGTCTTTGGAAAAAAAACCAAAAACCAAAAACCAAAAAAAAAAAAAAAAAAAAAAAAAAAAAAAAAAANTAATGACTTCACAAAACATTGCACATTCTCAAATTAGGACTTGACCAAGAGTAATAGAACAACAATCTTGCTATGAATAACCATAGCAAGGTATAATAACCAGGTCTCTACTCTTTAGCTGCTTCCCTACTTTGCTTAAAGCTCTACAATCTCAGCAACCTCAGTTTGTGCCCCCTCAGTCACCCATGACTGCTCTGAATTGTCTGTTCTGTGAAGATGGGAGCTCTAACACAATTCTGGTTAGACAGACGGCTGCTTCCATTCTGTTTAAGTTCCTTAGAAATATCCAAAGGCACAGAAAGAGTCAAGGCTACAATTTCCTTCATCTGATGAAATGGCAGCTTTGCTCAGCTCTCACACATGCACCAGGTCATCCAGGTCTTCTTCGATTATTTTGCTAACCTGAGGAAGTGACCCATTCTGTTCCCATCCCAGAGGAGAGCCCAGAGCACCATGGAGTGCCCTGAGCACAAAACACCTCTGCTGCTGAAGATCTCACCCTGTGCAGTCAGGTGCGCAACAGGGCAAGACAAAAGGCATGACAACAACTGGGAAGGAAAGGCTTCTGGTCTCTGCCCTGAGGGGAGATTTTAATAAACCCAGCGTAAGTGTAATAAAAAGTACACTTTGTTTGAAACCTGGCATCTCCCTCAACATGTGTGTGGGTTTAGGTCACTCTGACCAGGATAATCGATGACTAGATCCTCCTTTCACAATCTGAGCTCAGTCCCGGTGGGTGTGTACAATGGTCTCAGTTCCTGAGTGGCTGATTTGGCTTCTGGACAGTTGTGTAAAAACAACATGACATTGGCACATGCCATACTATTAAACGTGCTCTCAGTAAATGTTAGTTATATTTTCTCCCAAGAGTGGAGATGCCAGACATTTCTGCACAGTTTCCTGGACTGCCAGAAGCCAATTAAACTGGATCTTCTTGCAAAGAGGGAGAGAGATAGTAAATTAAAAGATCTAGATCTCCTGCAGAGGCAGCTGAGTGAGGCATTCAAATGTTTGTATTCCATTAAACTGAGCATGGTTTCCTGACTGAGAGTCTGTACGTAATATATCTGAGAGGCGATGCCTACATTAGACATAAAACACAGACATGGTCTCAGGAGTTTTAAGTCCTACCCAAGAATCTAGATGCAATATATATCTTAAAATATTTCTTTAAATAAAAGCTATGGACAATTGCTACAGTCATAAAACTGCAGAATGATTTGGGTTGAAAAGGGCTTTTAAAGGCCATCCAATCCAACC
>PYHW01010409.1:11766843-11836114 GCA_013186435.1 Turdus rufiventris | reverse complement strand
TCTGGGCAACCTTTTCCAGTGTCTCACCACCTGCATTGTAAAAATTTCTTCCTTATATCTAGTCTGAATCTACCCTCCCTTCATTTATAACTGTTATCCCTTGTCCTAAAACAACAGGCCCTGCTAAAAAGTCTGTCCTCATCTGTCTTTTAAGCCCCCTTTAAATACCGAAGCACAATAGGGTCTCCCCAAATCCTCATATCCAGGCTGAGCAATCCCAGCTCTCTCAGCATTTCCTCTTTGGAGAGGTGTTCCATCCCTCTGCTCATTTTTCTGGCTTTCCTCTGAACCTGCTGCAGCAGGTCTGTGTCTTTCTTGTTCTGAGGATCCCAGAGCTGGATGAGATGGGCTGGTGAGAACTCCAGGTGCGTCTCACCAGAGCAGAGGGGCAGAATCCCCTCCCTGAACTTCCTGCCCACACTGCTGGTGATAGGGCTCAGGATACAATTGGTTTTCTGGGGCGTAAGTGCACATTGCTGGGTCATGTCCAGTATTTCATCCACCAGCCCCCAAGTCCTTCTCATCAGGGTCACTCTCAACACACTTTATCTCATCTCCCAGCCTGTATTGATACCAGATCGTCCTGACTCAGGTGTTAAACATCATTGTCCCACTTCTCGAGCTCAAAATACTATGTATAAATGCAGAATTAAGGTTACACAACTAAATTTTACTTTGAATTTTTATTTTTCATAACCTTATCAATACTGGCACTGTTACTATGTCAGAAAATGTAATTCCCATTTTATAAAGGATAAAGGTAATCTTCATTTTGTAAATGGAGAGCTAAAAATTAGCATATCTGTCTAAAAATTAATTCTTTTATATGAGTTCTAACTTCTTCAAGTCTAAGGTGAATTTCCTTCCACATTCTCTTCATTTTTACAAAAAGTTTCAGATGTATTACAGAAACTACTGTGAAGTACACTTTATTCTGTCCTGAAGGCAAACGCTCAGCTCTCAAGATGTTATGTCTAGTGGACACTGTGTCCAGGACACAATGATTTGGAGAATCTGTTTTATGGTAGACCACTTTATCTGCTTCCATTGACAGTGCTCTCTGTAAAGATGAGTACACAGCTGTGCTGCTGGAGTTTTCTGCAAGAGGAACTCATTGACTTTGAACCTTTGTTCTTTTGGTTATATTTTTTCAGTGGAAAAAAAAAAAAGGATAAACAAGACTCTGAATTGCTTTACACAATACATAAAAAACTTCAAAATTTCATTTAAGTCTTAGCCATGAACTATAGGAAAAACAACATTGTCCACAGAAATACTGTTTCCATTAAAAATAAGCTATTCTCACTACTGTTGTTGCAGCAACATTTAAAATGGGAACGAAGACAAAAGTTAACACAGCTGTTAAAGACCTGTGGGGACCTTTCTGTTGTTGCTAGAGAAAGTTAAGTGGAAGAAACAAAGGAGGCAGTGGAGTTATTCTAACAGAGGGATGCTCAGAGCAAGGCCAAAGACTTTGCCAGGGAGCCAGGAGCTGCAGTAAAGGCGTTTCACATGCAGGACTCAAATTGGGCATGAGAAAACAGGTGTTTGTTACATGTGGTTTCTTTCAAAAACCAGAGAACAATGTGATAAAGTTGTGATACGGTCTCAATGGCTGAAATCTTCCGACTTCTTTTGCAGTCATCCTTGTTTATTGCCAGCAGGCTCCAGAAAATAGTTTTAGGAGCCCTGTGTGCCAGGTATCTTGTTATCTGGTGGAACAGACAGTGTTGATTATTTTTCTTTAGATTTTTAAATATGGAATTTGTATTGTGATTATCTGCACTTCTCCAGTTAAAGGAGTCTCACTTCGTAGGAAAAAAAAAATAGTACTGTAGTGAGAAATAAAAAGAAAAGGGAAATATGATTCTACAGCTGAAGAGTACTAACTTAGAAAAAGGGATTTAATAAACACCAAACCGGAAAAAAAGAAAGATAGAGCAAAAAATGTTGTCAAATACTAGAATTGGCTGCCCAGGAAAGTGGAGGAGTCACCATACCTGGAGGTGTTTGAAAGACACTTAGATGTGGCACTGAGGAACGTGGTTTAGTGGTGGACTTGGCAAAGAAAGGCCAATGCTTGCACTCAGTGATCTTTAAGGACTTTTTCAACCTAAGCATTTCTGTGGTTCTGTGATTGTGTGTGGTCTATCAGCACTCAGCTAGGACAGTCAGATTCTGCAAATGCTTCCATGTATCACTTATTGACCAATCATTTATTTAAATAAGGAAGGAGATTGCCTCCTGTGCACACTGATCAAACTATGAAGGTAAGGGGAGTTTTAAGGATACCCCACTATACAAAATCTGTCTAACACTCGAATTTTCTCAGAAAGTAAAGAAATTTCCTGGAGTTGTTACTGAGATATTTAATTCTTTTTTATTGACTTGATATTCAGATTTTTATTGGTTTCTTATACAATTTCCAACTGATCTCCATGGTATGATCTTTGTATGTATTTTTATTTTTTTAAAAAGCAAACATAAAGATGAAAATCTAGTTGGTAGGAAATGACAAGTGATAGCTACAAAGTTGGTTGGCATATAGGAGAGAGAAAAGGACAAACCCTGGGAAAAATTTAGATGACCTGTCTCGCTGGAGATTCAAACATTTTGATGTCTGTCTTGTCTGAGTCAATACTGAAATATACTGAAAGGTCCTGTGGGAACAGCCATGGCACACAATGTTGGCACAGTCAGAGCTGTGGGCCACAGGAATCCATGACATTCCAGCCCATGACAGATACTGGACAAAAGGAGAAGCTAAGAGCCACTGTTGTTGGTTTTCATTTAATAATTGGAGATATTTTCTTAAATAATAATAGTGGTACAGATTCTCCATATTATCAGAACATTTAATCCAGAAAGGAATATGTTATCTGCAAAATTCACCCTAGTCTTCACCATTGAGACATGGAATACTTTCTAATTGCAGAGATAGAACTTGTGATTCTCCCTCTGCAAACCATTGCCCCCTTTCTCACCTCCTAAAGCACATATTTGAGATAAAAGAGATTTTTTTTTTTTTTAACTTTCAGGGTAGTTTTCTGCACAGAAGATTACTTTTTTTATGTCTGTTGTTAACAGTTCCTGCTACTCCAGTCTCTACTTGGGTTTCCTCATACACCTGGTAATATCTCTGCTTTCGTGGCTGTGCTTTGCCACAAATGTGGTTAATAAATGACTCATAACTTAATATGCTTTATAATTTTGTATGGTACTGTGCTGCACTGGAATATCAGGTGTGTAATTTAGGCCACATAATGAAACAGGAAAGGTACTGAAGCAGTAAAATTTCAATTTCAAAATGACACGTGTTTCGAAGTGCATAAACATCAGACAGATAGCAATAATCAAAGGTAATGAAATCCTGCAGTACCTTGTAGGAGCCCTCACCAGTGCAATAACACCACAGCCCACAAAGGGGCACCCAGATGCAGCATTTAAATCCACAATCCTCTAGTGCCTTCCCATGTGTATTTCCAGACACTTTAGAAGTTTCCAGACAAAAGTTTCCTCTCACCATGACACTGCTCCCAAGTCTCGGTGAAATCCCAGCTTATAAAAACCTCTACAGTCGGTAGGATTCATTTTAATATACACTTAATTAATCTCTCTCCATTTATCACCCTGACAACTATGATACAAGAGTAATTTACAGATATTGCTTTTTTTTTACAAAACTACCGACATGTTTTAGACTAATGAAATCGAGGCCAACAACAACATTAAAAAACAGCCTCAGAGGAAAACTGCCAAATGCTTGTTTGGCCAGAATGTTTATCATAAAAAATAACATTACACATGCGCAGTTCTTATCAGTCAAATGCTTCTTGAATTTGTTCTATATGCATTTGGCTATATCCTTCCCTTTTCTGTTAATGTCTATCCACACAGATATTGCAATTTTGCCCCTTTCCATTGCTGGAAGCTCAGATATGACTCAGCTTTTCCAAAAAAACCCTTGCATTCCCAATCTGCCTGGTGTATTGCACTGAACATATGTATGCCAGTCTTTTTTTCATGTGAGTCTGTAAAGTCTCTGACCCACTGCAGAAACAAAGAAGTGATGGGGCCAGTTTTGAGACAGTTGTGGTGTCAAGGTTATTCTCAGCTGTTAAGAAACCTGAAATGCAACTGTATTCCACTAAAAAAGATCTGCAAAATGAATATATGGCTGTGATTTCTGCCCAATATACTTGCCAGACCACTTCTTTAAATACTAACAGTGTCTGAGAAACAGAGCTCTGTTTTCTGAACAGCTGAGAGGTCAAACCAGGAAAAATCAGACTAACACAGCCAAGGAGGGTAATAGTTTTACTGAGAAACATCTGACTGGCATGTCTGCATGAGCATCCTGGTGAGCATCTTGTTCTAAGTGAGAATATTGTACAATCCTAAGCAACATTAAAAGCATCTTCTTGTGTATAAAAAAAGTTTTCACTATTTAGTGTTGCTAATTAAAAGTATGCAATGATTAAAAAGAGACCATTAGGGCAATGGCAAGGCATCAACTTCTATGACTAAAAATTCTGCCTATCAGTTTTAACTCTGCCATTGTCTTCAGAACAATGCCTAATAGTGTATCTGCAACGACAGCATCTTATAATATGCATTTGCAGAGGTTTACATCAATTTACAAAGCTAGAAAACACGTCACATTTCCAATAAAAATCACACATTATATCGAATGGCAATGTCTTTGTCTCGAGAACAGTGGCTGGAGAAGTGTAGCCACATGGAAGTAGTGAGATTTGAGAGATTTTATTTGGAATACAATGCTGCAAATAAACAAGCTATTATCTGAATCTGAAAATCCTCTCAATTTTACCTCTTTTTTTCAAAAACAAAATTGCACAGTAAAGTGAGCAATCCATAATACAAATTCCAGCTATAGATGATGTTTTCCTCACTCATTGTCCTGTTCTTTTGCAGACTGAAATAAGAAAGATGGCAATATTGTATGTGATCAGTAACTTGCAGGAAATGTCTTTGGTAGTAAGGGGCTATTTGTCACCACCTAAACTTTTATTAAGCCATTTAGCATATGCTTGCTTAAAATCTTGCTGCAGAATGAGAAATGACGTGCCATGAACTCAGTTGTAAGATAATAGTACTCAGCCAAGAAAATTTGTATCTTGATATGTCTGGTGCAATTGAAAGATTTATTATGTCCTACCCATTTACTGCACATTGCAGACAGAGTTGTAATTGGCCAGGATGGTTAAGATTTGATTTCAATGCTTCTATCAGCTTGATTTTTGCTAATAGGCATAAGTGTTCCATACAGAATTATATCTTACTATGATACAACCTGCCCTGGGTTGACTGTGTGCTGAAGTCACATCTTTTCCTGCTTTTACATCATTTGTTATGAGAGAATACAGAGATATGTATTTGATCACTCCTCATATTTACACATGAGGAGAATGATATTTCTCAGCAATTTACCCAAAATGTCATCATTTTCAAATCAGTAATCATTGTCAAGAGGATTGCAGACTCCTTTTTGACTCACTAGGGCATTTGATGGATTACAATGATCATAGCTAAATATCCTTTGGCATCAGACAAAGGTTTCTTTTTTTATACTTGTTATAATCCAATGCAGAAAAATCAAAAAATTAGATGACAAATGAACATTAGTGAAGTGGGTAATTAGAAGTATGGTTTATGGCCAACAGTAGTTAAATGGCTTCATTTTTATTAGAAGTATGGTTTATGGCCAACAGTAGTTAAATGACTTCATTTTTAAATATATATGATGAATCACATTAGCAGAATGGAGTGTAATGGAGGTAATGAATGCCTAATTCTCTTATGGAAATGCACAATGCCAGTTTCAGACAGAATCCTAATGACATAATTGTGCATGAGGATTTTGCTTTGTTTGTTTTTCTGAAGTCAGACCTTTAAACAGTTTTATACTACATTCTTAATAGCTCTTGGGGAGTTTGTGGTTTTTTTGGGTTTTTGGGGTTTTTTTTGTTTTTGTTTTGTGTTTTTGTGTTTTTTGTTTGGTTGTTTTATTGGGTTTTTTGGGTTTTTTTTTTTTGGGGGGGGGGGGTTGTTGTTGTTGATTTTTTTTCCTCTTATGGTAGTGATTTGGATTGCCCCCGGGCTGATAGCGGTCATGTATTAGTAACATTATTGAATGGCTTTTTCAATAGATTTCTCAGTTCATTCTTCTCATGGACTGTAGCTTGTAGGAAAGAGCTAACAATGGGATTTTCTTCTTCACTGGAGGCACTGGAAAATACTGGAAGCTGATGGATAAGGTATGCTGGTGGGACCTGATTGCATTAAATTTGACAACTGCAGCAGCTGGTAACAGCTTCCGAATTCTCTGCTATGGAGAGAAGTGGGTTGCCACAGTTCTAACCTACTGTTGTGTTTTTCATGTGTGAGGAAAAAAAACAATTGAATTAGACATGTTAGAGACTGGCATTTGCAGTCTCTTCCTACTTCTTTGGGTCAAAGGATCTTACAGGTTTTATTATATCCACCTCCTCCTTTAACTTGTCCTCCAATTAATTGTCACTAGTTGTGAAATTATCAGAAACTTAAGTTTAAATGTTTAAAAGTTCTTTTCTTTGATGACAGTTTCTCATTTGATCTGTGACAAGCCAGCAAGTCTTTCACTCCTTGTGCATGGAAATAACCCACTATGATGAGTTCTGGCTTCTGCAGTACCTATTATTTCAAATATCCAGATTTCCTTGACACAGGGAGTAGAACATATAATTGAGGATTGAGGACAGCACAGAAATGCTTCAAAGTCACCCAGAATAAACTTAGACACAGTAAAAAAAGAGAAAGAAAGAGCACTTTCCTCCTACCCTGTTGTAAATTTTGTGGTACATGGATACTTTGGAAGTGGTTTCTATTTGCTACATTAAAAATTAATTCAAAATTAATAGGAGGGGCTGCTACCAATGCCAAATTCAGACAGTACAGGTAGGGGTCTGGGTTGTTTTGCAACGTAGGTTGTGCTACACTTGTTATCACAACTTGTTATCACATTTTCAAAGGCAATGACAACATGTTTTCGGATACACTTCTGACTTCCAGGATTTTCTTGGAGAATCAATTTACATTTCAGCAGAAACACAATATAGACAAGTTGCCTGCCTCTTTCCCCCATCCTTTCTGCACAGCAATGCTTTAACAGGAATGAGTGGATGCAACACCCTGAAGCAGCACATAAAACATCTTAGTAAAGGAAGAGATATTTGCTCCTTTTACTGTTCCAAGGGAGAAGAGTTCATTCCTTCTTCTTCTTTTTTTTTTTTTTCCCCTCTTTCAGGAAAATTCAAAATACAAAAAAGGTCCAAATAGTCCTCATTTAATTAAATATTGAGCCCTGTGTAACACTAAAAAAAGGTTGCATTTAAAGCTACTTATCTTCAGACACTGATGCTTTCAGAAAAATGTCCCTGGCTAGGAGGTTTCTTGCAACTCCTGCTTTAATTAATCTCATAGAAAGTAAATTTGCAAAGTTGTTTTGCTGTCAGGGAAAAGGAACTAGGCTACTGTGTATTGGAGGTTCCAGAGGGAGAGCTAGAGAAAAAAGTCATACCAGACCAAGTCAACGCAAAACAATACATTTCTTTTAATGTGTTTACCAAGGATCATTGTTTGACCATTTTTTTCAATTCTTTTCCATGAAATATGCTTCACAAGGGACTGCTGGAGTGTACACAACAAAACAGAGAAATGCAATGTTAAGGCAGATTGTTTAAAAAGAAATTAATCACAAATGTTAAAGAACCACAATATGATACTCTGGGGATTGTTCCAAGGGAACAAATGGCTTATGCAATTCAGGGTATGCAACTCTGGCCTGCTTAGAGCATCCGATAAGGGTGAGGATAACCATATGATTTTAATTGAAAGATTATGCTTTTGAGCCAGTGCCGGTTTCCTTTGTTACAAGATGCACCAAACCACTCCAGTCAAAGGACTCAAGTGGCTGAGCTGACATTTGAACAAACACTGAACGTTTGACTATTTTTTACTGCCTCCCTTGATTTGCAGAGTTAGAAATGCCCAATAACATTGGTATATGACAATATTCTCTAAACTATTAGGCATTCTGTCAGTTAATAAGTAAGATTGGAATCAATAGTTTTTCTACTTAATGAACTTTATAATTAACCTACTATATTCTGAATTTCAGTTTCTAATCAGCAAGAAATCTAAGTGAAGAATATTTTTGCAGGCAAAATTTGGAAGGATCCTGAGCAAATATAAGCAATGCATACATTTGGATGAAATGAAGTTATTTCAATTATAGCACTTCAGGTAGAATTTAAAAAAGAACAAAGCAGATTTCCAAATATCCAAAGTTTGTATGAATTATTTTAGAAAATAAAGCAGGTCTAGGTCTGGAACAAAAGTTCTCTTTTTAAATTCAAAATTTGAAATTTAAGTTCAAAATTTCAAATCAAATCCAGTAGTTACTGCACCTGTCTGGCCCAGGGGTGGGGCAGAATATAAGCCTGGCTCCTCTCTCCCATAACTTAATGTTGTCTTATTTTGATTCATCCATCACACCCCAAAATATGATTTATTGTCTCTTACTATGTGTGTGATATATTGCTATTTCATAAAGCTTTTGATGCAGCCCATCTTTCAACATGTTCCAGGAAGCAGAAGCTCCAGTATATACACAAGCATTGTTTATTGTGGTTCTGCATCATATTTAATGTTGTGGGTGTATTGGTTATCCAGGTAACTCTAAGAGGCATTCACCTTTTCCCTTTCCTTTTCTCTCTTCATCAAAAGTTAAAAATAGGATTGGTTTTGATGCAGAACATTAATTTGAGGGATCTGATGTGAAGACCACAAACGAAACCTGTCATCTCCCACCTGCAGCTTTGTCAAATGTGAGGTGGTCTAATTTGCCAAGTTTCTAAGAGATGTCAGGCACAGCTGCTACTCATTTATGGTTTATAAAGAGACTTTAATCAAACCTGTATGGACTCTCAGGGCTTGCACTGATGGCAGGGTTTGACTGAACTCACTAGGTTCTTATTTCTTAGTGTAAAGTTAAAAGATTTTTGAAAATAATATCTGGATACTGTAGTTGGAAGGATTGGTAGGGTTAAACATAAGTACAGTAAGGGCTGTACAATAAATATTTGTTCTAGAAGAAAAGTCAACAAAGATGTAGCTTCAGAAAGATAAACTCTGCAATGGTAAATGTCAAATATTGGGGCAATGCTAAGAAAGAGATTTAATATCCGATGTCTGTAGGAGGAGAGCCAGATAATGAAAGCATTGAGATTACGCACAGGATTTTTCTTCACATAGTAATTTAGCAGGGATGGAAAAAATCAAGGATGTTGATACAAAGAAAATTTAGAATCTGAAAGAACGGCAAGTTTGTTCATCAATACAAAGTTTCCAATGGTCTTTAATAAAAAAGAGTGTCTCTCAGGTGGACCTGGAAGCTGAACAATAGGTAATAGCTCCCATGAAAAATTCAGCTCTCCCTTCGAAAACTTCAGCACAAATCTGTTTTTTCTAATTTTTATGTCTTCATTTCTCTTAATACTTCTATTTTCAATGAGAAATATCAGCTTGCATGCTAAATCATTGTTCAAACCAGGAAAATCATACTTTGCTTATTTGGCAAAAACAATGAGAAATTTTAAGAAAAGTTCCCACTAAGGCACAATTCTTCATCTTGAAGGGAACTGCTAGAGCAGTTATGAAGGACATAGAGAATGACATATGTTTGCACCTCACAACTCAGCAATTGGCTGAAAACAAAAATTGTGATTTGAGGACAAAGGCAAGTGGGTGATGTGTAGTCTTACATGACCTGCAGGTATAAAATTAAAAAAAAAAAAAAAAAGGAAGCTTATCTAAATCAGTCCATGATCTCATTATGGTTGAGCTAATAGTCAAATACAGGGCACTGTCACTATCAAAAAAAGAACTATGATGTGTTTCAGTGGCTGCTTGTAAGTGGGTAATGGATTATTTCAGTGGGTGACTGCAGTGGTCAGGGGATCACAGGCTAATCAGAACAGGATGACTGTGTGCCAACAAACACTAATGAGCAGCTATTCTCATAATCAGCGGTTGGACTTGCAGCAGTCATGGAAAGGGCACAGCACAACAGCACATGCCAATGGGACACATCCAAGTCTGGCACAGTGAGCTATTTGCCTGAATACAGGAATTGAAATTACAACACTGATAAAACGAAACCATTGGTGTGTGCTAGATATATTAATAAACACACTGACCAATTCCAAACCATCTAATATCTTTTTGTGTAGTCTGACAGTGGTGGAAGGAAGTCAGTCATTAAAGGTATGTGGGACAGGGAACTTGACTCAACAACTTTGATCTTGAGCTGCTGCTGTAACATTCTAACTCACTGTATATTGTTTTGTCACTATCATTTTGCTTCCTGCCATTTGTTATTGCAATTAATGAATACAGAATATAAGTGAATTATCCAAGACTGAAATATTTCAGAAAACCTTGATTATAGGGTAAACAAACTCTGGAGGAATTAAAACCTCAAAATATTATTTTTTGGGGATGCTAGGAGAATGTGAAAGGCCACAGAAAGGACCTGGAAAAAGATATGAACTTTTCTACAGTACCATGGTACTTGCAGACTGAGTACTTATTTCCAGGTCACCCTCAGAGCACAGATAGTTACATTTCCTAAAATAAAAGAAGCATGAATAAAACATAAAAACAGCGTTACAGCCGTATGTGTGTGTGTGTGTGTGTGTGTATGTGTGTGTGTGTGTGTGTATTAATCTTTTCCCTTTTTCCCTTCTGGTGAAATTATTCTCATCACTCAGTTGAGGAAGTCAAGTCCTTCCCATGCTATATTTCAGTCTTCTTATCATAACTGCTGACATTACTCTGGCTTAACTCCAAGACTGTCCTATGCACGTGCCACAACATCAGCTGACAGGCTGGCCTTATCCACTCTATTTCAAAAGTTTTTTTCTTTCTAGCTTTACAAACTTTACTGTGGTTTTGTTGTTGTTGTTGTTGTTGTTGTTGTTTTTGTTGGTTTTTTTTTTTTTGCTTTTTTTCCACTACAAATTTCTTCCCAAGTACCTTCAACATCTGCTAATTTGCTTTTCCACTCTCAGCACAGGACCTCCACAGGACCTCTTATCCAAAAACTCCATTCCTTGAGCGAAACTCAAAACAACACCATATTCTTATAAATAGACCTCCTGTTCAGTCATCTGTTCTCTGTCACATGAGCAGGAGAAGCTAGTGAGTAAAGTGAACTTTAGACCTGGAATCTGTACATCAAAAAGGCCCAGTTCATCTTCCAGTGTTTTATACATAAAATGGAAAGACTTGCTAAATTTAACTTTTATCCTCTAGATGAGAATGCAGACTTGTGTCCTCAAAATTCTGGAAGCAAGGGTTTAGTGTTTTCTTTGAGCGTAAAATATCCTGGAAACTGCTTTGTCTGAAAACTGATACTAAGGAAATTCAGCAGTAACAAAGCTGACTTACAGAGGAGTTTCTCAACACTGCAATACCAAAAAATAGATTTTACCTTTTGAATGTAATGCATAAAAAAAATTATAAAAAGAATAGCTTCATGTGTTAAGAGCTTTAAATATCTATTATGGCAGGGTTCCTTTAAGGGAGGTGAGTTTATGTGTGTTTAAAGTAGAGGGACTTACCCTACATTGTGGTAGGGAGCAGTCCTATTTCTATAGATACTAACACTGGACAAAGAAGAGCCCTTCTTTTTATTCTGTTCTTGCCTCTTTTATAGTAGAGAACCAAAGCTGCTCTTTTAAACACCAAATATTTTTATTTGAATGATGTCTGCCTGTGGACTTTTCTGACTACTGTCTGAACTGACAGAACAGCTTCAGGTACTCTGCTCATCACTGAGCTTAAACAATCTGCTCTCTCAAAGTCAGATAGGATCATTATTTACTTTGTAGAGTTTCTGTTCAGGGCTAAATGTATCCAACCAGCCAGGCCACCATAAAAACTGTGACTGGAAAATGATGTTAAAGCTGTTCAGGTAGCAAAAAGCTTTGTGCAATATGCTTCAGTAAATGGATTAAATGAAAGGCAGGCAGTTTTCTCCTGAACTTGATCTCACAGTAAACAGGAAAATTTAACACAACAGGCCAAGTACCCACTGTTCTCTTTGTCCATACAGTGGTGAGGTTTCCTTATTTCATTTGTGGCCAATGCAGTGATTTTATGAGTCACCTAGACCTGTTTTGACAAAGTATTGTTGGCAGGATTAACTTCTCTGAAATATCCATTGCTTCAAATTGTACATAATGGCATTTGAATGTGTGTAACATTGTATTAGCAGTAAAACTGTCACTAAGCACATGGCCATTTATTTTCATGGTGCAAAAATGTTCTGCACATGCTTTAAACCCTGTAAATAATCTGTAAATTTAATCTGTTAACAGAGGAAGGTGACACTAGAGAAAGAATAGGCAGCTAATATTTTGCTGGACTTTTGGACTGGGTTAGGACACTGAGGGCCCATTTGCTATCTAGAGAGCAGGTCTGAGGCTGCAAGATCTGGCCCCACCTGGTTGCATCATCCTCACACAGCTGTGTCACACACATCTGCTGCATCAATGTTCTTCCACCTCTATAACGAGCAGTCAAATGCTTATCTTCTTTGCAGTAATAGTTTGAGATATAAACAAATAATATTGTAAAAGTACCTTTCATGGTTTAATCCCACATGGCAACTCAGCCCCACACAGCCACTTGCCCCACCTCCAGCAGGATGGAGGAGAGAATCAGAAGAGCAAAGTAAGAAAACTCATGGGTTGAGATAAAGACAGGTTAATGGTACAGAAAAAGAAGGGAGAAAAGTAATAATACTAATAGTAATAATAATAACGGTACGACACAAAGTAAAGAATGCACAATGCAATTGCTCACCACTCACCAGCTGATGACCAGCCAGTCCCTGAGCGGGGGTCTCTGCCCAGCTTTCTCCCCAGATCTTTTACTGAGCCTGTCTCCATATGGTATGGAATATCCCTTTGGCTAGCTGGGGTCAGCTATCCAGGCTGTTGCTCCCCCAAAACTTCTTGTGCCTGTCCAGCCTTCTTCCTGGCAGGACATGCAAAGCTGAAATGTTCCTGACTTAGTATAAACAGTACTTAGCAACAACTAAAAGCATCTCTGTGTTACCAACATTATTCTTCATAGTGTATCCAAAACACAGCACTGCATTAGCAAATAAAAAGAAAATTAACTCTATCACAGCCAAAATCAGGACAGAATTTAAAAGTCATAGAAAAAATATTCTACTTCAAACCATTATTCCTTCCAAAAATCCTTTTATTTGTAAGTAAGGACTGTGTCTTATTAATTTCCTCAGTCTTCTCTCCCCCTTGTTTATCATTCCCATTCTGGATATGCATCATGCACAGGTATTGTAGAGTTCATGGGGAGACAAGAGTAGCTCTATCATTTTTCAGAATAAAAATTTAACAATGTGTGCATGGTGGGATCACAGGATAACTCACCTTGGAAGGGACCACTGGAGGTCCCCTGGTCCAGCCCCTGTACAAGGGTACTGAGCACACCCTGAGCCTTGGAGGATGTCAGGCCTGGGCAGAGCCATTCACTGATGGCAGCACCTCTGGTACATAGTAGTAGGCCAGAAATAATAGATTAAAAATATGGCCAAAAAATCATAACAAAAACCATCCCACAATCTCATTATCTTTTGATATTTACTGGGAAAAGAAAAGCTTTATCAAACCTAAAGCACTGGCTCTATATTACTGTTAGAAGAACATCATCCCCCCAGTAAGGAGCCTGTGTTGATATTTAACAGAAGAGCCCCTCTAAGCATTCATTGTCTAATCCAGCTCTTATTGAAGTCCCTGAGGAAATTCCTATTAGTGAGCAGGATCATTCCTATTTCTCTTTTTAACAGATTAGTGTGTGTTTGCATGAAGGCCCTGTAGGCACCAATTAATCTGTATTCATATAGCAACTGCAGAGCTTAAAAATCCCTGACATTCTCTTCTATTGGTAATTCAGAAATTTGCCTTGGCAAGCAACGGGACTGGGAGCATCCATCTCTTTTCAGATATTAAAATTCCAGTATTTATTTGTTGAAATCTAGTTTTTAACTCATATTATTCTAAATATTAAACAAGTATAAACCAAATACAGGGTAGTTTTAAGGTAGTACAGAGAAATCCCAGAGATTCTGGTCCTGCTCACAGCTTTGCTGAGAATCCTCAGAAAGGAATTTAGCAAGCGTGTTCAACTTCACAGTTACACTGTCAAATCATGTGGGCAGAAGGCAAACAGTCAAGAATTACTGCTGCAACTTTTCAGGAAATTCTGAGCAGCAACAGAGGCAGACAAAGAAAATCTCAAGATAAAAACGGTCAAAGCTTAGTTGCTTCACCTTGACACTCTCCAAAAAGAATCTTCTGTACTTTCTTAGCTCCTTGCCCATCCAGACAGCTGCATGCCTATAGAATGCTTGCTCCACATAGGGAAATACATCAGCATGATGTGAACCATGTGTTTTATACACTCCACAGGATGTGTCCTGCTTTTTCAGAAGGCCCAGTTTGCAGGATCACTGAGAGCACAATACATGGGTTTAGTTTGGAAATCAGCCTAGGGGCTGTCTTTAGGACAGTGTAGAAGAACATGGTGTACTCTGCAGCCCAGAGGCTGAAGGGAAAATAGACTGCTGGAGATCACTTCTTATTTTACTCAAGGGCCTTAAGAACAGGAAAGAGGCAGAAATCTTTCTTTCATGCAGCACCTAAAACAGGCACCCAATGGTTTATACATACGTACATACATGTGTGAAAATATAAGATATTTAAAAAAAAAAAAAAAAAGTTGAGGGCTTACGTCCCAGAAACCAGGAATTTAGATTATTGTTTGGATGAAGGGGGTGAACTTGGGTGCAGGGGGAAGGAGAACAAAACATTATCTATGTCTTCTCTATTCCTGCCTTTTATCTGTGCTTAGTGAATCTAATCCTGCTGACTGATCTTGTGCATGTTATTGAACTGAGAACTTCCTTTTCTTTCCATGGTCCTTCTATACCCTGCTACCTTCTGTTTAATGTAGATACTCAAGGCAAATGCAAATGTTACCGAAATAGAGAGAATTATTGCTAATTACTACTAATGTTAGACTTTCTGTGCAGGTTCATCTGGTGGGAGGCAGAGCTCTGGTGCAGGATGTGGTGGCTCATCATTTGAGCCTTAATGATACAGGTAAGTGGTGAATAAAAATAAGGTAAGGATAGAGAAAGCCTCATCAAATGAGAGTCAAAAAGAACTGCAAGTAGTAGCAGTATGGTGAAAGCACTGCCATGAGGGAGGACAGTATGAGTGCACAGTATGAACATTATTTAGCATAGTAAAGAAAAAGCTGAAGGCAGTTGTGATTGTTTCCTAAAAATACACAAGCACAGTGAGAGAAGTGAGAAAAGGAGAATAAATATCACCAAGGGAGAAGAGCTTTGCTTTCTAACCAATACCAAGACAGGGATAAACATATACAATGTCCAAGAATAAATTCAGGGTAACATTTTTTAAAATTATAATGGCAAAGTCCTGAAATCATAGAATGGATGAAAAATTATTCAGTGTTAATAAGATAGAACTTGTGGATGGTCTGACTGACAGAGACAAGGGAATATGTAGCTCAAAATCTTCCTTTAGTCCGTCTAAGTATGACCCGTAGAGTGGGGGTGGGGGGGCAAAGCTAGACAAACAAAAGATCTGATTTGGGGCACACCTGGAACACACTAAATTGGCAGAGAAACAAAGGAATAAGACTGAAAAGTCCACTTAGGTATTGTATATTTCTAACATTAGTACGCTGCAGTAGGGGCATAGTTAATGAAGCAAGAGCCATAGAGTTCCTGGGAAGCCATTTGGAGTATGAAGGTATTTTTAAACAAAAGGTAAAAGTGCAGCCTGCCTAAGGAATCCAGAAGGTCAAAGCAAGTTGAAAGATCTGTTGTGAGTCACCTGGACACTCCGTGTGCCCTAGAAATATCAGATAATTTTATGATTGTGTTTGGTATGGCTGGGATGGAGTTATCTCTCCCCACAGTGCCCCTCTCAAAGCTGTGCTCTGTAGAACGATGTTGACAGCACACCAATGCTATGCCTTTGATGAGTCACAAATAAAAATCATGATAGATCTCCTGCAGATAATCAGTATTTTTCCTTGATATCTGCTATCTGTGTTTTTGTTGAATTGGACCATGCATTGACAATGTCCCACACATCAGGCAGACCAGGAGTCAGTGTACAGTGTACACCCTCTTTTGACAGGACTAGCAATGAGTAGCCCACTGAGCTTAGGCACTTGGGCTTCAGCTCAATTTCCCTGTTGTTCAAAAATCTTACATTTGAATTTCCTGTGCTTCAAGCAAGGGGTCTTTGAAATGAATGACTGAATATTCTTTAAGCCAGGAAGAGTGTGTATAATGATAATGTGATGATTAAAACACCACTGTGTCAAGGGATGAGCTGAGCCTCTGTTTGAACCAGTGCTGTAGCCTGTGACCAGGATTATCTGCAGCAAGGAGAAATTTTCACAATCATTTTCTTTCTTACACCCTTATAAGAAAGTGCTGTAGCTCACAGACATCAATAAATCTTTTGTAACCCACCCTGCACATGCACTCAGCCTGAGGAAAATGTGACTGGATTGTAATTCAAGAGGGTTTACAGTTTCCCTTACCTCATAATTGCAAATACCTTATGTCTACAGCAGAGTAGAAACACAGGTGAAAGAGAAGCACAGCATTTGTGTTACAAGAGTAACTTACCCTGGTTAAGAGGAAAGTGCAGATAAAGTTCCCGGGAGCAGCTAGAACTTTTGGCAAACAAATATAACTGCTTTAGATTTCTGATGTTATAAATTGTTTATGTCTCTGCAGAAATTAAATGATCCCTTAAAATCTTAAAGTAACTATTGATATATTTTGTCTGTATTAAAATTTATTTAATCCAAAATACTTAATCATTGGTATAGAAGGTGGTAGGTAGTTTCAAGCCATGGTCTTTGGTTAAAGTCAGGAACTCTCATGGGGTTTTTTGCCCTGCACAAATGTTTTCAGCCAGTACGTGATAATTATCAGGATTTCTCACATAAGTGAAATAAAAGAGACTAGGCTTAGCTTGAGCTGCAGAACCCTCAGGCACTGTCTTTCATTTGCCAGCTTCTAGCTATTATGTATTAGAAATATATGAAGGGCTCTGGGAGACAGGTGTGGTTGGATTTGCTTCACTCGAGTATAATGCATCTTTACAGAGGTCACTGAAGTTAGAAGGCAAAAAAACCGGAGTGATAATGCATTTTGTACAGACCATGGATACTGACACCCTATTTCCCATTGTGCTGTTAATTACATATCAGGGCAGGAAGGGCACTCCCCCCATAGACACTGCTTCAAGTATACTTTAATAGAAGAAAACACATCACAGCCCACATGATATAAATGAATCCTATTGCTTAATATTGCTGCCATGAGCAACCCTAGGAATTCATAGTTTATCTCAATTTTCCAAGAAGGAATTCCTGGTCCTGGTTACTTATGTATGGGAAGACCCTACTTTCCACACCATGCTGCCTCAGTGTGCTATTTTCACAGCCTTCAAGAGAAAGTTTTACAGGGAAAAGGTTGCAACAAAGGAGAGAGATCCTAACTATGCCTTTCCACTGCAGTTTAAGTTACATGAAGGGAGAGATGTTTGAGCAGACATCCGTGTCACAGGTGCCAGTTGTCTGATTTATTCCCTCTCAGAGGAGCGTACTGGCATCTGTGTGCATAGCGACACCTTGCCAGCTGGCCAGGAGGCTGTCCTCTCAGCTGTCCTTCCAGACAGATGAATTGCACAGTGCACATAACTGCCTGCCAAAGGACAGACTTTCCAGGAGAAGGAGAGGGAAAAAGCACTGCATGCATTTCTGACAGTAGTTTTACTTAAAATTTGTTTACAGAAATAATTTTATTGGACAAGCTTATCACCAAAGCCATCTTTCTGACACTGCAGTAAGTTACTTGGATTGTGCACCATAAACCAGAGCAATTCACATACAAATTTACATTCTCTGATGTTGCTGAGTGGAGTATATTTTTCTCAGTCCGATCATAACACAGTATGGGGAATATGACCATACTTAATGTCCTTTTTTTAATCCTAGATCACTCCGCCAAAATAAATACCTCTACCTTTAGGTGACTATATTAAATAATTAGGTTTTAAAGCCTAGCTTTTTTAAGCTTTAAATGGTCTAAGCACTCAAAACTCTTGATAGTAATCACTTGTGAAAGTATGCAACAAAACCTCAGATGGCTTTAGGTAAAAGACAATTGCTAAAACTATCACCACTCACATGTTAGTACCAGCCAACGAGCTGGCAGTGCTGATGTACTGGTTTGTAATGGTTTGTATAAAATAAACCCAAATTGGGTTCTTTACTCATTGACAGTTTGAGAATCCTATGCAATTTAACTATGAGTATTCCTAATTTACTTGCAGAATGAAAACACATGTTCTGGTGTGAAACTAAAAGAATGGTAAGAACAATATTTGGCCGAGGTTGAATTGAGCTAAGTCACTACAAAAAGATAAATACCGGGTGAGACTATTGCACAAGATTTGTAAGACTCTCAAGGCAGAAACGTAACAATGGCATTCAGATACTATGAACATTGGTAATGCTTTAAAAGACCCTGGGAACTGTATCTATTCATCCCTAGAACATGCACCTCTTTTTCCAGAAATGGATTAGCAGTAATTCTTTTTTTTCGTGTTTATACTCTTATTAATTATCTCCTCAGATTTTCAGTTCATTCTGCCCACAGAACCTACACAGTTTGGCATGGAGCCTTTTTTGAATTGTTTGAATCTAAGGAAAAACTATTGTGCTTTTTAAATGATATACATGTCTGCAAATGTGAATGCTCATTGTTATTCTCTTTACACCTCGAGCCCTTTTACTCATTTAATATATTTCAGCTGAGTGAATTAAAAGCAGTATTAAACACAGTGAATGGTTGTTCCTGGCTCATCTGGGTTTATCCAATGCATTCTAAGTAATATACCTGGTTTTTCCATGGAGAGAGGAGTTTGTTTCCTAACCTTTCTGAAGCACACATTCATACAGGCAGTAGCCATAAAATCATAAAATCATAGAATGGTTTGGATTGTAAGGGACCTTTAAAGGTCATCTGGTCCAATCTTCCCTGCAACAAGCAGAGGCATCTTCAACTAGATCAGGTATATAGATAGAAAACTAGTAAAATGACTGGGCTGCATTTCAAGCTCCATAGGGTACTCTGCCTTAAGTCCTATCCTAGGAAATTTGAAACTTCTCATTTTATGGTAGAGTAGCCAAGGAGTTGCTGGATTTCATCTCTGCTATCCATGTCTCAGGTAAAAGAGGAAATGAAGCAGTGTATTACTCCTATAACTGCATCACTGAAGAGGAAGAAGTCTTCGCAATTTTTGTGGTGTCTTAGAACTGAATAAGATCTTACTTCTGCAATTAGAGTGGTTTAAGTTTTCATCCAAGGTTCATTACTGATTCTTTCCTGAGAATACCAGTTTTGTACCTGTCAAGTCAATTGCATGAGTTAATGCATTCCTAACACTAAACAAAATAATATGGCTTAGTCTCAGTCAGCCCTAAAGGATTTTTTAAAATATGTGAGTGGACTTTTCATTAAGGATGAGCAACATTCACAGTAAAGGGTAAATGTGGTTTGCTTTGCAAATACAAGTGAACAGCTGGGCAGTGCAGTCTTAAATCACAATAACTAGACATGCAAGGCCACACTATTCATGCCTAGAGCTCAAGTTCCCATTATTCATCCATCCATTTCCCACCCCTATTAGAACTGGACTGTGTTCATTCTGATTGAAATTTCAGGGGCTTCTCACAAAAGCAACATCTTCTATACATGTAAGTGTTTGTGACTGCTGAACTTTCAAAACTGCCGTTTGGCTTTAATTAAAAATATAAATCTGTTACATTCCACAGATGGACACTGGCAACATGAGCTTCTGTCATATTCCTCCTCATGTAAAATATTGATGTCAGGCTCTGTGATGCAAAGCAGCAAAACACTGAGTGCAGAAGCCATCCAAACCTCATTTGGATTCCCAGAGGAATTTGACCCATCCTGGCAAGCACACTTTAGACTGATTATGTAGCTGTCAATTAAACTGCTGTTCTGTGCACTGAGATTACTCAGACTGTATTCTTTATCACAACCAAAATAAACCTACTGCAGTGGATTGTTTTTTTCCCTACTAAACAAATGCATATTGAACATGCATAAGTAAGCTTAAGCACTGAATCTTTTAGCTCATATTTGCCAGTGACATACCCAGTAAATGTCTGAAGTTCAAAGCTGACAACAAAGGTACAGATACAATTATGCTTTGTGAGGTGAGGATTGTGACACTGTATAAACTTGGGTTTATGAATTATGAAATGCAGTATTCATCATGTATATATTACAGGATTGCATGACATTAACAGCCTTGGTCTCCATGACAATACCAGAAGATGCTGGATGAAAAAATGGCTATGAAGAATATAATTTAAATAAATATCACAATACTTCTGAGCCTGTTTTATTTAGCAGAATTTTAAACATGTTTAAAGAAACCAAACTATTATTTTCCTTCTTTATCTAACTAGATACACTTTTCTCAGAAAGAGATCAACTTTTTGCTACTTGTAAAAGCCAAAGCAGACTAGAGACTCCTGAATGATGGGTTGCATCTGGCCAAATGGATTTAGTGTACCCTGCACTCAGTTTACAAAACACTGCTATTCTAAAATGCAATGCCTCTAGTCATAAGCAAAAGATTATATCCCACCTTCAAAGTTTTTGGTTTTCCCTCTTGATTACAAAATAGGTGACCAGACAGACAGAGATAGACACTGTGAAGGTGGGTGACAGTAGTGTTAAGTCAGGTAGTCACAAACTTCTCTGGGCATCCCTCTCTAAAAGCTCTAAAAAAATACAATTGTGTTTTTCTTGTCCTTGTCATGCCACTAATTAGGTGGCTCTTCAATGGCTTATATTTATGTTGTCAAGTGAACATGTGGGTGTAAGTACACTGGGACTTTATATGGAGCTCATTAGCACCATTGCTACACAATCCAGTAATATCCATCATTTCACAGCAGATAACAAAGACAACCCTTTGTCTTTGAATTCCAGTTCTTTCTTCTGGACCCATTCTTCATTTTCCATTCAGTACCATAGGTTCTCTGAACAGAAGATAAATTCAGTAATGAAAGGAAGAAAGCCATACAGGATGGGCAAGACCATATAGTTTAAGTTAAAGAAGTTTGAAAGGAGTCAGACAGATTATTTTAGGCTAACCATGTTTTGGTTTTTTTTTTTTTTTTTACATTTTATTAAATCAAATGCTTAATTCTAGCCTTAGATCTATTTTTATCTGTATGAACTATTCACTGGGAGCACGCTGTGGTGCTGCCACTCTCTGTCACCTCCCACTTTTTATTTGTAAAGTGATGTGATAGTAATTTGGGGGCAGCATTAAATTCTTGTTATTAAATTAGTGACTGATCTCTTTTTAGTCTTTAATATACACTAAATCCTCACATTGTCTGTGGAGAGTTAAAATGCTCTATTATTGTGCTAGTTTATGGCATGACAATTTGAGCAGAAATTACATGCTGCGCTCTGTTTAACTCCTGCCTTGGAAAAGATGCTCCTTGTTTTGTTTTTTTTCAGCCCTCTTTCTCTCACCTTTCACAAGGGATGACACTAAAAGAGGAACTCAGACTGTAAGACTCAGGTTATAAGATTTCATCTTTCTGTAAGCCAATTATTAATCAGAAAATATTCTCTTCGGGTTTGCTCCTGTCATACTTGAACATCCAAATATTGCCTGACTGCAAATAAAGATAGCCTATATGAAACTCCTATGTAGGGATCCCAAATGTAAGAGGTACCTGAATGCTCTAGCTGCATAGATTTGTGCTGTCTGTGTTGGATAGGTAATTGCTAAATTCATTCCTAGATGTAGTACACAGAATAGACATTCTCTTTGTTCCTCATTGGTGGTGACTTTAGTCTGTTACAAGATGACAGTGGCATGGCCTTCTGTGGCATCCCTTGTCTAATAGTTCAGTGGCTGGAATATCAGTTTTGAGAAACATCACACCACAGTGAAACTTCTATGACCCCTTCTGTTTCTCCTTTGTAAAAACAAACTTTTAAAATTTGTTATTTAATTGATGATTTGCACAGAATTATTAAAAACTAGAATATCACATTTTTAAAATGTGACTGAATAGTTTATTCCAGAGGCTTCATTTATTTAGAATCAGCTTTTTAATGACTGGGATCTTAATCATATTATGAAATTAACAGCTTCTCCTTATTCAAAAGGTGCTTCACCGACATAAAATATAAAACAAATACATGAAAATAATTTTTGTTTAAGAATAGTGCATTTGAGGCACAACTATAACTTCAAAGTAGCTCTAGGGCATTATTAGGGAACCCTATTCCTGGATTTCACTAACCAAATGAAACCTTTCCAGAAAGATTAATTTCAATAATTCTCTATTAATAAAGACGAAGGCTCAACTTATCCTCAGATAATCATCCCCAGAAGGTACCATTGCTACAGTGCCTATAAAAATCTTCCTGCATTTAGAAAAAATGCAAACTCAGGTTACATTTCCCAAGCATTGGCAACAAGGCTCTTTCCTGTCTCCCAGCTAGTCATGAGGTCTTCAAAGTATCGTGGTGGTCTCTCTGATCTCAAAACAATGTTTATGGCCTGACAGGGCAACCAGCCTTGAAATATGTGATAAAACTCAGTAAATCTAGAAAAAAAGAAAACATTTTCTCAAATGTCTTCTGGGCATAAATTTTCCAGTGAACACTGAATTCATTATAATTTTCAAGTCTAATTCACATTTTTCCATGTTTTATCAGCTATGTGTTTTAGAAAGCCAGACTCTAATTGAAATCAGAATGCCAGGTGGTTGCAGAGAAAGATACAAACCCATTACAAACAGAAATACAATCAGTTTTTCCTTAAACAGGGAGATAGAATACATTAAGTATTTTGATCAGCCCACATTTTAAAGAAGATCTGATAGATTTCTTTTTTATTGCCACAGCTGTGAAAAATACCTTCCACAAATGATTGTGAGTTTTCATCACAAAAATAAATAGCTAGCACATTGCATCAAAACATTGCCATTTCCAGAAAGTATTTTTTAATACTTTTTGTTCTTTTTAGAAAATTAATCTTTTCCAGACACTTTTCACAGTTTGTTTTTAAATTACCATGGGTCAGCTACAGCTACACCTCTCAGATTTTTGCTTATGGGTTCTAGGATGCTCTGTGGCAGCTGTCCCTTCAACTTCTCCTAGAATACAGAACACGCTGCATCATATCCAGCAAAAAAATTAAGTCTATGCCACCAATGTCCAAATTAGTTAATAACTCCCCAGTGCTTAAGCTGAGGAGTTTAGGTGTTCCTAAATCTCAGGAAATAATCTTTTCCCCCTCCTTTTACAACATCAGAGCTTTCTTGGGCTCGATTCACGTGGCAGCATGAAGACATGGGAGCGGCTCTCCAGCTGCATGCACATTATTCCATCTCCCACAACCTTCCAGAGGGAGAACACACCGAAGCCCCTTCCCACTGTCCCCTGTGCAAGAGGAGCTGGGATCACAGGCTGCATAACGAGGCAAAGAGCCACCTACATTAAGCCCCTGTCTCCAAGCAGACTTAAACTGAGTCATCTACTTCAGAAGCTGCATAAAATATGCTGGAGGACATAAATAATTCGCAGAGCTCAAAAATTAGATTCCTTTCTGGCTTCACTTCCCTACAGAGAAACGAACCCATCCTGATCAGCAGCTACCTCCAACCTGGGCTTAGAACCAGGTTTTATTTTTCTGTACATGCACTGATAGACAAGAAGCTACCTGACACTTATCTAACCAGAAAAAAATAGACTTGCTAATATTATTCAAAGTCAAAATATAGGAGTCTGCATTTGCAGTGAATATACTGAAAATTTTATCCAAAATGCAAAAATAGCCCCAAACATGTCTGCATTGAAAAACCAGTAAAAAAGCAACCAATATTAATAAATCTGAATTTTAAAAATATATTCTTTTAATCACAAGCAGATACCAACACACCTACAGGAAGTTGCTGGAGACAGGGAGGGTTTTGAGCTCTCAGCCTTTCCCTGGTGGTTTGGTATTTACTATCTCTCTTGCCCTCTTCTCCTTACCCCAAAATCTTTTTCTCAGGCCCTGATCTACAACTCACTTGTGAGCAGTGGAATTCTTTTCACCACTTTTAGGGGCATTAGTCTGAGGACTTCTTATTTTCCTGACTGCATCCTTTCTTCTCACTGCTGCAGTGCTTTCATACCATTGCAGTGCAGCTTTTGCTCTTTAACTTACAATTCCAACAACTACTGATGTCAGCAATCTGAGTTTCAGCAAGAAATATGAACACATCATGAACTGTTATATATAACTATTCCCTGAACTACATTGAAATATAAAATTCCCTGATACCTGCACATTTGGAAACTTACATGTATACCAATTTTTCTAGCACTAGCAGAATTAAGTTAGTGAAGAATCTTCCTTATTGTTAGCATCTCAGACTTTTGAAGAATATGAATTTGATTTGATGGCATTATTATTTGCACCTGACTTTTCTGGGGCCTCTTATCTATTTTTTTTTCAAATGTCAGACTCTAATACAAATCGACCCAGAAGAATAATGAATGATTACTAACATCAAGCAGTTCAAATATTAGAGGATTCTGCTCTTAGGCTTCTCCACTGACACTAAAATGTGTCAAAAATAAGAGTTGCCTCTCAGCAGAGGCAATTTCTCAGTGGAAATGCCACAGATAACAAGACAATAATGAAACTTACTAATGAAGAACATGGGGAAAAAAACTTGATTAATGATAATTAGTGATGTTTTCAGAAATGCTTTCACACATTAACGACTATATTTTCAAATTTTCATAAGCCAAACTACATTATAACCTAATGACTTGACCCTGCAAATGCTTCCATAAATATGGTTCTTTATAGCACTTCCTGAAAACACTTATGCAGCTTTAGGTGCTGCAGTTAAAAATAGAATGAAAAAGGAATATGAATAATCTTGGAACTTACACATGTAGGAAACGTCTTTAAGGAAATCTCAAGTTCAGTGTCTAGAGGCTTTGATGCCAACAAAATTTATCCTCTAAATAAAATTCCCATTAAATTTTCTTAATCATTATATATTCTTGCTTTCTTTAATGTGTTATATAAAAAATTTGTGATCCTTTTCTTATAGAAAAGAAGTTAGTCAATCTTGAACAAAAGCAATCATTATTTCTAGAATACAGATTTCTGCAATTTATTCTATTAGATGAGACAAATGTGTTTGATATATGTGTTAGGCAAAGCTTTCAATAGTCCATTCATGCATAGAAAGTGGACATATCCCTTGAGAAGAAATGTATCATTCTGTGCCATTCCTAGTTTAAAAAAAAAAAGGCATTTGGTATGGCCTAATTAACAGAAAAGACAGTAGCAGTGTTGCAAAAGTCCAACATTTCAGCTCGGAGAAACTGGTGAGAAAGGGTATATTGCTTTTTAAAATGTAAGGAGTAGACAAAGACAGCAAAATGAGAAAAATCCTGATTAAAAAGTCAGAATGAACAATGAATTCATTTAGATCAGCACAAGAAGAATGAATGAAGTGAAAATGCACACAATTCTTCACCAACATTCAAAGGTGCACAGATACTACGTGCAGAAATGAACACTTTTCTTCAAACAGAAAAACTTATTTTGGTATGTTGCAATCTACTTCTCACAAGTGTAATAAACAAGTTATTCAGCTTAACAAGGATGAGTTAGCATGAAGATATCTGCATATTCTCTTTGACTGGAAAGATTTATGGAATGAATCAATGAATTAATGTCATGTGACATTATCAGTGCAGAGCATTAACATCATCTTTTAAAATTGCATTTTCAAGCTGATGTTTGCATACCATTTAGAAGGGGGAAATGCTTATGCAAAGACAGACATTGAGACAGTCAAATACTTTTGAAAACTTCTTTTCAGAGCAGATAAAAAATGCAGAAAATAAATTGTCTATTACTACTCAGGAATCTGTAGTAAATCTATTTTTTCTGATTTCTTGTCTAGCAGAACACCTCCCAGTTGATGTTCAACTCTTATTTTCATATGGAAGTCTAATTCTGATCCTATGAAAAATTTTATAATGAGAAAAAATAAGTGGTCCACAGAATCTGATAGGAAGCAATGACTAAGAAGAACTCTCAGGACAATGACAGAAAATTCCTATGTTAATTTTTGCATGGAAGCAAAGCAACTTTCTCTTAATGGACAATTTATATCTTCTTTCTTCTTCCCAGAAACTACACAGACTCTACCTTCATAAGTTCTTTTTCTTTAATTACTCAAGAATACTAGTCAGGTATTGTACAGTCTAACAGTGATAATAAGTATTTAATTTGAAAATAAAGTCTAAGTTCATTATTTTTTCCAAAGTACTAATAGTATATATATATAAAAACCAATAAATATATTTTTGTGTGTATATATGTATATATACATCTTTTTTGTGTGTATATATACATTATATATATATATAATATATATCATAAAATCTTTTTGCAAAAAAAAGTACTGCAGGAAGTAAGGTAATATATGTTAGATGTTGATATGCTTTGTGCTTCTGGATAGTTAGCCTGAGATTCATTTTTGTGTGACAGAAATCAACTACTCCCTCCAATGTTTGTAACTTTTTTTGAGACCATTTAAGTGCAAGACAGCATGAAAATACATGTGTTATGTTCTCTCCAAGCACCAAGGCTGTAAAAATAATTGCAGATGTAATTTATAGCTCTGAAAATGTCAGAGTTATATTTGTAATGATCGAGATATAGAAGAATATTTTATGACTGCCTCAGCCACAGCTGGGTTTGGGATCTCTTCTTGTCTTGCATGCACTATTAGCAAATCCCATGTAGTAGTTCTGATTCTGTTCAATCCAAGAGACACTGCAATGGGCAGCTGCTCCATAGGACCTGGAATTGCCCAGCAGCTCCCCCAGACTCAAGTGACACTGCCATTTAAACTAGTCTGCTCATCTCAACATTTAACTTTAATCAATCCAAACATCTGAATAAGGTATTTGAGAAGTTCTGAAATCTAGCTGAAGGTAGACAGCCATCTGCAGGAGTGTGCCTGTTTGCTTCTGCAGCTTTCTGGGCTTCAGAGGTGGAACCAAGGCTGCAGTGACAGGTTTTGTGTCACTCAGACTTCAGAGCTCTCTCCAGAGCTGAGCAGGCACCTCTGAAAGAGCTACTCTTCTAATTTAGAGCCACAAGTGGCTCCCATGTCCTGTAAAACAGTAGGAAACTTCACACATGTTCAAGTGATGAAAACTGATCTCCTTTCTTCTAGGATAACCTGTACATGTTTATATGATGAGATAGTTGTTAAAAAATAAAATCCCAGAATACTCCAGCATCTTTATTTGTCTGATGGGACATTAATACCTTTTTCCCAGTGTTTGGATCCTGGTTCTGGATGTAATCTGCTTAGACTGGAGGAGTTCTGGTAATGGGTCCCAGTTGGATCATCACCGGTGGTCCCATCCTGCAACCCACCATGGGTCTCCCTGCCAGTGCGCTGTTTGCCAAGGAAGGAAACTCAATAGAGGCTGAAGGCCATCAGAGCTCTGTGTCAGACTTTATAATCTGCACAGTTTGATGCAGGACAACCAATTGGGATTGACGCATCATGTCCACATAAGCTAAACCTCCCAATATCCAAAAGCAGTGATGCACAAGCTTTCTATTTGTTGTTTCCTCTCTCCCTGTGTCTGTGTTGGATCATAAAGTCTTCCCTTTACCTCACACTCTCTCTTGTGAGGAGTTGAGAGGCCAGGAGTGCCATGGGAGTACGAGCATCTGTGTCCTGTCCCTAGGCATCCCCAGAGGAGTAAATCACACCCAGGCTGGTCACACAGGTGGGCACACCTGCCCACAGCCCCCACCTGGCTGCACAATTAACACCCAGATCTGGCAAATGGAGGCTTGGCCATGTGTCCCTACTACCCATCAAATATGTCTGCATTAAACACTTCACACACCAGCTGCTTCCATTTAGTATTGCAGAGAGCTGGGAACACACAGCTCCACAATGTCAGCTCGTTGCTAATATTAATGGAGGTTGTCTTAGAGCAAAGTGGGCATTGTCTCCTCTTGAAGGCTGTAGGACTTGAAAACAAGCTTTCAGACTTTTCCCGTGCAGGAATACGCCTACACAGAGCATCCTGCATCCACACAACTGATATAAAAAATAACAAGTTTCCTCTGAAAATGCACTAAGTACTTCAGGATCATTCTGTATTGACAGAGTACAACTGGAGTGTTTTTCTTTGTTTACTGGGGTGATATGTATAAATACATTCAGGTGAAGAAACAAAAGAAATTTCTAATGAAACAACAACAAAAGCTGTTTTGTTTTCTCTCTCTTTTTTTTTTCCATCCCCTGCTAATGGATGCCTTCTGCTCATTGTAGGTGTCATTGTGCTGATGTATTCTTTTCATATATTTCCAAATTCCTCGAATCAATTCTGAGCAAAAGACACTGGAACTAGGTTTGTCAAAACAAAACTACCCCTTGGAGCCAGTGGAGCTTTGACATCATTCTATGATGTGCCAAATGTACTCATTTACTCAGAGCTCATTCTTGGATACTATTCTCTCTGGGGAGCAACTATACATCAAACAAATGTTTTGTAAAAAGCTCTATTCATGGCTCTATGACAGATTCATTTTTAATATCTGTAAGACACAATTTCTAAAGCAGAATTTCATGTTCAAATAGATTTTACTTATTTCCAGAAGCGTTGCTATGCTCATGAACATTTTTAACTAAAAGTCCATGCACAAAGTCACCAGCAGAAAAGCTGCAGTTGCACATAAATAACATCCTTTTCCCCTTTTTCTCTGAGAGGATTTTATTGACGTGGTCTTACCTGCCAAACTAAGCTGAGAACCCTCAGTGAAGATGGTCAGATGAAATAGAAACAATTGCGAACAATTCAAGGACTGCTTTTAAGTCAGAGACTGATACTTTTTAATTGTATGAGAATCCAGACACTGTTAAGCACTTCAACTCAATGAATGTTTCAGTGTGATGCCAGAGCAAGCTCAGAGTATTAGCAAAAAACCTGTATTAATTCTTACATATAAAGGTAAAAATGAAGGCAAAATATGTAAACACACAACCCCCCAAAAATCCATTTTGCAGAAGATACTTTGATCTTTGTTAAATAAATTTCAGTATATACACAGTGTTCCATTGTCTTTTTTCCAAAGTAAAATCTAAACTAGCTCTGTCTGTAGATGAAGTTCTTCTTGAAAGTATTTGTCACAGCTGAAGACTGAACAGAGCATTGGAGTTGCCTGTTAATGAAGGTAATATAAAAAGCAATGCAGTAGTGGAAAATTTGGACAAGAATGCAAAAACCAGAATTCCGCTCACTAACCTCTTCAAACTGTTTGGATGTATATATAATGTATATTAGCAGTAAGCAAGTGGCAGTCAGAGGCCCCAGTGAGTTTGGAGCCCTCACTGTGCTGATCATTGTATGAGCACTAACAAGAAATATTCCTTCCCTCAAAATCACTACAATCAAGACATCGGCAATACACATCAGGGTTCGCAGGAAGCAGTGTGGAAGAAGGATGCTGAACCTCAGGGCAACTAATTGGAACACAAGACTGTGAAATCTATTGGCTGAACATTCAGCCGCAAGCTTGAGACTTTTTTTTTTTTTTTTTTAATTCCATGAAACAAGTCGACAAGAGCTAGAAATGAATCACTTGCAGCCTGTCTACTTAAGGACTCTCATTAACCACGGGTATCACGGTGAAGATGGATCTTAAGACAGAAACGAAAGGAGACGCGGGTAATGGTTGTGTCTAATGACTTGGTTGTAAAGGCACAGGATCTAATAAAGCACAAGTTAATAAGCTCTCACTATGAGAGACGTGACAGAAAGGCATGGTGATGACAGAATTTCTATAACCAGATTATATAAATAACGTGAGTTGGTAGTGAGAGCCGTGGACAGAACTCTGCTTTAAATTTTAAGCACTTGCATTACCTGAGCTAGAGAATCCATTGCAGCAATCACAAAATTGTTGCATACCCTTAATTTCATTGTTTAAGCTATTAGAAGGGGAAATAAAAAGCAATAAATAAAGAGTTTCGTTTAAAAATGTTTATAGCATCTGAGCTCTGGGCCATTCCTGTGCTGCTGCTGCTCTGGTTATCTTTCCTAGTACATCAGGGGTTCTGAGCAGAGCCTACCACTCCTGAATCATMCTTTCTGACAGCCAGGGATTGTGTGARAGGAGATAGACTTATCATTACAAAGTCAATGACCTGAATTTTCCCAAGATTTCCAGTAAAAACAGAAYATGATAATGAAAGTCTTTRCCTAGCCAGTTACAGTTCACTATCTTTCTTAAAATACCAACAGTGAGTAACCAAAGATGGAAAATTGTTCAGGGAGAACACTTTCATCATTTCTCCAATGGAAATTTTATCTGGGAGAAGGAGACTGTTACATTTTGACCAAAAAAAACCCCAACCATCCAAACAAACTAAAAAGAAAAAAACAACAACAATAAAACCCCCACATAGTTGCTGTTAAGACAGAACTTTATAGGATGTGTAAACAAGACACCAGGATTTTAAGACAGTAATCAATAAAGTCACTTGCTATATTACTTCAGCTACTGCCTCCTATGATACAGTTGCTGTTACTGAGACTCAAAACATTGTGTGAGTCACATTCATAAATATACAGTATAATGCTTAATGACTTTCATCACATTTCAAAAATTGTTTTCCTTTGTCTTCTGGTTCTGGTTACGACAATGGTGTAATCATTGCCCAGAAAAATATCTGGATCGTAAACCCCAGTCAAGTAATTAAAAAACCAAAAAAAAAACAAAAACAAAAAGAGGTGAATAAGAAAATAATTAGAAGCAGGAAAAAAGAGAGAAGATGAAGCAGAAGGGAATTTGCAATTTCCAAATTGATATTAAGTAAATTATTATGACTTGGAAAAGAAAGGTACAAAAAATATTCACATAACCACCACTGCTGGAGAATCTGAAAAACAGAAAACCACACTTGCTAAAAGTAAGCTGATTTCCAGGGCAGGGAAGAGTGCTCCCCCCAGCCTATCATTGCTGCTGCTCCCCCACCCAACCCTCCTCTTCCTCACTCCTCACCCCCAGTGATGGCAGATGGCCATGAGAGCTGAGCAGGCTGCAAGGAATAGATGTGCTACAGGGGAAAGGTACTCCAGACAAACTGCTGGAGGCAGGGAGCTTCTCCAAGGGTTCTGTCCCTGCTGGGGAGCACACAGCGGCCGTGGCTCCCCTCATTCCTCCCGCTGTCCTTGATGGGAAGCGCTCTGAAAAGCATCTCTCTGCAAACAGGCCTGCTGCAGACAGCCAACAGAGCAAACGCGGCAGCAAGAAGGGATCGCTCCATCTCTGCTCATCATGTTTCTGACAGATCCATGCAGACCTGACGTGACAGTTGTCTACGACTTGCAGAGCCCCACAGCCAAGGGGGAGGGAGCGAGGGCAAGTGGGATAAATAACGATATATCCACAATAACAAGGCAGTGGCGTGGAAATCTGTCAAGAAATACACATTTCTTATCATAGGAAGAAAGCAAGGCCTTATCTTGTTTAATACAAGACTGAAGTTAACACATTCTCCTACATGGGAAATAAACCATCTCCTTTCTTCAGGAGCAGAGGTGTCCCTCCATCTGCATAAAAGCTGTGCACAGCTTGGGATCGCTTGATCTTCCAGACTCCCTCTCTTCCTCAGCTGGGTTGTTATCATCCTCTGTTATTATCTTCATATTTCCCCTGGTTATTATCAGCATGTTACCTTTGCCTTTATGTCGACAATCTACCTGGCAATTTTTTCCTCTCCAGCTGGCTTTCGTGTTTCCTGGGTAAGAAAACTAATGTTCTTTGCTCCAGAGTGAATGTCCTATTCATTATTCTCAATGTACTGTGACACAGCAACACTGAATATCAAAAGCCTGCAGTAAATTCTCATCTATTTCTCAGTCATATAGAAAAATTAAGCAAACAGCACAAATAGCAACCTGCCTTTTAGCATTCCTACTGAATTTAGATTTGACTGTGCTGCTTTTAACAATTGCCCAGACTCAATGCAAATGAATGTGTGGATAAACACTGTTCAATATTGCATATTGTGATGTGCCAGAGAGCACTTCCATTGTACCACGCTCTTGATGGTAACCCAGATAAATCACTTTTCATACCCAAACAGGTTGAAGCAAGATGCAATTAGTGAAAGAATTGCTGCAAAAAACTCTGTACTAATACTGTGATCAGCTGTCTGCATCCCTACAGCTCCTGGACTGGCAGGGAAATGAACTCTTGCCAAGGGTTTGCCTGTGACCCAGTCTGTACTCTCTGTGGAGGTAGGGCTGCCTTGATGTCACAGCCTGAGTATCCTGTTTCCCCCAGGGCAGAACTGAAAACTGCCATCACCAACATCTCACAGAATCACAGAATGGACAAGGTTGGAAGGGAACACAGTGGGTCATCTAATCCAACTGCCTGCTCTAGCAGAGTCATCGCAGAACACATAGCACAGGATTGCATCCAGACAGTTCTTGAACTCCACAACAATCTCAAAAACCTTAACAGAAGCAACAAAAAAATTGACCTAGTTCAGAAAAGTAACTGAGTGCTCCATTGTTCTTGACAATCACACTGAGGTACACAATGGTCGTTTGGTCTTTCAGTTAAGTAAAGGTTAAATTCCCTCTTGTCCTGTAAAATTTAGCATTCTTATAGTAAAAGTCTTTCACCTTTTTTTTATAAATACATCAAAATCTGTTGACCTCAGCAAAGACACGTGATCAGTAGCCAGCATTTCTCATGCTCATTATCTCAGAGTCCTGAAAACTTTACCAAAGTGGAGGTCAAGCTGAGTGTAAGGTCAGAATATGTGAAAATCAAAGTATGACAACCTTAGATCAAAACCCAAATATTAAACATCCACTTAAAAGTAGTAATTAAAACTAATAAATAAAACAGCAATTAGGCCACCATTATTTACTGCCCTTGTTTCTTCATTTAAAAATTACAGAATTATAAGAATTTAAATGTAAATATTGTTGTCAATTTTAATTTGAAAAGACTATTTAAGGAGGACTTAATGACTTCACTTTTTAAAGTCATTTTGTACTCATGGTTAATTAAATGCAAAAGGACTTCCACTGAGAATCAGGATGTTCTAAATAATGTAATAATAACTTGTGTAACCAATTACTGTAAAATAAAACTGGATTATCCAATATGACCTGTCTGGCTTTGGTATTCAGAATTTTAAATCCCTTTTAATTAAATCCTCAGGGTACTATATTTAATGTAAAACAACCATGACCCCTTTTATAATATAAATGTAGTAGCCATAGTGGGTCAGGAATGAATTTTGGTTCCACAACTGGGTGACTCATTCATCAGAAAATTTTCTGGGCTGTCATTCTATTTAAACAACATTATGAGCCAGTTTCTCAGCTGGTGTAAATAGGGTGTTGTAAATTGACTGTAATGGTGCTAGGGCTTTATACCACTGGCTCTTTATTTCTAAGCAACAGAAAACAAAGGAAAGCGCACATGCATTCTTTGGTTTACTAATGAAGATGAGGTTTATTCTGAGAAAAATATTTCACTTCTTGCCCCTCCCTCCTGGACTTTTTGTTTGGTTGTTGGGGTTTTTTTTTTTTTGTTGTTGTTGTTAGGGTTTAGTTTTTGCTTTTTTTTTCTTGTAAGGGTTCTGGGGAGCATGCATCATTGTGGCTTTGGGTTTTAGATTTTGTTTTTCTGTTAATTAGTGTTGTGCTTTCCAGAACAGCATCAAGGCCAAGTGAGAACTTGTTATCTAAAGGGCATGACAATAAACATATCAAATTGAGGAGTGCTTTTTCTACAATGTTAGCAGTCAACCCACACATGCTATAATAGTTTTCCCCTTTTTCTTATTTTTTTCCTGCCTATTTTTAAACGAGCTGAACTATCTTTTCTTCACAGTGAAGACCTGTGAGTATGTTATCTCCTTGTTTTGCTTTTTTACATCATTTAAGTAGTTATTACATTTATAAAATACAGATTTTCTCAAAATATAAAAAGTCAGGACTTAAGTGCAGACACACAGACATGCTTAATATGCAGTCATAGAAAGTCTCAAAATGAATTTGTATTTTTTTAATTGACACTGATGAACCTATGAAGATGTCTAAAATATGCTGCACTTAGTATGGGCAAAATGTATTGCTCACTAGATTAATATACTGAATTTAATCTTTAATACACTAATATGGAAAAAAAAAAGTAAGTAGAACAAATCAGAGCACGTTAGAAGGCTGATTGTGGATATCTCATTGCTTGTTTTCCTTTTTCATTGCTTTTCAGAGGATGCCTTTGGAAGTTTAAATAATAGCTTAGGCCCTGACACTAAAAATGTAACAGAATTATGCAAAAAGCTATTCAGATTTTTAACTTATGTGCTGTTTTCTTGTGAAGGCGAAGTATATAAGAGAATCACTGAGGAACAGATCTCAGGGACTCCTGACCTCAGCACTGGGCAGGTACACGAAGCATTTATTGATTTATTGCAATGCAGCTAACATTCCATTTTGCAAATCAAAAATCATCAACTATTTAACAAGATTTAAGGCCTTTTAATTCATGAGGCCACTTGATTCCTTGTTTCTGGAACACTTAGCAATCTATCAGACTTAGTCTTTATTCTTTTATCAGAAGATTTTATTGTCTATAGGACATGGTTCCAGAACACATTCTGCCATGTTGTCATGGTTTAGCAATGGTACTCCCCAACTCAGCGTTCCCACTGAGTCTCAACTGGAAGGGACCTCTTCTCCCTGGAAGAAATTCCCTTTCCCCTTTTCCCCAGCTCCAGGAATGACAAGGCAGTACAGAGCAATCTCCAAGTCCTATCCATGACCCCTCCTGGCTACTTCAAAAATTAACCCTGTCATGGCTGGAATCAGGATGCAAACATATATTATTTCTGTCATATCAGAATGGAAAAAACAAGCAAACAAACAAACAAAAAAGTAAAATAATTTTTTCAGCTTCTTTTAAAAACTGAAAACACAAAAATTTTATCTTTTCTGGTCTTTCTCTTCTGGGATTGACGTAATAGGACAAGAGAAAATTGAAGCAAACTTACCTACTGCTGTGGACTGAGTAGAAATATGTGCTGCAACTACAAAGTTTCAAATATAAGACAGAGATACATGAGGAAAAAATAATTCATTCCAAAAAAGCTTGGCAAAATATGTGTTTTTATTGTTTTCATATTCAGTTCTTGATGGTAATATACAAACATGCACTCTGTGTGCACATCATGTAATAAACTCATAGGATGACCATTAAATTAGATTATATTTTCATGCTCAGCACATTGATGAGGAAATAAACAAAACACATATCACTGATTTGTAATTCTTGATTTCCAGTAGGGAGTTGTCCAGAAGTACTAAATCAAGAGCCACTGAACCATCACATTTCTATTTGTTATTGTTGAATAGATTTTATCCTTTTCCTTCTCACTTTCTCATGCTTTCTTAGTTTTCTTTCTTCACCAATTCCTTTCATTAGCTAACATGTCCACATGTTCATACAAGCATAGAAATATATATATTTTTTTAATTTTTTCCAGTCACACCAGGATGATAAATAATTGTAACACATGTGTGTGTCAATTTGTGTAGTGATCTCTACATTTTCTGTCCTATGTTTGAAATATGGACATTACAAATAATCTGTTTGACCAGCAAACAGAGAATACCATAGATATTACAGAAAATGAGGCTGCTTCTTTTTTTTATTTTATTTTTCTCTATGTCTTCTAATTAATCCTTCCCTGAGAAATATTTTTCTTTTGATAGGAAAATGAAACAAAACAAAACAAAATATAAACTGAACCACAGGAGTCCTGCTTTATCATTTGAAAGTCTTAAAATATCGCAGATACTAAGATATAAGACTATCTCATTTCCTGCTGTAAACGAAATGAATCCTCTTTCTTTATATTAGTGTTTGATCCACTGGATATTTTTCAAAATAAATTAGAATTGAACACATTTCAATCATCCTGGTGTACTCTAGCTATTGTAAGCAGCAGGTGCATAACTCTGCTCAGGCACAGACAATCTCTGAGCCCTCTTCAGGGATAGTCTTAAGTAAGTTTTCAGGCACAGATCCTATATATCACTATAATCAAAGTGGTGCTTCCTTTTTTACAGAGTCTGGTCTCCGGTTGCTTCTAAATGCTTCCTTGCATCACTGGATAGAATGGAAATATTTTCTCATTCTAAGATTTTATCTTTGTCCCCAGCCAGCATTATGCAGGAAGTAACTGTATAAACAAAAATATTACAGTGATGACATTCCAAAATTTCAGCTGCAAATTTCCATTTCTACTGTCCTTCATGTTTTCAGTCTTTCAAATGAAAAATAATGGTTAAATTCTGATGGGAAAACATGAATAAATTTGCTGAAAGTATATCCTTTTAATGAAGATTTTTCATTTATCTTTTGAGAAAAAATTGTTAGCTACAGTTTCTTATTTCTTTTTGCTTAGGAACTAGAATAAATTTCATAACTATTATGTCAGGAATATTGCTAGCAACAGACCCTTTATTGCCTCTGTCTTAAGCCCTATTCTTTAACTTCAAGATTACTGCAGGAGTCTTTAAAAATTAATTTTGCAAAAATTCTCTTGTTTAAGGTCACACTGAAGCTGTTACCATAAGTTACCTTATGTGTGTAAGGTACATAGATACATGAGTGTTTTCCAGGAAGGACTGCAGAATAATATCAAAGATTCATTAAAATATATGATAAATAAATATAAGTGATTAATAACAATAGTGTGAATAAGGCATATTTTCCAGAAAAATATTTAGTTTTGATAATGTAATTTAATTTTAGTGGGTCATGGATAGAATGTCAGTCAGTCAAAAGTACAAACCAATCATCATAATTCAGACAAAGGGAAAACATGAAACAAAAAAAAAAAAAAAGAAAATAAAAACAACAATAAACTTTTTGGTTTGTTTGTTTGATGCTTGGTTTATTTACACATTGATAAAGAAGTTATAAGCCATTTATATCCAGAAGCTTTTGTTTTTATTTGGTGGGAAAGATGAGAAAAGGAGCCCAAATATGCAAAATTGAAAAAAACCATAGTTGCAATGAAGTTTCACACTCATGGTCTCCGAAGCACGTATGTAGCTGTCATCATCACAGCTCATAAAAACTGCCTACGTACAGTCACAAGTGCTCAGGGTTTACCAGGAGCCAAACAGGCAGATGGATCATTCTCTGCATATGTGTCTACATAGTTTTACTCTCACTGGATACCTCTGATTATCCTCCCTCCATCTGCAGGCTCTCTTCAACTTATGTTTGTCCCTTTTGAACTCCAGAGCAAACTTTTATGAACAGTAGAACAGAAGTGTGGGATGATGTGGTGTACATGTATTCTAAATGCACTTGACCCAGCTCCAATGGGCAGGACACTGGATATATGCACATGCTACCAATAAATTTATTCTTTAGTTCATTGTAAATCTCAGCTTATACATCCACCACACTGCCTGCATTTTGGTATGCCTTGAAATTCTGCTTTGGAACGTGACAACTGGCATGCTGATTAGGAGACTTGGTTGGAATATATGAATGTAAAAATATCCACATTAGGTCAAACCAGCTGGGGTCTATTCCAGTAAACTGAATCTAACAATGGACCAAAATCGGGAGGACACGATACCAATGAACAGCAATCATCTGTATCTCTCCTTATCCTTCTCCTGTCCTCCAGTCACCTCCATTTCAGAGATCTGCTGAGCCCGATGAAGGGCTCCTGTGTTTGGTAAACATTGATAGGTTTCTTCGACATAAACATGTCCAATCTTCTCTTAAGTCTACAGGGAGTTTTCACATGCAAATTATTCTTCAGCAAGAACTTGTTTCTCTCTAGTGTCTTGTATAATCAACTATCAACTATCACCTCTCCTCTTAAAAAAAAAAACAAAAAATCAAAAAACAAAAAAGAAGGTGGGTTCTATGAGTTTCATTTGACTGTCTCTTGTTCTTCAACTAGAAGAGACTGTGAAGAGTTTCATCTCTGCCCACTGTCCTCATATCACTCAAGAGTTTATTTAATTTCTGTCACATCCTTCCCCCTCTTTTCTAGACAGAAGACTTGTAGCTCACACAAGGGTTCCTTGCATGAAAGCTGTTACAGACAGTTGATCATTCTTGTCACCTTTCTCTGCATTTTTTAAATTCTCCTTCATGAATTTGAGATGAGAAGATCAGGACTGCATAGAAGTTTCCAGGATATGTCTGAATCCATGACTTTATATGGTGGAAGTGATGTCTGTTCTGCTCTTACTTTCTTTATAATTCCTAACATTTGCTTTATGATGGCTACTGAGCACCAGCTGACATTTCAGTGCAAATCTCTTTCTGGGTAACAAAAATTGCCTCTGACTGACAACAGTTATCTCAGTGCACTTTGTATATGAAAGTTGAATTCTTTCCTTCTTCTATCCTTTTACGTTTAACTATGTTGAATTTCATCTGCTTTTTTTTTTTTCTCTTTCACTTACCTCATAAAAACCTTCTGCGATTTTTTCTAGTTAGACCTCATCCTATCTTGAATAATTTAGTATCATCATCCAACTTTCTTACATCACTGCTCACCCTGTTATGCAGGTCACTGATAACCATATTAAGCAGAACAATTCCCTGCACATATTTCTGTGGAATACTACTGCTCATCTTCCTTCACTGGGAGAACTGACTATTTACTTCTACTCATTGTTTTATAACCAATTATTTATTTAAGTTATGACCTTCTCACCTCTTATGTGTGGTTGCTTAATATCTAAACCTAAATAATATTTCTATTTGATATAATAAAATAGATTATATCAATCACATCCCCTTTATCCATATGACTGCTGACCCTTTGAAAGACCTCCAATAAATTTCCAAGACAGTAGTTCCTTTTGAAAAAGCGATACTGACTTTTCCAAGGTAAAGTACATCTATTCATATTTACATCAATTCCATTCTTAATTATAGTTTATCCTAATTTTCCTGCTGTAGACACCTTGTTGACAAGCCAGAACATTGTACAAGTTTGGTTTTTTTTGGTTTTGTTTTTTTTTTGTATGTTTGTTTTTGTTTTGTTTTGGTTTTTTTGTTGTTTTTTTGTTGTTTTGTTTGCCATCCCTCAAGTCTTTAGCAAAGAAATTTTAAAGATTAGACATCAGTGTTATTAATTCAGCTACTTCACCTCTGATTTTCTTCAGAAATTCTAAACATTCCATGCCCCTCTCAGGTTTGTCTCTTCACTTTGACAATTAATTCTGTAATCTCTGCTTGTGTCTTAAGTATGCCTTCTGAAATTCCCCTCAAAGAGGAGAGAGAATGAAGAATTTTGCATGCAGATAGAACAGTCAGGAAAGTTGCTTCCATCCAAGAAGGAAGTTTTTCAATTCTGTAAAGTCTCTAAAAAGTTCAAAGTTAATTTCCCTTCTTAGCCAAGACATTTAGCTTTTCTTTTCAGTTTAGATACTTATTAGGGCTGCAAGGAGGTAACCACAGTATTTCTAAGCAATTACAATATCTATATATAATATGGCTAAGGTTTTTATTCCATAATGACTTTTGGGCATTTCAAGTCTAAGAGATGGTCCATTTGTTTGTCTTTTCCTTCTGTAGTTACCAGATTTATAAGCAGTTTTAACTAGATGAAAAACATTCTCATACCTAGAGCTTGCTTTTATCATCTCATTCTTTAAAATAGGTTATCTTAATATACTGCTGCTAATTTCTGCTTGTTCCCCTTATGCAGCAGAACACAGTACAGCCTTATGCAAACAACAAGTAACTCTAGAAAATGAAAAAACTACTGGGAAAATAATAAAGACTTGATAATTTATGATATATAGCAGCACTGACAATGTAAAAAAATAATTGCATGCACATGCAGCCTACACAGACAGCTCTTAACCTTCCTGCAGCAGCTACTTGCACAGTCTCCTAGTTTAAGGTAGTGCTGACTTTGCTTTTGTAGTGGGGCAAGTGCTCAGACAGTCAGGTACTGCAGCTCAACTGAGATATCTGAATTTATTCAATTGCAGTTACCACTTATTTACATTTCAATTATTTGAAATAGGAAAATTGTGTCTCTGATGAAAAGAATACAGTTCGTAACTGTTTCTACTCCAAGCTCTTACACATCAGAAAATGAGCAAAAGCTTGTTCTCTTGAGGGGACACTGCTTGGTCAGCAGATGTTCTGCAAAGTGGAAGATGAACAGCATTGGGTGTAAGGCCATGAGTTCTTACAGCACTCATCTTGTTACTGCAGAACTTTATGCACTCTGCATTCTCTTCTCATTATAATCTTTATCCTATTCAACTATAAACTCATTAGGGTCCGTCAATATGACAAGCTGTTCAGTTTGCATCTCTCAGCTATTTTGATACTTGCTAATAATCATCTTTTTTTTTATTTCATATCCATAAGTCAGCATAAGTAATGCATGACTTCAGCCATGTTGTATGCCACAGCAATTTGGCGATTGGCAATGTGTGTCAATCCGAATTTTGATCATCTGGCTGAAACAACACACCTTTTAAAACATATTTTCCTAAATCTTGCTAATCTAGACTTTCAGTTAAACCACATGTAACTAAAAATATATGTTGTTTTGAACAAAACAATTTTAATGTTTTGCTCTTTTTTTGTTTAATGAATTTCATAAAACTGAAGAGAAAATAGCATATTATGTATTTTCACAAATTATGATGGTTTTACCTCTATATGTCTATGTTTATATGAACATTCTGGAAATTCACCAGGTTTTCTCAGCCCCTGAAAGGGACCTGTAGAGAAAAAACACTGTTTTCTCTTTTCACTGAGATTTCTAAATCCAGGGATACTATTCTAGAAACCTGGTCTAGTGGAAGGTGTGCCTGCCCATGGCAGGGGGTTTGGAACTAGATGAGTTTTAAGGTCCATTCTGACCCAAACTGCTCTATGATTCAATGAAATTTCAAAAACTGAAAACATTTTGAAAACACAATAAATACCAAGTATTTTATCTTTCGGGTTTTCCTCTTTTTTTCTTAACAGCTGCATACCTTGGTAGCTTGTTAGGATCCACTACTGGGAAGCGTTATGAAAAAAATGTTGCCTAATTCCAAAAGTTTCATCAAAGTAGAAACCAAAATACATTCTACAGAAGATATTTGAAATTATCATTTTCAACTTGAAATTATAATTTTCAAATTTTGATAGAAAACAACTGAACTTGTTTCCTCTAATCCATCTATTTTGGGTCAAGGAAGTAGGAGAATAACTGCTAGGTAAACCAAAAATTTAAGAAAGAATTAAGAGAATAGCTTCTAGGTAACATCAAAAATTTAAGAAAGAAGGATCATAATTGTTTCTAAGCTGCAATTTAGTAATTAAGTAAAAATACATCTGCATAAATAGAATTTTAAAAATTTATATTAAATGCGTAATTAACTTCAGAAAAGCAATCTTGTTTGGTTTATAATAGAACAAAGATCACTTTTCAGCACTCAAATATTATTTTTGGTATAATTATTTTTGCTTAAGCATCATTTGAATTGCTTAAGTGGAATTGCTAATTATCTAGTTTGATATTGATTACATTGCTGTATTGTTTATGTTTACTTAAACATAAGCAATATCTTGTTACTGCTGATAATGACAATTGATGTGCTATTACTCTTGTTCTAATGTTTTCATACAAATATAAAATATTGAAATAATTTTATATATGTCAGTAACCTTCCTGTAAGCTAATGGACTAAGAAGCTTTATTGACTGGCAGATGTTGATTGATCTTTGTATCTCCTATATCAAACACAAAATGCTGAAGTTCAGTTTTAGGCAATAATTTTCTTAGTTTTGTTATAATGTCTCAAGAAGATATTTTATGTATTTTTTGACGGAAGCAGTAAGATCTAGACACAGTCTCTAGATATTAGTTATGGAACAAGGAATTATGTGATGTTTTCTTAGAAATTAATCATGTCCAAATTAAAGAAAATATTGCACTTCCTGCTTTTAAAGCTCTTGATTACTGAATTATGACAGTTCAGCTTGTAAGAGGATCCACCATTGGGCATTAAAAAAAATTCCTCCATCCTAGACTCAGTAAAGTGTCTGATATTTAGGGTTTTTTTTCTCCCTAAGAACTAAACATGGTATGAAGAAGTTCAAAGTGTGCAAAACAGTGCAGAAGGTCTCTGTGGATGAATAGAATGGCTGTCTTCTGTGCTTTCTGCTAATTCTGCTCTTGCCGTTTAGGAACAGCAATGTCCAAACAGACTAATGCACTGTCCTGGCAATTTCAGTAGAACTTTGGCATACATGGCACCCTTGTGGTTGCAGATTAATCACTTCTGCACATCAGACATTCCAGACAGGAGTCTTTACAGAAGGACTGATACAGCATCATGCTTTTGAGATCTCTGGTTATTTCAGCCACAGTGAAATACTAAAAACAGTATCATAAGAATGAAAAACCCAAGAGAAGGACAGCTAATTCAATAATCTCCATAACTTTACCATGATCAAATTCTTATCACTCAATTCAGGAAATGCACCAGTTAACATGCTAAAGACCATTGTGATAATTTCTCTTTTTTTAACAACAAACTGGAATTTCACCCTAGAGTCATGAAAGACAGTTTGTGGAACATATTTTGCCCCAAGAGTCATACAAAAAGGGTAATACTACAGATTGTTGAAATCATTGAGTCTTGAAAAGGAAATATGAGCCATCCTCATATTTTTTATTTAATAACTGATGAATGTGAAATAATAAAAGGCCTGAAACAAGGTGCTGGGTAGCAGGACAGGTATTCCTTCAGCTCCCTTTCTTGTCAAGCACTATATCTTGTCAATGGGAAGTTGAAGCTAAAATGCCTGTAAGGAAAATTAAAAGTGAGGCTCCAGCTCTGTGGGGAGCTCTAATCAATTGTCAAAAGGAGCATCATATTCAGATCTCAAGAAAATGCTACAACTGTTGCTTCTGTCTTTTGGGCTAGGTTCGATAGTGTCAGCACTGAAAGAACAATATTCTGCACATAACTAAAGCATTGACCTTTCACAGAAACTCCTCTTGTGGTTCATAGCACTGGGAAACAGAATTGCTAAAAAAATATTAATTAAAATACATTCTTCAAACAAAATAGGAACATTCAAAATCAACTCAGAATTTCTGGAGTCTCTGTTCTGATTCTGCATTTCAACCAGAATATACAACATTTTGTGCCTCTCTGGACCAGAAACCTGGTTGCATGATAGACAGGATCAGGATCTGCAGTCTGATTCATATCTGAACTCATCCTTAATACATCACCCAACAAGATCAAAGACAAGGATATGGCTGTTGCAGCCAGAAAAAAAGAATGTTTTCCCCCTCAGTAATAAGGGACAGAGGTTGTCAAACCATGGTACTTCAGTAAAATGATGTCTATGGGACACAAGGCAAAGACTAACAGACCTATTTTTTATTTTGAAAACACACAAAAAAAATTCCACCAAAAAACAAGACAAAGCCAAGATAAAAAAAGACACTCAGAATTCAACAGGAAACCTTTTAGTGGCTCTTGAGGCAGTCAGTATTCCTATGCTACACGTTTTCTTTTGCATCCCATGTGTACTAATGACAGATTAACGAGTCACAAAGGTAGAAGTGGGAGTTTGAAAGCCAGTTAGATGCTGTGAATTTTCCCAAACGTGTCAAAAATAAGAAAAGTGACTGTGCTAAATAACTCAGTGCTGGTATACTGGAGAAAACGAGTGCTTAATAAAATTCACTGCTTTTATTTGCTTCCTTGAGGCATGGTGATGTAGCTGCTCACACTGAGAAGCACAGAAGTACACATTCAACACAGACAAGAGTATATAAATCTTTAAAATCAGTATTTAACTTAAAGTTAAACTTCCAGTCATCTGCTTAAGAAATAGTTTTGATTAATATATGAGTGTCAGAGGATTTTTCTCATTATTTTTCGTTACAGTAATATTTTGAAGACATGGATGGAACCTTCATGGATGGGTCTTTTTAACAGTTTTATGTATGCAGGAAATTGTAGATAACTGAAAATAAGTATCCATCTAAAGAAGACACTTCTAGCTAAGCATCATCACAGGTCCCTGCTTCTCTGCTACTCATCCCTGAACAGAAATTTTGTGAATCAAATGCTTTTTCTTTATGTTTGACCTACAGCCTCCCCTGACTCACTGATAATAACCCCGCAGAGATAGAAAAGGAAAGATGTGGAGACAAATACTATTTGGCAGCCCATTTCTAAGCTAATGTCAATTTTAGTTTTGGTCTGAAGTGCAAATGTGAAACTGCCAAGAGATTTTGGGTGAAGATGCAAGAGGAAATTTTTTTTCCACATTTTTTGAAGTGGTAGACTTCTATCACTGTCTTTGGAAAAATTAAAAATAAAATATTGTTTGAATCCCCATAAATAATTTTGTAGAAGCACTTTACTGATATCTGTTATTATATCTGCTCAGCACAGATAGCTGTCTTTGCCAGAGGAAAAATTTCTGTTACTTGGATGGGGACGGATTCCAGTTCAGTGACAATAACTCTGTAGAAAAACTGTTATGGTTCACCTCTCCAAAACTAACACATAGGTGGAAATTTGCTATTGATCTTCATCGCACTAGAAGTTCCCATGACACTACCCTTTTGAAAGACAGAACAAAAGGTACTTGAAAGACAGAAAAGTCAAACCACTCAGTTTCCATGTAAAGGTGAACAGAGTAATCCGTTACTTAGACAATACAACTCTGTGCTCAATTTAGCCATGGTTCCTGCTTTTAAGTATTACCTGCTTGCAGAAAACATTAGCAAATTTGGGGGAACAATGAAAACAACGATGTGGACAGCTCTTCAATATTAACAAATCATGGTATGGACATGTTCCAAAGTTAGCCTTGAACTTCTGCAGGGTGGATTGGAGGTGGGGAGATGAGTTCCTACACTACAATTTGAATTATTGGGAAATCAAAGTTGCACATCACACGTAGGATTTTTCTCTCTAAATCAAAAGGACAGCAGCAAAGTGATCAGCTTTGTGCTAGATGAGGAAAGGATCTTCCCTGTGGAATGGATGATCTAAGGATGCATCCGAAAAAACCCATGAGAGCTGCAGAAAAAACCACACATCTGTGAGCTTGAAGCTTCCTCCTGTACTTGGTGAAAGGTGAAAAGGAGGCACAGAGAAAATTTCCAACAAGCTTTCTACATATTTGGCAGGTTGATGCCATCTTTGGTATTGAATCTAATGCTGTGAGTTTGCTGCCCTTCAATAAAGAGAAAAAAAAGAAGACGTCATTTATAATGACTATTGACTTTTGTACTTCAGGAAGTGTCCTCACTCATGATTTCATTTAACTGAGTCACTATTTTAAAACAAATTTCTTAGATCAGAAATTTGATTTTTTCATTATTTAGAAGAAAAAAAAAAATTAATCTGCCTTTCTGAGGCTGACCCCTAATAAAGCAAGCAATAGATTTTTGGTTTATGCCTAGTATGTCTTAATGTTAGGAAGGATAGAGGGATATAAAAGTCTTAAAAACCAACAATATGAGCTTAAAACTAATAAAAGGAAATATAAGGTGAGCCAACCACTGTAAATATCACACATATTTATCTGGAAAGCTGTGCTATCATACACTTTCTTAACAGTAGCAGACAAATAAAACCAAGTATTCTTGATTGTCAGTGGTCCCTATGCTGAAGAAATATCACTTTTATTGACAGAAAAATCATTATTTCATTCATATCGACCTCTCCCTGAAATAAATGCTTTTGAATGGGAATTTTCTTGGTTTCACTTCGATTTTTTTTCCTCCATGTTATACTAAATGCATTGACATTTCTGAAAGCAATTCAATGATGTCTGATGCTGGCTTTCCCATTGGAAAAAATGGCACAATCTCTCATAAAATCTCATAATAGTTAATGATTTAAAAAATTTCCAGTTTTAAGTTTGAAAGCCATTACGCAAGCACTATCTGTAGATGGGAAAGTTCTTTAGCCAGGGTTTCCAGCTTAGAAAAGCACCACACCTCCCTGAGCTCACCTCCTTACTCCTAATTAGATGGAGAATCATTTCCCATATTAATAGAAACATGTTACCCACAGCCACATATTACATTAGCCTGTTGTTATGAACACCTTACATGAAAATATACAAGATTTGAACCTCGAGTACTATGTTCAGTTTTGGGTACCTCACTTCAAAAACTACATTGAAAAGCTGGAGTGTGTTTAGAGAAGGCCAAAAAAGCTGAGAAAGGGTCTGGAAAACATGTCCCATGAAGAACAGATGGGGGATCTGGGGTTTAGTCTGGAGGATCTCAGCAGAACAGCATTGATCTCTACAACTACCCCAAAGGAGGCTGAAGTGAGGTGGGGTCAAACTCTCCTGCCACATCTGAAGTGAAAAGACAAGTGGAAATGGCCTTAAAGTACACTAGCAGAAGTTCTGAATGGATATTAGGAAAAAAAGAAAAAAAAATAAAACAGCTCACTGAAAGAGTGGTTAGAACAGGAGTCAGCTGCCCAGAGAGCTGATGAAGTCACAATCTCTGGAAGTGTTCAAGAGGTGACAGAGTGTGGCACTTGGGGATATCTTTTAGGGGTCATTATGGTAGTGCTGGGTTGATGGTTGGACTAGATGGTCTTGAAGGCCTCTTCCAAACTTGATGATTCTCTGATTACATGATTCTGCATTTTATTTTTTGATGACTGCTCTAGAGTCTTGAATATAACATTTTTTGTGTTCAAAATCTCTCTCACCCAGCATCTTACTGGAGTGCAGCAATCCTTCCATGCCTATTTTCACATCATCAACCCGGCTCACAATTGTTTTTTCATTGATTTTTCATTGATTAGATGATTTTGAAGGTGTCTTCCAACCTAATGATTCTGTGATTCTGTAAAGATGATTAAAATATGCCTACCCAGAAGGAAGCATCCAAATGCTAACACACTCAGGAGTATACAAAGTAATTATCATCCAGTAATGGTTTTTAAATAAAGAAAATATGTTGCATTTTTGAGCCTCAGGCTAAGTTTACTTATTCATTGTCTGAGTCTGAATCTGAAGAAGTCTCCAACATTGATACAGACATTTAAAATATTTTGCTAGAGGCTAATTTTTAAATAAATAACTGAGTAATTAGTAACATCAAAGTGTGGAACTCTGCATCACCTTTGGTATCCATCTTCTGCCATAAATAAAACTTCTCATATGCTGTGGCAGCATCTTCAGTGCTGAGTCGCTCTTGGTCACTTTAGGAGCGAAGGCAAAGGACACTTTTCAAAGCTGAAATTCTCAGTGAAGGATGCAGCAGATGTAGTTTTTAGTTTGCCCAAGTCCCTGTCATTAAATTACTGTCTTCTTTCACTAGGCTAGCAAGACAAAATGTTATTCTGCTCCAGCCTGAGTCTCTGGCAACATATGGAAATTATCTTAAGGAGAAGGAGGTGAATATACAATTTCTGTCACCATCTTCTCTACTCCAAACACCTACTGTCATCACCTCACCTCATCTCCTTTCTAGGATTTGTTTTATTCTCCCTGACTCCATTTATCTTCACTTTTGTCATAAGTGATTTTCTCTTGGAAGATTGTGTTTGACTTCTGTGCTCTGCCAATTCTTTCTGCTAAAGCAAAGATAAATCATTAAGAAGTCAGGGTCAAACAAAGCAAAAAAAATAATCCATAGTCAGTGTTTCAGCATGTCTGAAAAACAGGAATGACTCCATATTTTTTTAATTCCTAGTAGGCTGATTGATCTGCAGTGTTCCTGTGCTACACAGACAGCATAAAAGGGAATCTCCCTGCTCTGGGTCTCTTTTTCTACCAGGGAGAGAAGAAGCCTAGAGGAGGCAGACAGCACTGACTTTTTCTGGGATTTCTTTGGCAATTCAAAAGTCTGTCTGCCAGACTTTATCTAAAGGCCTTCAATCCACTAAGTTCTGCCTTGCATCACTGGGAGACAATGAAATGACTGTTACTCAAATGTCCTACCCCACAGTGGCACAGCATCTTCAAGAAAACAGCATCGTTTTAGTTAAATTAATAAAACAAAAAACCCACCAAAAAAAAAGAAAAAAGAAAAAAAGAAAAAAGACAAAAAGACAAGGCAGATGCTTGAAGTTCAAGCCCTGAAAACATCACTACTAAAATAGGGTTTAAGACCATCTATACCATGCTGAACTCAAGTGATGTATATAATTAAAATAAACAATTAACATAACTAAATATTCCAGGGATTTCCAAAACCCCTATTAACTTGGTATATGAGTATCTCTCAGTCTTAAATGTATTTTCTTCCCAGTAGCACTGCCAAATAGCGAGGTATTATTAATTCCACACATGGAAACTGAAGCTCAGAGTCCTGAGATGGTGTTTGTCTGTGCATTGACATTCAAGCATGGCAAGATCCATGGGTAATTAGGACACATGGTCTATAAAAGTGGAATGAAACTTCCTGGGTTTAAATTCACAACTCTGCCAGCCTCCAAACACCAGCTCAGACAGAACCAGTCTAGCATTTCTGTGGGGTCTCTCTGCACGGGTTTAGAGGCACTGCAAAATTTACACAAAAATTTGGAACTGAACTGGGGCTATGAAAATGAGAAAGTCAATACCCTCAGTGTCAGGTCATCCTTCCTTTTTAGTTGTTGAATTATGCCAAGGACATATAACAAAACGCAGATGCTTTGGAGCTGATCTTTGGGCTCATCACTGCTTAAGAGGAATAGAAATGACACAGCAGGTGTACTTTACAGAAATGCTACCTCCTTTATAAACTAACATAGAAATAGCATAAAATGTAAATAGAATTTCTCAGTTAACCCTTGTTCTGTATAATCCCTAAGTCATTTGTACTAATGAGAATGAAAAAAAATGGGCCAGAGTAATACCATTTTGTACCCACTTTAAAACATTGTGACTGATAAAATGAGACAGAAGGAGAAAGCAAATTAGACCCCCTGTGTGTGTTAAATTGTTTTCCATATTTGAATTCTAATGGCTTTCACATTTATTCAGTTCACAATAAGCAGACACATAAAATACCCTGTCTGCCCTACACAGTCAGTTATATTGCAAAAATGGTGTGTAGACATTGTCAGTGGAATTTGGGCCACATCATTTTATTGATTTTCCAGCAGTCTAGCAAAATCAATGGACAACTCTGCTTAGCAATCAATGGTATTATCTGACCATTAGTTGGTATTAGAAGAGAGATCCAAACATCTGATAGACATAGCTAATAGCACACACGCCTCTTTGAAGCACTGCAGATCAAACAAAAAAAAGTGATGGCAACTTTATCACATATGGAAAAGCTGCTAATAGAAAACAACAAAAAAAGGAAAAATTGAAAAAATGTTGCTATCATAATTTCTTAAGGAGGGCAAATCACCAGAAAGCAAGCTGTCAGGGCTTCTGGTAAAGAGTGCTCATTCCCCAATGTAAGAGGGACATGGATCTGTTGAAATGACTGCAGAGAAAAGTTGTGGAGATGATCAGAGCTGGAGTACATTTTCTATGAGGACAGGCTAAGAGACTTGGGGCTGTTCAACCTGGAAAAGGCTCCAGGGAGAACTCATAGCAACTTCTGGCACCTAAATCTGGCTACAAGAGAGATGGATAGGGACTATTACAAAGTCATGGAGGGATAGGACAAGGGGTAATGGCTTTAAATGGAAAGAGAACAGCTTTAGATTAGATATTAGGAAGAAATTCTTCACAATGAGAGTGGTGAGATAATTAAAGAGGTTGCCCAGAGTTGTGGATGCCCCATCCTTGGAAGTGTTCAAGGCCGGCTTGGATGGGGTTTTGAGCAACCTGGTCTAGCAGAAGGTGTCCCTACCCATGACAGGGTGGTTAGAATTGGGTGATCTTTAAGGTCTCCTTCAATCCAAATCACTCTATAATTCTATGGCATTAAGTAGTCACACCAAAATCTGCAGCTTTTCAGATTAGCAGTTGCTGTTGAAAACCTTACCTATTTCTGTCAGCAACAGGAATCTCTGGGCAAAACCTTGAACCCATCCACTAAGCCCCACATCTTGACAATTATTTTTGTGCATTCTTTACTTCCAGTTAGTACTAAGAAAAAGAGCTAACAGGGTTCAAAACCCTTAAACCAGAGCCAATTCACCAGATGGACTTTGAAGTCACACCTTACATTGTCAAATGTATCTGTTTTCAGGACTTGCGATATTTTTAGCCATGCTGCTTCCTTTGATCTGTGCTGATTTTTGAATTGTTCAGACAACATTTGATCAAACTAAGAAAAAAAAAGAAGAAAAAAGAGTGCATATGTGTGCTACAGTGACTTCAAACAGAAACACAGATAATTCCATTTGCCACAATGATAAAGACTTCCTGCAAGACATCTCAGATTTAATGATCAGTAGGACAAGAGAATACAAGGCATTGTCTAAATCAGTCAGATACCAGGTGAAACTGAAGTAGCATGCTTAAAACTCATCTGACTTTATTTTATATTCTATTAATTTCTGCATGGGTATGGCTGGGTGTCACTATGAAACTGGTACCAGTCTCCATGTTGGTATAGCTGCTGTTTTGGACAGATTTTTACTTAATGCTTTCAGGTTTTTTTATTCATGAATGCTATTTTACTGCAGTGCCAAAATCTTTGGGTACCCCCAGCCCTACTTGAATTTAAAAATTTTAATACTAGCTCAATGGAACCAGCTGATATGATAATCACTGATAGGAGGTGGGAGAGCTGTAAGACCTACCCTTGGTGTACCCCCAAACATTCAGCAGTACATTGAAGAAAATTAAAAACCCGTTTGGGAAACTAAATTTCTGCCTTTGGCCATGGACTGATCCATTAACCAATGACAACCCCAAGAGTTGTATTGAAAATATAGTAGAATTCATAAATTAGATCTCTCCCAGTCAGCACACAATGAGAAAAAAACTGCAAGTGATCCATATCTCATCTTGTACAACAGATAACAAAACGATAGCAACATGAGATTTGTTCTGAGCAGTTTAGCAAATGAGTAATACCAGGAACATCAGGAACAAATTCTTGGTTTATTTGATTTGTATCTGCTTGAAGAGTCCCAAGAGTATTGGTCTGGAGGTGTGCTACTTTGAATCTGGCTTTATATGCATAATTATCTACTCACTGGATCTAGGCCTCCAAGGCAATGGCCCAAACATTCTCTGTCTTTGCTCCAAAGAATAATTATTTCCCTAGTAATAATTGTATTATTGAAAATGGAAGATTTTTTTCTGAAATGAAGTGTTATATCTCAATTTGGTCAAAAGTGCAAAAGATAAAAAGGGTAAAAGATAAAAAAGCTCCTCTACATATGAAATCTTCATTACTACAGTTTAATTTCCCTAGCACATGCATACTGTCTTTCAAGTGCCCAAGTCTGGGATGAACAGAATGTTTAACTTTTATTTCCATTGAAAATTTATAAATCTTTTTCATTCATATAACTATATTTAACATTCAGTCTTTTCCCCAAATGAGTAAATATCTCTTGATATATCTGAATAAATGGCAGGTATGTTCTGCTCATTAACTGAATTGTGCATGTTAGAGACCAGCTAATGAATCTGTCTGAGGACTGTGTCTGCTCAGGATCTCATCAATTCTTTGCATAAAAGACCAGTGTAGGAGTTTCATTAATGCCTCTTTAACTGTTTTTTAATTAGCAGTTATGGGACTTTCCTATGATTTTTCAAAAGTTAATACACAAATAATACAGAGTGTTTTTACTAAAGGATGAAACTGCTTTTAAAAGAAAATCCCTTTGTGCCATAAATATGGTCCTGGGAAATAATTGCCAGCTGGCTTTTTTAATGCTTATTTTCTACAGGAGAGATGATGACAGCTATATTCACTCCAAGGAGACTGAATAAGTACAGAACTCTGCTGGGACTTTTTCTCTCAAACCCCATTTTCATGCTTGCATTTTTCCTACACCCTTTTGGGGTCCATCAGACCACCGCAGATAATCATTAATGGATATCACCTGCTTTGCTCACTGAGGAAACTTAAAATGCCTGCTACAGATTTGTATTTCCAATCTGCTCTATATGAAGGGAGAGGGAATATAGCTTCAACCATGACTCAGTTAGCCCTTCTTTGAATTAGTGTGCTCATGAGAGCTGAAAATTAATACAAAAACACGTGCAGACCTCCTTTGAACATGTGAGCAAGCTTGGCAACTGGTAATTTTAGCCTCTGAAACACAGGGTTGATGGTCTTTACATAATTGGCCCCATGAGATGAATTGCAGAATGTATCTTGAGGCTTTTCCTCTGGGATTAAAGAAAACATCCACTCTGAGAGATTTATCCATAGTTAAAAACCATCAAAATTAAATATATGTGTATATCCAAGCTCAGACGAAATCTTTCCTAATTTATTTTTTGGAAAAATTAGAAAAAATTTGGAAATAAATAAAATAAAGGAAAAAAATAGCCACACTTATGAATTCCAGGAATATCTCCACTTATTTTAGGTAGAGCTTTGAACAATCTGATACACAAAGAGACTAATCTGACAGCTTGCATTTGCCTCAATGGTTTCATTCATTCCTCCATGTTCACCAGCAATAACCAGGGCTGTATCATGAACAGCAGGTGAAGGAGATGCCATTGAAACCCACCTTGATGGGACTAGTAAAGCAATTGCAAGGGGCTACGAGAGTGCAATGAGCCATTGCTTTTGATTGCTAAAAACCCACACTCTTGAAGAGTGGTACAATCAATAGCATAACCTTACATTGTTCCTAAAAAAGAAAGAAAGAAGAAAAGAAAGAAGAAAATTCTGCCACGTTGACACACATCATGTTGTTACTGACAGGATAGGATCTTGCCTGTTTGCTTTATTACAATTGTTTTAACTAAAATGTTAAGGGAAGTAAAAATTGTAGCAGACAGAGACACCTTCATTCCCATTGGAGGAATATGAACCAGTGGTGCCAACAATGTCTATTAATTATTATCTGTTAGTGCCTTACACTCCTGTCTATCTTCAGCTTAAGAGATTCAAATTTATGTAATTTGCATCCCTTAAGGTGCCTTAGGTACCACATGGCTTCAGGGCCTCCCCTTCCACACTTCCTGCTGAAATTTGACCTACTGACTAACAAAGGATTCATGGAAACAGAATGGAAACAGAAAAAGAAAAAAGAAAAAAAAAAAAAGGAAATAAAATCCCCACCTTGTCCAGATGGCCTAATGCAGCCTTTAGGTCAGCAGGAGAGTCCTGAACTCTGGTAAATGTTCCCATCACTGTTTATACATTTTATATTAGGCATTGACTGGTAAAAGTAAAAATAATTCTGAGAGTAGGAATCTGGAATTCAGACTTCCTGTCACCTCCTTGATGAATATCTTAGCAACTAGGCTGGTTTATTTTTAAAATTATTCCAATCCCTGACTTAGCTGGAGCAGAATACTATGTGTACAATGTAGTCCTGCAAAGTTCTTCTGTTCAAACAACACAAATGAGTCTTTAGTCATAAATCAAATTACTCATTTTATATAATGAGATATTAACTTTGTCAATTCACTTTTCACACTTCTTTCTCTACCAGGCAAGTAACTAAAATCAAGGCTCCTTTTGTCGTCCCAGACATTTCTTGTAATACTACAGGTATTCTAGCAAGTAGAGCGAGCTACCTGTTTTAATGATGGGAACAGTTACAACAAGTTACTGAAGAGAAAGGTTGCTAAATGTTAAGGAAGAAGGATACATAGACCATTAGGGAAAAGGTATTCAAAACACTGGCAAGGTTATGAAGAAAAATCCACCAGTGCACTGTGTGTCCATTAAGATGATGGCATCGGCTATGTGCACTTTTCTGTATGCTTTTCATTCTGTTCAAATATTCTTATCAATATGTCCTTGCATTCAAGCTAAAATGAAAAATTTTTACAAGCAATCTCATTCTACCTGCCAAATGACAGATCACTGAAAAGATGTTCTGATACACAGTGGCCTCTTTCACCTACCCCTTCTATCCAGTCCACTTAAGAAATTATGTTCTTCTCCCTGCAATGCCCTTCTTTTAATACCTTTCCTTTTATTTTTGTAATGTTCCTTCTTTGTTCATCTGTGGTTGTTCTGAATGCTAATGAGTCCACTTCTGATTTAGCATTTGTGAGGTCAGTTTGTGAGGAGACTAGAGCAGACATTGTATTTTGAATCCCAGATTAATTAAAGAAATCTTGAACGAAGACTCAAGGTCACTTATTGGGGTAGAAAGAAAAGAAAATATTGGTTCAAAAACCTATAACCAGCAAATGAAATTAGGGTGAAGGTGTCATAAATGTTGCAGACAGCTCAGAAATCCTGTATCTTAGGGATAGACTAATTTCAGTGTTCATTAGTGCTTGCAAGGCTTACACAGATGGCAGTGATAGGGGAGTAGTTACACGCAGATATTTTAAAACACATTGTCCAAATGGATGCTGCTTCAGAGTGACAACCAATTTCTCCACATTTAATTAATTTTTTTTCTCAGTATGAAAATACCTAAAGAAGCCTACAGGAATAGTATTACCATGGAAATAGGACTACCATAAGAGCTGTGTATGTATAAAATTGGACCTTTCTGCATGCACAGGACATCTCTGTGACTTGGCCAAGCTGGGTGGTAAGAAAGGGAATCATTGGCTTTTGTTCACCTTTTAATTCTATGCAGATTAATTGCCTGCAGAATATAAGGCAGAGAGAAGCAGAAAATAACTGTAAGGTCCAGAGAGGGTGAAACATCTTCACTAAAAAGACTTTGTGTCCAGTTGCAACTTTAAAGACTTTAGAGTTCTGTTTTGCATGCTTACTTACTGTGTTCTGGTGAGAATGGCCTCACATTTCAACTGGCAAGGCTTGGAATGTTTTGTCTTCTTTAAAACTGGATAAAAAGAGATATATATATTCATACAGTGAATATAATTCTAACACAGTCAACAAAAAAACACTCACAAAAGACTCTAAACCAACCAAACAATGAAATAAAAAACCTCTCAAACCCCTTTTAAAAAAAGCTAAACAAAAAGAGATTTTGGTTAAAGCTTTGACCAAAATTTTAATTGCTAAGTTTTGATAAAAAATAAATACTTTTTAAAAAAATTTTGGCTGCAAAAACTTATTCTGCAGCCACTGGAGAAAGATTTAGACACAGGTTATCATTAGATCCATTCAATTTCTCCCTGCAATCCCTCAAAAACGAGGAAACTTAAGTTTCTGAAGAACCTTTATAGACATCTATCTCTTCAGAGGAAGAGTTATGCTGGTTGATATTGGTGCTTATGTTGAACAGTTCTCCTTTGACCCTAACCCTATGACAAATTTAGAACTCCCTAATCTTTTTTATGTATCTGGGAACAAATTAAGAGAACATAAAGAACTTCCTTAAATCAAATCTGATAGCATGGACTCCCTGGAGAATCAGAGTAGCTACAAGTGCTGCTGCTTTACTTTCCTTCAAAGGGAAGTTAGGATTGGTAGTCCCCCAAAGCAAAATATTGTGTCCAGCCATGCAACAATAAATCCAGCAATCAAGAAGCCCATTCATCAAGTAGAGATCTTTCTGAGCTTGAGTGCACTTGTTCCACAATCTGCATGTGTCCATGCACTCCTCCTGCCCACAATCAAGAAAACCAAAGAACCAAACACAGGACACACAAACCACCATTACACACTGAAGAGATAAAGAGTAATTTCAAATATTGACAGATGAAAATAGAGCAAAGAGTGACTCTGCCCAGACAGTCAAGTCTCATGAACAGGAACTTGTGATTTCTGCATGCATTAGCTAGAGCCTTCACAGCACCCTCATTTCTGAGTCAAAACAATCCCTCCACACCTGCTCCTGTCCAACTGAAGTTGCTCCCACTACTGTGGATTGCTGCAGTCATTTTGCTGATTTTATTGATTGTAATTGTCATGGGAAATTTACAACAGCCTCCACCACATTCTCCCAAATTACAAGAGCCGAGATTGGTCTCATGAAACAGATACTTCAAATCCCATTTGACGAAGAGAAATCAGAAGAACTTAAGTTCAGTCTGAGATTTGGCAGGGACAGAGAAATAGAGACCAGTCTTCTCAACTGAAAAATACCAAAACAAAACAAAACACCCAAAACAAACAAATAAACAAAACAATAAAACTAACAAACAAAAAAATCCAGAGTTTTGAAAAGTTACATATTTCCATTAATTGAATTTTAAAGGTTTTGGGTTAAGCATTTTGAAAAGAAATAAGACACGGTGAGGAAGCATGCTATTTTATTGGAAAAGACTGTAGTTAAGGTATTAACTGCATAAATTAAAGGTTAATTTCCTTTGTCTGTAGAGGAAATTCCCAGTCTCTGTGTAACTGGGTGAGGGATCAGGGTAGGCAGTTTCAGCTGTATCTCTATCAGTTAGTGATGGGGATGAAACCTCAGAAAAAATTATTTTCTTATGTTTGTATTTAAATAAAAAGTCATGGGGTCATCCTCTTTTGCCTTTTGTCAGGGAATATTTTTACAGTTTATACCTAGGAGTATTTCAAAGAGACCTATTTTGCTCTGCTGCACAGCCTGATGAAGGGTGGTTAGGAAACTTGTCTCAGAATTTCATAATGATCGTCTATCTGCTTTGCTCCAACCAAGGCTTCCCAGTGCAGGAACAGAGCTCTAACTACCAGGCAAGATGTAGAGCTGTCACATCTCCTCTTTAATGAGTGTTTAAAATACTCTGTTCTGTGCTTCCAGACAAACAAACTGTCACAGAATGTCATTATAACAATGTAATGAATGCATTTATATGCCAATGTATATATTCAGAAGCTACTTCTGCTGAAGAAAAAGGCACTAATCTGCAGTTGCTGCCACTTGAGCTGTAAGGACATTTGCATTAACCATTCTTTTTTTCTCACTGATATGTTAATCTCTCAGTTTACAGCACCAGGCATTGTGCAGAGGGACAGTCATAGAGTCCTGCCAGGTGGCATGTTGTTACCTTAATAAAGGCCCTCTTTATGTACACCTTAGAGAGATGAAAAATATTAGAAGTCTTGGGATCCCATAATTTCATACTTCTGATTACTAGGGGGCACTGGAGAAGGCATCTTATGCAAACATTACATAAGTACAATTAAGTGGTCTTAGGAAATGCATCAAATTCTTCTTCACAACTACAGAACGGTCCCAAGCAAAATCTTGCTGGTCAATCAGAAGTTGTTCATAACACTGTGTTAGTCTGACACAAAACAGGATAAATCTCAGCTCAGATCCCTGCCTCATTCTTTTCCAATGCGGACTACAGACCAACTATCCAGAAGAAAAAGAATCATTTCTGGTATGTCTTCAGGGAGCTCCCAGCAACCCAGTGATCACAGCTCACAGCTGCTGCTTTTTTCTTTTCAGTTTTCATTTTTACTCATTTTCAGGGTATTGCAGGATTTACTCATTTTCTTTCTGCAGCTGAACTGCTGTAAATGTTATGAAGAGTTTAATAACATATGAAGCATTCTCTCAGAAACCACCAGCCAAGCACTGTCTATTACAGACTCCCAGTGTTTTCATCTATAGCACAGAGCAAATGCACAGAATGATGAAAACTGGACTCATTGGACTTTCCTGTATGTGCTGTGTTATGACAGATGGATTTCAGACATTAAATAGCAAGAATGAAATCCAAAAAACCTCACTTGAAGTCATATTCTGAGTGTTTTGCTGCAGCAAACTCACATCAGCTATAGTTTGAAAGATGGAGGGGAAATAAAAATTGGGAAAGAAAACCTCAAGAGTGAACCTGAGGCAGAGATCGAAATGATAGCATGTAGTTATTTTTCCCTTTCTAGATGCAGTACTGTAAGTAGACTTGTGATGCTGAGGGTATATCAATGGATTATCATAAACAGCATTTATGTATTGAGGAATTTGGGGCCAAATCTTTGATTCCTGCACCATCTACACTTCTGCTTACACTTGCTTTTATACATCAGTCTTTAAACCTTTGATCCTTCCTTCTCCCAGTTTTAGAGTTTCTTTCAGTGCTGCTTTTCAGTGTTGTTCTGGAGATCCAGCTATGCTGAGATGCATGTAAATTTTACTAAGATCAGTGGACCTCTCCATATTTTTTACTTGACCTGTGAACAGAGAAACATAATTTTAGCTAATAGCCGATAGCTACTTTTTTGGTTTACCAGCTTTTTGCACTTGTCATTAAGAAAGCTTGATTCTCTTAGGAAATAGTCCCAGTAGAGGACCTTTAATCCTACTTCTCTGAGCAGAGACTGCCAGAAATCTCACTGCACCTCCTATCCTATATGCGTACCTAGGATTCTAATAATTTAAATATTTATGCAGCTACTGGACAGAATTCATTAAACTCTGACCATAAAAATATTCTCTAGGGAATTCAAAAGAGACTTATCCAGTATTGATGTTTAGGTTATGTTTGGCTGGGCTGAAAAAAAAGTGAAAGCTTCAATCAGAACATACCAAGAACTCAATTCTTTGTTGCAGAAAGCCATACATTCACCCTTTAAAATTCTGATGCTTTACACAATGCTATACCCACTTCATCTTAAAAATCATTGTCTGAAGTGAAGCAGAATGTTGGAAATTACAGCTGAGAGGGTGAAGACAAAGGCACTGAGTATTTTTAACCATATTTATTAATCATAAGTAAAAAAAAGGGCTGAGAATTGTTGTCTGCTCAAGGAATATGATGAGATGGGGAGTGAAGTGTCTGTATTCTAAAAGTCTGTTTCGCCAAAGCTCAGAACATTTGCTCGTGCAAATGTACAGCTGGCATGTGGAGAAAAGAAGAAATTGGGTGTTTTTCTACCCTTACACACTGAATAAACCCACTAATTCTTCTGACGCAGTGGGAGAGTGGGAGACATTCAGAAGTAAGGTGGATGTGGGACTGTGAACTTGTATTAAAATAGCAGCCATCATTAAGTTTTCCTCATGTTTTCTAATTAACATAATTAAACAAAAATTATCAAATGAACCTGTCAATGCTTTGAAGTACCTTATTATTCACAGTGATTTGTTTATGATGCTTTTTTTCTCTTGAACTAATTTAGAGTCGGGATGCAGCGATGAGGTTTCTTTATTGCTTCATTTTCAGTGTATCAGTGTTGAACGTGCAATCCCACAGCTGGGTACAATTCTCAGCAGTTCAGTCACATGAACAGAGTTGAGTATATTGAAAGTCAAAACCAATTCTTGGTTTCTTTTTCAATGTGCATATCTCATTAGCCAAAGAGGAGTGTTTAGAAGCAATTAATCAGTGAAATTTACATTACATACACTGCTTATGCTAATTTACAACAATACATAGATGCTATAATCCAGAAAACAAAGGTTCCAGACCAAAGAATGTATGAAGTACACAGGAGAGCAAGTGAAAACAAACAAAAGTATTTAGTCAGAGGGGAAAAATTCAGTAGAGAAAGATTATTTCAAAGAAGAATAAATTAGATGAATCTGAAGTAATGACAAGAATTTAGGAGCTTATGCAAAGCTATGAATTTATGAAAAAAACCTTAGCCATTCTAACAGCTTTGATTCTGGTAATTTCTCTACAGAATTCAATTATATTTTCCTTAGGATTGTCAGCATTTTAAATTTCCATCCTTTTTGTTGAAAATTTTTTTCCAGGCAGTGAACATGAAGCAGAGGAAACAAAAGCTGGGTGCTTACCCTTGGTTTTGCTGACTGCCCCTTAGCACATCCCTTCTCACCTGCTTCCCACCATGCTTTTCCTGCTGCTGCTGAAAGCTGTCTGGGAGACTAACAAATTCCCAGCATCCAGCCCAGGTTTAGCACATTCACATTGGGGCACCTGGGAGCAACTACAATACAAATAATAATGTCCCTGTCTCCCCAGCCAGAAGGGTCTCATCATGTTAAATACTGCTGAGGGTCTTCACCAGGAAGACCACTCATATTAGTTTTTTTCTTATTCCCAAATCAAACTAGCTGTATTTGTTTTCATTTTAAGGTACTAAAGAGAAGTGTTATTTCTGTAGTGTTTCACAAGTATGTAATACCAGTAAATAAAACAGATGCACTAAATGCTTTTTGTAGGGGGTGAATTTTTTTAAAAAGTCTTTTTAAAAAAAGAAATACAACTATACTGGTTGTCCAGTTGCAGTAGGAAATGAAACTACATCTATCATCAGCACAAAAGGAGACAAACCCTACCTACCACTGTATTCCCCTGAAAGCATGAGTCACAGACCTATTGAGAACAAAATATGGATGTCAGATGGCAGCCCCTCAGGCTGTCTGGCAACCTGCTTGCTACTCAGAAAGAGGTAGCAGCTGCTTCATATAAGACTAATAAGGGTGATAGAAAAGCCTATGCTGGCTTTCACAGATCCACACCTGAAGAAAATAGGCAAGGCAGGGCTGCATTTGAACCTCAGGAAAGAAGTAAATCCTGGTGAATGGACTTGGAAACAATTATTGGTGGGCAGCCTTCATTTATGAAGAATCATGAATGATTCAGTCCCATGATTAATTTGCATTTTTTTTTAATTGAACTTTAAATCCTATAAAGAATAAAAATATCTAATGCTGTTTTACACTCTCCTACATTATATTTGGGTTCTTATACTGGGAATTTAAAAAGAATTAAGAGAATTCAGCTGCCCACTTTGATAATCCCATTCAGCTGGTACTGGAATGCTGTGAAGAAGGGAGAAAACCACCAAGATACAGCAAGAACTTCAGTATCCAAAACTGTCAGCTAGTGGAGGCAAAAGGTTGGATGATGGACCAAAAGTTCCCTGTTATTCTGGAACAGAGACTTCATAGTTTTCTTTAAAGTACTGAAAACAAAAGGGTTTGAGGTGTTTTTTTCTTTTAAAGAAAAAAAAAAAAAAAGGAGGGAAGAGGGGGCCTTCTTGAGCACACAATTTCAGTTACTGGATCAGTCAGAAACAGTGTCTGTAGAAGTACAATTGAGTGCAGGAGGAGCAAAAGCAATGGGTTACTTTTAAAGAAAACTACAGTTGTGGGAGCATAAAAAATAATCCTGAAAGGTGACCCGATTCCACAAATTAACTTCATTAAGAACTGAAAAAAGTTGTATAAGTCTGAGATTAGAAATAAAAGCAATCATTGATTTTTGCAATTTTTTTAATATTCAAAATGCTTTCCATTGTTATAGTTTTGTTTTTCAAGCCTTATCCTCTTTAAAAAAAAAAAAAAAAAAAAAGTTTTACTCCCTGTCAAAAGCAATGTTTTGTTTAAGCTAGAGTGTTTTTTAAAAAAACCCTCTTGATTCACTGCAAAGCTAAAATAAATCTTGGCTTGCCCCAAAAGGTGCTTTGTTTTTGTCATTTTTCAGAACTTCTAGGAAAAAAAGAATCCTTTATTCATACAGCTGTAGTGAGGCAGAGGGGGAGAAGAGGGTTGCTGATTAGAGGAAACATGCTGAAGTCTCTCTCAAGAGATGCTGCAGCCAATGCATTTCAAGGTCTATTATGCCACAGCTGTTTCTTTTGTCCTTCCTTATAAAACAAAAGAAAGTGCTCCTTTTAGTTATTTTTGCTCCCCCTGCGTGTCAGACTGCTGATCCTAAATATGAAGAAGCAATAACAGACCCTTGTAAACCAAGCTCTGGGTGTCTCGGGCCAGCCCTGAGAGAAGCCTTCAGGTGTGTGCAAATAGATTCAAGTAGATAGTCCTGCCTGTAGGAAGTTTGTCCTTTAGCAGGCTGAAATGAAATGAAGGAGGACCAGATCATCATAAAAATGGTTGGACATTTCTCATTACTTCAGAAATCCAGATGTAAAGTGTACCTGGCACAACAATACTTCTGCTCAGGTACTTGTGTGTCTCCCAGAGAAGCTCTTTCTTTGAAGAACATTATTTTCAAATTGAGGTCAGGTCTGAAATATAAGATTCAATCTACATTAAAAATTCAACTTGTCATGTTTCTTTCCATGATTTTACTTACTTTCTCTTATTGGTGACAGGGTGCTCAATAAAATTTAAATCTGCATAAAGAGTGGAATATCTAAAAATAAAAGTTTTAACATTCAAATAGTCTACTGCAGCTCTCCCTCCTGACCTCTGGGGAGCTGAAACCCTCCCTTCAGCTTCCAGCATATAAGGCAGACTCAGTACTATATTTTTTTCTCCTGCTTTCCTGCTTCCCTATTTGGTACTGGATGTTATTTGCAGCAGCCACTATTAGGGAAAGTTTTAGACCACCTTCTCCAGAGGGTTCTTTAACTGCCTCAAAAAATGAGGCAGCAAATGCCTTGTTCAGGCCCAAATCATGGCGTAAGCTCCTTGCAAATATATACATTTGAGAATTTAAATGAAAGCAAGCCTCTTGACAGTTCACCCACGGCTGATAGAATCTGTAGAAATTGTTAAAATAATTTTCTAAATCAAATTATAAAAATATATTCAATGAAACTGTGTCAAAATGTCATAAAAATAGGGGAGTCTTAAATGTCAAAAAGTATTTAAATGCTAATGAATGTCTGTTTCACTTATAAATGAACAAGACAATTTAGGAAATAAAAATGATCTCCTTCCTCCATGCCCTATTGATTATGTGCCTGTAACACCTCAGTGAATGGGATACCACCCACTTCTTCAATCAGGCTTTTTACACATTATAGGTATCCTGAGATATCAGACATCAACATGTGTGTTTCAAATATGCAAGAGCTGTGATGGCTGAAGGGCAAGTTTGTTATCTATTCAGATAATGAAGAGAGTGCTAAATACAGCCATTATATTAAATCCTGGAAGAAATTCAGCATTGTCACCCAAGTGATATGACATACCTTTCTTTTATGAAAAGCTTTCAACACCTCTCTAAATTAGTTAATAAAGAATTGAAAAAACCTGACAAATTATAGCAATAGCACAAAAGCAGAAATATGTCATCCTTGAATTGAAATATCTGTAAAATTTTATTCACATTAATACTTGTTTTAGGAACTTTCATGTTTAAAGGTATCCTGGTTCTTGTACCTGAGTAGAGGACCTTTTCCTTCCAATTCCCTGTCTGGGAAAATTGGTAGACTGGGAAACTCTCCTGCAGGTTTTATGAAAGAAAATTCCCCTGAGGTTTTGTGGAAGAAAGGATTCATCCAGAAGTTAGTTCCAAAATCATTATTGAAAAGAACTCTACAAATACTAGAATTTCCAGTCTCCAAACCACCTTTTTTTTTAAAAATATCTGTGCTTGGATATGCACATATTTCAATGATAAAGCCATTTTCTCAAGGCCAGTTTAGTGTGTACATGTCTTTCCAGGGCAAGCTTTGCTCAGGCTACACCACATGTGAGCTGGTTTGGAGGGACAAACCACAGCTCTACAGAGCCCTCCACCACTCCAACAGATTGCTTTCATTGATAAAAACGGAAAACCCAGGGTCCAGTTCAACACTGAAGCATTACTCTCCTGTAGTCTCTTCACACTTGTGCTTCTGCGTGGTAAAACATGCAGCATGGAACATTTTCTCATATACTGCTGAAAAATGCTCCTCTGCAAAGAGTTGGATGGGGATTGCTGGCAGACACCTCAATAATATCGACATTTCTCCCCTTCTCTTTCAGAGAGTCATGGTGTCTGGGCTCTGAAGTTCCATTCTCTCATCTCTTGGAAAAGCCAGTACTTCCCTCTCTTGCAAGGAGACAGAATGGAAATTATAAAATCAGAAAGGTGAAACACACGAGTTCTAAGCATTTAAACATTTGGATTACCACTTAGGTGTAGTCTTATTATACCCAGAAATGTATTGATTCAGCTGTAACAATAATGTAAATGCACAAATCAAAGGCCGTGACTGAAAAATGGGATGCCCATGGAATCCTCTCAAGTAGAAACACTAAAGTTGATTTTTTTTTCCCCTCATTTGAAGATTAAAACCAAATTCAATCTTTTACTCCTCTAAAAAGAAAAGTCCTTCTGGTTGCTTTCATATTTTCAAAGGTACTAAAGCTTCTAGCCCATGTAAAATTTATGCTATAGGAGGCCTGATTTATATTTAAAAAAAAAAAAAAATCAATAAATATCTAATTCTCAAAAATTACAGCTTCGGATAGGTATCTGCACAGAACTTATGTCTTCAGCCTTGATATATAAATTCATACTTCTAATTTTTAAAATATTTCTATTCAATATGCACAAAATTAATAGGGTTCCTTACCCAAAATTAATTTTATTATTTGGAAAAAAACAAAAACAGAAAAAAGTTGCATTGTTAATGATTCATACTTTTATAGGATTTTTTTGGTAAAGAAAATATTTTATTTGGGTGAAATAAAAATACGTCCTAATGTTTCTCAGCACAGCTGGTGGATCAAAGCTAAATTATCGAAGCCACTTTGTGATTAAATGTGTTCTTAACTAGTAGATTCTTCCTTCTCTAAACTTTTTCTGTGGACAAAACAGAGGCAGGTGTTTTGGTTGCTCAGTTAACCACAGAATCACAGAATCTGCTGACTTGGAAAGGGACCTACAAGGATCATTTTGTCTAGCTCCTGCCCCTGCACAGCTCCATCCCCAAGAATCCCATCCTGTGCCTGAGAGCAATGTCCAAACACTTGAACTCTGTCAGGCTGGTACTCTGAGCACATTCCCAGGGACCCTTTTCTGGTTTCAAACAACTGGTTGAAAATCCTTTTCCTGATATCAAGCCTAAACTTCTGGCCATTCCTATAGTCCTTATTTTGATTCTTTTATGTTTTGAGGGTACTGTTTTCAACATAGAGATAATAATGTGTATATTCTAGTGTAGTTTTGTATACAAAAGGCATCTTGTTTAATGCTGGGTCAGTGAAGGAAAGTGACTCATCAGGGATTATGCAGTTGTGATAACTACTGCAGAGCAATCCAAACCTCCCAGGTAATACCAGAAAGAGCCAAATTTATCAATACAAATCAAATTCTTCAGATATGTTTGATCAGCCAAAACAACATCCCTGCTCCACCACAAGAAAGTTTGGAAAGTGGTGGCTTTCTATGGCTTTCATCTCTGATATCTTGTTCCAGTAAAATCCAGGATTTATGGAATTGTGGAAAAACAAAGCCTTCCTGTGTTGCCCACAAGTGAATTAATTATTTCATTTTCTGTACAGCCAAAATCTTCATTTTAGCCACTCCATCATGCAAAATAGACCAAATGCAGAACACAAAACCCCACAAGGATAATCAATTATGAATTTCCAGCCAACAAAACCCACTGTGATTATTGTATCAGACAGCTGGCTTGCAATTCCTGACATACCAGAATAACGTAGTACATCATACTATGGATGGATACATACTATGGATGTCATACTATGGATACACAGGAATTATGGCAGCAGGTATCAGTGAGGAGTGAAGTTACTTTTCAGCATTGAGTACATACAGGTCTGTCTGGACATCCTCCTCCATCTGCCTAGATGTCTTCCTCCTGTTACAGGCTCTGCACTCTATCTACTTGAATATCCTCAATGTTATACGAGTTGCATTTAACAGTTAGAACTATTAAAAAAAACCCACTTTTAGAAATGGAAACTATTCGTCAAATAATTTTTTTCAACATCCTTATTTCTGCTGTTTTTCTATGCTAATTTAAAGATTACTTTAAAACTCAACCTTTTTTTTTTTTTTTACCTCTTTTTGAAAAAAAGAAAAGCCTGTATTTCAGAATGTTAAAAAACACAAAGAAGACAATGTTTTGTTTCTGAAGCCCAAACATCTGAATCTAGGCAATAATTAATACATGGAAGGGTATATAACACAAAAGACCATTATCACAAGATCTAAAGTGAGTGAACATATGGTGGTAAGTCAAACAGCACAGAAATCGTATGAATAACAACACCAAGTCATTAGGAAAGCAGGGAGGAAAGGAAGGTAACATTGCATGAAATAACTGGTGACAGGATAGCATTTGTGAGCCGAGTTTATGTTTAATGATGTTTCTTTTCTATGGGGCAACCAAGGGTAACATATGATGTCGGTGATGTGGACATAATTTGGGTGCACTTTTCTAATTAAGTAAAATGCCCTTCAAAGCAATGCTGAGAAGATCACAAAAGTCAAATGCTGCTCTTTAGATTCAGACTTAGAGCTTAGGACAGTCCAAGGCACAGAGAAGGTTACTGTGTTGTCCTCCCCATCACCCCACCCTTGGATGCTTGCTTTATCCAAGCAAATGGCCCACAGGACTGCAAAGAGGTAGCTCATTAAACCATTACTGCACTCACCAGGACACCCAAGATCACAGAGTCAGAGCAGCATGCTGCAGACTGATATTATAATTGACAGAGCTGCCCTAACACAAGTGCATTGCTCCAGGATTCTGGACACATTGGATTTGGGGAAGTCAGGAGCTGGGCATTGCATGCTGAAACATAGGATGACATTACAGTGAAAGGATCCTGAAGCATTAGAGTATATCAAACACTTTGGATAGTAACCCTCTTAAATTTAATCTGGCGCAGGGTCAGCTATGACTGCCAGCTCTGAGAAGGAGGGGAAGGACTGATATCAGTAGAAAGGGTGCTGCTTAGAATTGTTTCTTGAGAGATAGAAATAGCATGAAGCTGATGGAAGCAACTCCAGGGAGAAATAACATTCCCTAGTGAAATCGAACAGAAATAGCCTGCACAGTGGTTTCACCGTGTCACAGAGTGAATGGTGACAGTGCACAGAGGGTATTTCTATGCAGAAAATTACTGAGAAGCAGTAGGAGCAGGAGACATGTTACAAGATGAACATGACAAAGTGAGCAATTAAGCTTCCATGGAACTGAGGACAGAATTTTTCTGCAGTCTGTCATCAGCTCTCAGGGCTAAGTCTGATGCTTATGACATTACAGAGGCTGATCACAACAGGCCATGCTGGGTCGGGACCTATTGAGTTGCTTCCTTCAGTGGAGGTGATGGAGTTCATTCCAAATGTAGCTACTCTGAGGCATTATACAAATAAAACATAGTATGTATTAAACTAACATTGTTAAGGTTACAAAGGTTACAGAGTCAAGCATTTAAAAGCTACTTCTGCAGCCTTAATTCAGTCCCCATTGTGTGTTTTCTCCATCTTCCCATGACTCTCCCTAATACTTCCACACCATAAATTTGCCTTATAGCAAATTTTGTTCACTTGATAGTAAGCAAGAGCTTGTAGAAAATATGGAAGAGCTTATACAGGATCTGGTCTCCATTTGTTTAATCTTCATGGTTCAATATGTGATCCCAGGATATATTTGCTGAACAATGTGCAAACTCCTCAGACATAATCCCTGTCTTTTTGACTTAGACTAGTGTAAGACTATCGTAAGTGTCCCAGTGAGGTACCCAAATTCAGAGGTTTGCTCTCCATGGCAATAGAAAGACTAACTCCAGCTACAGGAAGATAGAAGCAGTGACTTACCATTTAGTTCTGAACGCAGAAAGCCTCCTCTGTAAAGAGATAATAAACAGGGGGAAAATTGCCTTAACTTCAGTTTAAAAGATCTAAAATCACTGGGAAAATAAGTCTACTTCCGCTTAAATGAGCAGTGGTATATTTCCTTCCCCATTAAGCTTTATTTTTGCCACAACTAGCACCAATATAAATGTTGCCATATGTTTACAGATATCAGGAAACTCCATTATAAGCCAGTAAACAAGCTAGACATCACCATAGTTATAACGTAATTACATCCTCTGGGAAGGGAACTGTCATCAGATCAGGTTTTCTGAAGTCACAGAATTAACAATTTTCTGTCATTAAGCCTTTCTTAACACAACCAGTGAACAGAAAACCTATTGGCAAAAGCTATAGGTACTGGTGAAAGCAGCCATGAACATTCACTAAATCAGCATTTTTCCAACACGTGATTGAGTTATTGACTGGGCTTTTTGTCGGAGGTTTTATTCCACTTTCTCTGACATTCTTGGGTCAAATCTCTCTCTTATTTCCAAAAAAAAAATTTCCAAGGTTGAACTGTGGCCAGCTGGACACTGCTTAATTCTTACCTCAGGCCTCATGGTATGTTTGAGAACAAGTCTGGTAGCTCTGGTAACCAAAATGGCCTTGAATTTTGTTTAGTCCATGAATCCAAATAAACATTAGCTGAGAATAACTTAAAGACAGAAATATTTGGTCACAGTAATTTTGTACCATAACAAAAAACAAAACCACAGGAAAACCAAAAGCCAAAAGAGAGGACATATTAATGGTTACAAGTCAAAGCATCTTTGTTAAAAGATTTTATTAACTGATTATCTACTTAAACCATTTGTTTCTTCTGATTTGTAACATTGTGATATCATCCCCCTGGAAGAGCAGAGCTTGGAAACTTATGCCTTAGAACCTTTATTTAAAGGAGCTTTTGCCTCCTTCCAGTGTAACTAAAGGCTCCAGGAATTAAGCATCTATTTTTAGCATTATGAAAGCAGATAATTGACCTCAAGAAGTTCAGCAAGGCCAAATGCAAGATGCTGCACATGGATCAGGGCAATTCCCAATAGCAATACACACTGGGGGATGAAGGGATTGAGAGCAGTCCTGGGGAGAAGGGCTTGGGCACCAGGGGATGAAGAGCTGGACATGAGCCAGCCACGTGCACTAACAAAAAGCCAAACATGTCCTGGGCTGCATCACAAGAAATGTGGAGGGGATTCTGCCCCTCTGCTCTGCTCTGCTCTACTGAGACCCCAGCTGGAGTTTGCATCCAGCTCTGGGCCACCAGTACAAGAAAGGCATGGACAGGTTAGAGTATGTCCACAGGGGACCATGGAGGTGATCACAGGGCTGGAACTCCTGTAAAAACAGGCTGAGAGAGTTGGGACTGCTCAGCCTGGAGAGGAGAAGGGTCTGGGCACACCTTGCCATGGCCTTTCAGTACCTGAGCGGGGCTTATAAGAAAAAATTAAGACAATTTTTTAGCAGGG
>PYHW01010409.1:11750259-11766156 GCA_013186435.1 Turdus rufiventris | reverse complement strand
AAAAAAAAAATCCAGTGTAGATGGAAATAAGAGAAATAAAATAGAAAAAAAGAGGAAGCAACAAGGAGAAACAAAACTTTAGACACTCACTTTCATGGCACCGAACATGTGCAAATTACAGGTTGTATTTCAATCTTTATTGCTTTACTTTCCTCCTTTGGACTTGACTTTGGCAAAAAAAGACAAATTTCCTAAGTCCTCTTCCATCCATGCTGTGATGGGATTCTCCACCACCTCCAACCCCAGCAGCAGCAGCAGCAGCAGGAGGACAATGCACAGATGTCCCCCAATTCTTTTCATTGTAATCCTGCCCTGAAGACTTAATACCACAAAGAAGTTCCAACCTGAACATTAGCACATTTGGGTGAAAGCCTGCAGTAACAGGTTTTTTAGCCTGATGGTAAACTGATGTCCCTCTGTATTTTTTGTTGTTGATGGCCGTGGTTAGTTTTCTTCTTTGTCTGCTCACTTTTCTACCTTTGATTTCAGGATCTTGAGTTTATTGGGTGTGTTCTACCTGCAGGATTAGAGGTAGCTTCATTTTTTCCATAAATTGCCATGAAAGGTCATTTCAGGGAAAGAGCTGAGGGAGTTGGGAGGTTCACTGACAAAAAACTAATTAGATGAGGTAAAACCGAAAAATGCCCAAGCTATGCAATCAAATTAAGACTTTTTTTACTTGTTTCATTTAAATAAAGATATTTAGTTAATTTTGTAGTTATGTAGTTATGTAAGTCTTGTGCAAAATCATTCAGATTTTATTTCAGCTCTTGTAAAATTAGAACATGGAGTGGAGTAGTGAAATTAAATGTTACACATATTCCAAAAGATACTCTTTTTTTTCTTTTTTTTCTTTTTTTTTTTCAGCAAAGTGTTCAAAGCACTTAGAAAATTTAATCCAATTGTGATAACTGCTTCAGTACTGCATTTGCATTTATTACCAGTCGTAAAATTTTAGATGTAGAATCAAAATACTGGCTTAAACTTACTGCTTTATTTATGTGGAACATTGAGAAGGATTATGATTTCATGCCTACCTGGAACAAAACCAGATATGAAAACCCTTTCTGAAGGGAAATATCTATGTCCTCATTGTTTTTTTGGGTGGAGACCTTGCTCTGACAGTGTTAAAAGTAAGCATGCAGTTCCTCTCTGGCCATCTTATTCTTGCAAGACAAAAAAAAAAAAAAATCATATATTAGTGTTAAATAAATGTAGAGATTGTATCTGATATCAGTGAGTTTAATATTCTGACTTCAGTCTGAAAAACTGAACAGTTTATGACTGATTTTAAAAGCAACTTTTGCTTACACTTCCCAGGAGCTGACTCAGTCTTTGAGTGCACCAAACAACTGTCTTGCCCCAAAACAGCAGCAAAGGTAATTTAACTACTTGAAAGTCAAATTTTTAAAATGTTTTTCTAGAAGAAATCAGGATAAAGGGGCTAAACAACTAATCTTGGAGACATTTTGTCCTGTCAAGAGCCAGTTTGAAGAGCTGGTTTACAATATCTCTCCTTTTTAAGCAAGCATTAGAAGTCACTAAGAGTGAACAAGGGTTTGGTTGCTCTATATTGGATCTAAGGGAAATGGGATTTTTGGGTTTTGTAGGCTCAAAATGGACAGGCATACTTGAAGAAAAAAGTTTCAGAACATTTTTTTATAGTCAAATGAAGTGAATGTTGAGTCACTGCTTTAATTAGATAATTAGGATAATAGAGAAAAAGAAATTTAAAATATTTACACTTGTATCAGTCCTGGAAGTTATATGCATTCTGCCTGCCTGTTCCAGTCTTACGTTTGTAAATTGTAAGGCTGCTATATATGATGATGGCAGAGAGTCTTGCAACAAAGTCACTTTTTTGAGCAAGAAATAGTGTTTCAACTGCTTTGGTACAAAATTTGGCTGAAAAAGAAGAAAAGAAAAAAAAAAAGAAAATAATAATAAAATTAATTACATCAAGATACCTAAAAATATCATGTAGCAAAAGGAGAAAGGCATGTGAGCAAGTAGAGAGTAACTCTAAAAGGGTGAGCTAGCACAGTGAAATGGCATAAACACAGAAACTGGAGGGTGGTCAGGGAGCAGCAAAGGCTGAAAGAGAAATGATGCTTAATTTCTACAACCTGGACAGGCTTAGCAAAGTGATCTGTTAGTGATAATGGTGTTACTGATGTTAAGGGAAATGCAGAAATAAAAATTAAGTGAGAAATTTATTTAATCAATTTTAATCTGGGCAAAGAGGCACTGCTATTTCTGTCTCATGAGCCAGAAACAAATGTTCTCTTTTTGCCCTTATAGACTCTCACTTCTCTGATGGTTTTGATTTTCCTCTTCACACATAACCATGGCTAATTTGTGCCTGTTTATCCTTGTACCAGCATTATTCATTTGCTAAAATGTGCCTTCTGTCTCTTCTGGCTGCTCTTACAATTCCAGAGGATTAGCATACACCTTATCTGCCCCCAGCTTCTAAAACCAAGGTACATTTAGTCCCAGGAACTCTGCTTAGCCCTTTTTCAGTCTGAATTTATTTGTTTCACATGGTTGGCCAGAAGGGTATTCCACAATCAGGATGAGCTCTCACAGGCTATATATGCATGGGAATATAAGAAACGGGTTCAAAATCACAGTTTTTCACACTCAGCACAAAGTCAAGTGCTTTACAGGATCACAGAATCATTTAAATTGGAAAAGACTTCTAAGATCATTGAGTCCAACTATCAATTCACCATATTCACCACCAAACCACGTCCCTGAGTGCCACATCCACAAATTTTTGAACACTTCCAAGAATGGCAATTTCATTCCCTCTCTGACCATCCTTTCAGTGAAAAACTTTTTTCTAATATTGAATCTAAACCTCCCCCAAAGGAAACAATACAGAGGAACAGAAAGCAATAAAAATATAAAAGCAATACAGGGGAACACAACCAGATTACAGGATCATATTTGGTTATCTTGTATCATAAATAATATTACTGAATCATAGTCACTGTGTAAACAACCAACATGAATAGCAAGTAATTTCTTCCTATTAGTCCCTAAAGTCATAATTTTCCTCTTACTCTGTTATTGCCGTCATCACTCATCCTTTTCATCCCGTATGATGTTTAACCCTCCCCTATATTGGCAATTCCTTTGTGTCATCATTAAATTTTAACAGATCAACCACATACCATGAGCCAAGATTACTAATGAAAATTTTAAATGAAAAAAGTCTCTAATCTAGTTTTCAAGACAATTGTCTAATCAACAGTTTATTTCAACATTTCACTTTTTAAGTCTATTCCTCACTTATTGTAAAATTCTTGTGCTAATCCGTGACTTCTCTATTCAGCTAATAATTTTCCTTGTGGAATTGTATCAGATGCTTTGTAAAAGTCTAAGTAGATTAGATGTATTTCATTTCTTTTGTCAAGAAAATCAAAGAAAAAAAGAATCTTAATCTACGATCAAGTAAACCTTTGTAAATCCATGTTGTACTTTATCACTTCTTTTCCTTTCTTAAATTACTATCAAAATCTAGAATCTGTAGAAATGAGGCCAGAAAAACAAAAGAAAATAATTTTTTTGTTTAAGGGTCATATCATAACTGTGACACAATCACAGCTCTATCATTTTTTTCTTTAGCCTTATGGCATAACTCTGCTTTTCTCCTTTACGAAAGCAGTGAAACTTCTGGTGCTTGTTTTAAATCAGTGATTTCTTTTGGCAATTGTTACTTTATTCTTAAACTTTTTGACCTCAGCAACACTGCTTTTTCTGAGCATGTTTTGCTAACTTCATTTTGTACAGCAGAATGGAGAAGAAATTAATTAATCATCTCTAGTTGGCAGGAAGCTCCAAGCCACAGCATAACTTTCTGGATTATTTGCATCTTCACCTGCTGAGCTAGATACAAACAGAAAAAAACTTTACTTTTGGGAAGCTGGACCCTTATTTCTAGACCTGTTCTTATCTCCGGATAAAGAGGTTCAAAGGTATCTGGTGAGCAGTTAAATACCTGCAATTATGGCCGCTTCACTTAGACACAGCAATATGCTTACTAGAATTATCAGAGGAAGATATAATCTCCTGTTTCCTCTTACAAACTCTTTGGTCTCATTTCTCCTCCCCAAACATCTGCAGAGGTTCACCTTCTTCCTATAAACCCCATCTGCAAAACTTGACCTCTTTTGAATTTTCCCATTCTTCTTGCCACACCAAATATTCATTCCTACTTTCTGTTTACCTTTCCTTATTTATACTCTCCTGAGTTTTCAGTTGCTAAGAAGCCACACTGCTTCTACAGCTAAACATGTTTCCTGTTGGACTGAAAAGCCTGAGGCAGGGCCACTCTTCTACCCTCACCACAGAGTAAGGTGTGCTTCTCTTTCTAGAGCAACAGATGAAAAAGAAGAAAGTATATATAATAAGAATAAGCATTCTTCATATCATTAAAATTTAGAAAAATCAGTCATGAGGAACTATGATGAGGAATGAATTAAATGATTTTGTAAAACAAGTAATAGACTTGATCTCCCTTCTGCATGGAGGCAGTTTCACTTGTTGCAAAAGGTGTTAGTAAATCACTGTCTCCTAAAACAGCAACTGTGCAACAAATCTGAAGAGGATGCTGAAAGGCTGTGGCACTGGCACAGGATCCAGTGAAATGCCAACTTATCTCACAGGTGCAAAGAGGGCAGTGATGCTCCCCTAAACACTGGATAAAGCACAATCTTCACAGCCACAGATTTCAGACAGAAGGTTCAATGTAAAACATAATAAACTCTTATTTGTTGTTTTAATATAGTAAACATTTTGATATCACAAATTTACTGCTGATGGTTGCTTCCACAGAACATGTGCCAGTTTTCACTCTGCAAAGATATACAGTGCACTGTCCATGCTCTAGTATTCTGCTCCTCAATACTTATGCCATCTCCTAGCTGGTTTGGATGTGTGAGCTGAAATATTAAACTTTACATCTGCTTTTCTGGAAGTAGCATTCCATCAAATAAACATACATCACACAATCACTTTACTTTCTCTTCAAAACATAAATTCTCTATTAGTCATTTAACAATAGAGTTATTTTTTTAAAAAATCAATTTTTTCCCTGTTAAGCAGATTTTACCAAATGAAACCATATTAGAAAATGAGATGAAACATGAAATGGATTGATGATATTTTAGCAACATGGAGTATTACAACAATGAGCTTTCATTTTTCACTGTTACCATTACAGCCTTGGTATTTAGGGGTCACAGCTGACTAACTGTAGATTGTACTGAAATGAAACTATAGCTTAGAATTTCTGGGCTGTCAAAAGTTTTGCAAATCAAGCTATGGGAAGAATTTTTTTAATTTATTTTTTACTGCTTGTACATATTATTCTTCATTCCTTTTGGTTGCTTTGAAAAAAACCCAAAACCTCAACCTTTTTTTTAATACAAAATGTTCTTTGCAAAAAATTCTACATTTATGGGTATTTTGTAAGCATTTTGTTTGAAACATTGTAGATTTTTCCAGTTCAAGAGAAAAATAACTACCAAACAGATGCACTAGCTATTTCAAAATAATCCCTCCTGCTACACCAACAGAAAACCGCACTGTTGATTGCCACTGCTTAATATTGTTTCCCACACATTTAGAAAGCCACGATTTTCAGAGTGAAATATCCAGGACAGTTCACTGAAATGAGGCTTGGCATCCAGACTGCCTGCCTGGCTGTAATCACCCTTGGAGTTATTGAGCTTGTAAATCACATATCAAAACATGGGAACACATCAATTAATGTTCTACTGGAAACACATCAAGGACAATCCTACAGTGTGACATTCTGCCAGATTTTATTTTCAATAGACATGGGGAAGAAGCTGAAATGTTTGGTCACAGCCTCTATTTACCCAATCTGTCTTATATACTATTGCATAATGCTATCACAATATTAATATGCAAATTGCCTCTCAAATGAAAGCCATGCTTTCCCTGTTGATTTTCAGCACAGCTTCTGTTACAAAGGAAAATACTTAGCACTTATACTCCTTTTTCATCTTCAAAACTCCTTTAGTATATTTTAATTAATCCTTTTCCTTTCAATTTTCTGACCCTGCATTAGGTTTTCGTCCTCCTATACTCCTGTACTCTCAAGGTTATATCCTCCACTTGATGTCTCCAATAGACTTCTCATTTTTAAAAATAATAATTTTCCTCCCTTTTTTTTTATACTTAGAAAACAGACCTCAGGAGACTGGCCAGAAGAAAGGCCTAGTCAAGGGCAAAAGAAGTTTCCAAAGTGAAAAAGAAACAAAGGAACTCTATTTCCAGGGACTACTGATCGAATCTAGCATAGCTGCTGCTTTTTCTTAGCAGGCACCTGAGCCTGGCAGCAGCAGTGTCCGGAGATGCAGCAGTGACTCCTCTGCAGGACACCACGAGGCTGTGGCTCAGCTGGCCTCAAGGACACTGTGCCTGGGCAGCCAGCCCCAGGCAGCAGATGAGGAAACAGAGCAGCAACCTCTCCTCAAAGAAGATTTCTGCTGCAAAGTGTTGTGTGGGAGGCAGAACACGCTTAGGTCCTACGAGAATTTCCCAGCTCACAGGGAAAACATTGATTCGTGTTATAAAAGGAAAACTCTCAGTCCAGATTTATTCTCTCAGACATTGAGATCCTTCTCTTTCTTATTAGTCTATTTTAGTGTTTAATTAATTTATTACACCCTGAGTTATTTTTATTTACTGTGTGCTTATGCAGATGTTTTGATGAACATTTCAAACACTAGGCTACTAATGCATACACCAGTTGAGGTCCTGTGTACCCTTCTGAAGATGAGTCACAAAATGGGCATCACTCTCACCCATTCAAACTGTAAACCCAGGATTTCCTCAGTCCATGGGACAAATGCTTATGTGCTTCAAAAGGTTATATTTCACTCCCACAGGACAGACAGGTGCACATGGGACTTGGCAGAGAGCTTCCATAGAAAAGAAAATATCTTGTGGTACTCCTGGAGCCATTCATTTGCATTTCAAAGTGGATGAAAGGTTTTCTGGACTCAAGGGAGGGAGAACTGGACATTTAAAGTCATGTTTGCTATCATAGCTATTGATGGAAATAAACTTAGATTGCTATAGTTTTCATATGATATACTAAGAGTTAGAATATGATAAATGCTACACTTGAAAAGGCAAGATTTCTGTTATTTCAGTGTATCATCTTGAAGTATCAAAATGAATCTTAAGATTTTTTTTCACCCCTGGTAGTCTCAAGACAAAATAATTTTTAATTTATCAGTAATTTTATTTATGAATCTTTATTTTCACTTCATTTTCTAACGTGTAGGGAATAAATATTAAATTATACATTTCCAGTTACCAGGATATTCTACCTGTTTTTGGAATACTTCTTAACCAACAGCATGTGTTGAATGAAGACAGAACTGAGAGATGACTCAAAGATAAGAGATATTTGGTGTGTTAGCTGATATACTACATACTTCACTCTGTTCTAAATACTCTGGGCAGTGGATATAAAAAACTGTGTGTCAAATGCAGGATACATACTCTTGGTTAATTTATAATTCGCATAAGATATTAAATTTATTAGTAAATAATAGACTTATATAGAAATATAATATAATATAATATAATATAATATAATATAATATAATATAATATAATATAATATAATATAATATAATGATATTATTTAATAAAAAAATAATATACTATAAAATATAGACTTGTATGTTTTAAGCCTTTTCATCCTAAGCCAGCATTGCTGGAAGTGTGTTTGCATCTAGTAAATCTGTGATGCTGGACACATACACAGATCTGTGTTTGCTCGCACTGCATGCACTCTGACTTCACTGGACTTTCCAGATTGTGCCAAAAATCACTAACTTTAAAGGATCAAGTGAGAGAAGATTGTTAAGTAATTGATCATTTAAGTATCTTGATATCTTCTGAAAATATTAAGATACCTCTGTGTCATTACTTTTCATTTATCTTGCACATTTTGCACTGCTTAGAGTTTGGATATTTATTCATATACATATATATATTTATATTTATTAGTAGGTGTGTATATACAGTCAGATTGCCATTGTCCTCCTTTTAAAGGAAAAAAAAAAAAACAACAAACAAAACAACTACTCAACTTACTTCCCTTCACACCCTCCTAAAAAAAATCATAGTTACTATGGAAACAGCTATTAAACACAGTAGCAGTAATTAAAAACATCTGCAAGTGCAATATGAAGTCTACAACACAATTAATTCCAGCATTTGGAGTGATTTGTGCAGAGCTGCCCTTTGTTGCTTTGCATGGAATGGTAGACTGTACAGACCCAATTATAACAAGGGGGCTTAACATTACCATAGTGATTTATTATAGCTCATGAAAGAGTTTGGACTGTTGAGGCATTAACCCATATAAATAAATTACAACATTATTATATAGCTTAATGGCACATGGCTCTGGAAAGAATTAGACCTATATAGATACTATGGGCAAATGCAAAAAATTTACTTTTTTCCTTTCAAATAGAACAGCATAAAAATCTCACTGTTGAAATGAGAACAGAAGCTTGAAAAGTAACTTTTAAATCCATTCCTTCATTTGAATTATAGAGACATGGGCAGATCAGATGTGGAAGTTTACCTACAGATGCTTTTATCTTTTGACTTTTCACTTTAAAAGTCAAATTGGATTTTTTTTAAGAACAGCCAATTAAAGATTTTTAATAAATCCTGAAAGAGATGAGAGAACTTATCTGTCTTCAGGATTTATTGAAGAAGGAATATTATAAATATTTATTTGTTATTTTATCATTTCTTAAGGCTACTTGGCATAAAGTCTACCATCAATCCCACTAGCTTCTCTCATTAGAAACTATGAGTATACAAATCATAGTCGTTAAATAATTTTTTGCAGCTGGTGTAAAATGTGTAGCTTCAGGAGGGAGCTCTGCCTTCTCCCTGAAGGCAAGGGCTGGGTCTTGTACTCCTGAGCCAGGAGGTACCTGGCCTTTGAGCTAATCACCTCTGCTTAGGGGCAAAGGGCATCAGATGGGGCCTGAGCCCAGCTACCAGGGCCACCTGGCTCTGATCAGCACATGGCAAAGCCCTGCCAGCCTGTGCTGTTCTCCCATGGCACAATGAAGATTTGACTTCTTTTTGCCATTCTTTTTGCCATCTTTTCAAACTAAGTGGACAAGTGCACATCAGTATGCATAGACCATTCCTCTCTTGGTGAACTCATTCCTCTTTCTCCTCTTTGTTACCTCTCCAACTTACTGGCATCTCTTCCTTATCAGCACACAGTTTTTCTTCCCTTGACTGTCTCATCTTCCTAATGAATTTTTCCTCCTCATATCCCTGTTTTCCCAATTCACTTTACTTTTTATCACCTATTTCCTTTTTAAAAAATTATTTTCCTTGTACAATATGTAACGAAGACACTATGCATATCTTTATTTCCACATGCATAACCTTCCTTCTTGATATTGACTTTCCTTTCTTTTCTTATTTTTGCACTATAATCTTTCATTCTTACTTTTTCTCCACCCCCTGCCCAGTATTCCTTCTAAGTTATTTTTGTATTTACTACTAGTTTATAAACCAAATCAAACAGGAAACCAATGCCATTTCAACAACCCATATTTTAGAACAGGATGAACCATCTGTGGAGGTGCTGGTCTATGCCCATTGACTATGACTGGGTAAGAAAAGTGAAACCTTTTGTCATAGGCAGTCCACGAATGTCTCACCAAATGCAGAATGAGAACAGTAACAACTGTGTTCCAAAAAAGAGAGGCATATATGCAACCTTCCCACTAAAGTTCAGCTTACCCTGTTTAACTTCCAAAAGTAGCATCTGTGGCTGGATGGCATGACAGCACCCATTCTTTTGCCAGAATGTTGCAGTAAAATCTCAGCAATTACTCTGGAATGTATCTTTTGTAACCACCTGGTTAATTAGGTTAGATGGATTAAGAAAGTATGAGATGCTGAGATGGCTTAATTCCATTTGGCAGATAGTGGTTTGCTATCATTATTCTGTTGCCATCACAGAGTACCTCTCCATGGGTATCTCTTTTTTAATCCTATAAAGTCACAGGAGACCAGATTTCAGAAGAGGCCCATCCTTACATTTAGAAAAGCATTTACTGGCATAAGAATGTATCTCACTGGGTGAAAAAATGGGGAAAATTGTTTGATTTATGAGGTTAAAGTATATATGTGTATATATATATATATTTATTTCAAGTTGTATATACTTCAAGTCAGTGGAAGGGATGGAATAAACTCAGTTAAAATAGATTAGGGACTTGGTAGAAAATACACAAAGGTGTAAAGAAATATCATGTCAATTTCAGCCTTATAAAACACATGCTATTTGTGTAAGATTTCTCTTAGAAGTTATATTTCTTCACAAGTTCAGAACATACCACAGTTTAACATTTGTAATAGAGGGTTTTCTCCAGCAAGATGACTGACATTTATGGTTTTCTGAGAATAGTGTCACAACAACAATATGAGATTTACAATGAGCACTTTTACATTATACTGTAAAATATTACACAGTGATTAATGAACAAAAAAAAATTATTTGAAACTCAGAAACATATTAATGATAATATTAGAATAAACACAGAGTGTTTCAGAACCAGACTACTATCTCCACGGAGTGTTAAAGTGGAAGCTCTGCTCACCAACAACTGAAACATCCCTGTGCAATCAACACTATTTTCAACATAGCCCCAAAGCAAAACCCCATACTAGCTACTTGGCAGAAAATCAACTCTACACCAAGCAAAATCAGTACCAGAAATTTTAGACTGGTACTTTGTTATAAAATATTTTTCTTGGTATTCTCTGGAAGAATGTTGATTGTTCCAGACTCTAAGTTTCAATATTAAAGTGTCCTAAAATAATTGTTGGTTTAACTGCAGTATCAAAAAACCCAAGCAAATAAAAAAAAAAACCCTTTCCGGTGTAAAAATGCATACAGCCCTGCTCTAATGACTAGAATTAGAATGAATGTTTTCCTCCAATCTGGCAATAACAAGAAAAGCATAAACAGTCATATCAGATAGTCAAAGTTTTGCTACTAGATCCATCATGCTTACTCAAATATGAACAAAAGCAAGGGTGAGAACAAAATAGTGTGGATTACCTTGCTGCTGGATATAGGTCACAAAGTTTTTTGCAATATAAATTTTATCAAATTAAAATATGTAAAACAATTCATCTCAGTTGCAATAGGCTGGATCCTGAATTTCCATCTGGTGCAGACTTCAATAACTGCATTTTCACCCCTGAAATTAGAAATTGAGATCAGGCTGTCTGCACTCTCTAGTTTGCACCAGCAAACGGAAGAAGAGCTGTGCAGCAAGATTACTGCCTCCTTCCCCATGTAAAACACAGATATAAACAAGATATTTTATGCCAGGAGGAAAATAGTATCTGGCATTGATTATCATAGAACTACAGAATGACAGAATCATTTAGGTTGGAAAAGACTTTTGAGATGATATTCTTCAACTGCTAACTCAGTACTGCCAAGTTCACCACTAAACCATGTCCCCAATTGCCACATCTTTTAAATACCCCCAGGTATGGCGACTCAACCACTTCACTGGGCAACCTGTTCCAGTGCCTCACAACCAGTTCCATAAGGAATTTTTTTCTAATATCCCATCTTAACATTTCCTGGTGCAACTTGAGGCCGTTTCCACTTGTACTATTGTTCCTTGTGCGAAGAGATGGACCCCCACCTTTCTACTGCTCCCTTTCAGGGAGTTGTAGAGAGTGATAAGGTCTCCCCTGAGCCTCCTCTTCTCCAGGCTAAACATCCCCAGCTCCCTCCACCGCTCCTCATCAGACTTGTGCTTTACACCTTTTTCCAGGGTCACGCACACGTTTTTTGCTGTATTTCAGCAAGTACATTTTGGCTGAGCCCAGTAACATCTGGGGCTTCCATCTAGCAAAGTCTGTATTACACCAAGCACAAAGGTGGAATGTGGTCAGCAAAATACTAATCAGGGCTGGCAAGAATAAAGCCAATACCGATTTATTGCCTATAATGCTCCCACAAAAGACACTTAAAACACTTGTTAACTGCGTCCGATTTATTCACACAAGTGCTGCAATCACTGCCCATGAGGTCTTAACCTGTCACTGGCTTCAAAGATTTTTTTCTGAAAATGCTGATTATTGAAGAATGAGTTTATATATAAGCATAAAAACATTAATAAAACTTTGATTCTGGTGCTAGCATAATAAACTTGGATTTTTTAAAAGTGGTTAAGAGACAGAGGGCCCTGCTCTTTTGTCTTTTATGCTAGATTTGCTATGGTGTAAATAATACATGAAAACATAAATAATATATCTAGAAATTGATATTAGAAAGTGTGATCATGAATTAATACTTGCTATGGATTAAATAAACTGAGAAGAAGCCTTTGATGCAAATTAAATTTTGTAGTCAGGAATTTTTTTCTGACGTACGGCCTACCATGGTCAGTTGAAAGATTTCAAGTACTTTCAGTAGAATCATAGAATAGAATCACAGAATCTTTTAGGTTGGAAAGCATCTTTAGGGTAAGAGTTCAACCATAAGCCTAATCCTGCCAAGCCCACCAAACAGCTACACAGCAAACTTTCTGTAAGATGCCTCATTATATCAATACCTGTCGCTCCTGTGCTCCTTCACAGAAAGGTCTCAGTCAGATATGACAGGCAATCAATTTAGAATGAAGTAAAGTAAGAATGAAGAAAGATTTACTTTTGTTGTTTGTCATTCAAGTGCTTAAAGAAAAAGACTTGTCAGCTGTAATAGATCTTTAGGAATCTCAACACACATAAATTATAAGAATTTCTGCAGTGCAATGCTACTGGGAAGTACCATGTATTTAAAATAGTAACTTTGTACAAAAATGGCTTAATCAGCAAACATAAAGAAATTGATTGTTAAGGAGACTTTAATGGCTTTTTAAAACTTCATGATGGAACTACATTTGTGCTTCTTTTTTCTGTATCATGGGAGAGTGAAGACATACCAAGGAATTTAACTCTGCTAATGTTATGTTTTAAGTCAATCCAACTTTCTCATTGAGGGTAATGGGAAGTCATTTGAGGCCTATTACTCATGTCTATACATGGCTGTTGGATGAGGCCATCATTTCTAAACAATCTGCATCTTCATTAAATACCTGGAAAATTAAAGAATTTGAAGGCCATAAATAACTAGGTTAACTAAAGACTGGGTGAGTAGTAACTAACAAATTGCTCATGGAATAAGTCCTGTTTTATTTTCTTCCCCACTTTTCGGGCTGGCATTGGATTCCTGAGTTTCAGATTAAAAAAAGGCAAAACTTCAAAAGCTGACTTCCAGCCCTACTTAATTTTACAGGAAAAGTGTTATTTGATTGCACCTTTTCTCAAAAACAGGTCTTCAGTTCAAGTTTATTTGTAAATTCTGAAAACCTTGCAGGTTGAACTTCAGCTGTATATCACAGACCTTCCCAGAATGCCACATCCCTTGTCAAGCTCCATTTTCCAGCCCTGGCTGCTCCTCCATACCTCAACCAGCTTGTTTGGAGCTCACCTGCGTATTTCTGCTTCATGCTGGAGACACAGACAACTTCTCTCTTTCATCCCTGAGTTTCAGTGAGCTCCATGGGCATTCACTTACACTCTTCACAGTAGGATTAACTTGCAGAGGGTTAAAATTATATAATTGTAAGTAGCACAGTAGATTGGAAGCTTTGAATAGTTCTTTATTAAAACATAGCAGTATTTTCTCTAGAACCTTTTTAACTTTTCAGCTGTTGTTCAGTACTGATTAATCCAGATTTTACAGTACTAGGTGGGGTGCCGACCAACCCATGCATTGCACAGTTCCATTGCTAGCTACATGTTACTGTTGTTGGAACTATTTGCAGCTGTAATTATTGCCCTAAGAAGCTCTATAGGCATCAGAAGTGTAGACTTACAGAAAATTATACTAATGATGAAAGAAATATTCCTGTGTAACCCTTTGCTTATCTATTTATTATTTTGCATTATCACTCCCTGATCTTCTGGTGTCCTCCACACTATATTGAAATGGTACTTTTGAGTCAGAGTGGTCTTGGTTATTCTCATCTACTGAAAGCATTTCCTGTGTGTGTTTGCATAGTTACTCGCACCCTCTCTTTCCCATACCAACATGTCAGTACTTTTCTGTTTGCCCACTCCAAGGGGTTCTCCCCTGGGAGAGCATCTCTGTCCCAGCTCAGTGCCCAGAGCTTACTCTGTGGCTCTTGGGGCCAGCATTGCTGGGAATTTAACAGGAACACTTTCCTACTCAGAAGATAAGAAATGGGCATATGCTTGTTCCTTCAGGTAGGGAAGGAACCAGGTGGGGCATTCCCATTTATTCTGGAGGGGTGTTACCAATGTTGATCCATTATTGTGTTGCCCACTGCAAAGCTGTAGGGTTTTGGGAAACAACTAACTGAGGAACATCTTGCTCCTGGTAACTCAGCAGAGTTTAGGCATGAACTTGAGCCAAACTTCAGAGTTCTATCAAGGAGCAGAATCAGTATTTTTGTTCAATATTCATGCTCATAACTGAATTAACATTAACTTGATACTGATAATGCTACTCTTAGTGCGAGAGCTTAAGAATGAGGAGCTTTATATAAGTAAATTACTTGGTCTAAGTAAATTTGTCATGGCCTTGTTCACATCTCCAGCCCCTTTCTGCTGTGCATTTCTCCAAGACTTTAATCCACTCCGCACCATCTTTCTAGCCCAGATCTCCTCACAATAAGTCTCATGTGAAGCAGGACTTTGGTGCCACAGGGCCATGACTGTGCTGGTACCCTTGACATCCCTCTGGGGAAGCAGAGGTACTCAGGTAGGTATCCAAGTGTACCTCATGTGGCAAAACTGTCAGGGCTATGGAGATCTATAAAAGCTATACATACTCTTCAGACTGTTTGAGTCTAAAGGCTGCAGATCGTTTTAGAAAATGCTATTTCAGACTTGCATCCAAACCCTGAATCCTACGTACCTATAGGTAGGTGGATAGGTGAAGACAACTGGGAGCTCTTCCCACCAGCTCCCAAGTGCCAGCTCCAATCCAGAAACAATGTGGATGAGTGACTGCATGCTTTACAGATTGCAACTGAAATATCGTGCTGGCTTTGAGCCCAGGCAATGTGAGCACTCAATTCTTCATTTGTGCATCTCAGTTTTTGATCCCTTTGCCACCTCTAAAATAGACATGAGCACTTTCTTGTTTTATAGAAATTGTTGCGAGTTAATACATTCAAGATGTGATTCTTAAATACAAAGGACGTGAAAACAAAGTGAATACTTGGTCTGCTCTTACATTTTCACCTGTTGAACTAAGTAAATATATGAAAATATAAATATGTAATACAAAGCAAAACCAAACAAAACCTACCCAAAGATCGAAAAGAAAATAAAATTTATCACTGAACTTTTAACTGCTTTAACAAATAAGCTAAGAAATATTTCCCTTGATTACTTTCTACATTTTTACCGAGAGCGTATAGTTGCCACAGAGACTGGTGTGCGTGAACATGAGCAAACGAAAGGAAGGGAGAGGAATGCGCCCTGTGAATCAGCAGAGGGATGTGAAATGAGTATCTGGGTTAGCGGGGGTGCAGTCCGAGGGCTCCGGAGCGCTCCGGGACGCGGCGGGCCCGGGACGCTGCGCAGGGCGGGGGCGGCTCCGCGGGGCTGAGCGCCGCTGCTCCAGCCGGCATTTATAGACACATCCATGGAAAAATCTATTTAAATCGCAGCCCAGACTGGTGGCACACGGGCCGTGCGCGGCTGCTGCTGCTGCCGCCGAGAAGGGAGGAGGGGGCTGGAATTAAAATAAGGCACGAA
>PYHW01010409.1:11712532-11748385 GCA_013186435.1 Turdus rufiventris | reverse complement strand
CCTTTTAAAGCATGCTCGTGTTGCAGTTTATAAAGATGTGCCATGTAGAAGCAAGTGTAGCAAAATACAAACCCAGGGCTTTTTAACTCATTGTTTTCTTCTGTTTGCGCTCCTGTATTTACAGTTTTATGAGCTCTGATATTTACAGTTTCTCACTGAGCTGATAAGGTTATCATACACAACTAATTACAATTTATCTTCTATGTGGTTTTTTCTCGATTTAAAAGAGAAAGAAAAATGGTACCCAGTGAAATTAAAATAACAGGAATATATATAATTTCAAATACAAGTCCAGATAGCTTTTTAACATAAGAATATATTATATTCTTTTAAAACTGATTTTGTCTCCCATCTATTTTTGCTTATTTCCTTCCGAATTTACCTTTATTGACTGTCATGAGAAAAGAAATTGACAGCAGTGAAACATATAACTTAATTTATAACTATATCTATGATAAAATAGTTCAGAATATCATGTTAGTCATCAACATTTCCACGTTCTGCACAATCTCCTTGCTGTTGACTCTCTTTTTTCCCATTGTTATTCCACTGAAATATTGCAGAAACAATCTATGGCAACTGTGTATCCTTCATAGTAGTGTTTCCCCTTTGAAATGGAATCAAAGTGCAAGCAAGGTTTAGTTTGTTTAGAAGGCAGCACACAACAGGTTGATGCAGGGAGAGCTGCTTAGCAAAAAGTAATGATGTAACAGGTGAAGGAGAACACATTTTTTCTATTCTTTTTTAAGACTTGACAGCAGTGTTTCATTTCTTACTAAAAATTACAAGTGGGGAAGAACAAAGAGAAGTGACGCAAATGCTCTTAATGTAAAAGATATTATATATTAAGAATATTAAAAATAGGAATTAAAAATATGTGAGAGGAGAATAAAGGAAAGGATATGAATAATTGAAGAACTGGAGGTTTGTTGATATTATGTGCTTAGCTATCTGCTTTTTCCCCATTATTTTCAGTCTCTTTTTTCTCTTAGTGAAAAAGTTGGTCTGAGGAAGCAGGATTTCCCAGCTGTTGTGTGAAAAATGTGCATATTCTGGGCTATAGAGTGTATGATTTCTTCAACAACTCATTATCGTACAATCACTTTTCCTTCAGTCATCAGTTTCTTCTGCATTAATAAATATTTTAACATGTGCTTTTGCTAAAACATTCAGAAGTCCCTATCACCAATATAATAATATAGAAGCATGTTGTATTCTTAGCATAAAATGCTGAAGGTTTATGTTTGATAGAATCTCAGTAATTTGATTAATTTTAATTCTCTGATGTGGCAAAAAGGCCCTGATATGTTTACACAGTAAAGTATAGAGAATTTCAGGTGCAGTTTTGTGTTGTATGAAATGGTAGCATTAATTTTTCATTGAAAATCTGAACAGGTGGCATTGCATTCCTTGCTTCCAGTGTTGAAATACTTCACTGCAAATATTGAAGACTGTCCTTTAATAAGCTATTTAAGTATAGTAGTAGTTGTGTCTTGATCTGAGCTATAAGGCTTAGCTGCTGATTGATACATATTGCATTCCATTTAAATGTATCATATCAATTGTGTCGTGTTAGGGATCTGTTTGTTGGTAAGAGATACCTTGTTCTTACTTTTAACACAGCAACTCCAAGCCCTTCAATTACACCAGCAACACAGCAGATACATTGCACTTAGATGAGAACATTGTACATAGTATATATTCCTGGCACTACAACCACACTACTGCTGTCACAGTATTCAAAGCATTTCTTTTTTGTAGCCGTATATATTTATTTTTCATTCACATCTGCACACACTTCACAAAAACATACTAAAAATATACAAGGCTTGTATGTTGTTGTAATGGTAGCAGAGGACTCAGTTTACTTCTGTTCTTTTCTTTGTACTGCATCAAGACAGATAGGTTTGACTTTAAGTATGTCTTGTAATTCCTAAGTATCCTTTTGGCACAGCATGTGTTGATATTGTTACTGATAGTGAGTAATGTACTACATAAAGATACACATTCTCTTTTATGATAATAAACCTGTTTGTACCGATTAAAATAAACCCAAACGAAGCATATTTTAAGTTTTATAACCCTACAGATGAAGCCTTTCAAAATCAATGGGACTGTTTCTGTAGTTATTATATCATTGTGTCTTGTCTTTTTATCCCTTCTCTAATTTTTCTCTGCCACTCCTTTTCTATCTTTTTGTTATCTTTTAGCATTTTTCCTCCTCAGTCACTTGTTCTGTATGTATGTATTGCATTAAATATTATATTCAAGTCAGATCTGCCACTTGCATAAATTGTGTAAAACATTGGTGGATAAAAATAATATAAAGATAAAAATAATATACATACGAGCATATATCTATCTATATGTATGCAGACAGGACATTTTTAGAAAAGAAATTGTGTATTCCCACTTTTTACTTGCATGAATCATCGTTACTGTTTTGGTGTCATTAGGACAACTCAGGGAAGTCTATATGAGTCATATGAATTAGGGCTTGCACAACTGGGACATTCATATTTTTGGCTTCTGCACATGGACTTAACAAGTGTAGGTCCTGCTGAGATTGTGGCTAGGCTTGGTCTCAGCATCACTTTCTGTATGGTACCAGTGACCAAAGGTAAATAGATGACATTTATGATGTTTTGTTTTCATCTGTTTCTACTGTCAAACTTGGCGGTTTTGATACCTCTCATATGCATAAAATCCCATTTATAGCTTAAAGTCTGTGACAGAAGAATGCCAGTTTAGCTGCTGATGTTAATTAGAAAAGACTGCTGTATTAATGGATAATAAAATATCAGGCTCTTTCGTGTTGGAAAATTGTTTTTTTCTCAACCTGTTTAAAAATATTCACAATTATGAAAAAATAACATACTCAAGTGTACCTTCATATCAGTGAATTGGGGAGAGAGCCAAAAGATGAAATCTCCTTAGAATCTGGGAAGTGCAACATCACATCTTAGTGTTTTCTCAGCAGCACACATCTAAATTCTGAACATTATGCAAGATGCTTAAACCCACTGATACTTTAAAGAGTGTTGTTCCAATCCATTCTTCTAGTGGAAACATACTTAGAATAAGTGTGAAACAGCTTGTTGATTGGTGATGTTTATTGGTGGGTTTTTTTTGATTATGTCGTGGGTTTTATTTTCATTTTGTTTTTCATTTTTTTTAATGTCCCTGTAAATGTGGTGATAATAAATGAAAATAATTTGGATCCAAAAAGCATTTTTCTGTTTTACATATTTTATGATGCAAATTGTGAATGGGCAATTTCTTTGTTTCCCTCCCAGGTATTTATGCTGGAGCCTCAAAATTAACAAATTCTATAGATTCACATTTTATTAAGTACGAAAATTCAGCTGAAAACATCAGAATAGATACTAATCATAAAAGATGAAATTTCATTGAAATAAATCAGCATTGTAGAGGTTCTTGCCATCTTTCCTTTTGCAGTGATGCTATTTTCAGAACTGCATTGCTCATACCCTGCAAAATGATTTTATCCAAGAATTCAGCAGCTAGAAAGAGAGCTGGAGCTTGGCAGCACATTAGCCTGAAATGTATTCATTGTTAAATAGAAGGCCTGTTGTACAGAACTTAAAAATATTTATCTAGCAGAACATTTTAAATTGATGGAAGCATGGTCAAATTCTTAGTGCTTTAATGCTCTGTAACAAAGAAAGAGCCCAGACTCAGGTTGCCCACTGGCAACAGACGTGGTTGTGCCTTGATCCTCTCCCGCCTTCTGCGAGAATCCATATCCAAGGTAGTGTTACCTTCTAGACCAATATTTGACTTAAACCTCTGTGAGATAGGGATTGCAGTTTAGAAGCATTTTAATAGAGAAAAATGACTCATTCTCTCTGTTGCTGACCATAGTAGAAGTAGAATTGAGCCCCAGACTGTTTTGTGCTTCTTTGCAGCAGTACCCGGGTTTTTGATTCTTTGTGCTCGAGCTGATGTTGTGTTTAGAGTGCTCATAAAGACCTTTGTGGCAAAAGTTGATCTTTTCAATGGCAGAAAATGTTGTTTTCTAGTGCCTAGTTAACAAATTTTCATAAACAGAAGAAAAAAAAATTCCAGAAAATAAAATTACTGGACCATGGCTACAATTTGGTAAAGCCAGACGCCATAATTAATTTATGTCTTTTACAAATGCATCAAATTTCTTGATAGAGAGAATGACAGCTCAGTGTCCTTAGTGTTCTGGTAAAAAAAAACCAAAGAAACCCCAAACACGGCTAGCACCTTTAATATGCACAGAAAATAAGAAATACAAAACAAGAACTGCATTTGTGCTCAGCCCTGGGCAGCGCCTGCGTGTTCTGACTTAGATCACTCTTAGCCCATTCCTGTATCAGCTTTTTCATTCCCCCTACAGCTGCTGCAAGACAGGTATCAATGAATACTGAAATGATTTGCATTTGAGATTACAGCTCTGATTTCTCCCTCTTGCAGAATCTATTAAAGAGCCTGATCCCACTCCACTTTCCTCAAACATGCATAGGGCAATCCTCTGTTCTGTAGGATCAGACCAAGAGCCGAGTTTTGCACCAGTTGTACTATTGCCTACTGTAGCAAATTGGTCATTGCTTTTAGGGGGACTTAGGATTCTTCTTTCCCTCCTGATTTCCAATAGTAAGGAGAACTGCATGGAATATTGTTTGCAGAATGATTTTTCTGTTAGGCAGTACCATGTAATGCACGCAGTAGTGCTGCAGGGGCGGCTGACATTTAAGGTGAAAATACATAACACTGATAGTGAAATTATTGTCAACTGCACTTCTACTTCAGTAGTGTTCATGGCTTGTATATTCTCAATTTAGGGCCAGACTGTGCTGCTTGTACCCTGGAATGAAAAAGTCCAACTGACACTCTTAGAAAAATCTGTGCAAGAGGGAAGACTTTCAAAATACACTTCAGCACTTTTTAATAGCTACAATTAATGGCATGTGCCTACATCTCTTCAGCTCAAGAGAGATTTTTCTTTTCCTTCTCCACTGCTTTCCAACTATTTTTGACCTATTCTGCTTCTAAGCAAACTCTGTTTCACACCTTCCTTCCTTTCCTCCTTCCTTCCAGACTCTGTACATTTTTGGGGTGAAATGGACTCTCTTTCACAGCCACTCTGTGGCAAGATATGGCTCACTGTTTGGAAATGTTACACTAATGATAGCAAGGAGAGGACCATGGTTTTTGTTTATATCTGTCCTTACAACACCTTTCTCTGCATACCAACAGCAAACTGATGGCAAAGAGTGAATTTGTGTTCCTTGTATCATTTTTGTCCTATTTATTTACAAAGTTTCTAACAAGTTTATGAAAATGATTGACATTATTTTGCATCAACAAATCAGCAAGCTTTTGCAGTTAATTACAGTAATTCAAAATCAGACTTTTTTTTTTTTTTTTCAATCTGAGGCAGGCCTGAAATAACCATATAATGTGAATGTGAAGTTGTAATATTGCTGACTGCTATAAAAAGTGTTCTATTGGATTTTCACCCTCTTTCAATTTCATTCTTACTCCCTCTCATCTGAGAGTTGGGTAGGGTAAGAACTGAAGTCTGATTTTGTAACAGATATTCTACATAGTGGTTTTTAAGAATTTTCCTTTTTGTGAATTTTCCTTTGTTTCTCCAGGACTGTGAATGTTCATCCAGAAATGCAGAAAGAAAATGAGGTTTTTTTAAAATGTGTCCTATTGATCATATGAAATAAGATTAATTTTTGCACAGCCTTTATTAGATGTAACATGGAAGTGTATATCAGATCAGTGATCCCTTTTTCAGCATTAAATGCTTCAGTTGAAATCTGTGAGCAAAGTCTCTCAAATTTATTCATTACAATAAAATCTGATTCACTTTTGACCCGATTTGAGAAATAAATAAGAACATAAATGACTTGCTGAGTCCACAGTCTAGTTTTTGTAGCAATCAGATGATAAATTCTGTGGTTTTTTTGGTTTTTTTTGTTTTATTTTTTTTTAAGAGAAAAGCTAGACTTGACTCATCCAAACAATATTTGAACTGAAATGCTTCAATTTTCCTTGGGCAGGTTCCCAAAAGATGGTCTAGAAGCTTCAAATGTTCCCCAGTGCTATCTCTCCCACCCTTATCTTTACTCAGATTTTTATTATATTTTGATAGCATGGACTAAATAAGTAGTAAATAAAAATAAAGTTACAAAAGATTTATAGCAAAGGGTGGTGGTAATACTGGAACCTAAATAAAATTATTCCACTATTCCAAATTGTCATTATTAATACCGTGCTGCATTTTTCTTTACACACTAAGGTAGTCTTAAACAAACCAGTAAAGGGAAAGTTTTCTTCATTCTTGAAATGAGCAGAAATTTGCCACACTAGGTATATGTTGACTCTTGATTAGAAATTTCAACCTTTTCCATAGGAGGGAACTGAGTGACGGGAGCTGTTCTGTTGAAGATTGTTGAATTTAAACATTTTGCAGTCTGAAATGGATGAATTGCGTCATCAACACTGCAGGAAGGAGAAGAGTAATGAAAAAGAGATGACAGGAAGTATGAACTACAAAATTAGAGTTCTTATTTTTCCTTCCCTGAGTCTTACAGGTCACACATGTACATCCAATGTCCCACGAGATCAGTCAAAATGTTGAGGGATAAGTACCACGGTCCACTAAAAGTCAACTTTTAATTAATGATATTCTGATGTGGACTAGTGGTTTATTTTGCAAATAGCTAAATGAAGCCTCACAGTAATAATTTTCTCTCATAAGTATATTTGGTAGAAGTCTTGTGAATCCTAAGTACAGCCCTATACTGGGAGGCAATGCTTGTTACTTGGGGAATGCTCTGCCCTTAAAACTCAGTTTTGTGGGTTGAATCCAGAAATGTGGTGGTTTCTCACGGGGATGTTAATGCAGAAGTTCCGTTTTCTTTCTTTTATTTTTTTTTCTCAGTATATGGCCATTTTCTTGCAGTTGGTTTAAGTAGAATAAAATATAATACATAATATATTATTCATTGGTAAGGAGGTATTTTCTGCAGAGTTTATTGAACATCTATTTTTTCTGTTAGCCTCACTTGTACTTTTATTATTTCTACATATGGGTGTAACAAATTCTTTAGATTGATTTCAAAGGGAATGGTCAAAGTGAAGAATAATCCATGTAGGGATAGAAACTAAGTGTATTGAGCAATGAACCTTCTTTCACCCTTATCTTACACCCATCATCTTGAAAGAATCCTGTGTTAGATTGGTTACCTGAATGTGTGTTTCTTAATACAGGAACTATTTCTTGATTTGAGACTTTTCTTAGAAATGAATTTAGTGGCACCAATTTTGGAAAAAAAAGAAAAAAAAAAAAAGAGGCAGTAGACTCTGTAATTTTATTTAATCACATTTTTTTTCCTATGATGTACATCATAGAATTGTGTGCATCATGGATGAGTTTTTTTATCATTAAATGCCTCACCTTATTTCTCAAATATTGTATCTTAGATTTCGATATTAATTTCTCTCAGTAAAGTAGGAACTTCAGTATCTTACCATTTAGTCAGGCAAGGGTTTATTGTCAAGATTAATTTGTTAGCTAATGCCTCTAAAGCCTTCTGTAGCTGAAAAGTGTTTTTAAGCTGTTAAACCTAATTTATTAAGATGTGTGTTTGCGATATTCCCACTTTACTCAGAAACTTGCATGACCAATCCTTTCCTGGATGGATGCTACTTCTGGTTTACCTGGTTCTCAAAGTGCTTTTTAATAGAATCTTTGTAGAAAAGTTACCATCATTTCTGCTTCTTTTGGTAACTTGTGATCTGGAGACTGGAAGAAGTTAATCCCCACGATCTGTACTTCTTGGATGTACACAGATTGCAAAACATAAGCTTAACAGCATTTTTAGAAACTAACAGGAGTCAGCAAAAATCTGCAGACAGTATGGTGAAGAGAAGCCAGTGTGTGACTCATGCCTACAGCGCTCACTGCTCTCCTTTACCAGTCGTGCCAATTCCTTTTCCACTGTGGAAAGCACTGGGAGCTGTGGATCCCGGGATTTTATGAAATTTGTACTGTGAATATTTCCTACTTGAAAAAGAGACAATATTAGATATAATACTAGGCAAGGCTTGTGACATGAGCTCGTTAATGTGATCTGTTTCTTCTTTCACAGCACGGGCTACTGCTGGTTTTATTCCATTTCTAAAATGGGAATGACACCCAAATTGTCATCCTGCTTGAATCAATGTGTTTAATCAAGCAAAGGTGTCATTTTTCTCTAAGAAAGACGGTAAGAAAAGTACATATTTTTTTCTGTCTACAGACTAGTAGCAGTAAGATGATCATCAGCAATCACTAATTACCTGACAATCACCAAGACTCTTAAGATTACTGTTACTCAGATGTAACATAGTTTTCAATGCAATTATTTTTGTTTGCTACAGACAGTAGTGTAGTTCTTACAAATTTTTATTTTTTTTGTTATTTACTAAGCCAGTCTTTTTTGCCTTAGCATCTTCTTGATTAGAGTTTTTTTTATCTGTTGTGAACATATTTTAGATTATGTGGTAGGTGTATAAGGTGGGAGAGAATCACTGATATGTGCAGGAACATATCTTAAGGAGATTTCACTGTAATATACACATGGGGAGAAAGTTTGTGGTAATTGAAGACAGAATCTGGTCTCTTTTGACTGATTAGAAATACATGAGGGATCTGTGCGTGACTAAGAATATGTCTAGGATGTACTCTAAAAATGTCTTTGGAAATGGTTGGGTACCCAATTTCATCCTTCTTTCCACCAGTGTAATTTCAGCATAATGGGTGTCAGTCCTGTATCATTAAAATCCTGAGTGCAAGGATGAATCCACATAAAATAATTTCTGATTAAACACATACAGGTTTCATTGCAACAGAATGAGTCATCACTGTCAAGGCCTGATTGTGAAAATTACATAAAATAAAATGTAATACATGATTGTATTAGGCTTTGCAGAGGGGAATAATAAGATATCCCAAGGAAACCATGTGTGATATCAGATGTGGTAATTTGTCTTCCTTTTAAGTGATAAGCTCTGACACCACTTCATTGTCTGTGCCCCACTGAGCAAGTGTCCATGTAAAAAAGAAGTTCTTAAAGTGCTGGAAGGCACTGAAAAATGTTGCCCCAGATTAGGAAGAAACATGATTTTATTAAATAGAAATGTGGAATCATTGGGAAGGAATACTTTGCTTTTCAAAGTACTGCAACATCTAGTAATATGCAAGTTTACTCTAAGTGGCATTCACTAGTGTACATTTTCAGTTCTGTTTTTGATTTTTATTTTTTTCCCTTCTTAAGCAATTAGTTTTAGAACTTAATTGGAAATGATAGGAATGATAGAAGTAATTCAACTTAACCCCTCTTTATGCAAAACTGAGTAATAATTAATCTTTGTGGATAAAGTCTTGAGTTTTTGAGCAATTAGAATTAAAATCAGCAAGAAATTTGCAGACAAACATGTAAAGCTGGATTTGGTCTGAAAGAGGATATTGATGCTTTATGTGGATACAAGGTGAAATTCTGGTATGACACTGGTATGGCCAGTGTCTTAACTTTTATATATGTTCCTTGTATAGATACACTCTCCCAGTCTAAAAAAATGGGATTAAAAGCACCCATCACTTCCTTGCATGGATGATGAGAATTTTGGTTAACAAATGACCATAAAGAGTATTGAAGTGGATGCATGGAGCAATAATTTGCTTGCAGGTACTTTACTGACAGCATTTTTTCCCTTTCATAAGTCTATATATTGATAGAATAAAGTACTTTTATGGCCTGCAAGGTAGTCTTGGACAAACATGCTCAGTTATTGTTGTAGGTATCTATGCTTCTACAAGCACTTTATGTATTCTTTAATGATGCTTTCAATGTTGCAAATACAGGTTAAACATTGATGATTGAATATTTTGTTCCACACGTCTCATTAACTGGGGCTCTATATTGTTTTAGTGAATAGTATTCTACTCAACAATTGTCCCATTAGTCTCTGTGGGAACAATGTGTTTATAGAATAAATGATTATCAATGTTTTAAAAAAATCCTTTAGAAAAAAATTTTAAAAAGTTAAAAGTAAGTTTTCTAATTATAAAGCTTAAACACTGGAAAACTAGGAGTAGCAGGATGAGAAACTGCCGTAAGCCTTATTTTCTTAAAATATCTTCATTGTGATCCTTCACAATGTCTTCAGTTACAAAAACAACTGTATTTTTTTTTCTTCTGGAAACATGTTTCATTGAGAATATCACTCAAAATGCAGCCCCACTATAAGACTGATGGTTTTTGTAGATAACTTTGGTAAAGCTGCAAAGGACATACCTTGTCCTTCATGATGTAAAACTAATAGTAGTTGCCACTACATGGAGAGAGTGTAGAAACATCTGTTGTTGGGACCTGGAAGTAAACTATTAGCTAAAGCTATTCTCTGAACCCAAAAGTTATGATAAATATATCCTGTTCAAAGAGGTATTTTGAGATGTTTGGATTTTTTTATATTGCTAGGACCTTGTCTCACTGCTGGTTGCTGCCATGTTTTTTGTGCTGTGTGACTTCAATTATTGCTGGAGTCCCTCACTGGTCAGGAATTGTTTTCTAGCCGGAATTTTCCCTGAAAATTAACAAAGAGTAAATATCAGCAATATACCAGAGACATACTTCCTGTTCTAGTTACCTACATGGTTGAAAAAGAATCAAATTTCTTCTGTGTCTAGCTCTGTATTTTAATTGTGCGATGATTTTTTGAGCAACCACATCCAAATTTAGCAAATTTCAATACTTCACATGTAAGATTTCTGGTGTACCAGGTGCAGTTTTTCTACACTGATACTAAGGGATGTGTGTTTGGATAGAACTTACTCAAGACTTTCTTAATGGCCAAAAAAGTTAACCTGCAAACCAGGATTGTCTGCAATATCACTCAAAGACTGCTTAAAATAAAGCAGTTCTTATTATTTATAATGAAACCTTTCTGCAATGTCTGCAAAGTAATAAATTAAACAATATTTTTCCCCTAAAAAAAACCCCCAAACAAAAAACAAAGAGAAAAAACCTAAAAAACAAACAAACCAACAAACAAACCAACAACAACAACAAAAAAAAAAAAACTAAAAAAAAAAAAAAAAAAAGAGAGAGAGATAACCCACAAAAATTGCAGTATTTAAATGTGTTTTACTCCAAAGTTATTAAACAAATATTTGGTAGGCAAATCTAGTCTGCATGAGGTACACAGTTTTGTCTGTTGCTGTGAAATAGAGCTTCTAATTCAACAGTAATTTAGATAGATTCAGTTTGTGGTTTGTTACTATGTGATTTGACACAGACACACACTCTCCATGCAACATTTCTTTCACCTGGGAAAATTGGATAATGAACTAATGAAGGCTTTCTTGGCTGATAATGCTGTCTGTTTTCAGAGCGTAGCAATTACACAATCTTTTTAGCACTCAATGTCTATCTAAACAAAATCAATGCAAAAATAAGGGCTATTTACAGTGAAGTACCATTATTTTACATTGTTTGGGTAGTTCTCTGAGAGTCTGAAATGATATTGAAATGATACAGCAAAAAAAAAAAAAAAATCTCAGGAGCTTTAAAGCCAGCAATCTAAAGGCCACCTGATTTTCCTCTCAGCTCAAGTAATTCACCAGTACTTGTCTGCCTCTGTGCAAATGTAATACTTATCATTGCTGCTTACCTTTTATTTCTAGAAGAAAAGCTCAATTCTATGCATCTCAAATCTAGACTTGATTTGAATTTACATGGTTTCAAAGCTGTAAATTGGACTGGATTAAAACTTCCAGACCATTTATTTACAATAATACAAGAGTTTTGTGGTCAGATTTTTTTACTTACCCAGTTTTCTCCTTCATCAGTGACTTCTTCAAAGGGAGATGGAGAATTGCTTGTACAATTGTTTGTAATATGCTGTGTAAGTGCTGGTTTTTGCTGTTACATATCAAAGCAGAATAAAGGGCTGAATTCTTATTTCTGTTAAAATTATGAAGGCATATTCAGGCTATCAGCTGCTTCACAGGCTTTAACCTGCAAGTTAAGGTAAGGAAAATTCAGATTAAATATAAAAAATGCCTTGACATTACAACTAAGTACCTTGTGGATCCATTCTCTAAAAGCTGTCCTGGTACTTCTGAAATGTTAAGCTTCTAAATTTGTACTGAAGAGAAGTATTAAAGAGCAGAAGCTCTCTCTTCTGTATTACTTGAGAGCTGGACAGTACTTTTTCCTTTTCCCAACTTTTTTATTTTCAACTGATGTATTTTTAAAATGGAAAAAACTAAAAACCTTTTCATTTTTAAATTCACTTAAAAGGTTTAAGTTCACTTAAAAAGGTAAAAGTATGGCATGGTGTCATAATATGAGATGAAATAAAATTTCTACTGTAGTCTTTCAGATTTTTTGATCAAGTACTGAATTAGCTACTTGCTCTGAAGAAAGTATTATAAAATAACACTGATAAGCATATTCCCTGGAAACATTTCAGGTCAGTTTGGACAGGGCTCTGTGCAACCTGATCTACTTAAAAATGTCCCTGCCCATTCCAGGGAGTTGGATTAGATGACCTTTGAAAGTTCCTTGTGACCCAGACTATTCTACAACTCTATCTGTTTTTACATTATTTCTGAATTCTTTTTATAGTAGGGAGTTGTGGATTATTTTAAAGGCTTCTATAGATGTTATCTTTGTTGATGATGTTGACTAGCTTTCACTTTTGTCTTAGGTAACATCTTTTAGTGATATTAAACTTGACCTTTTCCATCCTCATGCCATGGAACAAAATAATACTAAAGCTCCATGGAAATGGTGTGGAACCCTTGTTTTCTGAGTAGTGGTGAAAATATTTCAAAAATTCATGGAAATTATGTACAGAATATAATCTGTTGCACCATTTTTTAAACTATGTCTGGTGCATTTATGGATCTATGGCTGAATCTGTTGTGTACAATTTAGTTTGACACATGTGAATGGAATGTGTCAGGCTAGGTACTGAGTTTTCCTGAGTACACCTCTCAAACAGCGGCACTGTACACATCATGTACATGTGTCTCTGTTCTTACTAACCCAATGCTTGAAACCTCCAAACAAAAGGAGCAGTCCCTGTATCACTACAGATTCTGTGAGAGAAACTTATGAAAATGAGGCAGAGATCCTTAGACAAAAGGTTTTTCAGGGAAACAAGGTTTTCTCTAATAATACCTGTATGGGAATAGGTAATGGCAGGGACAATGTTATGTTTACTAATGTGTGTGCACCTCTACCATTATGCAAGACAGCCAAATCGTTCTATTTTTTTTTTCCTCCTCTGTATTCACTGCAGTTGTCAATATAGGAGAGACATGGCTTAGTACCCAGGAGAATGGCATAATGTCATAGATGACTCCATTAGTGACAGGGAGGAAAGAACAATAAATATTTACCCAGTATTTGCTCCAATGCTCTTAGTGCTTTGTAAATGTACGTTGTCACCTGTTAGGACTTCATGAAACTTCCTAGCTCTCTCTCTTACCATTGTTATGCTGGAGTTGTTTTTGCATGTGAATATTTCTGAACAGTCAGGCCATGCAACATATAGGAAGAAAATACTTGTAGGACTGGGCACAGCTAATTTTTTAAAGGAGCTACATTATTTTCTAAAGTGCATCTGATATGAACCCATTTTGTCTTCAGACTGTGACCAGTGGAAGAGACTTAAATTTTTGTACCTCACTTTCATTGAAAGGTTGATAGCTGTTCAGCCTCACATCCTATGTGTGACTACACTGAGATCCCTGGGTTTGGGTAGGAATGGCATGTGATATTTTGTAACATTTTTTGCATTATTTCTCTCTGCTGGCAATGTTATTGAGACTATACAGCAATATCATACTTCCCCATTATGGAGTATGAGATAACTAGTAGAATATTCTTAACTGTGGAACTACAAAAGATTAAATATTAATCTGCGTGACCTCCAAGGAAAAAAGCAAAAAAGCACAAAGAAGTTTCTCAAAAATGTAAACTGCACTTCAAACCTAAATTTATTAAGTCCTTTTATAAGCAGTTAATAACTGTGTGACCTTAGATGTATGGCATGGTTATCTCTGCCTCTGCTAATTGCTTACACTACACCACCATCAATGTCATTGCCACTCTGCACCATGCCAGGCACCCTGACGTGCCCTTGCTCTGAATTCTGTTTTCCCCCAAGTATTGAATAATTTAATCTTCTGTTTTTTAAACTACTGGGGAAATGCATGGATGTAGATGGCACAAAATGCATGTTGATACCAGCAAAACCATAATTTTTACTCTATAGAGTTTGAAATTGTTCCCGCGACATTAAGGTAAACAGAACTACTGCATGTGTGTGGATTGTACACAGATTTCCTCTGTGAGCCTTTAGGTCTTTATTGAACTGAATGCAAGTTCATTGTCTTCCATGTGTTTTTATTTATATTCATTTGCCTCTCGCCTCTGTGTAAATAAAGTTAATACCTACATAAAAATTAGTTATATACACTTAGCAGATAAGTGTTACTACTGACTACTGGTTTAAACTACTACTAGTGATAGGCAAATAATTAGAGGTATTTCTGCAATTGCTTCCCATGCTGTGTGTCCAGACTGAAACATCCGTATTTAGACGTATTTAACATTTTTCATGAGAATTGAGCATATTCTCACACTCATACATACACCCACATCATTAATTTTTAACAAATAAGTATGGATTTCATCTGCTATTGATGGGAAAAAAAAGGCTTTTCCATTTATTTTCTGGAAAAACAGTAGCTACTGGAGCATAAATTAAGCTTGGCCAGCAATAGATATAGTTTATTGAACACTGGGGAATACTTAAAGGCCATTTGGCTTCTTTTTTCTGAAAAATAATGCAGGCTGAATCAGATATTTTTTAAAAAGGTTACCTGGATTGTTATGAGTCAGGGAAGGTGATGTTTAGTTTCTTTGTTTAGGAATTGCCATGTAGAATTTAGAAATATGTATATGTGTAAAAATAGCATAATTTTCTCTACTTCCCAGCAACGCTGTTTCTTTTTCCCTAACCTGTATAAACCCAAATATTTCTGTTTACTGGGAGATCAGAATTTTGAAAGGAGTGGTGCATCTCAGGTGGATGAAGGTAACATCCATGTGTTGAAAGCAAGTTCCTGCTACAGCTGGAAGGATACTTTTCCATTTGTAATGCAGTACTGTTACGCTGTTAAAACAAAGAAAGGGATCTGAAGCCTTTACAATAGAATTGTTTTATTTATTGGTTGCATAGTGTTATTTAAAGAAACCTACCCAGTTTTTCTTCTGTTATATTCATGTATGTACCTATGATTCATCAATTTGGAAAGAAGTGCAGTCATATTAGCTGAGGAAGAGCATCCTGGATTCAGGCAGATGCCAATCAAAAGTGGAAAGCCCATTGCCAGTGCCATTGCTGAGCACAGGGGTGGATACTTGCTGGAGTTCACTCTGGAATGCAAATGCTGCTGCAAAGGCCTCAGGCTTTTGGCTAAGGAGCAGCAGGGAAAGGGATCCACCTGAGGAGCCCAGGTTTGGCACAGTTGGACTGCATCCAGCCTGGAGTATCACTGTGCCTTCCTGCAGAAGCTGGGAGTCACTGATAACTAATGAGGTCTGTACCCTGTTCAGAGTGCTTGCTGACAGCATGTCACAGAGCAGCAGTGTAATATAAATAATAAGATCTTGCTCTGTTTTCTTTATTGCTCTTTGTTTCTTATATTTTTAGCTGCTTGCTGCAAGAGATGGGTCTCTGGATTGCTTGCTCTGGTGCACACACTTTCTTTTTTGCTGGCTGTCTCTCTCTGTCTCTTGACAGGTGTAAGGAGGATCCTAAATATAGAAGCCACCCGTCAGTTGGCTTCAGCAATCAGCAAGCACTGATTTAGTATTTCTCTTAACCAGCTAAGCTCCAGAAGGGTGTTTCTTTTAAACAGTTATCAATTTATTCCACTGCAAGCTTTCTTTAAAATTATTAAAAAAACCTGATTATCCTACAGGATGAAGAATTGTATTAGTCATCATGTTTGAGAAATGCTGATTGTCAAGAAAGGCTTTTGCAATGGAAAGGAGGAAAAATGCTTTTTGAAGATTTCCCTTGTTTTAGCAGTTTAGTTAATGGTTCAGTACCTCATTGGGGAAAATACTGAGATTAGGTGTACGTACAGTCTCCAGTTTTTAGATGAGCACACTTTCAGACATAAGCATCTGCACACCTTCCTGTGAATTTTTCCTTATGAGAAGAAACTTTAATGCAAATGTACTGATTAGATTTACTTTGCTATACCAAGTAATAAAGCATGTGGTGAGAAATGGAGGTGTCCTAGTACTGAATATTTATAGTGCTCGCTAAAAGTATTTTTAACACAGAGTTAAAGAGTATTTTTAACACAAAGAGATTATTTTCTTTATGTTAATTTCTTTATCCTGTGGTTGAGTTCAGCACAGAAATACTGATTCTCAAAAATTAACTGGCCAAATGTAATGTATTACCCTTGCAAAATGTTCTAAGTAAAATATTTTGGGAAAAAAAGAGCTGCAACACTGCATTAAAGACAACTTAAACATTTTCTGTTAGTTTGTAGGCAGGCGTCTTAAATTCTTTCTCTTCCTTGTGACCAGTTGTCATTAATATTCATAGAAATTGTTCACAAGCCTACAGGAGATACTAATTCAGTATCTAATTGTGACAAGTGAGTAGCATGTGATGAAGACCCTTTTTGATACTGATGTGCTTTGATTTTTTATGTTTAATGATTGTGATACACTGCTATTATTTAATATGATTCTAATTTTCTAGTGTATGAAGCATTATGTTAAACATGGGCACAAGAGAAGTCAGTGCCTTTATGTAGCTCAGAAAGGCAGTAGTACTTTTTTGTGGTAGTTGTAGTGGTTACATGTGGTCTGTCTGGTTGTGAAAATTCTGTAGCAAAATATAGCATGTGTTTGTTATGCTTATGTAAGTTTTTATTTTTGGCAACCAGTGCTCCCTGTACCCAGCCATGAGAAAAAACCTGCTTCTCTAATTCTTTTTTTTTGCTGTTCTATAAACTGGTATAGTTTATTGGAAGCTTCTGCCATGTCTGGGACATCTGCTTTGGTGGTTGGTGGAGCATGATTCAAACCCCAGAAAGAATTCAGAGGGCTGCTAGGTGAAATAGCAGGACTGGCCCTGAGAAAAAGAAAAATGGTTTAAGATAGAGCGTGTTTCCAATAAAAGGATTCTTTTTCAGATTCTGGGATAAGTCTAACTCTCTTAGTAGAGGTAGTCTCAAGTTTCATACCTGAAAATCCAAACTTCATCTAAAGCCCCTTCTGGGTGGAAGATCTTTTACATTTCACACATCAGAATTTGAACCCACCGAAGCCTAGTAGCTTTGCTTACGAGCTTTAGTTTTTGCGTTTAAGGAAAACTGATTATTCTTCAGTGTGAACTCATGTAATCTGACTGTGACTTCTCAAAGGAGCAAACCAGAGTTGCCATAAGCTGCTCATCAGCTACCAGAGCTGTTAGAGTTCTAGCTGTAACCAGCAATTACACATGAAGGCAAACATGTCTGTGCTCTGGTGTGAGCCACCAGGTTGGAAGGCAGAACTGCTTCTTTAAAAATTCTTTGTACATCTGATATGTAGAAGTTTAATCTCTCCCCAGACTTCCAAATTTATTTTTCACTGTAGTACTATGTTTTTTTAGCTAGAAGTTTATTCTCTCCTCAGTCCTCTAAATTTATTTTCACTGTAGGATGATGGTTTTTTTTAGCTTGCTAGAGACCTGGCTAGATTTTTTCTGCCTTTGGCACATCATTTAATGAATACAGTGAGAAGAACTTTTCTGCTGAATTTTATCTTTCCAGCCTGGTGTTTACTAGACAGAAAAGGTGGTAGTCTCCTCTCACGAGCATTGTCACAACATACAGGATTGTGTTGTGGCTGTATGTCTACATGGTTCTTCTTTGCCCTTTATCCATGGCAGGATTCACATACTCTACTTTCATCTTTGTATTGTCATACTCTAGATACATTTTATAAATAGAATAAAAGATTGAACTGTAACCCCAGAACATTAAATCAGGTCCATATCAGAATTATGTGAAAAAAAAATTCCATTTTGTACTGTATAGCACAAAAAACAAAAAACCAAAACAAAACAAAAACAAACAAACAAAAAAACCCAACAAAAACAAAAAAAAGGAAAAAGAAAAAGCTTGTCAGGAAAACTCAAACTAAAACAACTCCTAGCAAAAGATCAAAAACAAATCAAACAACAAACCATTTATTTTGTATGAGTTAGGAAATTGTCTTTCTAATACAAAAAAAAAAAACTTTTTAACTATTTGTCTGCCTATCTATCTATCTTTTGGTATTTGTATCCATATGTCTATTTACTGGGATGAAGTTTGGGGATAAGAAACAGTGCCTATAACTAGATTAAGGATCTAAGAGGGTTACAAAGAGGATGTAAGGGTACTTTGTGAGCAGAATGACTAAGATTGTTGATAAAAATAGACCAACTGGTCATGTTACATGCCTGGTAATATGGTGCTTGAAGTGCAAATATATGGAAGAAAAAGAATCACTGGCATTCTGTAGCATTAGGTAGGGATGGTTTGCTGTGCTGATAATGACATGAATATGTTTGTCAAAATGAAGAGGGGAGGAACTCTAGAAGCAGAGTGGATAATCTGTTATGCTGCGCTAGTTTCTGAAGTGAATTCACTTTTGTATGGATATTTTGGGTACAAGCAATGTTTTCCCTCCCTTTCCCTCCTCTGTGCTGGTCATTAGAACCTGGCCAGAGCAGTCAGGGGGAGTATGCAGAAGCCTCAGGCTTTTTCAGACAGCAGAGTTAAAAGCTGGAACTATAAATGTTGACAAAAGCACAGTCAGTTATGAAGGAGCCCTTCACTGTTTCCAAACCAGACCTGTGACTAACAGCTAGCTGTATAAACAATAGAGATCTTGTATCTTATGTGATACATGAGAATTATCCTCCCAAGCTACATGGCAGTTCCTTAAGCAAACAAAGTGTTTGCTTTTCAAAGGGTTGGGTAGTTTTTAAAAAGGTTTTCTCTACTCTCATTTAATAGTACTTGTATTACTAGAATTTACATTTAAGCGATTTCACACCTTCAAACTGGGGGAATATCAGGTATTTTATTTGTTAGTGTGAAAGTAATATATGTGCTCATTGCTGAATTTTAGTCACTGCTTTTAAAGGTAATGGTGGACAAAATCATCCTCTTGAGAGGTGCTATTCCCATACTTTTAACACAGCAGTATTTTGGGCTTGTAGCCCATAAAACTTCATGGCAAGAGTTCCATGGAAGAGGCCAAATTCAGTGCTGCCAAAGAAAAAGGTTCAGAAAACAGATGGGCTGGATGGCAGTTTTAAGAAGCAAGGGAGAACTGTGATCCTCATGTCTGAGTGCAAACCTACGCTGTGGCAATTACATAGAATCACTTTTTCTGTAATTCCTGGTTTAGGATGTACAGGCTCTCAGAACCTGTAGGTCAGACATATGCCTCTCATTTTCCTTTCCTCCAGGAAAAAAAAAAATTAAAAACTCATCTAAATGTTTTTCTTTGCATTGAAGATTGAGACTAGTTTAGCTGTTAGGAACATTACTCTTTGGTGAAAAAACCCTACCCTAGATCTCTTCTGAGACCTCCCTTTATTATTTTTTGTAAAGCTATCATTAATACATAAATTTTTTTCCATTCCAGGCTAAAACCTCTTCTATGAAAATTAAAGAGTTGTTACTTCAAGAAAACAGGTCTTACAAATTGAAATTATAATCTCTATTAAGAGAAAGCAGCAAATAACTGTATGCATGTAATGTATGTGCTTTTAAAAAAACAATGTATAGATCCAGAGTCTTCAGTATTTAACTGCAAATTTATTTAGAATGTTTATCTCAATCCTATGACAGTGATGTGCACATACACAGCATTTTTCACCAGAGGAGGGTCAGAGGACAGGATCTACCCAAGTGTCCCTGAGGGTGGCAAAGAGTGGCTGGCTACAGCTCTGCCATGCTGCTCTCAGGTGCTGGACATCCACTGCTGATCCAACAGCTGTGCCACTGTGTCAGTGGATTAGGCTGCAAAAGGCAGACCAAGTCTGCTCTAGGTTCACAGCTTTCTCCTGTGAGTACACATTCATATAGGCCATCTCAAATGTAGTGTAAACTGTGTTCTCCCCAGCAAAACTTTACAGGAAAAACTACCATGACTGTTTTTCAGACAAGACTGAACTAGAAATGCAGGCATCAGTTGTAATTGGCACCTGTGTGCCTCTGTCCTGGGGAAACTACTCAGTGCAGTGTGTGATGCTAAACTGGTTTCAACATCAGCACAGCCATAAGCCCATCATCTACAGACACAAGTGCAGAACAACTGAAATAAATATATGTGTATAAACCTTTTGGACCCTGGTTCCATCAGGGAAAGGAAATTGAGAGCCACACAGTGAAGTACTCTTAGTCCTGAATAGCCACTCACCTTAAACCATTGATGGCCTTTATACTTACTGCCTTGTTTGCAAACTTCTCTGACCACAGCATCCCATTTCCAGTTCAAGAATTAATTTCTTGGTGGCTGAAACACAGGAGTGACAAGTAGCATGATCTTCTTAAGAGAAGCGTGCATATGGCAGAGTTGTGCCTCTGCAGAGTGCTAGTGGGGCACTTACACAGACTTCCACCTGTGGCCGGCCTAAACACATCTGGTTTTATTACATACCTTGTAACTCTAGGGATAGGAGGGAGAGGATTGAAAGGACACTTGCTGGGAGAGACCACCTGGCAGTGCAACAGCTTGAGAATCCCAGGCTTGCAATTAGTCTTTCTAAGGAGAGGTTTGTAAGATCTTATGAATAAATTGTGTTTAAATGAATCTTGGGTTGTTTGATTAAGGAATTTAATCTAGATTTCTGAAATTGCTAAGGACTTAATGATAAAAATATAAGTAAGTTCTGTACTTGAACCATTTAGATGCTTTTTTCACATTAAGAAGTCAGATTCTTAAAGCTGATCACACAGTAGCACAAATGCTTCATATACATGTCCTTTGTGGAAGATTTGTTTGTCCATAAGTCATGATGTTGCAGCAGTCAACAGCCAGTAAATGCATTTCTCCCAGGCTTACAGGCCATGTGAGGACTGCCTGGAAGTGCAGCCCTGGCACTCCAGAGCTGTGTAGCTCTCAAAGGACAGCTGAAAAAGGGTGGCAAGACAGCACAGCTTTGTGTTCACTGCACTTTATGTGTTAGCTTTTGGTGTTGCACATTCAACTTCTGAAAGAGGTGTCAAAGATTTTTCTATTCCTAGTTGCAGCAAGAGGCCCAAAGAGGATCTCTTCTGGAGCTGCTGATACAGTGTGTGGCTTAGGGTGTCATGCCAAAACGTAGCACTTCATAGACAGTCACCACGTTTTTAATGGTTTTCATCAGGAGACATTTGCTGCTTGTCAAAGTGTCAGTCTGACATCTGGAAGGACTGAAATGCACACTGAGAACAGCAGCTGTTTCCATCCATGCTTTCTAGCATTGACAAAAGTATTAATTTTAGTGGCCCGCATTCTCATTGTAATTCTTAAGTCTTTCAAGAGTGAAGTGTCAGTTCTGAACACGGTGCAAGTGGTGTTGTTGTTGCTGGACAGCAATCCCAGGGCAGCTGTGAGAGTCAACTGCAGTGTGTGATGTGCACGTGGCCACCTCTGAAGGATGGCTGGAGGCATTCCTCAATACTTGCTGGAGGTGTCACCAGCTGTCTCTCTTGATCTTTTCTGTCCTTTATAATGTGCTTTGTCACCTCTTGTAGATGTGAGCTAACTTCAGCCAGCCAGACCATGAATATTTCTGCAGTTCTCTTGCTGTTCCTCTTGCTGCTGCTCCCTTCTCTGCACAAGGAATATAAAACAGTGCAGGGGTGAGAGGGGATGAACCTTGGCTGCATCCTCAGTGCATTTGTTATGCAACTTAGCCAGTGAGCTGGCAGATGAGATTCATCCCTGAACCAGCATGTGACATACAAAGTTGAGTTTCACAGCAACTGCTCTTGCCCAGTTCTGACATTGAGCATCGTGACAAAAAAGTCATGCACTTCTTTTGTGCTGTAAGGACATATTTGTTCTAGCTCTGTAAGAAAGCGGTAATGACAACTGCCTGAATCTGCAGAGATCCAAGTGCTTCCTCTGTAACCTCAGACTGGAACTTGGTTTCCTTGAGTCTCTCTTCTGAACTGCAAAGGCTAAAAATACAGGGATTCTAAATTAATTTCAGATTAAGATTTTCACCAAGATTTCACAAAGATTTTAAAGTAGTGGGCACTATTAAAATGTTTCATGGACTACTGCATATATATAAATATTTGTCTTCTTTGATTCCATTATAATCAACATTAAAGAACTCAAAATATATTTATATGACACAAACTTTACTTAGTATTGAGGAAAATTAGTTGCGGTGTGATTCAGGTGTTACTAAACATAGAGATTCCCATACAAACTGCCACTTTTTCTCTGAAATCTCTCCTTGTCTTTCAGCAGCTGGAAAGATGAAGCACCTTTTCTCCACTGATAAATAAAAGTGAGAAGAAGCACTCTGTTCCATTTACACTGGGAGGCAGTTGATCATAAAGCTAGTGTTCTGCTACCTAGTTCTGGATTTATTCACTCTCAGCTTGTCATCTTCCTCAGGCATGCAGTGGTCCTGGCAATTCCTCTTGGACTGTGCTGTTGCTGCTAAATTCATGACAGCTCCTCGTGGATCAAGACTGATAGGTGACTGTAGAGTCCAGTCAAGAGAACAAGACTTTTCTTGAACAAAATACTGTAAATATAATGAGATTAGTGTCAAACTGCTAAGCTCATCTGATCTGCCTGCAGTTTGAGCCTGGATCTAGTAATTAATTTACATATAAAAAGATTTCTTTTGGAAATAAAATCCAATACAAAAAAACTTGCCAGGAGCTTTGTCAAACTAAAATCCCACCTCAGTCTGAAGAGATCAATGGACTCAATGAAGACTTAACTATTACACAGAAGCCTCCAGATTTTTTGTAGTACAGAATTCAAGCAGGTTTTTTATATGAATGTGCTGCTATAGTAAAGACTATAAAAATAATATTTCTTGAATGAGTGATCCATAAATGCAACTCAGCTTTTTTGTTTGTTTAAGATGTGTCTTCTTTTTCTGAATTTATAAACTTTTCCCAAGGGGCACATTTATCACACAGATTTCAGTAATCAGTAAGAGTTTAAAAACAGTATAGATTATAGCTGCACATGTCTGACAGTTGTGTCTGAAAAGACTGTACAGAAGAATTTTCAAGAAGTGGAGAAAAGAGGGAAAGTAAAGGAAGGAGATGGCACGTTATCACAGCAGTCAAGGAATTCAAAAGGATTCAGATTCCATACTTGGAAAATGCCAGATAATGGTAAAATAGTATTAAAAAACACCCTCAAAAAGGGCCTACAGCAACAAAACTTAAAAAATCTTGGTCAAACAGAATCCTGAAAAACTAAAAACAGATTCGAACTCTTTTGATTTTAATGTATGTCTTTAAGACCGTGGGTTAATAGGAAAGATGATTATGCAGTTTTCATCAGCAGCCATGTCCCCAGCCTCAGAACCTTTGAACTTCATTATCCCCGAGCAGTTGTCAAGCTGTCACCTTTGCATGCCCCTGAGGAAGCATAAGAAGAGTGTTGGTTAGTTAGACTGTAAGTGTGCAGGTCCACAGTGGATATTTCAGAGTTCTGAAGGGCCAGCCTCTGAACCTGTGGAAGTGATTGTTATGGTTTAACCCCAGCCAGCAGCTGAGCCTCACACTGCCCCTTGCTGGGGTGGGGGAGATAATCTGAGGAGTGAAAGTAAGAAAACCCATGGGTTGAGATAAAGACAATTTATTGGGGAGAGTAAAAGCTGAGCACACAAGCAAAGCAAAACAAGGAATTAATTCTCCACTTTCCATAGGCAGGTAGGTGTTCAGCCATCCCCAGGATAGCAGGGCTCCATCATATTCAGTAGTCACTTGGCAAAACAAATGTTAAATGCTGTGCAAGAACTGCTCAGTAAGAAATAAAATATCCCTTAGTTATCAACACTGTTTCCAGCTTGAACCCAAACCACAGCCCCCTACCAGCTACTATAAAACCACCCAAAACCAGCACAATTTCAGTGTCAGGAGAAATATTTGGTATTTTAAGGAAATGGGAAAAACATTTTAAAAAACCCAAACAAAAATACTAGAGCAGAGGCTGACCTAGGGAGATACCAAATCATTGCTCTGTTCTGGGAGTAATATATAAAGAGTGTCAGAAGTTATTCCAGAATATTTCAATTAGCATTGTGGAAGTAACAAGAAATCCTGTTAAGACAAATATTTTGAATTGAATTTAGTAATTTTTAGCAAAAGAAAATGGAAGAAGGAATTGATATGAGGATGCATAATAAAAGTCTAAAATCATCCATTTAAACAGCATTTAGGTACTGTGAGCATTCAGACTGTACCAAAAGAACAAAGCTGACCTTGCTGCACAGCGTCTTGGAAAGTCTAGAAAAAGATCTGTGCAATGTTCTCATTGTTGATTAATTAAAAAGAATCATTTTGAGAGAAGAAGATAGAAGAATATGTAAAATTGTTTGGGAGAAAAGCTGTTTGGAAACTACTGACAGGCAAAAAAGGGGCCACTGAGAGGAGGATAAGTCACATTATAGGAAACAAACATTGTCTCAGAAAGAAAGAAAAAGTCTCAGAAATGAAACAAAGCATTCAGGTAAACATCTATGCATTTTCCAAAGTACCTCTGGGCTTCTATGTTTGAGGTTAGACTTTTACAAAGTCACTGTTCAGCCAGTTTGGAAATCAGTGTATTTCACCATGTTTTTAATAAATAATTACACTCTTACAAAAGTCTTGATCATGAAACATGCAAATACAGGACATTAAATGTAGACTTGTAACCACCTTTTATGGTGCATTTGATTTCTCTCTGCAGGTTGTTGTGAGTATGACGGAACTGGAGAAAAGACAAGGATCTCTTTAAAGATCTAAAAACTGGGGTGTAAGTCTTGGGAAAAGGTTTAAAAAGTTAAGTGTATGTAGTTCAGAAGAGGGGAGACTGTAGTCATGCTCTGTGTATAAACACCTTCAAGATTATGATATTAACAGGGAAAAGGGGTTTATGGGTTCCCAGAAGAAAGTAGTAAAAATGTGTCCTTAACTAAGCAGGGAGAGAGGAGAAATATATTTACAGAAAGGTTTTCGATCATAAGTGAGAATAGATAGTGGAATAGACAACCACTGGCAAGAGGAATTTCTGAAGATCTACATTTAATGCAAAATAAATTCTAGCAACCATCATCATCATCATTATTGCAATATGTTACTTATTCTGCATCTGCAAGATCAAAGTAGTTCCTTGCCATCTCTGGGTGTGTGAAACAGGGCACTCTGGTACCACAAAGATGACATAACTGAAGTCAAGGAGCAGCAATATGGCTCATGGCCTGTGAGTGTGACTGTGTCACAAAACAGCAGGAATGGAACAAAAGTAACATAATTAGCAGCAGATGATTGTTTCCTCCTTGGGCCATGTCTTCCATGTGAGTTCATCAGGGTAAGAGCCAGTTGTAGGTGGAGATTTCTGTTGCAGGTATTTCATAACAGAGTCTGTACTACCATCACAATGACTCTATAATAATTTTCGTGGAGAATGGGATGAAATCCACTCAGATGTATTTATGGTGTCATGGTGAAGTTCATAATCATATGACCTGAATTTTCTCCTTTCTTGGAAAAATTATAAAGAACTTAAAATACTTGTACCAGCAGGCTTTCAAGACTTGCAGCAGTAATATGGTGACCTAGAGCACAGATTAGTGTGGTTGCCTGGTTTTCATGTGACATCCTGCACAGGAATTTCTGTAGTCAGCAGATGACCCCTCCTCCAGCTCTGGGGCTACTTTTCATTAGAGAATTTCCTGACCAGCTGAAGGTCATAATTCAATAAGGACTCGGCCTCAAAGGATGAAGAGAGCAGTGATTATCCACATGGAGTAGGCATTTTATTTCCATTCAGCCTCTTTAAATAAGATCAGTTTTTCAAGCCAGTCTTGTGGTGAAGAGGCTGAAAGAGAAGAGGTTGATAATCTGTCCTGATTGTTCTTTTGGCTGTTGGAGTTTGACCACCACAATACCCCTACTTTTCCCATTTTTTTTCCCTACATCTATTTCATTTGCATGTTTTCTTTTATCTATCACTGAGCCGTACAGAAGCTGCTTATATATGTCCTTTTGAGAATGATAATACAAGTTTGTAGTGTCCTCAGAATCAGAAAGATCTCACTTGTAAATGTGTCTTTGATCACAGGGTTTTATACAAAACAAGCATTCAATGTGTAAGACACAAAGCTTTATGTGTTAGACTCTCTAAGAAACAAAAGTTAATTCTGGGAATTAGAAATTACTGGGTCTTCACAGTAAAGAACAAAACTTTCCTCCACAGAAAACCGAGTAAGTTCTACATCATTTTGTGCACAGACAGAAATAAGCAGAAGCAATTTGTCTTTTATTTTCTGACAAATTAGGAAATTGTATATTTTGTATCAACTGGCACAAGACTTAAACTGCTGTGTAATAGTAACTTAAAAAGAATTACTTTGTTGTCCAAAGAATTTTGGTAAGAATTTCTTTATCTTCAGCTATACCTCCCAACTCAATTTTCAGGTTTCCTTCCTTAGTGAAAAAACCCCTCAACTAAATGAAAATTTTCAGTCCAAGCTGACTTTAAGGTGAATATATAACTTTGAAAATAGTAAAAGTTTGAAAATAGTAAATAGTGTAAGATAATTTTTTATCAAACTTCTCAAAAATAATTAACTGCTCTTTAGATTGATTTGTTTTGCTTTACAAATAGTCAACCATAACTGGGACTGACAGAAAACCAAAGAGGCTAGAAAGGAATAAACACAAACTTTGAAAAGAAATTTTAAGATTTAAAAAGTCTTATTTTTTATCCTGTTTATAGCTAAGATATAAGACATTCTATTTTTCATAATTGTTTATTTTCTTTAATGAATAAAAATTATTTGTGAATTAAGGAATTAGAATAAATTTTTAAACCTAAATAACTGTCAGAAATGTCTTTGTGCAAAGGCTTTCATGAAATTAGTGTCCACATATTGCATGTTTTTTATAGCTAATGATTTTTTGTGTCATATTTCCAAGCAAACCTTATTTATCACTTCTAGAAAAATTCCTGTTTGAAGGCAGAAACGTAAAGAATGATTGTCTATATGCAGCAGAGAGCATGTTGCTCTTCTGAATGTGATGAAGATGGAAGATTTGGCTATTTCATATGACGTGGAGGTATATTCTCCCTGGGAGTCACAACCCTCTTTGTCCTTGTCCTAAATCCCCACTGGTTCCACCCAGCAGCAGAGGTACCTGGGGGGGGTCTGCATTAACCCCATCAGTCCCATACTGCTGTGGATGGCACTAGAGCTGGAGGACATAGCATGATTCTCTCAGTGAATAGACCAAGGAGTGAACAGCACTGTGGTCTGGATGTCCCTTTGCCTCTAGAAATGGTTTCTAATGCCACAGGTTAGGGGATATTGACAGGGCCAACATTAGAGCGTCTCAGTGTCATGTCTTCACTGATAAAGAAGCTGCTGGTTTCTGAACTGGTTGAACTACAGGCCCTTTGAAATTGTTGCCAGAAGGATGAAATTAAATGGCTAGAGGTGATGTTCACACTTAGTCTCCTGTGACAGGTAAAACATTGGCATAGGTTCTAGAAAGAGAAAAAAAAAAATCATATTGCTCTTGAAGCTTTATTCTGCACTCAGAAGTATTTCAGTCTAGGGGCTCTGGCTTGCCAAGGCACTTGACTGCACTGCATGAGTGTGAGTGTATGTGCCAGGCAATTTGCTTGAAGGTCGTCTTCCTAAATATGGTATTTAATAAAAGTTTTACTCCTCTGCTGGAGCATTAGGGTTCTCTAAATCCCTCTGTGGCTGTCCAAAGCCTAAATATCAACAAGTACTGTGCAAGCAACATATGGTGAGGTTCCAGTGGAGTAATTTGTTAGCAGAGTACTTATCTTGCTTGAGGTGCAGATTTCTGGCAGAATAGTTTCTTTTTTTCTTTTCTGACTTTGAATGCTATTATACTCAAAAAGAAAAAAAACCAAAAAAAAAGCCAACTAAACAACAGCTTACTGAGTTTCTATTTGACATAAGGAATGGATAATATATCCTCAGTAAGCCCAGACATCACTTCTCAAGGTTGATAAAGTTTGTAATAATTAACAAAGCTGTGAGCCTGCAGGCAAAGCTCTGATCTCAGCTAACCCTTTGCAAGCATTACATTTTTTGTGGTTTAAAGTTTTTTTCCTAACTGCTTACCATCTCCATTGTTACAGATTCTTTTTGTTTTGATAGATGTCCAAAATCCTCTGCTGAGAGGGTGGAATGATGTGAGACAGTAGAGCGGTTCAGGTGTTCCCCTGTAAGGACACGGTCTGTCAGCAGGGATTGTGTGTCCTGTGCTGCACACATGGCAGCTCTGCTTTGCACCTGAGCTGTGAAAAGCTGACAGGAACATGAGAGCTCTGCATGTGACCGAGGTGTTCCTTAGGCTGTGCTGTGTGTGGGCAAACACAAGCTCACTTTGCTGGAACAGCCAGAGTGTGCAGAGCTGGGCTGGCTCAGAGGGGAGGCAGGGCTGACACAGGTTCTAGGGTGGGAATGGCTTTTTCCAGCCAGCTGGAAGCAGAATTTCCCAAGAAGATTCACACTTCTACTGGTGACTTTTTGCTACAGAGATGATCTTTGTACTCCCTGTTTTTTTTTCAGATACGATGGTTTATGTCTTCCCAAGTGTTATTGCAGAAGAAATAATTATTTCCAATAAATTCAGTATTTGCTGCAGTAGCATGTTGTAGAACCCCAGAACAGTATCTGTCCAAGTCAGCAAGCTGCTTTTTACTACCAGTGTGTGTCAGATTCCTCCAAGCCTCCTTCTCCCAGCTTGTCTCACATTTATTTCTGTGACTTATCTTCAAACCCTGTGTAATACTTGGGTCCTCATCCATATAAGTAGTCAACCTTCCTGTAGCACACCTTATCTGCTTCATTATCTTAATTTGATAATCTTGTAAGATGTCAGTCTTTTTATCAGTACTTTGCTGACGTGGAGATTAAGTTTCTCATCCTTTTAAGTTCTCTACATGAAAATCAGCTATGGGTTCTCCTTAGAACTAGATGTGGAAGATAATGATAATGCTTAAAATCCCTACATTGATGTAAAGGACCCTCTTGGCCATGGAATATGTTCTTTTCAGGAGGCAAATTAAAAGAATAATAATAAATTAAGTTTTTAGGTTCTTCCCTATCTGGCAAAGCTTTATCAGCAGTAATATACTTGCAACGTATTCTGGCTTTTTGGAGCACTGTTCTGATTTCTTACAGAGTTACAAATTTTATAGTAGTGTGTTAGAGATTACCTTAGCAATATTTTTATGGATAATTTTATTCATGCTTCAACACCTTTGTAAAGCTAGTTCTTTTGAGGCCTGTAAGAGCTCTTCCCTTTTCTTCAATAAACTGGTATATCACAGCTCAAACTGCCCCTAGATGACTCTTTTGCTTATCAGAATAATCTATATCTGCGTGAGAAAATGCAGGCTTAAACAGCAGCAAAAAATCTATTCACCAGTCTGCATTGCAGGCCATGCCTTGGAGCTCTTGCCGTGGACCTCTTCTTTGCACTGGATTTCTAATGCCTTGAGTGGAACTTGTGTATGGGATGAATAGGAAATACACAGTGGGTGTAGATACATGCACTGCAGTGTAGAAATTTGCCCATTTTTATAATGCAGGGAAGCTGATGCTGCCACTGTCTCTTCTTTGCTCTTTTGATTGTAGATGTGGTCTGTGGTTCTGTGTTGAGTTTCATGTGGGAAGGTGCAAGTTACTTTTTCTCATTACCTTTTGAGTTTTCCATGCAGATCCATGAGGCTTTTTTTACAGAACAGTTCACAGGATTAAGGACTAAGTTAAGGACAGGGAAATATTAAAATGGATTTTTAATAACCTAATAGAAAAATATTAGATTGTTATTCTCTTGATGGAGTGACACATTGAAAGGTATGACTTTCTAAATTGCCCTCCCTCATCCCATAGAAATTCACATGGGTTTATTTACAGCAGTGGTTTGACATTAAAAAGTAATAAAGACGTGGGTTTGCTATGTACCTTCTGTGAGAGTACAGAAAAACTCTTTTATTAAAAACAAAAACTGAGAAATAGCAGAACTATATTAATTAGCTTCTCATATTTATTTCTAGATAATTTCCAGAATAACTATGATTTGGAGAGGTGTAAATATTACATTGTTCTGTTACTGCTAAAATGTTTGGGGAATTAATCCTTTGATATATCTATGAATCATTGCAAAAGGCTTCTCTGTAAAGTTGTGTTTATATGTAAAGTCATGTGTGTATTTGCATATACATACACAGACATATGCAGCCATTTAAAGAACTAAGAGATTTGTTTAAAATTACTGTGAAAATACTAGCATTTCTTATGTAGTTTTTTTGCTACTGAAAGTTAGAAATATTTTATTATTTTTCAGCATATAATTGCATTGCATTCAGAAAAACTTTGAATAACAGCTGTAATAACTATTTTATGGTTTTGTAAAGAGCACTGTCTGCTGAATTCTTATATCCATCCAGTGGCCACTGTCCTACATAAACACTTGAGTGCAAATATCCATATCTATAATTTATCCTAAAGCACACAATATTGAAATGGGAGCTCATTGAATTCCCCAAAAGAATTTCAAACAGAAGTTGCAATTACTGTTATTTGGTTGTTTCCATCATGTCAAGCTCCATATTATGAACACCTTTACTTCAGGCAGTAAAGTGCTCAATCTGTTGCAAGGAATTCTGGTTGTTTACTGCTAACACCCAAAGACTATGTTGAATAATTCTGGCATGTGCTGTGACTTTCCTTGAGGTGCTTCCTTATTTAATGATGCAATTTTAATATGTATCATTATTTAGAGTGCCTTTTTAGTTAAAGTAATTTTTATATAGAGTCATGGAAGTAATCATGAGTATGAAGGCAGTAGATTACCAAAAAAAAGTGAACATTCAGTGAAAGTATTTTATAGCCTTCCATCTTTTGGAAACAGAGCTGTGTGAAAAAAGTACAGAAAACAGAGAAATTTTATGTTTGCTTTCAACAACATTTTTGTGTTTCTCTACTACCAGGTTTGAGGTTTTTCGTTAATCTTCCTTCTTTCACTTTATTTAAATAATTTTTAGGGAGAATGAAAATGGTTAGGTTTTGCCTGGAGCACACATGTAAATTCGCTTTAACAAAAATTATTTTTTAAAAAATAAAAATAACTTACTGAAATACCTGCTGGTAGTTCTTTTTTTTCCCTCTTTAGAAAGGCTTCAGTGAGTGCAGTGAAAGAATCCTATAATTTAAGGCCTTAAACAGTGGAATTATTTGCACTAAGATTTTTACTGGACCAGTAGAATTTGGCTGAAAGGAACCTGTCATATCATCCATTTTTTCTTTGTTTAAGGCTAAGACATTGCTACATGAGTCTTTAATATATGAAGTCTACCATATGTGCGTCTCCTAAGCAATGGGAACTTGAGTATGTGGTTGATTAAGCAGTTAAACTATTGAGTAGACTGTGCATAGACACAGAAATTGCTGTCAAAGATTAACAGAAGTCCACAGAAACCACCTGTAACACAAACCGCCTTCAGCAGAAGAGATATCTCAATAGGAATATAAAATATATACACATAGTACAGATGAAACTCATGCTATTTGCTAGTAATTGGAGCTTGGGAGTTTTTGGGAGTGGGGTTTAGCATTTGGCTAAAGCAATGAAATAAGTGGTATCTATATGATAGAAGCTAAGAACTATTGGAAGAGGGCATGAACCGATGCATGAGGAACTTCATAATTTTGTGGAAAATAGAGCCATAGTTTTGATTAATCACATCAGTTTATATAAGACAGATTACCTCAGCACTTCTCCAATTTTTAGGCTTTTTGGCATGGTGCCATGAATTAGGAAAAGCCCTATCTATATGAGGAATCAAGTGCTACATTTTCTGACTTTGTAAAGAGTGGTATTTTCCCTCTAGGAGGTATGAGTAGACAGCTCTGGAAGAATTAGTTGGGACCACTCCATGAGATCCTCTGGCACGGAGTACTTGAAGGTGGCATGAGGAAATCAGAGAGCTGCTTGTCTCTGAGTTGTGCTATGCTTGTGGGAGAGGCAAGCTTGGAAAGGAACAGGGAGCATCCAATTTTATTAATAATCAGATAGCTTTAGAAAGAAATAATGGCTTATTTAAATATATCCCCATACAAAGCTCTTTCTTGGCTTTTCTTCTGAAATTTTAAATGGCTTGTTGGTTATATGTCAGTTTTTCACAGTGGAATTGTAAGACTTGGCTTTTGGTATTGCCATGTCATGATTGCTATGGAAATTTTTTAACTCAGTCAACTCATAACAGAGTAAATGTACTGCAAAATAATGTATCATAAGATAACTCTAGCTGCATCAACTGAGTGCTGATTTGAGTGGATGTTGAGAGATACAACTGCTCTGAATGGCTTTGCTTGCTGATTTGCTCTGAATATCAGGGGATGGGAGAGGTTAGAGGTTTGCAGAGCTAAGATATTTCTGCTCCCACTTATTTGCCCAACAGTCTAGTGAATGCACGACCAGGATGGTGATTCTTTTCATGGTTCTGCCATGATTTCCTTTATTATTAGTCAGGTCAGTTGTAATTTGTTTAGCCTTTCAGGAAATACCTATTTGGAGCTTGTAGTGTTGACAAAAGGTCAATAAACATAACAAAGGGGGTGGTGCCTTTCACTTGTCTGGATGACTGATAACAAATAAAAGGTCAACTTCACATTTCATACGTCACTTACTTTTTCATGTGGGAACAAAGTCAGTCTGCCCACTCTCCCTCCTCAGATCACTACCAATGGACTGTGTGAATGATGATGTGACTCCTTGTGCTGACATGCTTTTTGGAGTCGCATTTGAAAGGACATGGCAAAAGTCAACAAAGGCATAAATGTGCATTTGCTAAATGTTGAATAATTTTAGGTGGAGCAAGAGACAACTTCAGGGTATCCCATCAGAAATGGAGAAGACAGAATACTGCAATCTCATTATAACAGTGAATAGTGACAGGTTTCATGGTTTGCTAGTCCAGAACATGATTATTTTGTATCTAGCATTGTCAATAGTATGGTAACTGAGCTGCCAATATCTTGCTTGCATAGGAAAGCTGATAGCCATCAGATACTTCCACAGCACATTTTCAATATCTCATTGTTGTATACTATAAGAAGGGAGTGTGTATGGAGAAACCCCTGGTATTGTGATATTAAAGTTTGTATACATGGGCCTTTTTTCTCAGCTAACACTACTTAGGGTGCAGATACACAAATATGACACTATCTCTTAGACTTTTATTACTTTTGTGCTGAAATCTATTAACTCTGTTCTTTGGCCTTTTCATGTTTTGCCTCCATTTATTTTATCAAGAACTGCTATTAACTGTCTCAGTAAAGGATTTCTACAGTGTTAAAGAACATGACAATAGACCAGTATTGTGTGTGCAGTAATGCTTCTCTCCATGTCTGACACCGGTGCTGTTTCTGTACTGGAAACTATGAGAAACTAGTGTTTTATGATGAGTTTTTATCATAAACTAAGGTTTATAAATGTCTGATTTTGTTGTTGCAACATGAAAGTAATTTATTCAGAGAAACAGAAGTGCTATGAAAGATTTATACACAATTAGGAATTTAACTTGACTAGAAACGTCAACATTTTTCTCCCCAAATTCTCTTCTGTGAAAGTACTCTCCTCTTTCCCTTTGAGGACATAGAGTAGCTTACATAAATCAAAGTATTAAGTTGATGAAATATTAAACACAAATTCTAAACTTTCATTAATGTGGTCTGTTACCTTTGTAAGACTGAAAGCTATCTCACCCTTTTTATCTAAAGTATCATCAGTTGTACAGCAGGTAACAGATCTCACATAGCACTGCACTCTATTCTAAATGAAAAGAGGTTATGTTTCAGCAACATGCTTAGAAAGGGGAATAAATTGATAAAATTTGGATTGTGCTACTTTGTTTTGTTCTAAGGGCCTTTTAAACATCAGTTGATCTCAGAATGCTTTCAGGATAGCCTTCTGCAATCATGATTGCTAGTATACAGAGAGGATGTGCTAATTCTGCAAATGGAAGCTGATCAGATGTCTCTGTTTAGCTCTTCTATAGCCACACAGATCGGGTGGTTGTGGATGTGTCACACTGGCCCGTTCTCAAACTCTCACTTGAATTTGAGAGGGGGATTTTGTTGAGAGAGGCAGATTGACAATTTAGTGTAGGAATGGGTTTTTGTGCAAAACAACTGTGAGGATGTAGACTCTTGTGAAAGCTCTTGTACCGTGTGCCCCATGATATAATCCTGAGGCACAGCTCAGAAAGCTCAGTTCAGACACTCGACTCACCCATACAATGGCAAGAGACAGAAGCTTCTGAATAAGAAATTTAGAAAACCTCCAGCAAGAATCTAAAGTAGATCACACAAAGGTCCCTTCAATAGTTGCTAATGTAATGGAAGTTGGGTACACAGATTCCTTAGACACTGAATAATACCTCAGCCTTGTAGTAGGAAAACACTCAGAGATGTCATCTGTGCTCTGTAGCACTAAACACTGTGTAAAGTTACAGTACAGATACAGCCTCTATCTATGATCATGTAACAGAGAACTAAAGCTGTATCAGTCTAACAAACCACTCTTAGTTCTTGCCACATTAGCATACCTTGTCTGCACACAAAGCACCTGCCTGTTACTGCTGCTTAACTTTCAGACAGTAAAATCATTGAGAGGATTGGTTGCCTTCAGTACCTCCTGAAGCTGGGCTAATACTTAAAGGGCCATTGTCAGCTCTCTCAAATAACCCAGTCAAAGTCAGGGTAAAATAAAAATATTATGAATATTGCATGTAAGCATAAATACATTTCAAGCCCCTTGAATCTTAGGCCTGATTGATGATTTTTGTGCAATCTAACTAGAATCTTTGACAAAATCAACTAATTGGGTTAGTGCTTGGTTGCAGGCAGTTTTATTTGAGTTACATGTGTTGTGTCAGGTGTTCAGGTACTATGAATTAATGAAAAATACCTGTGTGAGAGAGTATTTTGAAATAAGCAAATGGCACACACCTTACCATGCTGTGAATTTTATTTTAACATGCATGTAATGGAAGAGGTAAGAAAGGCTTTTGCTACAGAAAATGCTAGCTTAACATGTCAGATGAAGAGAAAAGTAAAAAGTAAATCAGGAGAAATATGCTTATGGAGAAGGTAATTGTACAGATTGTGACACAGTGAATGAGTGTCTGGCAAAGATATAGATGTCTCTGCTGTTTCAGAGCTATGGCCATGGTGAAAATAGTCGTACAAAAGTTTCTGCCTTCCCTCCCATCTGGAGAATGTTACATATTCAGAGCTCTTGAGGCATTCTGTGTATCCTTGGAATCTTGCATGTTGTCACAGCAAAACTGTATTACAGTCTTGACAACGAAGAGAAATACAGAATCTGCACCTAGCTTAAAAGAAGATTCCTTTATCTTCCTCTAATTATATCTTTGGCACTAAGCAATTTGGAAACTGCCTAGGGTAGCATTTAAAAAAAAAAAAAAAAAAAAAAAA
>PYHW01010409.1:11690044-11712002 GCA_013186435.1 Turdus rufiventris | reverse complement strand
CCTTCCTTCCTTCCTTCCTTCCTTCCTTCCTTCCTTCCTTCCTTCCTTCCTTCCTTCCTTCCTTCCTTCCTTCCTTCCTTCCTTTTTTAAAATAAATTCAGTACTTTCCTAGATCAGTATCAGTGAATCTGTAATCACTAAATTGTTAGTAATGCACTTACTTCAGAACAGTTAACACCACTGTTCTGGATTAACACTATCTTTAATCAAATACTGTTTATGTCTCTGAAACTTAGATCCCCAGTGCTTTTTACTGGGAATTGGAAACAGAGAACAAGGTGCTGGAAAAGAAAAATGAAAGCACCCTCCTGACATGTCTGTTTTGCGTGACAAAAGGGCATTACTTTAGCCGTTGACTTTTTTTTTCTTTGCTTTGTGTAATAACTGCTAGAGATACTGATTTAATCAACCAACCATGCAAGTGCAATGATTGTGAACCAGATCGTTGTGAAGCAAACAAATGTTTCACAGTAAATTGCCAAGGGATACCAGCTACTTGCTCTGGTTTTGCTCAAATAGATTGTCTTTTAAGCAGCTGCCTCATGAAAAGCCTTTGTTATGTATGGACCTTTAATCAAAATGTCACTAAATCCTGCATTTTGGGATGCTTCATTTGAAACACATTCAATACTTTTATTTATTAGATTGTCCTGTGTCAAATCCAGCCACCATTATCCCTAGTAAGCAAAGATGGATGAGGGAGTGACAAAAAGCTTGTGTCACAGCTGAGATCAGTTGTGTGCGTGTGATGTCTTGATCTGTTTGTACAACCCTCTTGGGGACCATCGGGCAATTAAGTTCACCCATTTCAAACACGGCCTTTCCTGTATACTCTGATCTGATAGGAGAATGGGCAATTCCCAGTAATGACTACTACATCAATTATATTGCATTGTATTGATGCTTAATTAGGGAATGTGTTGAAACTGGGGAAGGGGACAACTGGAAGAGGGGAGGGTTGGCTCCCAAGTAAATGTCAGAGACCTTTCCTTAATAGCCTGTCTTTTTAATGTGCATTGAATGCACTGACAAGCACTGTGGCCTCATGACCTTCAAGCATTTACCCCAGCCTGAGAAAGGAGAGTGAAGCCGCTTTGAGAAGGAATTGTTTTAGAGCTGAATTACATTTAGTGTCATTCTTGTTCAGCTTTGCTGTGAAGTGACCCTTACAGCCCTTTAGCCCCGTGTGCACAGTTGGAAACCATTTCAGTGCCTGAGCTTTCTGAATCAAACACTTGCAGTCTCTTCAAACAGCCTTTCAAAAGTGAAACCCAAACATCATGAACGTGAACTCTTATTTTTCCAAGGTTTATGTAAGTAATCTGTGAGCTATCTAAAGGAGCTCTTTAAAAGAAAAAGAATGAGCCAAGGCTTTCATATTGCTCAAATAATGACATTAAATGCTATTCTTCAATCTCCAGTTTCTTCAGATTTAAGAAAAGTACTATAAATCACAAATGGAGGATTACAACAGAAATATAAGATCTGCACAGTTGTTTGTGACTGAACTGGCCTGCAACACCTGACACCAGCTGTTTATAAAGGTTAATTTTCTAAAGCGGAAGATTGCAATATGGTTTTGGTATCTGCTGGTTCTTTACAAGGTTATTGCATTGAAATTTTCTGGTAGTTTACAGTATGTTAGCACTTCTGATAAACAGCTGCTCTCTCTAACATCCTGGAGAAACAGTCATGGGTTTAATTCACCTAAGGATCTCCTTTACTAGTCTGTGCAAGCATTGTGCAGGTCCTGTGATCAGGAGTCCTGACCTTCTGTTTTCAAGACAGCAAAATGCAGTGTGTGTGGGGGGAACACAATCACAACCCCTTTAACAGGAGGAAAAGAATGCTTGCTTATTTCTCATGTACTATTATCCTTTTCACACAGCCATTAATATGCATCTGCATCCCAGGAACAACGATGCACCAGCTGTGCCTTTAGCAAAAATTCTGTGTAATTCAGCGTGACTTCGTGAAATGGAAAGAATTTAAAGACAGCGTGGCTATGCTAATTTTGATGTTAATTTCTGTAGGAACTTAATATTCTGTGCTATTCTTTTGCCTGTGCAATAATCTCTGCTTTGCATCTTCTGTCATGATATTTTACTTTTTGTTTTAAATGGCAGCACTGAATGCAGACTGTGCATAACTTTCAGAATATGGAGTCAATTCAGGTCTTTAAAAAAAAAAAGTCTCTTCATTATTCTACATGCTATTACTACGTGTGCCGCAGCAGTGGCACGTTAGGGTGGTGACAGCCTTGCATATTGGAAGTCAGGCTTTGAAAGAAAGAATATATTTACAAAGGAAACGGCAGATTAATTTGGATGTACAGTTTTGAAGTAATATGCTTTGGAGTACACTGTATAACAAAAATTGTTTTTAAAAGTATTTAGTAATTCAAAAGAATATAATAAGAAGAAGAGTAACTTAACATTGATGGTGTATATTTGAGTTTTTTTCTTAGACTACATAGGTTTATCAGAAGGTGACATTCTGATATCTGATGCAATAGATGTTTTATTTATGAAGCCTTGGCATTATTAAACAAGAGGGATCAACACCACAGAAAAATGCATTTGAGAGGAGGTTATAAAATTTGAAGCTTGGTAGCAAGCATCTCATAGTTGTGTAAAAAAACCCTGCACTTTTTTAATCAACCTTTATTCCTTTTTTAGTGCTTAAATGATCATAGAATATTCTCCGTATGAATTTCATATTAAATAACTGTTATGAAGAATGTATCTTTTTAGTAATTTTAAAAATTTCATACAAATTTATAAGGAAGATTCTCCATATACAATCAGGGCCCATCTTTCAGAGTACATAAACACGTGCTTGTCTTTAAGCATTTCTCAATTTTTACTTTTATCTTTTACATTTAGGTAAGTGGCAAAGTCAGAAAAGATAGACTTGCTGTGCAGGATCTGAGTGCAGCCTCCCAGTTCTGCTGTGTGCTTCAATTCTGTGATTAGTGTGATTTGCACAGGGGGAATTACTCACCTGCTCCTGTACCTCGCTGTATCAAAGCACAGGCTGGGTACTCCAGGGTTTTGCTGGTGCCAGTGTCAGTCCTGTGCACTGGACTTCTGCTGCTACAGCCAAAACCTACATCAGACAATCAGATAAAAATAGAGGAATGAGTAACTTGGCTCCCTGATGATGCTGTCATCACCTTAGTTGCACTTGCCTAATATATTCTATGAGAGGCAAAATACTTTAATACTATTTTTCCCACTAAAATCCCCCCAAAATTAAAAAAAACCAACAACAAACAAACAACAAAACAAAACAAAAGAAAAAATACCTTGATTTTTAATAAGGGTGCTGATTTATACCTCAATTCCCCGAAAGTCAGTGAGAAACACTGATTGAAGACTGTATCCATGTTTTTCATCAAGGGAGGCTTTTCTGTTCAGTTCCTCAGAAGTGTAGGTGATGACATAATGATATGAACTTGGAGTCATTTCTCTCAAAGCTTATCTTGGCATTCCTGCAAGTATAACTTAAACCAAAACAACAGATCAAACTAACTGCATGCTTTAAGAGATAAATGTATGTGTCTTATTGTGGTGGCCTGTACAATTTATTCAGTATGAAGAACAGACAAGTCCAGTCCATATGTGCAGCTTCTGCATTATATATGTAATGAAAACAAGATGCTGAAGTGGTTAGGGCATAAATTTGGTGCCTTAGATGAAATACTCACTCAATTGAATCAGTGCAAATAGATAATTATTAATATGCTTCTGGTTTGTATGAATCTCAGTTTTTTCCTTTAATCTCCTCTTTACTGATATCCAATGTAACATATTTTAATATCCTTATTTTTTTCTGGTGTTAAAATGCAATGCTTATTAGTGTGGGGAAGAAGTAATTTCAATATAAATTATGGTTAAAGTATGAGTGTGATATGTTAAACACAACTGATAATTGTTTGCATGAAATATCTTAGCAAAATTGTGCTTTTAAGCACTTTGTAAAATTCCATTACAACTGAGATTTATTTTTCAATCATTTTTAAGACATGTTTTTTTATTCTCCAAAGACATTATCCTATTAATGGATTTGCCACATAATACAGAACCATCAAAAATAGCAGCGTTTACATCTTAATTTGCATAAGGACCAGTTTCTAATCCAGGTTTCATTGTTGAGGTACTGGAATAACTGCAGTGACGTATGTGAGATTCAATTTCATTCTCCTTCTTACCACACTGCATATATCATTATAGTGGAATATCTGTGTTTTTACTGGAGAAATTAAACTGAGTCCAGATTGCATTAAAGAGTGTCCAGTTGCATTGGACACTCTTTAAATACTAGTTATCAGAGGTGATGAGAGGCATATTACCTGCTCTTTTAGGGGGTCACTGCTGGGTGCAGATACATCCAGGTCTCTCCAGCAAAGACTGCTTCCCTGTGAGATCTATATCCTTGGCCATATGTTAGACCACTGCAATTTAAAACTCAGTGATTGCTTTTAATCTGGTGCAGATTAGAAATAAATTAGGGAGCCTTCAATCTGAATTTATATTATTCAGTCACAAAAACAGTAACTAGATTTGGAAAGTTTGGTTGCTTTCTCAATGGTAAGAAATAAATGGCACTACATGTATATCTTATTGTAAAAGCCTTTCATGAAACATATCTGAACTCTACCGGCAATCATTTGAGCTGAAAATTTGTTATGTCTTCTCTGTAGAACTGTTTTAGCAGTATAATCCTTGATAATTAAAACATAATCATTTTTAAGGAGTCCTTTTTACAGTTTATAGCAATTTTCAGCTGACTGTGTCAGGCTTACATTAAAGATTGAGCTTAAATTATTAAAGGCTATTTTGTACAACTGTAATTTCCATAAGAGGATCTTTTTCATGTTATTTGCTAGGAAGCTTTATACTGAAAAAGAGCACTTTTGGCAAAGTAAAGGGAAATATTTGTGAAGCAGAAACTGCAATTATGAACATGTGTAGTTAAACACCTCTTAGGCACTTGGCTCATACTGAACAAGGTTATAAAATAATAGAACCATGCTCTTGAAAATGGATGCCATATTGAAGGAATTACTTGATCACAACTTCACATCTGGATGCTTTAAAGAATCTGCTACATACTTGTTAAAATGTAAAGTAAAGTTACAGATGAAGAGTTGAAATATGTGGAGAGGTTATTTCATTGAGAATGAGCAGCAGTCAGTGAGTCCAGCCTCTGGGTCAGATGGGGCTCTTTCCAGATCTATGAAGCCTTCTGATGGAGGTATTTAGACAAGGTTTTATTGGAAGGTGAGAGCAAAATAGCTATTCAGGCTGTGCTCCAGAAGAGATGTTGGGATGAAGGAGTTAGTTTGGCCTGGAAGTCCTGGGTGAGAATGGAGAAAGGTTCCTGCTTCTATGGGCAGTGGGGCAAAGGCTAATTAGTTCATGGGGCTGTTCACAGTTGGCCATTTCTGTCTTGGAACCTGCCACTGGGACTCAGTATTTTTCTCAAAGCAAAGTTTTCTCAAAGAAAAATACACAGAAAATGTTACACGATGGACCTGCCCTCCGTGGGCCATGAATGACTGATTTGCCACTCATGGACGTCAGTGGTGGAACTTAAATATCCTGAGCTGCTGGTCCAAAGGGCAGTTCCTTCTTCTTCTGTCTGTACCAGTGCTGCATCTCTGGATTCCTTGTTCCTAATTTATCTGTAATACAGGGGGGAATCCTTGAAAGAAGAGTTGGTAAAGCAGTCATTTGTGAATGCTCCTGAGAGCTTGCTCTGTGAAGACTGTGGTGGAGAGGAATTGTGTTCATATGGAAAAGGAGTGTTTGGGGGAAAAAATGGAAAAATGTTATATCTTCTGTAACTGGATGGCCAAGTAAGTTAAAGGTTTAAAATCCCCAAGTCTCGACATTAGGATGTCTGCTACTAGGAATCAAATGTATCCTGCAGTGGCTTCCGTCTACATTGACATTTTCTGTCTTCAGAATGTCAGATATGACAGAGAAATTATGTCTTGCTTCCCAAATGTTTCCATTTGAGAAATGTAAAATAACTATTCCAAGCAAGGGTTTTACACCTTGGAAACAGGAAAGAACAAAAGGGGCCATCTGGCCTCAACCACTGGGGCTATCTTATCTCTGGAAGGTCCTTGCAGATTACATGGCAAGCAGCTTGTCACATTTGGGAAGATAAGACAGTCAAAGAGGGCAAAGAAACAAACTACTAATTTTTCTTCTTGCCAACAAAGGAAATATCTTTGTCTGTGGAGCAGAAGATGCAGAAGACTTTGTGCATCCATTTTTATGTCCAGAGATCTCATACCTTCTTTATTTTCTTCACTCAATACAGCCAAATGTCATGAATAAATCTTTACTTTGCTTTTATTACACAAACATTCTTCCAAACATTTATACAAAATTGTGTGATATATTTTAAAGAGATAGTTAGCACTTGATATGTATTCCTGTATCATTATTGCATTGGAATAAAAGGGGTGTCTTCAACCCTTGCAGAACACACCTCTTTTCACTTAAATTTCTGGATCCTTACCTTAATTTCTAACTGTTACTTACTTACATTTTATAAGTACCTTCAAAAAGCACATTAGCAAATTTTCAAGCATCAGAAAAAGGAGTGTTGGAGGACTGTATGTCATCTTAGGTGTTCATGACCATAGAAGCCATAGAATAAGAGGAGCCGGTCTTGGTGTGATGAAATTGAATCTCCTCTGTGGAATCTAACTGGGCTATTACAAACACTCTTGTAAGATCTGGGAAATCCACAATATTTAGATGGACTTTTTTGCCTTCATGTCTTTTTATGTCACATCTGAATTATATAACCCTCTTTCATTCATTTTTTGGCTATGGAGTGGACATTTGAGACGTTGATCTGATAACAGTGGAATTTTAGTGATCTTGGCATCAATTTCTTCATATCCAGCTCCTTTCATTCTCTTTTAGAATTGGTGGAGTTTTGGTACATTGTGAAAATTTCTTCAGTATTCCACAAAACTTGCCTTTATTTCTCCTTGAAAAGTCTGGTTGTCTATAAACCTACCTGTTTGTCCCTGTGGAAGATGAGTGCTGTCAGCTTAGGTCATGGGAAAAAAAGCCCCACATATATTGGTATTTAAAATCCCTAGTTGTGAATGAGAGGTGTAAATGCAGCAACATGGGTAATTTCTGGGTAGAAGGTTAGAAATTCGATTGTAGCTTCCATTCATATGCCTTCTATAAATTACTGTAAGAATTTCTGTTTGCCCTTTGGTGTTGCCTAAGAGTGACAAAGAATGATTGTGAAGCCTGATGCTATGATAATTTTGTACCCTTTTGCCCCTCCTTCACTAAGAGCAAATCTAAAAAATATCTAAACCTGAAAGTGAAGTCTTTTACTGAGCAAGAAAATAAAGTGGGATTAGCCTGAAAAAATATAGTATGGCTTTGTCTCTCAGTTTCCGAAACTAATCTCATTTATCTTCATTTTCCGAACACCACTTTTCAATTGAATCAGGAGCAGTGTGTTATGTATTTTTTTCCCTTTCTGATAATCAGAGAAATATTGGCCTATTTTGAAAACACTTCTTCCTCTCACTACTGACAGCGTTCATTATTTCAACTGTTGCTATTTTTATATACAAGAACTATAAAGAAACTTGAGCTGAATGTAATCTTAACTGTAGAGAACTGGATGTGGATTGCCAACGTAGCAAGTGACTTCGATTGTCAGAGTTAAGGTTTATCCTTGCCTCTTTAGATTATAATATATTATCCAAGCAGAAGTCAGCTAATGGACCTTAAATTAGTGTAAGTGCTCTACAAAGATAGGGCATATCATTACATGAATCTACTTTCCTTGAAGTCAGCAGAAACATAATGCATCAGTTTCAGCAAGGAAAGAAAAAAAGGTTATAGCCAGGTTACTCTCTGCATCAAGATGTCTTGGTTCTTTTACCCCTGTAATTGAGTAGTGCTCTGTTCTGCAAGTACAGGTTTAATATAAAAATAGGTTTCAATGAAATTAAAAGAAAGATTTTTTAGTCTAGCACCTGCTATATTTAGTTCTGCCTGCACTGTGACTAGGGGTATACCTGTGAAAATCCTTTGACTTTAGCAAATGTAACTGTCCTGCTTTAAAAAAATGAGAAAAAATACAATAAGAAAAGGAAGAAAACAAAATCTTCCTGTGCTGTCAAAACAGCTGTTTCACTAGGTTGGCTAATCATGTAATGTGGATGGATGGCACTTTAGTGTTTTGGCTATTTTATCATCAATCTGATCCCAGCCCAGCTGACAGGAGCAGGGTTGTACCTTCCAGTAAATGACCCGTGTCTGTCTATCTTTAATCAGACAGCTCCCTCCATCACTCAGATCACTTGGAAGTTGCAGTGGGAAGGCATGTGCACACTCCTTTGTCTTGTCACTGTCTCATACAGGGACAACCTGTGTGTGGGAGGAGGGGGTTACAGTCAATTGTCCTGCAGAACATAGTCACCTTTCAATAGGACATCCATTGCAATGTTTGTGCCAAGCTAATAATGAGAGGAACAGACCAGCTTTGTACAGGCTTTCTGTTGGTGCCCTTCGCAGAAAAAAAAAAAAAAAAAGAGTGCTGCTTCTTTAAGTCATGGGGACTCCCATTGGCTGTGACAGCTTTCCAATTGTTAAATAAACTCTGACCATGAGCAGCTGTCAGACAAATATTGCACTGCAGGCTTCAGTTAAAAGGAGCACCAGACAAGCATTTCATTGCCTAAAGGCCTCTCTTATTTTCTATTTTTTTTAAAGACATATTTAAAAAAAAACCCAAAACCACAATGTGGTAATGTAAGTCATTTACCGGAAAAAAAAAAAAGGAAAAAAAAAAAAGAAAAGCTTTATTTTATATACTCTATGCAATTTTCATGAAAGTTATAAAATGTGATTATGTCCATTTCTGAGAAAAGGCCTATGTGGAGCATGAAATATCTGAAATGTTCACTTTTGTCAGGTAGCAAGGTAGGAAATTGAGATGCATTGAGAAATCCTGACATTAGACTTTATAAATGCTACTAATCATATTCAAATTCATGTGGGAAAGCAAGAGAAATTATACTGAGCTTTCTCAAAACCGTAGAATGTCATTTTATCATTTGTGCTTGTGGCAGTAATCTAGCTCAACACTTCTGATGTTATTGCTTTTTGCTGTCTGAACAACTTGAGCTGGTTGAAGATGTCCTTGCTCATTGCAGAGGGGATTGGACTGGATGACCTTTAAAGGTCCCTTCCAACCCAAACTATTCTATGACTCCATAATTCTGTGATGATGTTACATCCTGATGTACAGGAAAGAAAACAAACGAACAAAAAAAGACAGTTCTCACTACAGAAGGTGTAATAGTCTAATTCCAATATGCAAGAAAGTAATCTAAAGGTGAGTATATTGGAAGAAGCCTTATTATTTACATTATAGTTACAGTTGGGGGGGGAGATTGCCATTAAAATTGCCATTAAATTAGGAAGAAGGAAGCATTTCCTCCTATTCCAATTTACAGACTGATACTCTCTACCCTTATCTCACTAAAAGTCAAACTACAGAACTTAGATTAGGAATCAAAGTTATCCAGAGCTCCACTAGAAGAAGTACAAAAATTAGGATCACCTGGCTGAGGAGAGTCAGTCAGCTCTGGACATGCCTTTTCCCACTGACAGTGAAGCAGAAGCCTAGCTCAAACACGAATTAAAACCAAACCAAACCAAATCAAACCAAACCCAACATAAAACAAAAACTAGTCATGGCAACTAATTTCAAAGGGCAAAGTGTGGGCAAATTGTGTGGAGGCAGGGGTTCTAGACAATATATAAGAAGTATTTATTGAAAAATCAATATTTTTTCATGCTAAAGATAAAATATGTTTAATATTTCATTTACAAGTATTAGTAAGTAATTACTGGTTTTAAGTGTAGCTTCTTCCAAAATTTCAAATTTAAGTAACTAATGAGCTAACTAACTGACTAACTAATTAACTAATCTATGCTTTCACCACTCTAGTTTTGTTGAAAGGCAGAGAGGAATATATCCAGTAAAAATATAAAGCAGTAGGAAATGGAAAAAGTCAATTTAAAAATCAATCCTCCCTGATTTTTCTGTCGACTCCTGTTAGAAATAACACCCACAATTTTTATAAATGAAATGGATCATAAAAAAATCTCAGGATGTTCAATTATTTATTTTATGCTTTTGAAAACACTTTTGGGTAATGGGTTTCACGTTTTCACCTTTCATATGCCTCATTCTTTCTCATGGAAAACTGGAAACCTTTCAAAAATAAAAAATGATGGCATTTTCTTGTTTGTGCATGTGCTTTCAGTCGATACACTTCACACAGATACAAATGATGGTCTTAAAGCCATGGTAAACATAATGCATCATGGTTTTAAACAAACTGATTTCCACACAAAACTAAGTGTTTGTATAATATTGGGCTTTGTGGAGACTTGAACTAGGAAATTAATTTATTTTAATTCAGTTTTTGGAAAGCAGAGTATAGAAGGGAAGGTTTGGGAGCACTACACCAACAATGGAATCAATTGCTATAGTCAATGCAAATGTGATTACCCTGTGTGAAGGAAGCATGAGGAAGGGTCCTTTAATAAAAATAGTCAACTTGCAACCATAATAGAGATGACATTCTCTGAAGATATTGGTTGTGGATTCATTAAAGCTATGTAAAGAAGGAATAAATAGTGACTGATTTTACTCCTTCTTTCCATGTCTTTAATGAATACATTTTCCATAAAATCAGATGCAAATCTTCTTTCTTACTCTTCCAAATTTTCCATTTTGAAGCAAAAATGGAATTTTCCTTTTTCCTGTCTTTATTAATGAATTAATGTAAGTTGTTATCCCTGGGGTATGAAACTAAGGCTGGGATATGGCTAAGATAAATATGTTTATGTATTCTTGGTTTCAGAGCAGAAAGCTGGCATAATGGCAGGGATAATGTGACAGATCTGTTGGACATGAAACTTTCTGGCTAGGCAAGCAAGACAGCCTTCTTCTGAACATGGATCTTAACTGGAATAAACTTTTACCATGGCTCCCTTCCTGCTACAGAATGTGACATGGCACAGAAACTGTGTTGGATCCAATGCTTTTCTGGAGAGTCAGGTTTACTGGGCACAGGGAGCAGAGCACTTGTTCCCTGGTGACAACAGCCAGGAGCAAACGTGCCTGTCCAAAAGAGCTCGTGGCCACTTCTGCCTTTCCTGTTGTTGCTTCTTTGAGAGAGGTTACAGGCCAGAAAGTCTAGTGTGGTTTTTAAACCAGCTTCCAGCTGCTGTTTTTCTCTGCCTGCGCTGTCTGTTGGGAGAAGGACTTTGGGGCACTTGTGAGAGGCATTTCTGGTGGTGAGCTGCAGAGCAGGCAGGCTGTCCTGGCAGGTAGTGTGCCAGCTTTGCTGTGGGGATCTCTGCTGCAGCTTGTTACAGAGATACGATGGCACTCTTGGGTTTTCATGGCATAGCATGTTGGTCACCACAGACAGGTGTATGAACAGATTCGGGTCAACAAGGCTGGGTTGAAGAAAAACCTCAAAGACAAGTCTTTTAGGTTTTGTACTAAATTTAATCCCTTTTATTTTTTCCCTTTTCTGTGCTATATGCTTGTATGCCTGTCCACTTGCCAGTGATCTGATAGGATGCCTCTGTTTTCTTTGTTGTTTTCTGCAGGATAAAAGCATGGGTGGATAAGATGCAAGAAGATCTCGTGACGCTCGCACGAACTGCAAGCGGAGTGGACCGGCTTGCTGAAGTAAGAAGAGGTGTCCTAGACTGCTGTAACTAGAAAGTGAAGGGCTTGCATCTTCTAGGGTTCACAATCATTTCCTCCCAACATACAAAAATGATTTTGCGGGATTAAACTCTGCAGTGCTTACTGAGGGAGAAATGAAGAACAGACATCCATCAATTCACTCTCAGTGTTGCAGCACTCCTCATTGACAATATTTAATCAGCTTTGCAGTGTCTGACACAAGGCTTGCCATTGTTGCGACACTTCCACCTGAAGCAAACACTTTTATGTTCTGTGTTTGTCAAATACGGTATCCAGGAAGCAACCATTCACGGTGGTGGAGAATTCTGCTCTCTATTAATGAGAGACCTATCTTTCTGACACATATTTCATTAAATAAGGCAGCTTTTGGGTAGCAGAAACATAGATTAAAATGCAAACTACGTACTTTTATTCAGCTGTTCAAAATTTAACACCAAGTTTGTTTTAAAGAAGAATTCACAAATTTCTCACTGAGATTTTTTTGTGTTATTATTCTGTTCGTAGATGGTGGCAGCACATGTGCCATTGCAGAAAAATGAAGGCAAAATTAACATGTCAGAATGACACTGCCTATATAATTTTGTGTGTATCCATCACAGTCCAGAGAACAACCGTATGATAATACATTTCCCTCTCTTTATCCCTGCACAAATGCTATGGCTCTTTCTTTGAACTGATGGATATCTGATTTAAGGGAAAGTTTGCTGCTGCATCAGGAAACTAAGTTATTTTTGCCAGCAAAAGCCCCTGGTGCTGGGGAACTGAATGTAAAGGCTTGAGATTTGGTTTTCAGAAAATCAACCCAAATTATCCACAAAATGGATAGCAGAGGTTTCAAAGCCATTAAGAAACACACAGGAAAAAATGATGTGTGAAGTTGTCAGATTTAGCATTGTGTATTAATGTATTCCTTTGACCTTAATGGCCTTCATCCCAGACATCCACGTCTTGTGTGTATCCTGTCCCTGAAGGACATTTTGTCTTTACTGACTGTAAGAGGAGGTTAGATGATTAACTCAGATGCCCATTAGCTCAGATGAGATCACCACTGTCTTATAAAAGGAAGGGCTGTGTCACTGCATGCACGATGAACATCAGTGAAAATTGTGGAGTTTATTTTAGTTCTGGCCTTTTCTAATATTTTACTGCATCATATTGCAACACAATTTAAGGCAGATGCTTTAGATAAAGCTTTCAAGCTTTAAAACACTAAACAAACTGAAAACAAAATCTTGAAATCCTAACACAAATCATGAGCTTCATACAAGCATGGATTTCCAAAGCAGAAATGTCTAGCACTTGAGCTTGCTGAGTAAATGTGGAAGCATGGAACTCTCATTGGAGCTTTTGTAGGTGAATTTCACATGCATCTGCTGACAGGAAACAAAAAGACTTCCAAATTATCAGTCTCCAGGTTCTGGTGGGGAGTTTCAGCTATGAGACCTTTTTTGCTTATATAATTTAGGTGCGATCTGGTCTATCCTGCACTTGCTGTGTCTCTTTTTTCCCTACTATGAAGCATCTTCTCGCTGATTCACAATTCAACTTTCCATTCTTTTCCTGCTGTGTTGCTTGGCTGTCTTTCATTTCTCCTCAACCTATGTTATGTTTCTGTCTCAGTTCCTGTCTTTGCTGCTTGGCCAGTCTGCCTTTCTGTTTTACACTAGTTTCTTGTCTCTATTTTAGGATTTATCTCCTCAGCTTTTTCCAGATCAGCACCTCTCTCTTAACTCCTTCATTTTTCTTAGCATTTCTGAAACATTCTGTCCAGGTGTCCATAATGCCTGTGACAATACTTTCATGTCTTCCCTTCCACAAGAATTTCTCTTCCCTTTCCTCACATCTCCCTCCATCACTAATTCTCAATCCCAGACCTGAAATTTTCTCCTGTATGGTTTTTCTATTTCACCTTTCCTTCCAGTCTCATTTTCTCCTTACTGTTTGCTTGCCATTTTCCAGCCTGTTATCTCCTGTTTCCATATCTCAGTCTCTTGCCCTTTGTCCTTCATTCAGTTTTTCTCTCTTCCTTGTCCCACTGTGTAGGTCTGAGAGACCACAGCAAGTCTGATCTTTAACTGCAGAGAAGGTGGGACATTCTCTAGGAGTGGTGTTCTCTGAGTTGGAATACACCTGTGTTCTCTGCAATTTAGCTGATGAAATCTCTGCAGTGATCTGCAGGTCCTTTTCAGGCTGAAATTTTTTAAACACTAAAGACTGAAATTTATCTTTAAATACACAGCATTGAGATTTTAATCTGCAATGAATAGGCAATAAGAAAATAAGTTACACAGGATTTCTAACTGGAGCAAAAAATGAGTTAATATCTCAACCATTTTGCTATGCCTTCCTATGCAAGGACCACATAGTAAAATAGATAATGAAAAGCCAAGAGATTGATATTGTCATTCTTTTTTTTTCCCTGAGGAAAATGTTAGTCTATGCAGTTAATGTTTGGAAAGTTTACAAGCTGCTAAACAGTTTTATAATGAAAACTGCTGGGCAAGCCTAATAATCTGTAGTACTACCAGCTTTGCCACAGCAGCATTCATGTGGATAAAAACAAAAAAGTGAGTGTTTAATATTACAGGTGAGTTTCTTTTGAATAGCCAGATTTTATAATAGACTTCAAGCAAATGATGTTATCTCAGAGGGTACTCAGGAGATGGTCGATATGTGCATGTAATCCTGGGATTAAAAGCATGAAAGGGGATGTTTCCATGTAAAATGTATCAAAGCCATGGTTTGACCTAAGTGGCATGATGTCTTTCTCCAGACATGAGATTTTAATTAGTTCTCTTGGCTGCAAGGGAAAACTCAAAGCCCTGCAAGGTGTAAGCCATGCAATCTCCCACTCTCTTCTTGTTTACAGGCTATTGTCACTTTCCCATTTCTGAATTACTTTTTTTTCCCCTATTCATTGCCTATTAACATTTAGTTAGATCTCTTCTGGAATGAACCATTGCCTTGGAGAAATGGACGCTACAAGTAATGAAAAACAGCAAGCCTATATGCTTGTCACTTTTATTCACAGAACTTGCTTTCAGTTGCTCAGGTTTTAAAAATGCTTACAGTCAGATTGAATTCTCAGCTTTTTTTCTGATTTATTTCTTCTTACAACTCCAGAATTGTTTGGACCAAACCTGTAATCTTCATGTAAACTTGAAAAGAGAAATAATTTATTTGGGTTTTCTGCCCCTTCTCTCTCTAAAAGCAGAATGAATAATATAAAAAGAAGGAGCAGGTTGCTCCTAATATAAAATAATAAACCTGACTTTCTGTCAAAAGCTGTAATAATCAGATTGGTAGGAGAAATTTCTTCCCTAGTTCTAGGGAAAATTGATATTAATTTGGCCAAGTGTGATGTTAAGGCTCTTAGCAGTAACATGTAACAGATTATAACCATTTTACAGCCTGGTCAACCTCTTCCTGGACTCAGGGGAAGAATTCCCACTGATTCAGTTACAATCTGTGTCTGCTTTGTGCAATTAAGTCTTCTATGAAGATCTCTAAAGTGACCAAGATGGGTCTCAAAGTAGCACAATTAAAATGTTTTCACCTAGAGTGAACTAATTCTCTGTAAGGCAGGGTTTTTTCAATTAGCTGCTAATGGTGCTCCCAGGACTTGCTGAAGGTATCTCAGGTTCATCAGTGCTGTTTGTGCTTGGATGTGCCTTGGGTGTCTGGGAATCTTTGTGCTGCATGGAATTATGCTATGGCCCCACTCTTTCTCTTGCTTTTCCCTATATAATATAGCCATTGTAAACCATTGTAGCTCTCAGTTACCACAACTTCTGAAAATATCTGTATGGAGAGGATACACAATAATATATTCATTAATATTCCACATGGTGTTTAAAAAGACAAAATATTGAGAGTTATTTAGTTCATTAGTGATTCTGCCTCTGAAAATATGAATATGTTTGTGCTGATGCACATTTCATACACCTTTTCTCTTAGCAATGATGACAGCAATATAATGCCTATAGTAAGAAAAAAAAACAAACAAAAGGAAGCTTGGATACCATTAAAATTAGGAGTTTTACTTTGAGGTGACTCTCATCCATAGCTTTAACCAGGAAAAGCAATATAACTGGAGTAGAAGAGCAAAGGAGCTGGAGAGGCAGATAGGAGCTGTTTATTGTGATGCCCAAAGGAAGCACAGTGGGATTGGGGTGTCTTGCACAGGTCCAGCAGTTGGATTTGATGTTTTCCCTGTGGGTCCCTTCCAGGTCAGCACATTCTCTGGTTCTGTGATACTCTCTGGGAATGGTCTCAACACAGTCTTCCAAAATAGATTTAAAGCACATATTTAAATCCTGCTTTTTCAGACATTACTATGAGTTAAGGTGAGATCTGGGAGAACTCCGACTTGGATGTAATACCAGTGTAATATCCCCATTACAGTAATGCAATGATTGCTTCAACAAGGCAGGAAGTTGGTATTCAAGATGCCAAAATACTCAGCTAGTTGAAAACTGGCAGAGTTCCACTGACTGCAGTGGATTACACTAATTTACATTTGCTAAGAATCATGACTGACAACATTTAATTTACATGCCAGCAGGTAAAAAGTATTAAAAAAAAAAAAAGAAAAAAGAAAAAAAAAATTTTACACAAAAAAAGCAGAGGCTTTATCTTAACCTTACTTGCTGCTGTAGTTGCTCAGCTGAAGAAGGTACTGTTTAGTCCTTCCTAAGGACTTTTTCCCCTAGAAGAGCATTGGGATTTTTTTTTAGGAGGTATTGCATGTACAACTTGAGACTTGAAAGCAGGAATATTAGATACACAGGAAAATCTTGTCCACTGTGCTTCTTTAGCTGTCTCTCAACAAAGCACAACTTAGTATATTCTTTTTAGTTTTCTAAGTAATATGTTTTAAAACAAAACAATCAAAACAAAACAAAACAAAACTAAAAAACCAAAACAACAGCAACAAATACTCATGTAATTGTCATTTCAACTTAAGAAGGTTCATGTAACTTTGTCTTACCTGTGAATTCTCTGTTCATTCAGGCATTATGAAGCTGCTCTGATGTGAATGATATATTGTTTCTACAAAGCAAATAGACTGTTAGGGAAAAAAAATTAATAGAATTTTAAAATCCGTGCAGCAAAATAGATATTGAGACTGCTCTCACTAGCTGCATTTCTCAGTATACATTTTGTCTTTGAAAAGACAAAAATATGTGCAAAGTTTTTCAAAGTCACATTCTGATCTAAAGCTGGATACCTCAGCATACAGAAAAAAAAAAAAGGTGAAGAGCCTACTGAGCTACAGAATTTAGTAAGTACGTAGTTCCATTTTCATGGAACCATGCACAACTTCCATTTTTACATAGAGTATTCACGGCAAAGACTCATGACTAAGCTAATTGACAGCTCATTTAATCTAATAAACTACTGCAAGTATGCTTCTGGACTCCAGCTCCTAAAAGACCTCTAGGGATAGGAGAGAGAGAAGGAGGGGAACCCTGCAGTCCCCAGAAAGGAAGGCCTGGGATTACAGAATATGCCTTATAGCACTGCACAGGCTTGTCTGTTCCAAACTGATTGAAGAGAATCCTCTTTTACAGAAACACTGAATTAAAAAATGTGGGTCTGTGTAAAGAGCTTTGATGTGACAAACACACTGGAGCTTCACTATGGCTGTTACAGCAAAAAAATGCCATCTTGTGCAGTGTAACCTTTTCAGGCAGCAGCATAATTGAATGAAGCAGCAGATAGAGAGACAGTTCCAAGGAGCTCTACTCTCTGAATCTGTTTCCTTTTTGATACATCTCTGCAAAAAACAATCCATGCATGATGTTCATAAGGCATGCTGTTATTACAGTTCCAGGAGTTGTAGAGTGAATCCATATAGGCTGACTTGGCCTTTAAGTGATATTCCTACTGAGATAAAAATACTATTTCTTCCTACAAAATAAAAAGAGAGCCAGCTATGTATGAGTATGTGATATGTAGTGATGAGTTTCATTCACAAAATGAGTTCACCAGCAATTGTTAGAAGATTTTTATTTATTTTGTCTTTTGAATGCTGTTTTATAATAATTAGCTCTTCCTTAGTGGAGAGCCCAGCCGAGATTGTGCAGGAGCACATTTCATCCCTTGCTCAGTGTGAGGTCTGTGTGCCTAATGCACAGATGGTGCCAGTCTGCTCAAGTACTCACGTTGGCAGCAGCTTCACAGGCCACACTTTGAGCTTTCCAGGTCTTGGATCAGTCTCTGGAGTTTAACTGAGATGAGTGACTTGTAAGAGAGACTGGTCTCTGATTTGATCTGCCCTGGAGCAGGGATGTTCAGGAAAGCTTTCTGCTGCCAGAAGGAATTATAACCCAGAGTAACTTTCTGTTGGAGTCTACAGATTTTAGCTAAATTAGTCTTGGAAGCTCTGTTCTAGAAGCCCTACAGACACAGCTCTGACTTAGAGGCTGTCATATAGAGCTTGCCTTGTTTATTCATTATCTGTGTGGAGGTCTGTGCGAGGGGGACTTCAGCAGCTTACTTAAAATTCATGTAAGACTTGTATTTGGATGATCTTCTCTTTTGCCATAGGAGCCTGTAATTCCTGCTTGAGAAGGTGGTTTGGCAGGTAACTTAGCAGTAAACAGTTTCATTCCTACTATTTTTCCTACTATGATATTTATGTGGTTCTTCCTTTACAGTCATAGAGAAAATTGAATTAATCAGCAAAGGCTTTATAGAAATTTGAAAGTATTTTTTGAAAACATTAACCAGATACATGGAGCTGAAACTTCTGTTTATTTCTACTAGCACTTATTTATTTATTTATTTTTTAACTACTGCATGTATCAAGTTGGATTTGATTTGTATATGCTTTAGCCAAAGGCAAAGAATTTTGTATCTCCTGCTATTCTCTGAAGAGCTAGCAGATGGACCTAGGCAATTTATGGACACATTCCAAAATATGCTACATTCACCCTTGTTAAGGTCGAAGCAATGGAGTTTTATGATTAAGAAAAATATAAGGAAGAAATTCAAGAACTTATTTTTGTTTTTAAAGGTAGTTGATTTTAAGAATAACAAACCATTTATATTAGTGGACATTTCTCTGGAGCTCCTGGCTGTGGACTTTGTAAATTTGAATTTCATTTGAAAATTAAATTTTTCATTGAAATGTTGTGATTCCCTTAGGTTCTGAGGAATTTGTCAGTATTTTGACCCTGGATTTCAAGATACTTCTGATACAGAAAATAATATTGTACAACCCATCCTTCTTCAACCCTGAAAATGGAAAATGTAACTAATACCACAACACTGTAGACACAACTGGTGTAACTATGAAGCTGTTTCCTGTATGTTCTGGGTACTCTTCAGTGCTCTAAGAAAGGAGGGCAAGTGTTTAAATGAGTTAAATTTGGGAAAGAAAAAAAATTTTCTATTCATTCAAATTGTGCCACTCAGTGAGGTTCACTGTGACTGATCTCAAAAATCAGAAATGTGTTATATTCTTTCTTTTCTCATTTTGTCTCTTTTTGTTGTTGTCATTGAAACAAAATACTAAGCAACTTTTTTAAAAACATAAAGTAGAGAAGAATTTTTACCCCTATAAAAACTCCATATTTTTATCAATCTTGAAATGAAAATTTAAACAAGTCTACTGTTTTGAAGTTGTTGAAGCACTTCTATCTTCATTGGGTCACCAGTTTTATATCTGCTGAAATTTCCTTGAGTTCAGGCCATGTTTATGGGTGGTTCTGGTCATTTACAACTGAAGTTTTTTCACTAAAGTGCAGTTTTGTTATGCTGTTTTTTCTAAGGAAAAGAAGGAAATCAAAAGAAAAAAAAAAAGAGAAACTATATTTATTTTTTTAAAATTACCTTAGTAATGTGTAACAAAATAGATACCAGTAAGTTTGGCTGAGTGAGAGTGTATGAAGCCAGCCTCTGAAACACTTGCATTCTTTCGAAGCACAATTAGGCTATTGCACACTATTCTTGCACACTTGTCATTTCCCTCATTCCTAAGGCGAGAACACCAGTGTACTGTCTCTGAGAGGGGTGTGGTGAAGGGAAGGGAGGTCAGGAATACTTTTAGAATGGAATTATGAAGGGGTTGGTACAGTGAAACATGATCATTTCAGATATTTACTGAGGAGTCAGAGCCCATTTACCAGAATTGTAATAATGTATGACATGGGTTAGCCTGGCTGGGGACTCCCAAAGTTATTAACAGTGTTTTTTAACAGTGCTTGTCCCATTTGAGGTATAGCAGTGCCACTGCTGTATTCTGTGTGCAACCAAATACCAAAGTTGCAGGCATTAAAAGTAGAATTCTCCAAACTAAATTCTATTGAGTTTCCACATTGCTGACCGATGTTGAGGTGTCAGGAAAATGAACTCACTTTAAAATGCAAGGTGAGAAACATCTGCAAGTTTTCTTTGTAATCCAAATGGAAATGAAGGGATTGTCAAAACGCAGGGAGCCTCATTTACTATCTGCAGATGCCACTCTCTCTCTACTCCCTTAGCAATAAACTGGCATTTTGAAGCGTTCCTTCTTCCAGCAAACAAAAGCAGCTGTAAGTCACTAAGAATAGGTGGCTGCATTAACAAAGCTTGCTCAAGCTCAAGGGAAGAGATGGCCTAATATTACCATAGCTTTAATTACTGTTTGATGATCTGGATAATCTTTGATCAAAGCACTGTTCTTGATTAATTTATAATGTTCTGTTGGCTTTAACAATAATAAATTCTGTCCTATTGGTACTTATATTCTGATGGTTTTTGTAGAAGTGGAGAATAAAATTATTATTATTTTTTTTTTAATTCACACAGTAAACCCAACAAAACCCCAAACATCAGAGTTGATCATTTTCCAAGTCCTGTGGTTAGTAAAATGCCAAAAAACCCCCATTCATGTTCCCTGAGATTTAAAATTACTTTTGGAGAGAGTCAGTAGGTGATAAATTGCATTAAGAACAGCTAAAGCAGGCCAAAATTTCCTGTGAATAAGTGAGTTTGAGAAATTACATAAGTGCCCATCTCCAAATATACCAGAAGTGCAGAATAAAAGTGAAGCATTTTCTTCCTATTGTTCTTCTGTTACAAGGAAGATCCACTTGTACTCATGAACTGGGATTTTTGAGTTCTTACTCAGTCTCAGCTAAAAGCCTGAGCTAAAACTGCTATGAAACTAATAAATTTTATACTGTATTTTTATCACTAGGAAGCAAAATTGAATACCTTACAACACATTTTTCTTAACAAAGGGGGATGTAAAATCTGCTTTTCAGGTTTGTAAAGCAGCAGACATACAACGCTGAACTTGTGTTTTATCAAGGTTTAAATACAAAGTGGCAATTACAAAAATTGCTTCTTAATTTGAAAGTCCTCTGGACTACTCTATTAATTATCAGCAGTCAAAAGGAGCTGATGATTTCTACAAAGTGTGCCTGATTATATGCTTCCCTTTGAGTAGGCACCTGAGTGAGCCCATTGACTGCACTGCTCATCCTCTCTCTGATGTTAACTGAGGCATAAGTGTTCCCAGCATCCTGCAGAATTGTCTGAGAGTTTTACTTAAGAAAGAACTTGCTCTGATATTTTTTTTCCCAACATGCATGTCACTGCTATGATAAGTTACAGTTTTCAGCACATCAGCTGCCCTGTCACTTGTCATCCCAGACCTTTAGAGCAGTCAGTGATCAGGCAAGTGATTCTGAACAGCAACAGCTACAGCAAACTATTGGGGTGGTTTCCTCCTTTGTGTTGTTGCCATGAATTTCAGGAATGAAGGCATCTGTGAGTTGCTAGGGAGCAGCTGTAATCTTATTTATACACTGTGTGGAGCAGAGAGTATGACATATAAAATACTCAGACTGATTTCTTTGAACACACAGAATGCTTCTTAGAAACGAGCATTTTTCAATGTGTTTCACAATGAATTGCTTCTGATTCAAAGAAAAGAAGTGTCTTGTGAGAAAGAAAAATTGTCTGGCATGTATTAGAAATAGAAAGTATTAATATAACTTTGGAAGTAGGATACACTAGTAAGAAGATAGAGTTTTCTTATGTTGGACAGATCATATTGTTTTGGCTACTACGATTTCAGTTAAAAGAGAATATCTACAGTATTAAAAAGTTAGCAATAATACTTAAATAGAATAGAATAGAATAGAATAGAATAGAATAGAATAGA
>PYHW01010409.1:11666515-11689994 GCA_013186435.1 Turdus rufiventris | reverse complement strand
GGTTATTTCTTTTTTCTGACTTTTTCTGCTCCCAGGATCTATCATATGTTTGGATGTCTGTCCTATGACCCCTCTGCTTTACTCTCAGAAATGAGGTCATGATGTAACTTCATGGCATTGGTAAAAACAAAAATTAAAATTACTAAATATATGTCTCTTATTAGTTGATACTTTGTTAGCTAAGCAAAGTTATTAAAAAACAAACTTTGATTATTTAAAACATTAAATATCATCAATAAAACTATTATTTATTTATTTATTTTAACATTACTCAAAATTTCAGCAAGAAATGAACTTTGTGTTCAGCTGAGGACTGGGCTGAAATGGAGCTGATGGCCCAGGGTACACGCAGAGTTTCCTGGTGAGGCAGATCTTGATCACTGAGGCCTGGTAGTGCCACAAAGTGATAGAAAGCAAGAGATTGGAAGGACCAGGGGAAAATGGAAAATGGCAATGGGAGTTCGTTCCCAAGAGTGAGGAATGGGCAGAAAGAGAATACTTTACTCAGCCTTTATTTAAGTTTCACTCTGCTCAGATGGATTAAAAAAAATTATTAAATAGGTTAATTAGTACACAAGCTTATAAAACCTATGTCAAGATTTCACAAGTACTCTTAGTTTGATGTGGTTGCTTTCAGAAAACGTGGAGGGGAACCCACCACAAAGTTGTGGTTGATGTTACTGCAAGTTCAGCACTGCCTTTGAGCAGTAGCTTTTGCCGTCATGGCCGTCTCCAGATGGTCTAGACTGACAATAAAGCATTTGGTTATAAGTCATTGATTGTTGACAGAGATGTCTCAGCCTAGCTGTGCTAAGGTGTCGTGAATGGCATATTGAAATAATAAAAATGTCCATAGATTTACCTTGTACAGATAAGTATTACTGGAGTTGTTGAGCTATTTTATTTCTCATTTCCAAAACTGGACAAATTACAAAGATTTTGGTTAATTTTGAAATTCTTGGTTTGAACTTCTGAAGACATTGGCTGGTATGATTTCTATGTCCGTGGAAGCATTCAGTGATGGAAATGAGATTGGCATGTTCATGTCCTATATTTGGGCCCTCAGCCAAGTTACCACTGCCTGAAGGAAAGGCTCTATTTTTTGCTCTATTATTTTTTTTTTTTCAAACTGGGAGACTGACATGTTCAGAGCAAACAAACAAATAAAAAGGCAAAGGAGTTCTACTGCAGTTGAAAATAATTCTTTTTCTGAGTGTGATACAGCATGAGGGCTATTTAAATAAATTTTCAATGCTAGGGCCAGCCCCAATGCCTGCCACAATATAGCAAGAGCCGTGTAATAACATCTTTCATCTCTCTCAATTTGTGCAGGAGTGTTTGACTTGCCCTGGCGAGCTTTATAGGAAGCAAGGAGAACGTCTCTTTGTGAGAGATTTATAAACATGTCCTTGAAGACTGAACAAAGAGAGGCACATTCTTCTGAGGAGCTGGCAGTTTTTCTAATCTTTGTCACATTCAACTATTGTTGTGTTGTTTCACCTTAATATGACTGTCTCTGTCATGTTCTCTCCCCTAAAACCTTGCAGTTCATTATCTGCAATTTTAATACAGTCTTTCCTGAATAAATAAGTGCAGGACTATTGACTTCAGAAAGAATTAAAGTATTTTTGTGCTATGGCCTTACAGGTTTTGCATAGTCATGCAGTGAGGCTTTATTCTGTATGAAGTGACAGGGTTTTACTGGCAATTTGGAGATCTTTTAGCAAAATATTGGTGATTAAAGTACTAAAAAATATTTTAGATGTAAGAACCAATCGAAACTTGCATTCATTTAGTTAAAGCAATGTAACAAATTCTATTCAAATAAGCTTCTTTTAACGAGTTGTGGAGCCTGCCAAATTGTATTTTGTAAGACAAATGAGCACACCTTTGCCAATAAGACCCTTTATGGCTATTTGAGATGAGCATTCACTAATTTTGTTAGACTTCTAGGTGGGAGGCTTGGAGAAGGAAAAGTTTGTCCCAGGGTGCCAAATCCTGAAGTGTGCATCAACTCCTTGTGTAGTGTTGTGCTGAACTGCTGCAGTGTTATGATGGATTAAAGAAAAGAGTAGTAGGCAACAAATAAATTATGTACACACCTCCTAAATAATTAATGAATATTAGACTGTTCCTTGGTAGTTGAGACAGGTCTCACACTTCAGGAAAAAAAGAAGTGTGTGAAGTTCCAAGTAATTTCTGATGCTCTTTGTTTAGGAGCTTGCAGGATAAATCTTTTGCTGGCAGTAGAATCAGGGTAGATCAGTGCTCTGAGCCCTACCATGGGGTAAAAAAAAGAAGGGGAGAAGGAAAGTCACTGACTCAGATCTGTGTGGAATCTTGAGCAAATCTCAAAGTTTTATTCTGGGTGGCAGTTGTTCTGAGTTTGTGGTTTTGTTTTTTTTTTTAATCACTGACAAATACAAGTTGTGAAGCCAGCCTCAAAGTCATGTTTCTTGCTGGTAGGACCCACAATGCCTGTTATAAAGGTTTAATGATGCTCCTATCTCTTGTGGTGATTATGATCTCGTGGTTATATGATTCAGGGTTTTGAATTTTCCTGATAGCTGATGCTGGAGAAGAAAGATGAAAATGTTTATTTTTTTCCCACTGTCCAACACTTTGATATTATGCAGCTTTCAAACCATTCAAGCTTGGGGATATGGGAATAATTTCGCTGTAGGAATTGGGTCTGTGAAAAATGTGAGTGCTTTCAATTTGGGGTTTATCGGATCAAACATTTGCTGGAAGAACAAATTAGATGCAGGGATAAAAGTCCAAATTTTCCATCCACATTCTCAATGCATTACCATTATGGCTTACTGTAATTTTGAGCACAGCACTAGAAGGACACAGACCTGCTGGAGTGAGTCCAGCAGGACACAAAGATGATTAGAGAGATGGAACATCTCTCCTATGAGGAAAGACTGAGACAGTTAAGGTTGCTCATCCTGGAGACTTTGGTGAGATCTTATGGCAACCTTCCAGTACCAAAAAATGTCTACAAGAGAGTTGGAAGTAGACTTTTTACAAGGGCACATAGTGACAGGATGATTTGAAATGACTTTAAACTGAAAATCAGTAGGTTCAGATTGGATGATAAGAAAGAATTTTTTGCTGTCGATATGGTGAGACACTTGCATATGGTACTCAGGGAAATTGTGGGTGCTTCATTTCTGAAAGTGTTCAGGAAAAGCTTGGGTGGGGCTCTGAGCAATCAGGTCTAGTGAAAGGTGTCCCTGCCTGTGGCTGTGAGATTGGGACCAGATGATCATTAAGGTCCAGTCCAGCTCAGGTCATTCTGTGATTCTGTGATTAAGTCAAGTAAGATATTGTCTTTCTTGTTGGTGGTTGTGTGAGTGCAGTATGACATCCTCTTAACTTCCGCTGAGGCTGTTTGATCACAGCCTGTTACAAACCAAATTTCACAAAGAGCTTAAAAATATCAGAGAATCATCACTAAAACACTTGCCCTTATATATCTGATCTGTGCAATCTCCAAGTTATTCCTGCCATCCATCTGCTTCCAACCTGCTTTAATTGAGTACATATTTCACTCTGCCTCAATGTGAATTTTATTTTCTTGTGGCTCTCTTAGTTTTTGTTTATCATGTTGAGTGAAAAGACTAATTGACATTTTTGGCTTGAACTGGCATGAAATGGCATTTTTGAAATAATCTACTTCTTTCCTCAAATTTTAGATTTTTTTGCTGAATGGAAACTCCAAATGAAAAGGGTTTATACTAAATTTTTCTTATTGCTTTCACCACTGAGTAGGAAATGAAGAGCAATTGTGAAAAAAAAAAATCAGGGAAAAAAAATAGCAGAATTAATTGAACAAAGGAAACAAAACATTCAAATATTTTCATAAGTGAAATATATTAATGCTTTAAAATGATTTTTTAAATTACTATTTTAAAACCTATTTGAAAGTTATTTTACATTTTTTTAGCCCATTTGCAAAATCTTGTTTCCATTCTTTTGTAAATTTACTAATTTTGATTAAGGTATACGTACTTCATGCAGTCACAAATGAAGTTTAAGGAATTTGCCATTACGTTTCTCTTCAAAGAACCAAGACATCCACACCTGGTATATTGCAGTGTCTTTTTGTGACCAAGATGAATGTTTGCTGACAATATGAAAACCTGTAAGTTTTACAAGATTTGGTGGTCATTCCAATTTAGATGTTCCTCTGAAATTTCCAGTCTAGATTCAAACCATCTGGATCTACAAAACTGATTTTTACTCTTGGCTTGTCTGTAGGACTGGCCATGACAGTCAATTTAACTCCAAAACAGTTTGCTGACTGCAAATTTAATGTGTTTCAGAGAATAATAAATGAAGTTCTATAGCGATCTACTTGAGAATAAAATGCCTTTATTTCCAAATTTGTTTGACTAATAGTTGGCTTATAGGCCATTTCTACTATTAAGATATGTCCTAAACCTCCCCNACAAAGCCTCAAAATGAGATTTTTTGGATTTGACCAGAGATAAATTTTTTTGTGTAGCTGTTTTGAAAATCAAGCACCTGAAAAGTGTCCAGACTACAATCTGAGTTGATTAGGATCTGTCATCTGTTGTAGTAGTTTTCTGCTCATGGTGCACTGATTTTTTAAAATAATAATTTCTGTATTAGGAATAAAGCTTATTCCAATTGCTCGGGTACTGGTGGAAAGGAATGACTGTACTTCTGAAGGAAAATAAACAACAAACCAAGACCTAATATAAGTTTTGTAAAATTCGTAAGTGATGAAAAGCTGTGGCAGGTTATGCGACATGACTGATAAAATTTTGCATTGATAACTGTAGTTGTCGGAAAAGTTTTTGTGGTGCTTATGAGCTCCAAGCACCAGAGATATTGTGGTGAGTTTCTTTAAGGTCTCCATGATCTTAACCCGGGGAGGCTGGCAGGGCTGGTTGGCTCAGGTTTTGGCTCTCGTGCTGGATGGCAGCCAGGGCATTAGTGCTGGACTCAGTCCTGCCTGTGCCTGGAATGACTCCCCAGGAGACAGCACAGCCCCCTCCAGGCAGTGCTACAGAGGCAAAGCACTTGAGTAAACTCAGGCCATCTGTTGGCTGCATAAATTAGTTTTCTCCATTTGCCCATCTAGCTATAAGGACCTGCCCTTTTTTTCCCTTTCTTTTTCTTTTTTTTTACCAAATAATGTTGTTTTTCTTTATCCAGTTCTAGGAAGACAGAGATAGGCAAATGCAATTTTTTGTATGTTTTTCCTTCCTTCATTCCTTCTGATGGTTACATGCTTTTCACTGTAGGGTCTTTCATCAACAAATAAAATTATCTCCTTCATATATATGTTCTGCTTCTGGAAATAATTAATGGCTCTTATAGAGGAGAAACACATTTGTGTTTTCCCTCTTCCCCTTCATCTTTTTTTGCCCATTTCCTCTTTTGTATTTCTGCTTTTCCCTTTTTTCCTCTTACTGGTTTCTCCTTTTCTTTCCTTGTGAATACTAACACTATAATATGAATATATAAGGAAATAAACTGATTAAATTAGCATAACTTAAATGAATTAATTCAATTGGTATGTTTGTATTTCAGCTTTCAAGGAAGAATTCAATTCAGCAACAACTATTGTATTTGAAATTCAGTCATTTTAAAGGATCTCCATTTTGCTGCTTTCTTAGCACTCTGTGGGAATCAGATTCCTTGAGCATTTTGCAGTTCGTTAGTTTATCACTAAAATTGGTCAATTTTAAAGATTTATTAAATGATCTTTAGTGTCAGCTTCTACCTCTCAGAAAAAAGGTGAAATACTTTTTTCACAAGGCCCATTTGGTTTTTTCTAGCAGTAGTCTTTATAAAGCTCCAATAAAAACAGATGCCTCTTCTCTCAAGTCACTTGGCTTATTTTGAATGTGTAGTCAGTTTGATTTATTTCCATTTCTTTCTTTTGCAGATTTATTTGAAAAACACAGCATTGTATACTGTAGAAGCAAACAACCCTCGCCAACTAGTGGAACTTGCAGCCAGAGACATTGAAAAACTTCTAAGTAACAGGTCTAAAGCCTTGGTGGTGAGTACTGAGGGGTTAAGTTTTCTATTTAGTATTTTAAGAGATCTTTATTTACTATTGAAACATGCTTTCATTGTTATTTTTACTGCCTGCACACTTAGAGGCAGTGTCAGTGTGATGTGTATAAGACATGACATGTAGAAAGATGGCTCCTGACTTCATGGTAAAAATGAACTCCTTTCTTGGCATAGGGCAGATGTTTATAATATTGACCGACAGAGAGGAGCCATGGCCAAGTAAGAAATCAAGTTATAAATAGATTGGAAAATATTCCTCTAGGTGACGCACATGAATGTTTATGGCTTGAAGATCACTGTACTCTGTAGTCAGTAATGAGCTTGGGGAATCAAGAAACAGAGCTTTTTTTTTTTCCTGATTTGCTGATTTAATCTATATTTCAATTATATTTTGTGTGAAGTCCATGCTTTATTGTGGCCTCACAATTTTTTATGTTTTAAATAAAAAGTATCTATTCCTTTAAAGTGCTTTTGCCAGCAGTCCCTTTCTCTTCTATCCTGTGAGACATCAGACCTGGGTAATTGCTTTGTATGGCTCCAACTCACATCACTCTCATCAGTGTAAAAATTTAAAGTGTTTCAGAAGATACTGACCAAACACACATGGAAGGATCTGGATGAATTGGTAAACATACTTAATTCATAGAAAGAGCTATTAGAGATAGGTTTAAAGGATGGAAAAGCAGATTTTGGAAAAGCCCAAACATTCCTTGGGCAATTACATATCCATATAGACTTGCAGATTAGTTTGGATGTGCCATTTAAAGTGAAAGAGAGGAGAAAGAAGGATTAATTCACCTAACTGTAGACATCTACTCTGTTGGTAATCCTAAGCTCCATTTTCTGTTCAGTGGAATAAAACAGATTTCAGTCAGGACTGACCTGACATTTTATGAGTAAGACTTTAAAATAGGATGAACTATATAGCTGGGAAGAACTTACTTCTCTCTTTCTCAGCTGGAGAAGCCTCAAATCTAAATCTCTATATTGTGTGTAAAGTGGGGGGAGATGAGTCCCACCCACCCAGTCCTTTTATCAGTACAGTTTCATGCAGCTGAAGAATCAGTGTGAGTGAAACTGCTGCTGCTGCCCTGAGGATTCACCTTCTTGTAGGCCATGAAATTTTGCCCTGTCTGTTGCCTGTGCATAAGTACCACAAGAGGTACCCCTGTTCCTGCCTTTGGTTCTCAGCAGGAGTTCATTCTTCCAGTTGCCATTGCTTACCTAAAGCACAATCAGTGTTGTCTGGGCCAAAGCTTCTCTAATTCATTTAAATTACTGGAAAATAAGTCTGATATTTTTCTTGTTTTCCCGTTTTATCTCAGTGGGTGTGTGTTTATGTAGCTTTCTGTGGACTTTGTATTACCATTGTAAAATACTGTAAGTCATTTGCAGACCTTTGTGAATACACAGTTTTCCCCACTGTTTTCCCTTCAACACATATAAGTTTGATGGTTTTAAGTTATCACAGCAAAAGCTTTTATTTTCTCAAGCCTCAGGATTATTGTATGGGTTTTTATATGTGTCTATGCTAGTTTGAGCTTAAAAATTTAAGAAAATTAAATTAAATAAGTATCATGCTTATTTTAATAAATATTCCAGAACAGTTTTTCTGTGAATGTGGAAGAAAAGTGCTACCTCACTTCAGGCAAGCACACGGTCACATTTTGAAAAGGGCAATATGACTCAGTTTCCTGAGGTAAAAGAAGACTAAATTAGGAGAAGCATGGTCCTTTTGTCCAGTAGCTCCTAACAGCTGAGATACTTAAACTGACTTTTCTATTTGTAGTTATCACAGCTGTATATCAGAACTTTCAATCCCTTCTGATTTTAAACCTTCCTGTACATTTTTTATACACAGGAGACACTCATTATCTCCTGCACCTGATCTATTGATTTCTACTAAGGAGATTTCTTCACCTTACATATATATTTCTCTTTCTGTTTTTTTTCAAGGACTATCTTTATGCTGTCAGTTTATAAACTTTATGTAATGAGGCTGAATTATTTAACTGAAGTTTCACTCTTCTTAAGTTTGATGGGTCACATTTTCTCTGAAATCAGGAGTGGACTTGAATGGAACTGCTACTAATGACAGCATAGAGGTTTTTACCATTGGGGCTATTATGACTCAAAGTGTTAATTAAGACCTGAATCCTGAAAACAGTATGATGCAAGGACATCAGGCATCCTCCAGTGATGCCACGAGGAAGGTGCTAGCAAATTACATCAACAATGTTATTGTTCAGAGTCTAGCATACCTCAGGGATGCCATGGTTTCCTCTAGGCATGAGACACAACCAACCTTTGGATAAGGTTGTGATAAACAAATATTAGTGATGACTTTTCTAATAATAGGTTGCCTTCCCTTGAGCCATAAAAGCACCTTTAAATGAGAAATATCTCTTGCACTATGAATTATTTGTGTTTTCATTTAACTGTAGGCTAGAAAAATCTCTAGCAATGAGAGTAAAATTACAAGGTAAATGGGTTTAAATTTCTGTTTGACAGAAGCTTAAAACTGGTGGTTGTAATAAGTACCTAGCTGAGGAAGGAGAAAGGGGAAAGCCCTGATCTGAACCCACAGGGCTTTCCTAGGTTACTCTTACTAGGAAATGCATTGCATAGAAGAAAAAGTTAGGATGAAAGGAAAATTTCCTAGCAAAGTGCAGTGGAGAAAGAGAGTAGTATGAGTAACAAGGAGGGAGACAGGCAACAGCCTTCTAGTGCAGGATGTCAGACTGTCTTGCAATGGAGCCTGTTGTTGAAATAGTGAACATTTCTTTTATAGTTTCCTGCTGTGCACTATTGTATATTTGTCTAGCCTAACCCTTTTTCAGTATAATGGATTCCCAAATGTAAATGGTTCTGGAAAGAGGTGGACTCGATGATTCCTATGGGTCCCTTCAAACTCAAGATATCCTATAATTCTAAAATTTCATGATACCATGGAGAAGTTAATACTCTGTCTCAGTGTACCTTACTAAATGATAGGTACAGATTGAGCTGTGCTACAGTGCAACCTGCATCCCCAGCTGTGTGCTGGCAGATGGGCGGAGGTTTCACTGCAAATGTATCCTGCAATAGCTGTTGGAAAACTCACAAAGTCTTTCCAAGGATGCCAACAAATAGTATGCCTAGCCCATTGGGTTGTCTGGCACCCAAATTGTTCATTTTTGCTGGGCTTAGCTTCAGTTTTAGCATTCCTACCCCATTCATGAGCGTAATAGATTTCTGGAGTTATGTAGATCCTGCTAATAGATCAGAATCTTTTCATTCAAATGGAAAATGTAGAAGACATTAATACTTATTTGATGAGTATCATTGGAAATAATAGAGTACCTGATATTATACTATATTTATAAAATATGATTAGAGTACTTACAAATATTTCCTCATTGACTATATGCACTTAAACCTTTTTAAGGTTATTAATATACCAGGTGGATTAATAAAACTTTTTTTTTGTTTATTGCTCATGTAAAATACTGTAGTAATCTTAAGATTTGCAACAATCCTAATTCTTTTTTTGTCATACTATAAAATTAGGTAGGTATATTTTAAATACTTCTGGGGTTATATTTTGTGTTTATGCATTGTATCATGATTTAAATTTAAACAGCAAGTTCACTCCTGTGGAGTATGAAGTTGGAAGCTGTGCAGCGCTTGGCCTTCCTCTCCCCATTGTTCAGTACATGTCAGGGACATTCCTGAATCTTACACAGCAGGTGAATCTGCAGTTTACCCACTTGTCCTTTTTGCTCAGATATTTGAAGATAGTAAGCAATTTGTACCTTTTATATAGAAGAAAATTAAAGAAATAAAATTAAGAATAACAGATACCTACTAACAGTCTTTTCAAGCCCAGACTGCAGAAGTTTTAAGGAGAATGATCAAAACATCATATTTCTTGCTTAGCTAAGATCCCTTTCTGCATTTGGAAATCATTTAATGTTTGACTGTTTGTGTAATAGTTTGAGATTAATACTAATTATTCTCCTGTCCAAAATTAGAATTTGTGCATATTCCCCTGCAAGTCTTTTCCACAATAAAATACCTCTTTCTGGAAAGCTTCAGTGTCTGGGTATTGTTGTCAACACTGTTGTGCACTCGCTGTGAATTTATTAATACACTTTTCTTCCATTACTGCCCACACTGGAAGGCAACAGCATAATAACCATTAGTGTAAAGCAAACACTCAAGCTCCACTAAAAGACATTTCACTGCAGAATGAGACAGTCACATTTTCACTGCTGAATTCCTGCCCATGATGTGTTTATTTTGCTTTGGGGTCATTTGTGTCTGCTTTTAACTAACTGATGTTAAGGTTGCTCAAGGGAAGGCTGCAGTCAGCACCCTTGGCTTCTTGAGCTGTGTGTAGATAAAGATGAATTACATGCACATTTGCACGGTATTGTCTAGATTTCTTCAGACATCTCAACCAGAGGCACAATATCTTCATTCTAGCCTCCTTGCCTTGATTTCTTAAGAAAACTGAGGAGCTGTTTCCATGGAAACTGAGGCACAGATTGTGTGCTAGGAGACAGGTTCCCTGTGCGTGCTGTTGGGAAATGTCCAAGGTGCACAACTGTGTCTCTGAATGAGGAGCTCAGAATGTTTATCTGCTGGTTTAGATGCAATTTCAACACAGCTGTGCAAGTGTGTCCAGATCTCTCAGTATTTCCCTGTCTGCCTGAAATAAGGCTTCAGTGTCTCACAATAAAACTGGGAAGCTTAAATGTGTTAAAACATATTTTGATGTTCCCAGGCAGAGATCCTGTGCACTTTAAATAGGGCTGGGAATTTTTGTGTAGCGTGAAAGACCTATAAAAGTAAAATAAATTTTGTAGATGTGCTTGATACTGCTGTTTTTTGAAAGGTATCCTCACTCCAGCTTGAGTTTTGTTTTGATATCTAAAATCAACCTAACATTCTCAAAACCACTCTGGGACACCTACCTTCTGGTCTGCTAATCCTAAATTGCCTGTAGTAACTTCACATAGTAGTAGAGTAGTAACTGTAGTAACTGTAGCTTTACATTCTTCAAAAATACTTTCTAGATAAATCTGAGCTTTCCACTCATTTAGCAGAACTTTAACTGGACATCATCTCTTGCTTTTGGGCTCTGTTACAACTCAGTCACCAGTCTTTGAGCTCCACTGAGAGTTCCAAGAGGCCTCCATAGTCACATCTCATAGCCAAGTCCACCATTCCCGCATGCTAATCTAAAGTTTAGAGCTGATCACTCTGTGATGCCTTGGACCAGGACTCTAAACTGAAAATATCTGTGAGTACATGGGGATGCATATCTGGATAAGGACATTTTTGAACAGATGTGTTGAAATTCCAATACTAAATTCCAATATCCCTTCAATTCCAAATGGCAAATCCATTTACTTTTATTCTCAGCCTGTGAGGGTGAAAATCCCTTCCTGAAAATAAGGTCATTGCCAGTGGTATAATTTGGATTCTCCTAAAGTGGAGGGCAGTGTGTGCTTCTGACTTCCCTCATTACTTTGCAAACAGTGACACAGTAAACACTGGGATTTTGTCATTAGGAGACACTGATGAGCTAGGTTTTGAGTTGATGGAAGAATCTGATGTTTCCTGTTGGTTATTACACATGTGTGTGATAGAATCCACAGAGAGACTTTTACCCTTGAGTTGTGGTCGTATCAGAGGTTAATCAAGATGAAATGTCTTTGCCTTCCTCTCTTTCCTAGAAGATTTTTAGACTATAAGCCTTGTTGAGAATTGATTTGAAAACTGGTCTCAGTACAAAAAGAAGCATTGCCTGTGTCTTGGCAGATATGCTGCTATTCAATTTTTAATTTTCAGGTGTTTCTGTTCCTCCAGCTGCCAGTTACAGTCAATGTTAGACAATTTTATTGCAAAGGGCTCGAGTTGGAGAAATTCAGGGAAGAAAAATAGCTTGAACTATGCTTAGTCTCCCAGCAAACAACCATTTTCCATATTTTGTTAATTTTTTTGTTAGCTGTGTGAAAAGCTGAACATCATAAGGAAACTGGCAGTGAACTGTATGGGCTGGGTTGTTTGCCAGAATAATTTCATGTATGACTTTTGAGAAGAGGAAGTCTGCAAAGATGGAAAAGAACAAATGAACTGGAATAAATTGCCAGTCAAAAAGAGGAAAAAAAAGTTTTGTCTATGCATGTTTTTGTGTCATGCACGGAGGTTTTATTTTTCACTCTAATGTTTTAATTTTACCCTTGAAATTTTTTGGCTGTGTCTGTTGTTTCTCTTTAATATTTCAAAATATTTCATTTTATTAACATTTAATGTCAAGCTGGGTGTCAGTCTTTAGCTATAGGAAAAAATTACCCAACGGGTGTACCAACATCATAAAGCAAATTGCTTTAATTGCAGTGATCCTCCCAGAAAAATGCTTACACTTTGGAAAAATACAACTAAAACACACTTTTGTCTGTCTAAGGACTGTAAGACATGTATGCATTTACCTGACAATATGTCTTGGTTCTTTAACTCTTTTCTGTTACATTTTTGGTAGAATTTTGCAGTGTTAGGACTCCAGGTCTATTCGCATATTTACGTTTTCTATCTCCATCAATTCCCTACATACTAAGTAGCTCACTGAGGGGGAAAAAATTTAAATTTTATTTCTGGATGCATCCTGTGAACATTTAAAATAGACATTGCCATCTCCTTGTTGCAGCATTAGATTTAGATTTTGGTCCGTGGCCAGAGTTGGTCTAAATAGCTTCTTCAGGTATGGCAGGAACTTTGCAGGTGAGTTTAAGACTAATGCTTTGCTATTTTTGAAACTACCCTCACTGGAAATTTGCACACTAGCAGAAAAAAATTTTACATATGCTATTTTAGACTATGCTACTGAATCTATTAGCCTGTATGAACATTGTTTAAATCTCAAGATATAAATGTAGTGTATTTTGAAAGCCAGCTGTAGTTGCTGAAGCAAATGTGTTTTGGAATGACAGCCAGTGAGATGCAACACTCGTGAAGTCAAACATTTGTCAACTTGTCCACATGTCAGATGTTTGATTTTGTTTTCACTTGTCTTGCCTAGAGTCTTATTTTATTAACCAAAATCCAGGTTGTGTGGATGCAATATTATGCCTCAGAGGATCGATTCACATAACTCACATACCTTGCAAGGCACCATAAAATTCTGGAAAAATAAATCAGATGGCTTGCAGTGAAAGTTCTTATGAATATTGCCTGTTTCCATGCTTTTCTTTTCACAGTTGACTTGATTTGCCTTCTGCAGATCTTCTATTCTTGTTGACAGATAAAGAGGGGGTCGTCCCTCCAACTTCCCATGTCCTCATAGATAGCCACAGGCATCGTTTTGATTTCTGTGGCCCTGAACTCTACACAGTGCTGCAATGGCATCAAGTCTGCGAGCTTAGAGAGACACCTGCTGAATCTCCATCCTGCCAGCACAGTGCATTGCACTTGGAGCTTTAACTGTGCCTGAGACAAAGAAAGCTAAAAAGTGCTCATGGCAAATAACGTTATTTGATAACCAGCTTCACAATGTGACATTTCTTTCTCCTTACACAGTTAATTGCCACTGTTAGAGTTTTGTTGCATTCACATTTCATATAGAGAAAAATAAAGAGCACTGATAGTTGTAGCAGTTCTTTCCATTTAGACCCCTTTATACATTCATTTGTGCAAATTCATTTACAAAGTAAACTACCATGGTTAATTTTGCAGAAGTTTTGATGTGGACGTTTTTTACTCCTGGTGAGAGATTCTTCATAGGTTTCTTAGAAGCAGGCTTCTTTGTCTAGGTTTATGGACACTGAAACTTCATTTGTGAATGATGCTCTGCAGGAGCATGGCCTCCTAAATGCCAGCATTAATGCCAGCTGGGGGTTTGGCTGTGAAAAGTGAAATATTGCTTAAATAAGTCTTGCTTTCTTTTGGTTTTAAAGTTTCTTTTTCAGCTTTGGAAGCTCAATATTGAAAATAAAACCATGCAACCCAAACCTCTGTAGTTCTTTTTCTTGGATTAGTTCCAGGTTTTGTCTCAAGGGCTTTGCTAGTCTTCTTACCCTCAGGCAGCTTCTTCTCCTGAAGTTATTTTTGTTTTCCTTGTATGAGCTTCTGCCTGATAGGCAAAGAGAACTGTTTTCTTCCTTATTTCTTGGTCTGATGACTTCCACTCAGATCATACCCAAAAAACACTTTCTTTTTTTTTTTTTAAGACTGATTTTCTAGTTGAAAATTTTACAGGAGAACTATTTTCCATGGTAAACCACATTTTTAAATCATAGTATTACATAGAAGTAGTTTGATTTGGAAGTGTGGTTTCTGCACTCTTGTGCTGTCTAGTCAACCCTCTCAAGACCCCTTATTTTTTCTTCAGTCACTACATTTACATTTTCAACCACAATAAAATCAAATCTAAAATTTTTAAAATTCCCCATGAAATGAAAATTCCACTTACTTGCTGAGAGCTCTATTAAATATTATAAAGAACGAAGTGCAAGTGTTGTTTTTAGAGATGCACACACACACTTTATACATAAACTGTGGTACAACAGTTGTGTTGTACACAACCCCAGGCCTGCATTCTGCCTTTGTGAGGCTTTTTTCCCCCCAAGACTGGGAACAGTATGTTCTTTCAAACAGGTTTCCTCTTTTTTTTTTTTTTTTCCCTTTCTGTAAAGGGTCTGTCTATAGCTGCAGTATCCTTAAATACACTGTTAGGTCTAGGTTAGGTGTGTTCAGTTGTGTAACACATTTCCTGGAATATTTGAGTTTTTCTTCAAGCACTTTGGTAGCACACTTTGTGCCAGTATTTCAGGAGCACTGTTAATTGAACCCCTCAGGAAAGAACTCAGGTAAATCTGGGGCTCTTCCAAGTAGGCTTTAAAAGGATCACATCAGCTGGTTCCAATCCCTGGGCACAGCTTGCTGCAGAGTTAGCTAAGAAGAAACACTGAACTTCGTGAAAGTATGAAGCAGTTTCACAGAGTGTGTTCACCTGGCATCTTTTCTTTCATGTTTTTCTTCCTTATTGCTTTAAGGTGTCCACCTGTCACTTTTGTCACACCTTTCAGGCTTTGTAGTAAAATTTCCATGTTAAAATTTTCCTTAAGAGAGCTCCTGTCAGCTTTCTTTGCAACACTGACTTTTGATGTACTTGTTAGTACAAAAGGCAAAATTCCGCAGGAGCCCAGCAAGTTCGTTGTACCAGAAGTCTCAGTGGCAAAACTTAGAAAGCAGAATATGCTGAGGGAAAGCATAAACTGTTTTTTTGCTATTTTCTCAAAGTCTAACTTTCTGTGATCCAACTGTGAATTTGCTGGTAAACAAATGTTAACTTTCAAAAAGCTTTATTAATCAGTAAGGGCTGAGGTATTCCATGTGTGTTTTATGTTAATCCTTTTGTTGGATTAAAAGATTCCCTTTGATGGGGAAGCTTCAAGAAACAAGGTGATGACACATTTTATGATGTGTCAATGTGATGACACACATATGAAGATATGGTTTCTTCAAAGCCCAAGGACTATTCAGGAATATTTTTCACCCCCTTTTATGAAGCTGCTTAACAGATACCAATTGATGCTCTTCAACTAAGTTTCTAAAGGGATCAGATTTATTGTGTAGTGGGATTTGATTTATTAATTCACATGGAGGTGGAAGGGATCCTCAGTGGACTCTCTATAACTTGTCTCTTCCTACAGCACAGTAGGAGAGGAGACTTTGCAGGAGCTCCAAAGACTGAAAAGTCTCCCATGTGTGCCTGATTTTAACACAGACTGTCCTTGTGGAGTCACCTAGGTCCAGATTCCACCTTTGGCATTTGGACATATGAGAAGCACAGCTGAAGGACAGATATAAATATATGCTAAGCACAAGATGTCTTGCATAGATGAAACTGAAATCCTGTCTGGAGCATTGCATTTGGGTCAGTGTTGCAAGATGACACTTTAATTTCTTTAGGATCAGAGACTGAAATATTCTGTTTAGGATTGGTAGCTACAGAGATATTGTGAGTGTTTTGTTTTGTGTTGTTGTTTTGGTCAGAGTTTTTTTTTGGTAGTTTTTCTTTTATATATGTTTGAAAGAGGATTCCATAACTCAGAATGGCTGTCTTAGAAATCAGGGATCTGAGATGAAATTTATCTTCAGTCTAAGAAAGTTCATGTTGTCTCCTAACTCCTAAAATAATTCTCTGATGGTTTAATTTTAAGCTAGATGGAATGAAAACGCCCTGCTTGTTCTGGGTTATTCCTTTGTCTTACCAGTGCTGAGCCAGTGTGAGGAATGGAGGATTCACAGGGTAGCACAGGAGGGCTTGGATCTTAGTTTTTATTGCTCTCATTTATGAGAGAAAAAATATTTTCCCATTGATCTTGTATTGTTTCAAACATCATCACCATCTTCTTTATATTGCAAGACACTTCAGAGAAGTGTGGCAGTGGGTCAGGAGGCACGAGAGGCTGAGCACCTCAGTGTTAGGCACTGCAGATGGAATTTGGAGCGTAAGTAACTGCTCTTGCACTTCTGCTAATGCCCAAAAGTCAGGCATACAATTAACCTAGGAAGCCTCTGCTTAGCTTCTTTGAACCTTTGATGGTATGTTAGGTTTTCCCAAGTAATGTATTTTTTTATTTATTTTTTTAGGCTACCTTCTCCTTAGTCTTATTCTGGTCTCTTAATTTCTATTTTATTATTTTCCTATATAAAATATGTCTTTTATGCCTTTCACACTATATTTACAAAATTCTGCTAATATTTTGCAAACACAAAACCAGTCAGTTTCTTGTTTGAAGCTGATGAACGTGATCTTTGCCAAACAAAACCACCATCAGTAGAAAGTGTAGCACACTAGCTCTTAAGGGGGAGAATAAATCCCCAAGTATACTTCAAAGGTTTGCATTAGATTGTGACTGTCAAAGAAATTCACTTTTATTTAATATTAAATTTTAATTGTTTAAAAAATCAATATTGTTTTGGAACTAGTCTCACAAATAGAAATCATTTAGAAGCCACTGCTGTTAGGTGATTACAGAATGTAACAAAAAAAAAAAAAAGTCTGGTGATATGTAGTTTAGCTATGACAAAATACAAATTTTGTAATTTTGTTTGATAGTTTTTTTATGGTCTGTGTCTTGCATAAAAAAGTGGTTTGAATTTCTTGTGGGGTTTGGGATGTTTTAGTTGGTTTGTTTTGCCTCTTTTTTCTTTCTTTTCATTTTTTTAATATTTATTCTTTTTCTTTTCTTGCTGGAGTCCATTTCATTCCTTACAAACTGAAAGAAATACATTGTCTGAGGTTTTATCACCTTGCCCATGTTTAGTTAATAGTGACATCATTAACCTATTTCAAGCTTGCCTTTCTTAATAACAAGAGAAGTTCTGCCAATCTTTAGGTTCAGTATACCCTGAGACAAATGCTGCTTTTTTATAGAATTGTTTGGGGATTTAATTTATTTTCAATTCACTATTTCTTGTTAAAACTTCAATCACCCTCCACTTGATTGTAATTAAAACTGCCCCTAGGCAATAAATTTTGTTCTATGCAAATATGACAGATAAAATTATAAAAAAATCTAATTGTTCATCTATTACTCCTTTTCATGTGGTGTTAAAATAAGTGATGAAATAATTAGATTTTTTTCCCTTCAAGTATCAGAACAAAAAAGAACAACAGAATTTGTACTTTTCCTTGAGCCTGGGTTCAAAATGCACGCTCCTGATTCAGTGAATTCTGAAAATTATCTTTAGACCAAAGATAGGAAGTTCTTGGTTTGTGTCCTCTTGAAATAGTACAGGGAAAATATTTCTGTGCAGTGATGGGATTACAAGAGCAGCGTGAAGAAGAGTGAGGGCATCTGGGTTTGGCCCTGGAGTTTGGCAGGTCCAATGAATGGGACAGTGGTGCTCCTCTCTAGATTCCATTGACATCTAAATTGCATCCAGCTCTGACTTTTCTAAGCAAAAAATATATATCTTTCCTAGCACTTAGTTTGCAAATCTGAAATGGTTCAGTGGTTATGTTTCAAGGGTATTTCTTTATTTTTATGGCGCAATCTGTTGCAGATGTCAGCAGGTTGCACTTCTTTGTGAAAGGGATTTTTCCCCACCAAGAAGCAGGGAATGCTTGCCAAAACTGAAAGAGAGAAAAAGCTGGAGATCCTTTAAGTCCTACCTTCTTGTACAGAAACCCTTTGCATAATCCTTCAGCTTCAGCTGCTGCTTGCACGCTGGCAGTGGCCGTGTTCCTGCTCCTTTGCTCATTGTGCATCTCCAAGTTGGTTTGTGTTACAGCAGCAGTGACTCACTAATGCTCAGTCCACTGGAAATACTAAACAGACAGGCTCTGCTGCTAAATTCAGTGGCTATTCCCCGAGTGCCTTGTCTGAGTCAGAGACCGTGGAGCCGTGATTTTGTTTTTGCTGGATGTGTTCGGGCGGCCGGTGCGGGAGTGGGCAGCGGTAACGCTCTCCTTGCTGGAGCAGGCAGTGAGCAATCCCCCTTGATGTTTGTTGTGCCACTTTCCTCCCCCACCACCTTTTTTTTAATTTTTTTTTTTTTTTTTTAATTCCAAAGGTTTATTTGTATTCTGGAGTTGTCAGGATGTATTTATGTTTTACCATGTCTTTAAAAAAATTAATGTGAATGAACAGAAAATGCTAGAGGAGCATGTTACCTGTTCCCAAGGTGGTAAAAACAGATTGAGTTGAAATCCTATGGGTCAGTATTTTCAGGTCGATTTCAAGTAGAATCAGCCTTTAGCAACACAGAATATACTGACGTGTGTAAACTATGTGGTCCCACCAGGCATTTCCTCAACATTTCCAATCCCTCTTGTCTTCCACAGCATTGATGACATGCCAGACTTCCCACAGGGTCAGCAGAGCTGTCCTTCCCTTCTGGCCCCTCAATATCCTTCCTACCCTGCTTCCCTCCCCAAAGCCTGCATGCATCTTTAGGGTATTCCTTTCATAACCAGTGGAGGGGAATGGAAGACAAAGGACTAGTGCATGGCATTTTGCAATTCTAGAGACAATATTTCATCTCATAACACATTTCATGGGCTTCAGTTCCATATAAAAACATATCATATCCAAATGTAAAGTAATATTGGGTACAAATATGTGTGTATAATGAAAGCAAAATAAATTCAATTTTAAGGTTATAATTTGAAAGAATTTTCATTAAGAATTTACTGTTATTTTTTATCCCAAAGTAGAAATCCAGGTGGTGTAACTTTACCCTCAGTTATTGTATCTTCTGGTTTTTATGCATATTTTTCCTGTACTCTGCATATTACAACCTCAACTGTTCATTTTCAATAGGCATTATTCTTAGGCTTTCACTTTCTAAAGCCAGCACTTGCTACAACCAGCCTTTTCATCTGTAGGAATATAGTAAGGAGGTGACTACAGAGGATGAAAATGAGGAAAAAAATAACATTAGGAAGTACAAACTGTGGTGTAACATAACCATAACCATGTAGCTGGGAGAATGGAACATAGGCACTACTACAAGTGCTTTAATTTTTTGGTTTTGTGGTTTCAACTTTACAATGAAGCACATTTTTCTTTTAACTGTTGTTGTATTGTTATAATATTTCATAAAAGAGTTTTCTGTATTTGCAATGGATTCACATAAGACAGATTTGCATAGGTAATTATTTGTAGGCAAAGTTTATGGCTACGGGATATATTCCTGATTTTGTTCTGAATAAAGTATGGACTTAGTGTTAAGCATGGAATAGTATTAATGATATTTTATTCCTTGAATCAAAGTTTACAGTATGACTTGGAATTGAAAAAAAATAAATTGTAATAGTGAATACGATAATAAGCGTAATGGAAGCACGAAATACAATTATGTTCATGTGGTGCAAGGAGACAGTTCATCATGTGGTTTATTCTAGACTTAGAGCTTCTATTGGTTTATCACTGAAATCTTCTGCGCACACTAAATGTGCACAATATTTCTAAAGATGTATGTCTACAAATAGTTTGAGTATTTCCTGCTTGGGATTACTTTAAGTTTATTCACATTTTTTTATCTACTGTTAAGAAATTTACTTTAGCTTCTGCGAAATCACTTAATGTAGGAGACCCTTTTGGTCTCATTGTTTAGGGTTTAGTATTTTTCAGCTTGGTGATCTTGAAAGAAGGTGAGCATGTTTTGTAAGTAAATATTGGTCCTATTCAGAATTGCCTTCCCTACTAGTATAAAATTTCTCAGATTCTTTAGAACAGGTTTGAGCTTTAGAGGCTTGCAAGTAGCTGTAAAACCACTCATCAACTTTGTCCTTCTCTTAGCTTCATCAAAATACAATACTGTGCTTGTTTTTTCCTGGTTGGTGAGGACTTTTTTTTGGTCCTGGTGTTTAGCAACACTGCACAGTTTAAAGAATTACTAGTAAAATTCTTGGTTATGCTGTTTAATTGAAATACTTCTGTTAAGGCATCCTCATTGTGGTCTCAGCTGTAACTGCACCAACTATTGGCAATGGATTAGAATTTCCAGGAAGGACACAAAGGGGTAGAGATATGGGAACAAGATCTTCTTTTGCAGAATGCTTGACTACATGCTCTGATTTATTATTTAGCTGTGAGCTATGTTCAGTTCAGCAGGGGAGCTTTTCCTCCTGTAGTTCCATTGAGATCTCTGTGTGCCAAGTTACTCTTCTGCAGTGACTTGGACATTGTTCCCACTTACATGCTGCTACTGCTTCAACAATGTATTGCAGTGGCCTCAATGCCTAGAAAGGACTGTTCTAAATTTGTTTCTATGCTCTCTGATACCTAGTGTGTGTTCACACAAATATTAAATGCTGATATTTTCTTTACTGACAAGCATTGGTCAGCTTGAAAGCTACAGAGTTCCATTCTACTGTATAGAATTACATTAGTGACAGTAAATAACTATAATCACAAGCTCTTTCACCATGTCAGGGCAAACTCCTGTCCTTTTAAATTGAATCTAAGTTTTTCTGGTACATTTTTGATGTATTTCAGTAAGGTTCAGGCAGGTGAGTGGAGAAGGTAATACATGTTGATGGAAGAAAGTTTTCATTTATTTCCTGTAAGCAGAGGGTTTGCATGGAGTAATGATATATATCACCCTGTACTAGAGGGATTTCTGGATCTGTGCAAGTCTCCTATGTTATGAATTACAAAATTTGATATTAATCTTGCTAACTTAAAGCACTTAATGCAAGGAAAAATGCTAGTAAATCAATATACATAGGAATGCAAAGTTTAAGTAGTATTGAAATTAAACTTTGATCTGCATTGAAAATCATTACATCTACATAAAAGTCTGTCTCTGATGTTTTCCCAAGGTATTTTTTTTATCTGCAGTTGTAATGGCCACAATAAAAATGGAGCAGTACAGTAAAAGACATTGGAAAACTTTTGTGATCAGGAAATAAATTCTATTGGCAAGGGCTTGGCAACTGCCTAGAAACTGTCTGTAGCTGCCTTATCAGCCTCATGTGCAGCTTTGCCTGGAAGCATTTCACAGCAGGCCACAGCATACTGAAGGTAGGGGACACAGATAACCTGACAGAGGGGAAGATTACAGATACTTTTCAATTTCTCATATTTTTCAAAATGAATCCTGATATGCCATTTGTGTCAGTACTTGTGCTCCTGCTGAACCATTGCTATGTTGTGGAGTCCCAGTGTGATGTATCTATTGCATCTGCAATGCATTTTAGAGCAGCATGCAAGGAAGTATAAGTCCCTGACACAGGAAATGCCAGTAACTGGTTCATTTTTACGGCACTGCCCATAAGCTATCCTTGAACTCACTGTTTTTGCTATCTCTTAACTGCTAGATACAAAATGATTAAAAATCATATTGCATGATTCATTTAGTTTCCATTAAATTTCAAAAAAGAAAGCTGTATCATTTAAGCTAGGATTCTAAGCTAGACTTCCTCTGTGCCTGTTGGAAAGTAGGCTCTGCCGCAATGGAGTGGAGGATTCATTTCACTTTCTTTCAGTCTCTTTGGTGCTACTTCTTCTTTTGCAGCAAAGGAAAATGTATGATTCTTTTAAATTTCTTCACAGCTTGGCTCCTTCTTGCTCATCTACCTTATTTTTTTTAATGCCAGCTGTGATCTGCAACCCTTTTGCACTCCTTGCAAACCCCTACTCCCTTTGAAAAGTGCAAGCTCATATGTCCAAGTATAAATACAAATTCTTCCATTTATTTGATGGTTTACCCAAACTGCCAAACATCTGCAACCCAGCATTAGTTTTCATTGGCGTCTTGATAGGTAGTGGGCATCATTTACATCTGTATAACCTCCCTATCCTCAGTACGCTTTCCAGAATTATATTTTCTCCTATTAATTGAGAAAGCTGAAAAGTTTTGAAAGCTGTAAAATCCTGCCCATTAGAGATCAATTATCTAACTGGCAAAACCAATTGAAGCATTCTCTTTTGTCCTCCCCTATTGACTAATAAAAATGGTGTCAATTACAACAGATTTTTCATCTGTTATTGGCTAAACCTGAATGTGCTTCTTATGTGTAGGTCTGTGTCAAAGCACTTTTATGACAACACCTTTGAACTTCTTGGAAGGTTTTTTGAGATGTATTTATGTGACATTTACCATTTGAAGTGAGTTTAGAAGACTGCAAAAGGTAGTTCAGATATCTTCTTTGTAAGCTGCCAAAATCATACAATATGTCATGGAATGGTTTGGGTTGGAAGGGACCTTGAAAATCATCTAGTTCCAAAACTCCTGCCATGGGCAGGGACACATTCCATTAGATCAAGTAATCTTATTGGCAATCCCCTACACATTGTTTGCAAGAGATTTTCATGGAAGAGAGTTCACCTGCAGAGGCTAAAAAGAAGGGCCAAAAGCCTTTTACCAAGATGAAACACTCACATATGCAAGAAGAATGGGATTTTTAAAGCACTGAAGACAATTTGGCCCCAAGTGTTCTTTTCAGTTGGAGGATGGAATCCAAACTCTTCTTACATTTGTGTATATCATCAGATGTTAATCTTCAGAATCAAAAATCTTGGAAATGTGACCCAAGCTACTTTGCAGGAAGAAGTTGTCACAAAAGAAGGAGAGCTTATCCCTATTTCAAAAATTATAATGCTTGACTGCACTTTGCAATTGAATGTTAATTAAGTTCATGGATCCATTGGATTTATTGTAATTTGCTGGTACTGCTGGTAACATGTGTTACTATTTGAGAGGCAGAGTTACCTCCTGATGAGGATTTTGGTTTTCAGTCCCTTCTGAAGCGTGCAATCCACAATGTGGTTGGTGCAGGGAAGCATCTTGCACTGATGTTCTGGTCTTAAAAGGCAGCAAATGCACACAGAAACACCAACAAGGAATGAATGAAAACATCTATGGGGCAAACACAGGAAGAACTGCTTCATGTTAAAGAAAAGAGAAGAAAAGA
>PYHW01010409.1:11651812-11666391 GCA_013186435.1 Turdus rufiventris | reverse complement strand
TATCTGCTTTATAGGAACTTAGCTAATAGCAAATTAGTCTCTTTACATGAACAATCTGGCTATGGCAGGGATGCAGGAAATCAGAGAAGGCTGCACAGCCATACACTAATTGATGTGCACCTCAGACCCTGGGGACTTGCTCTTGAGGCCATGCTCCGGAAGCTGAAGCATGTATCCATGCTTATTGTTGGTGTCCTCAGATGAAGGTGGCATTTTAGTGGAAAAGAGAAAAAAAACAGCGTGCAAAGAAGAGGCTTAGTAAGTAGCAAATGAGTTGTAAATTAGTTGACATTTTGATGTTTTTGCCCTTCTCCCTCCCAGCTAGCCAGGCTGTCACTGCTCTCTCCCTGTGCTGCCCTGCGAGCTGGATGTGCTGTGGCACCTATGGGCTGCTCAGATTCCCCCAAATTAGCCTAAGGGACATTATGCCATCCTTGTTTGGAGGGAGGGGAGGTAGGATTGGTCTCCATGTTCAAAAACAGAACACAGCAAGCATTTCTAGCCATTATTTTCCCTCATTGTTTTTCTCTACATATTTCTTTCTCATCTGTTTTAGGGGGTTTTGGTTGTTTTTTTCTACTCTGGTGGCTTTGAGAACACTCAAATGAATATTATCCAGCCTGAGGACTATATTTCTGTTCTATACCATTTGTATTTTTCAGATTGCACAAAATAATTTTACAGAGTGGACATGGGGAAAATGAGCTAATATTGTCATTTGGATGTTTCTCTTTATTTTAGGGAATAGAAAGGAGAAATGTCATGCTCCCCTAAATGCACACATGAAATATATTTTTATATATTTTATTTTTTGTGTCTAATATGAACTAATAAAATGAGTTATTGCTGAAGAGGACCAATACTTTTCACTCCTGTAAATTGTTCTTTGGTTTCTGATTGCCCCTAACACCAATTGATTTAAAAAAGAAAACAAACAAACAACGAAGTTGTTATCACTGCAGCAATTCATGTTCACTTTTGGCAATATTATATAAAAGAAAAAACCTTTAATATTGTTTAATTGAAACAAAGATCTGGGTTCTGGGAATAAAACAGACCTTTACAGCAGCACCAGAGACCTTCAGGTAATTTGTTTCCCTTCTGTTCTTGGAAGTCAAGGAGCAGCATTATCATTAAAAGGATGAAGTGCATTCAGACAACTGAAACAACAATGAGATGCTAATTAAAGAAATTACAGGAAGATATCATGCTGTCTTTTGTTCTATAGAGGAATTCAACCTGTAATATTTTTTTTTCTTTTTTAAAGTCACAGAAGAAATTTATTTTATTAACATAGGAATTAAGTAAATAGAGAATCCTGTGGTAGAATGGCAGTACACCTGACTCTTACACACAGTGGTTTTATATATCAATCTCAAATTAAATATAAACAAAGTTTGTCTCAAGGGTCTGCAAACTGCCAGAAAAGTAGAGAAAATGAGCAGAAGAAAAGCCAGAAACATGGACTGAAAACAAAGAGGAAACTACAAAAGAAGTAGTGGTGGATTTGGGTAGAAACAACGTTAATTGGTGTGCAAGGAGAGCAAGATGAGACTTGAAACAGGAAAGATCAATCCAAAAAGATGAAAGAAAAAGAAGAAAACACATAGAAATTGATTATTTTGTCCACGTTCATAGTTCTGATCCTCTTGTTCTGTCTTTTATAACTGATCAGTAAATAATTCTGTATTAACTTTTGATTGCAGGCTTAAAGGTTTTATGATTAGGTTTGGGATCTTGAACTTGGAAAGATAGATTAGGTTTGGGATCTTGAACTTGGAAAGATATAAGATTTGGGACAGTGTACATAAACCTTAGTGAGATGGGCTTGACATGGGTGAGAAAAGACTATAAAGTATTTTCTGTGTGGCACAGGGGAGGGTTGGTGGTGGCTTACCTGCAGATTAGCACCCAGGGGATTTCTGAAGACTGCAGATCAGAGAGAATGCAGATCAGTAAACAGCTGAAAATCTGATGCCTAATAAACTATGCACACCAGAAGTACTGGGGGAACCATGACATGCTGGTTGACTTGGCTGATGTTGTCTTCATGGAGGAAAATGGGTGATGGTTCAGGGAATTACATGGTTTCTGTCGGCATCAGGTAGATACTCTCAATACTGGTGTTTCTCAGTTAGAAACTGAGGAATAAACTCAGTTTTATACCCTCTAGGTTAAGGATTTTTTATTTAGTTCACCATATTTTAACAAGACTAAACACTAAATCTGAGTATGTTCCTAGTACAAACCAAAACCTTACCCCTCATGCAGAATAAGTGGCATGGCAGTACTTAATTGATGAAACCATAAATCTCATCAACTTCAACAGTGAGTGAGCCTTTAGTATGTTAATTAGTTTTTGATGCCTTTAACAACAGACATCAAACACCCAGCAAGCTCTTTCTTTCAGTAAATGTATTTTGAAGAGGAAGGATATTTTGAAGAGGTAAGAACTGGTAAGAACTGGAAGTCTTGTTTGTTGTCTATTAGGCTGGACTTTGATAAAGTCTTCTCTACTACAGCTTAGATGAAGGCTGTGGTACCAGAGACCAAAATAGTGCTTTAAATCCTTTCTTGGCTTATCTGGATTTTGTGATTTACTAAAAGGTAGTAACTCATTCAAACCTGAGAAAGTCACTACTAGAAAAAGCAATAAAATATTAAACATCATAGTTTCTTATTGATTTCTGAAGTGAGGAGTGCTGCTGTAAGTCTTCAGTTCCTACAGATAAATGTTACTGTGATTTTATATTTCATAAGAGTGGGCATATTGGTCCCTCAAGGGAGAATTGTAGGGAAACATAATTACTCCAGCTCATTTCTTGCATTCTTTTGTGTTATCGTTGTTTTGTTTTGTTTCTGAATTCAGGGAAACAAAAAGTCCTGCTCAGTTCAGAGCTGAAGTTAAAAATCTGTCAGAAAATTAAAAAAAAAGAAACACACAAATATGTTAGCAGTATTATGGAGACACAAATAGTCAAAGCTTGTTAGTGGAAGTTCCAGAATGGAGTTTATATCCGGTTTTAATGTCCATTTAATGCCCACTTAGTGGGATTTTTGCTTCAGTGTTTTCCTTATGATCAACTGAATGACCCTTCTTGATGGTCCTGTATTTAAAGTGCATATGCCAATGCAGAGCCTCATTTTTTAGGGACATTAGGACTGTTTGCTTACACTTTCTTGTGAAGAAATTCTGGTTTCTCTTATGTAGTTGTCTACTTGTGAGCTAGTTGTATACACAAAATTTGCAAGCAGTAGAGAGAGACAGCCTTTTCTAGAACACGATACCTTGGTCCACTTAAGATACTTCCTTAGTGAGGAGATAGAGAAGGTCAGGCCTGCCTCGAGTGTAGATCTATGGTGACATGAGTATCACCTTCCCTTTTTGTCTCCTCCCTTTATCCATTCCTTCCTCTACTAGTAGACTGTAAATCAGGAAGATGGGGAGGTACTGATGGGACACTACTACAGCCCAAAAGTTTAGGAACTGACTCTAATTTCTTTTTTTCTTTGTCCATATAGAGGAGAGGTTATAGGAACAGTAGATGAGCCAGCAGGTAAGCCTAAGTGTCATCCCATACTAAAACTCCTCATGAGAGTTTATGGGGAAAGAGATGATTATCAGGCACTGAAAGTCATATTTTATTATTTTAGGACTATGGGAACTTGCCTTGTCTATTTGGTGCTGCTTTTTAATGCTATGGATACTGCTTTATCAAGGGTGAAATATGAGGTGTCAGAGTTGTGGTCTTGGCAAAGGAACACTAACAAAAATGTGAATGGTTTGTTTAGACTGTGCTGTGTTGGGCCAGTGCTTGTATTTTAAACCCACTGTATAGGTTTGGTCCTCATGTGCAGTCTGATTACATGCTATTCTGAAGAAATTCCAGGTTGTTGGGTTTTTTTTCAGGTTTTTTTTTAGGGTAAACCCTATTTCATCATAGGAGCATAGAACCATAGAATAATTTGGGTTGGAAGGAACTTTTAAAGGTGAACCAGTCCAAGTCCTCTGCAATGGGCAGAGACATCTTCAAATAGATCAAGTTGTTTGGAGCCCTGTCCAACCTGACCTTAAAGGTCCTTGGGTTAGGCCATCCACCACATCGGGACACCTGTGCAAGTGTTTTACTGCCATCACTGTAAAAGTTTTCTGTCTTACATCTAGTCTAAATCTCTTTTTTAGTTTTAGACCATTACCTTTTTGTTTTATTTCAACATGTCCTGCTATCAACATTCCCTTCATCTTTAATTAATGTTTTTCTATGTTTAAGTACCTGAAAGATCAAATTAGGGTGTCCCCAGAGTCTTCTTCAGGCAACCATAATGCTCTCAGCCTTTCCTGATAGGAGAGGTGCTTCAGTTCTCTGATTATTTTCGTGGTCCTCCTCTCGACCCACTCTAACTGGTCCACATAATTCTTATGTTGTGGGCTGCACATCTGGACACAGTACTCTGGGGCAGTCTCTCCAGAGGGGAAGAGTCACCCTCCTTGAATGCTGGCCACACTGATTTTACCTTTCTTATTCTACCATAAAAAATGCCATCATAGTGTACCATAGTATGGCAGTAGGGTTCAAAACATTTTCTGTTGCAGAAAGTAGCTCTTTTTCAGCAGTCTCTAAACCAGTGTTTTTGTTCTCAAAGACCTATAAATCTGATGCAATTTATTTCCCATCATAACAGAGAATGTATTGTTGTGCCTTCCTGAAATTTGTGTTGCAATTTTCTATTAATAAGGATAATATTGATAAATCTTAATATCCTACAGACTTCACCCTTCATCTACAGTTCCCACTGCTGATGGTAAGAACAGTGCAGTGGGTCTGAACCAATAAAGGTTCCTACAGCATTATGAGAAAATAGTCTTGGACATTTAGCTGTCTATTAAGGCAGTGAGTAGAGTAGAACTGATTAAATAAGTGAAATACGTGTGCAGAGCTGGAGTCAGAGAAGAGCATTAAACTTCATTCCTGAGCAAACGTCATTAAATGGTGTGTCTTTATGGGAGTCAGCCCTGATGAGACATTCCCCTTGCTGTCTGAGACTCGTCATTTTGTGCCATTGAGAGTCTTTGTCCTTTCATCAGTTAAACAGGCTGAAGTGTCGCCTTTGGAAGATAATTACAGGTTCTCAACAAAAATGGCAGAGTTAAACCCTGCTGGATGGTACTTGTCTTGCTGGAGAGAGCACAAAAATCACAGAGATGCCACGGTATTCTCTGCACAAGGGCCCCTTCCTGGGATAATGATACAGCTCTGTGTAGGAATGATGGATCTGCTTAGGAACCTGGTGTGGGATCTGTAGTTTTGCCTTATGTGACTGGCTGTGTGAGCCTTTCCAGGGAGCTGCAGGGCTGGGAAGGAAATGCTGAACAACAGGCAGCTTGTACCAGCTCCTCTTTTTCAGGGGGATCGTTGCATTCCTAAAAACTCTGATTAAAAGAGATTTGTTGGTGTGGAGATATTCTGGGAAGCATCCAAAAGTGTTACATTCTCCACTACTCTTTCAGAAAGCTGCTCTGAGAGATACAAGTCTCTTGCTGGAGGTCCTTTGTAAATTCTCATGTTTAATTAACGTGCTGAGGTTTACATTGCCTCTTAATTGGTCTTGCCATTGAGAGCTGTCTGCTTGGTGGCTAGAACAGAGTGTAGTGCTTGTGTCTGAGTACAGGACTTTGTTAAAGCCTGTTTTGTTATTGTTAGCGTGATCACACTGCAGGGATGAGGTTACTGAGCCAAATCTTCAGCTAAGGAATATCAGGATAAGTTCAAATTAAATTAATGGAACTTTCTGGACTTGACTCATAAATTGCAGGGGATATTTAAGTCCATGTGCAGAGGACTTATTCCTTCCAAAATTGCATGCAACTCTTTCTGTATTTATTATTATTGCATTAGGAATTGGATCCTCAAATCAAAAAGCTGCAAATACTGTATTTTTTAATTTAAGAGTAAACTTTATGTTTTCAGTATTTCTTACAATTTTCTGAGTAGACGAGTTTCTGTTCAACACAGAATAGTGTTGAAAATCTGTTGTTGCCACAAATTCAGAGAAGTAGAAATATTGTCAGTCTGCAAGTGTGCAGCTTTCATTCTGTGAAATTCTCTTTAGGATTGAGCATTTTTCTATAGATTATTATATATCAATAATTTACCAGCTCTGTTTGCTTTCAGAAAGCATATATGAATTTAATATGAAAAAGGAATGAATCAGTACAGAAACTATGAGTTCACAAATAGAGAATTTGACAACCAGTGATTACTGGTTTTTTTTTTTTATTTTGATTTTTTTTCCCCCAAATAATCTGTTACAATGCAGGAAGGAAAAGAAAAAGAAACAACAAACAAACAAAGAAATTAAATAAAAGGATTCACTGCCAGGATGAACTGGTTGCACATTTTTGGTATGAATGCTGGTGAAGGACTTCTCAGTTCTGGAGAGAAGTTCCCTTTGTAAGAGTACCTGAAATGGCAGCAAAATCAGAAGCAATCTTATTAGTTCGACAAGTTGTCAGTTTTCACAGACTCTTTTCAGGCAAGGAGCACTGATGGGTTTTGTGTGTGGAAGACAGATGCACTATTTACAGTCTGTACACAAGATAATAAAAGTTCCCTGTCTTGGCAACCTGCTTTTGAGCAAATCCAGAGAGATAATAATATGTTGCTGCTGATTCTTTTGTACCAGAAGTGGGAAGGCACAAGAAAGGGGAATCTAATAACAGTTGCAAAGGCCTTTGTGCTAAGTATCTGTGTTTGTGCTATGGAAACCTTGGCTTCTCTTGTTTATTTTGTGATGTTACCTATCCCCTAATGCTTGTTTTGAATGAAGTGTGATAAAAAATATTTATTATGGACAGCTATATGGGAGTATGTGTCAGGAGAAGACTGGGCAGCAAGAACAATCTCTACCCTAATCTTCTCATGAATTATTTAGCAAGGTTTTTCAACTGACAAGATGTCAGGTCAACCGAAATAACAAAATTGCGTATGACAAGAGACAGGGAGAGAGCAGGCAGCATTTAGAGCCAGACAGGGCTAATTGGTTTGAAATGGCAATGGAATATTTGTATTCAGTAAAAAATCAATGCCATTGCAGATCCATACCTAATGCTACCCCAACTTGACCCTCGAATCTAACGACATTATAATTTTTTTGGTTGAATTAATACATGATCTTCAAGCATTAGGATCTATTACTGTAGATTCATGTTTTGGTTGGAGTGAGACCAACAAGGAATAAATGGTCCTGGCTGTGATCTGGGTGAACGCTGCTCCTCCCAAAGGCAGCTGTTTTGCAAGATGCACATCTCAGGTTTTTAGAACTTTGGTGTAAAGATGTGGCTGAAATATTAATATTAAATGAGTTCTTAAAACAGCAAAAAATTGAATATTCCTTAATTTGGTACTAACTTAAGCTTCTTGTCAAAAAAGATGAATAGATATGAAAGCTCTGCTCCAAGCAATGTGGAAAAAAACCTTTCAGAATTGAAGAGTAAAATTAATTGGAAATCACTGGATATATGACAGGTCATCTGATTTTAATTCAGACCTTTGCATCTCTTGCCTCTTGTGAAGCTTCTGTAGACTTCAGACCGTCACATCAGCTCAAGGACACAGGAGGTATATAGAAAAGATGATTGAAAAGTTGCAGACACAATGCTCTGCTACTGTAATTCCTATGAGGCCGAAGAAATCCAACAAAAGGAAAAAGAGAAGCCAAATCTGGAGGGTTTATTTCATCACAGCAGAAGAATGAAATAAAAGGAAAGGAGAAAAAGGTCCAACACCATATTATCAAAAACCTTCACAATGTATTAGCACATGGCACTGTGCCCCTGAAGATAGCAAAGGCACTTTTGGGGACATATTTTAGTAAATTTCTCAACAGTACTTTAATCTTGTCTGTCAAAAGCAGTTTGAGAAGCTTAAGTTTGTCAACTGCCTATGTGACTTCAGACTATAGTGAAAAAAAGTAATGCAGAGTTTCTGCATATCTTATTCTGTCTTGAAAAAGATTTGTATTTAGTAAAATTACACTAAAAAGCCAGTCTTTTGCCATATTGATTAAGCCAATCTTCTTTTAGAATAAAAAAAAAAAAATCCATTCCATACATAGATTTAGATGAAATATGCACCCTAAAATCTCTGTTGCTGAGTTAAATTGGGCTGTCTCATATGTAGAGCATTCAGTGGGAAAGATTAGATCCTGTGGCCTTTCCTACAGGTATGATTTTAATAGTCAAAATAAATTATTTCTCTTTGATTTACCTACTTAGAAATTCTGACTGATCATTTAGGAGTTTAGGAAGAAGTAATTTAGCAATCAGCAGTAGCTCTTAATTAATTCTGCGTCAGTGTCTGTCGATTTATATTACTAACAAAATGTAAAAATTGTTTCTCAATATCTGCTTTGACACACTAATTACATGTTGGCTTCTTCTGGGTATTTTGTTTGTTTATTTTGAGCTTTTTTGAAAGCTATTGATTCATTGATTATGACCACAGTAGCATTTAAGGTGAGCAAACAAATCCTGTCTTTAATCATCAGCTTCCATCTGTGTCTTGCCATATAAATTTTTTTTTATCCCAGTCACTCTCTTAAACCAGTTCTCTTGGTTCTCTGGAAATCACTCACAGATTTCACTCCCCATGTTATCTACTTTACTTCACACAAATCCTTGCTCACAGTAGATTAGTGAAACTTGTGAATCCTGAACTCTCCTTAGGGCTCTGTAGGGAAATGTGTTACTTTAGGTAGAATGTCTTTTGCTTAATTACTGCCAGATATAATTGGCACTTACCTTGCTCTGCTTGTCCTTATTTATTTTTTCTCTCTCCCCCTTAACCTGCTTCCTCATTATATTTCTGTTTCCCAGCATAGAAAATCCTGCCTTTCTCTTTTATGCTGCTTATCCTAGCCTGAGTCCTCCTGATCAGAAGGAATCTCCAGAGGTTTCCCTCCATCTGCCTCCATCAGCAGTTCCAAATCTTCCGTCTGGCTTATCTTCTTATCTTTTCCTCTTTTTTCCTAGACTTCTGTTCCCCTATTTCTTCTCCTAGAGATTTCCATCCTTTGTACTGGCACAGTCTGGATCAGTACTCCCATGGCACTGTTGCCCCTTCAGTCCTACTTTTTTCTCTGTGCCACTCCCAGGTGGCAGCTCAAGAGTGAGAATGTTACATGTTGCCCTAAATGCTGCTTTGAAACATAGACCTCATTGGCTCCTTTCCCAGGGGGTGATTAATTAATAGATTAAATATTTCTGCCATATTGCAGCATATCTGTGTCACAGTGACTATCAAATCACAGAAATGTTAGTAGGAAGGGACCTCTGCAAGCTGTCTAATCCAGGCTCCTGCTCAAAGAAGGACTTTTGCTAGCATTACAGACAGATCAGCCATGTCTCAAAACCATCAGGGATGGAGATCCAGTAGCTTCTTTGAGTGGCTAGATTCAGACCTGCACTACTGTCTTAATGGCCTGTCTCCCCCTAATGTTTATCTTGAATTTACCAAGCTGCAGTTTGTGTTCACTGGCCCCTGTTGTATTGTCTACCAATATGGCAAATTGTTGTAAGATTTTACTAGACCACTCAGCCTCTCCTTTGCTGGACTGAAAAACCTCGCTCTCTCCTTCTAGGTGGTGTGCTCTGGGCCTGTGACCATGCTGGTAGTCCTCTTTTGAACATTTTGTAATTAGAAACTACATCCCTATTGGACTGGGAAGTGTGCTGGTGGGCACAGTATTTCAGATGCTGCCTCATCTTTACTGAGCAGAGGAGAATAAAAGCCTCCTTACATCTACTATCCACATTGTTCCTGGTGCACCTGGCAGCCAGGCTGCTTTCCATGCAATGAGAGACAAGTACTGGTACATTTTTTGGTGTGTCCTCTGCTCCAAGTCTTTTCCTGCTTTTCCCACCTGGTGCTGCCACATGGTGTCATCCATTTTAGGTACAGACCTTTGACATTCTCCTTGTTGATGCATAGGAAATTTCTTTTGATTCGGTTCTCAAGTTTCTTTGGTTTGAAGCTCTGTCTGACATTCAGCATGTCAGCCATTCTGCCAAATTCAGTGTCACCTTTGGATTTGCTGAGGATGCACTCTGTCTCATCATCCAGTCTGTCAGTGAAGGTTTTGAACAACATTGGGCTCGCTATGAACCACTTATGTCCTCTGCTCGCTACCAGCCATCAGTTACATGGCATTAATTCTTGTCTTTCAGCATGGCAGCCCCTCTCTTTGCTGTCCAACAATACAATACAACACAACTGTTCTTCTCTTTTTCATGCTCATTTTTTGTTTTTAGGAAGGAAAAAGTTCAAAATCCCCATGGAGAAGGGAAATGCAAAGAGGTTTTGAAGAGAAATTGTGAGAAACAGAAAACAGAGTCCCAAATCTTGTCTTTCAACCTATAATAACAAGAGCAAAGGGTGGACAATTCTTTTTTTCCCTGAGGAGCTTGTAACTACAAGGTTTTGTTGTTTTGTTGGTTTTTTTTCATTGTTCTAGAGACATTTTTCAAGGTAGCATTGGCTTCATTTCCACAGCAGATCTAGCTGCTATTAGCCCAAAGCACTGTAAAAAATCTTGCTCAGTATGAATTGTTCTTTTGACAGAATAATAAAGTAAATAAAACCCTCAAAGAGGGATGCCTTAGGTTTCAATAGGTATGTTGGAATTCACGAGAATTCAATATGAATTATTTGGTCTTCTTCATTCATGATCACTAATTTATAGGTTTTGTTTATATCACTGATTCAATCTTTTTAAGGAAAGGACTCTGTCTTCTTTTCCTGTACTTGGAAAAGCAGACTAGATGAGTATTAATTTTTTATATGCCTGCGTCCAAATGATTCTCCACTTTTGGTTTTAGTTCTTAAACTTTACGGTCTAGTACCTTTCTCTTGTGTATTCATCAAGAATGTACTTTTCTTGTTCATAGTCCACCTTTTTTTCTTGCAGTTAATGAAACTTTCATCCCTTGACTTTTTTTCTGGGATACATGTGCTGTGAATTGTTTAACGTCTTTTAAGTCACGAAGTTGAATTTTTTCTTATGCCACACTCCTCAGGTGTAATGAGATTGTGCTGCTGTGCCAGGCTGTTCATTTTGGAGAGCACATTTGGTCAAATTCCATGATTTTTTATGTTTTTTCCATGAAGGGTTTGATGTGAAGAAAATTATTCTTGTTTCATAGTGCTCTATGATCTCACAGGACTGTGGTCTGACAACCTTCCACAGAGAAGGTGAGCTGTATTCTTTGTAACCACTATATTTCTAGGATCTCATTGCACATTTAAATGTGAGATATTATCTCACATTTAAAATAACGCCACAGAAATACAGTAAGATGGGATCCTCTTGCTAATGTAGTGTCAATCAATTTTGCTAAGCTTCAGTGCTTGTTTACTCTTCCAGTTGTAAGCTAATACCCAGCAGACTTTGTTACCTGAATTATTGATAAAGCATTTTGTTCCATGTAGGAATGCAAACCCAGTTTTGAGTTGCAAAGGTAAGATAATACCTGGTGCTCATTCCCAAGGTGTTGCTGTGACTGTGTAGCTTGGAACTTAATCACAAAATACAATTGCTTTTACTTCAGCTTTGCAAAAAATTATTAATGAATGAGCTCATTAAATATTAAGTTAACGGAAGCTTTTATTTTGCACCTTACTCCAAAGCCTTTCTGTCAATGGTTTATGACAGCTAGCCATGCTGCAGAAGCAGCAATTACAGTTTTCAAGATGAAAAGTATAGCATCTTACGAAGTATGCTTTATAAATTCAGCCTAAGTAGTCCTTTTTTTTTTTTTTTTGTTTCAGTACAGCATTGAATGTATCATGGCTGCCAAACAGCAAATAAGAAAAAAAACCAAAAAAGCAAAAAAACCAAAAAGACAACACATTTGATTTCACCCTGAAAGGGCAAAACTCAGTGGTTTTGAGTCTAAATCAGTCCTTTATGATGGCATGGTCCCAGCTCAGCTCATAGCAGAAGCCTTAGGGTCTCCCTTAACATTTTTCAAATGAAGTTCACTGCCAGAGGCCAAGAGTATTGTGTGGAATATGTCCCAGCTGCAGGCTATGCTGCAGAATTATGCAGAAAGAATAAACATGAGTCTCAAGCTAGAGCTTCTGGAACTGAATTAAAGTGAATGAGAAATAAAGAAACCGAATTTGCTTTTACATATAATTCAAATGTAATTACTACAGCTATTTTACAGAAAGTAGTTCTAGTGAAATAATTTCCAAATTTGTCACTTTTTTTGTGTGGTCTGTATTTTCTTCAGAATATGCCTTTTTGTCATTCCCAGTCGGAATGGGCACTATGTGAGTTCATGAGAATGAGGTCTTACAAGGTGTTTTTTTCCTGAAGCAATAGATTGAGGAAAAGAGGATGGTATAAATCTGTAAAAATTACATTATTTTTCTAAAATACACGGAGGCCTTTAACCTTGTAGGTGAACTCAGATCTGTTCATGCAGGTCTTTCAAGTCCATCCTCTTCCCTGGGAGGATGGGTGAGAGCAGAAAGCAGGAGGCAGTTTTATGAGGCTCTGGTCGCTGTGTGAGATCTGAAATGTCAGAAAATGTGAAGGCCGTCCTGGCAGGCGAAGGCAGGCAGGCGTGCACTTGTTTTACTCAGTTCTTCTTCTTGTGTCTGAGCTGTTTAGACACCAATTAGAAAATGGGGGAAAAGAAGGAGACTTGTTTTTCTTCTAAGTGCTAATTCCTGGTGAACTTAGATGGGGCTGACTGATGGCACAGGATTCACCCAGATGGGGAATGTGGTTGTGGATTTCAGATGAATTCTTTCATTTATTTGCTTTTTTTAGATATTTTTCCAATTCCAAATATATTTTACTGGCTTAGGCACATGAAAATGTTGTAAAGAATTATTTTATTTCCACTAAATTAGAATAGCTTCTTTGTGAATACACATACTTTTTCTCCTTCTTCTTCAGTTTGCATGTTCACCTAAAACCAGAGTAGAGGCACCAGTCACACAGCAGCTATCCCTGTGTCAACCCCTCTGACAACCTGTGCTGGAACTTCCAGAATTCACCTGTGAACAGTCTGCAGAGGTAAAATCCCTCTGAAGTGAGTCCTGCAAGAACACCAGCTCTGGTACAAGCCCCACCTCTGAGACTCATAGCTCAGGAATAGCTTTGCTACTGCCACAAAATTCCCTTTTATATTAATTTCTACACATTTTAGTTGTTTTGCCCTCGTAATCATCCTGCCACTCTACATGGAATATTCAGTATTGAATGTGGACTGAAATGTTTGATCTTTGTGTTGTGGCTATGTTTTTCTGTGCTTCTGGGGCTGTTATCATTTCAGGAGGGCCAAGAAATTCAAATAACCATTTAAAGAGGGCTCTTGTTTAAATGCATTTATTTTACATACTTTACACTAAAAATTTATTAGAAAAATTTTAAATCATCTGCTTAATTCTGCCTTTTCTGTCTGTTTTTGATGTATTTTATCTTACTTCCATTTTTTCAATATGTTTATTAGCAAAATCCTCAATTACCTTTTAAGGGAAACATTCTAGGTAAACACTGGCATAATTTAAAATGTTTGCTTTGGAGTGAGATATGGTCTGAGTTACATTTTTGCCTTTTAGCTTTTTTGAAACCAGGAAGCCTTGGGTAGCAGTAGCCAAGGGGGTTTGTGGCATGTGATTTATTGGTTTTCAGTGTTTTTTGCTGTGGTTTTCAGTGTCATTCTGTGGTGGGTAGACCCAGGGAGACTGAGGAGGTTATCACCAGGAATCAGTGTGCTCTCATGAGTGAGAGGAATATGCTATTTCCCAGGTTTATGTTGTATAAGGATAATTGCCTTAAAAGACTTGCAAAGAAATAAATAAATGAAATAATAATTTAAAAATAAAATAAACATGTTAACCATGCCTATTTTAATTCTCTTTGGATGGATGTTAAACATAATGTAACTTACCCACTTTAAAAGTACCCTGGAGTCAAGTTTCCTTTCTGTGTCTGTGTAAACAAGCTCTAGATCTGTCCTTACAGATTTTGGTTTCACGTGAAGAGAGCGAGATTTTTCTGGGGAGAGAGAGGACTTGATTTAGACACATGCCTCCAGGGTGCTGCACTCTCCCTCACCATCTGAAAAGTTAAAAACTTAAAGTTTTTACCATTTAAAGCTGATAATTTCTGAACAGATGGTGAGACTTCAGCCCTGGGTAAACCTGACCCACGTGGAAAATCAAAAATTCAAATTCTGGATCCGAAGCTTGCTGGGAAAGTTCACATACACAAAGGAGGACACACATGGAGTTCACCATATTCACCTTAAATGACTTATACAACAGTCTTGGGTGTTTTCATATTTTAATAATGAGATGAGGGGAACTTTTTCAGGAACATGATCTTCCAGCCACCTGGTATTTATAATCTGAAATAACCACTGAGCTTTGCAGCAAGCTCTTCCAGAGTGCAAAGTTTCAACGTTTCTATTTACCTTTACAGCAATAAAGGTTTAATGTTTGTTATGAACTTTCAGGACTGACTCACTAAGACAGTTACCAAACCCACTGAGTGTTTATTTGATG
>PYHW01010409.1:11613489-11651762 GCA_013186435.1 Turdus rufiventris | reverse complement strand
TTTTTTTTTTTTTTTTTTTTTTTTTTTTTTTTTTTTTTTTTTTTTTTTTTTTTTTTTTTTTTTTTTTTTTTTTTTTGTTTTTGTTTTTGTTTTTTTTTTTTAAATCAAATGAAATGGAGGGATGGAAGATTTAAAGTTTATGCAGAACATACTAGCTCCTTTGCTGTTCAGAACAGATCTTTCTGTTAGCAATAAGATCAATCTATCATGCAGTGGAAGAACAATATTAGAAAAATGAGTTGCCTCCTGTGGCATACAGTTCAGTTTGAAATTTAGAATTAAGAAAGTGTGTTTTTTTGTAAGGGGAGGGCTTTGTCAAGTCTTAAAATGACATGAGATATGTGCAAACTTAGAATTGCATATATTTATTGGTTTGGGGCATTACCAGTGCACAAAACAGGCAAAACACTAATTGAGCTTGTGGGAATGCTCTTGTTTTTAGTTAATTCATCAAGAATACAGCGCTGAGTGGTTAGGAGTATTTAGTATGTGCCTCTGTGATAAATCTAGCCCAGGAGAAACCATCTGACACACAAGGTATTTATAGCCATGGTTTTAACATAATGTATGGAATTTTTAAAATAAATATTTATTTTAAAATATTACAGCTGTTTTCTTTCTGTTGGTTTTCACTTGGGTCCCAGACTTGAAAAGAACCAAGCATGCTTTATGCTAATTTTATGCTTATGAACAGTCCTAACAAATTCTATGTGAAACTGCAATAACATACAAAAAATGGAAGCACATGTTTATACATGAATTTATATTGGATGGGGACCTGTGTGAGAAAATGGAACAACAGCCTCATATTTAAAGCTTTAGTCTGACATAGAAAATGCTGGTGAAAGATTTTGTTTTGCTGCAGATTTCTTGTGTGGTTTCAATGCAGCTATTTTCAGGATTGTCTAAGCAGCTGTTTCCCTAAATTAGTCACACGTACTTCCCTCTTGGAAGAGAGGTAGATATTCTCAGGTATTTTTATAAAGGAATCACGGATAACCAATTCAGGCAAGATGTCTAATATATTAGTGGTTGGAGTTAGATATTTAATCATGGTATCTTCTTCCTGATTCATTATAGCTGCGCAGGATGTGTAGACAAATGCAGCCTTAGGACACATCCACTCTTTCATGTTCTTTGTTTTGAGAAGTGTTAACAGGTGAGATGCTGGAACAACTTGTGTGGTGCACACGTAACTCCAATGCCCTGGCCTTGTCTGGCTTCTCCTCACCTTCTCACTGATGCCATGGCATGCAGCAGTGTCATGTTGCAGCATCAGGTGCTCCAGGGAGATGTGATTTAAAGGTTGTCTCAGGCTGACTTTCCAGTCTTAAAGATGTTTCTGGGACAGACCATGTCAAGTGTGTCCAGAGATTTTAATTCTGCATTAACGGCTCTCTGAAGAGTAAATACTCTTCTCTGTTACTTTGCAAAGATTTGGTGAGGATTAGTGCATTCAGCATTGTCCCAAGGCACACACCTTGCCTGGGCATAGGTGCATGACGTGACACTTCCTGCCTACTGTTTCTTTCCTAGGAGTCTGCAGGTGATGAAATGGCAACACAGGTGTAGATCTGCCTCCAGGACAGGTTGGGACATGACCAAAGCATTTGTAAGTGTTCCTCGACAGCAGCTTAGCTGCAGCTTTAATTACTATGGTGATTGGCCATATGCCAAGATTCAGCAAAAATAAAGATGATCAACCCATGTATTTTTGTGGCTTTTATTTTTTACTACAGTGTTTGGCTGTAAAACAAACTGGAGAAGTCAAAATAAATGGTCTGAGATGAACTGTGTTTCCTGAATAAAATACACTGCCATCTGTAACACAGGGCATTCCCATGACCTTCTAATTGCTAAATGATTAATAAAATTGGACTAACCTATCATTATCTTCTATAAAATAACATTGCAGCAACTTTGACACGACGAGCTTTGGCCTGTTTTACAGTGTTGGCTGAATTCTTTAACCTGAATTCTAAAATTAGAATCATGGAAATCCACAAGCTCTGTATGTGGCAGCAATGTACAGTACTGTTTCAGGAAGGAACCAAGGCAAACGAAATAGCTGCCAATCAAAGTAAATCTTGTTGATTTTGGACAAAAACCACAGTGAGTTTGGATTGCTCGTTATTTTTTTAAGGAAGTTTTAGAAAAATGCATTAATATGCACAATAAAAATCCAACCCCACAGGTCACAGAAAGTTTGCAATTTGCATGTGTTTTAGGAATACTTGTTAAAGATGGGAGAGGAGGAGGGGTAGGAAGTGTCAGTAGGAGAAATAGTGCTATAGTGCTAATGAGCAGATGCTCTGCTGTGTATTGAGAGACCTCCTTGCAATTAAAAAATAGTTATAGGTAGGAGGAGATCATTCAGCTGTCTGTGTGCTGTCAGTTGTACCTTGACCAGCTTTTTGTATGTCAAATACATTTTGATTGAAGCAAGAAAAGAGTTTTAGCAGCAATGTTTCCTGCAGTGAAAAAGTGAGACTGGGGGTAAAAAGGAACTTCAGAACTTCTCTGTGAGAAGGCAGGTGTCATTCATGTTCTGCTAATGGTTTCCTCCCAAAGTCCAGTCCGTGCCTAGGGGAAGATGAATATTTCCTGGAGGAGGGCAGAGGGGCAGCTGCAACAATGAGTTGTAGGGGAAAACAGAGTAGATAATATTCCTAATCCCTATCAAAGAGTTCAAAGAGGAGAAATAAGGAGCAGGAATCAAGAGCAGAGGTTCTTCTGTGGCTGGTTTACTCCCTTCCAGTGTGGTCAGGGCAATGTGCAAGGACAGGGGCTGTTCCCACCAGCATAGGAGGGGTCAGCATGCTCAATTCACCCAGGGTAGGAGCATGTCTCAAGCATGTGTGTACCTTGTGGAGCAGGGAAAGTAAGGGGAAAAGAAGCAGATTCCAGAATTAATGTCTCAAACTCCCAACTTTTTATGTAATCCTGCCATTTTTATTAGAGAATCACTTCAAGGTTTAGGCAGGAGGTGTATTTTGTAGGGCCAGAATAACTAAGAGTAGCTCAGTTGCTGCAGGCATTGTTTGATCCAACACACACACTTTTCCCTTCCCTTTTCCCTACCTTTCTTTTTTCTTCTCTGGGTTAGGGGGCTTACAGCATAATTAGAAATTGAATTATTTATGAGGAACCATTAAAATGGGTGGCTTGCAGATTAATCAAAGACAGGAGACGTATGATATGAAACTGCCTTTTTCTCTGTTGCTTTCACTCACAGTGGCTGCAGGGAAGCCTATATAAAGCATCCCCAGTTCTGTGACAAAAAACTGAATGCTCTGCAATATTACCTTGTGTGTCTGTAAATATCCATCTGAGTGTTGGGGGAAAATTGAAAATATGGGCGAGATTAGCCAAGAAAAGGGTATTCTGAGACAACAAAGGGAAGGGATAGGTCATGACTCATTATGCAGCTTTGGAAACCAGAAAATGTAATTTCTTTGCCAACCAGAGGAGTTTATGAGTTTAATGAAATTTAAAATCAGTGGGAGCTCATTGAATAGCAGTAAGACACACAGTATTCTACTAATGTTATGAGGAGTAAGTCTAAAAACAACATAGGAGGCCTTTATTTATTTCCTGCTGTAATACTAAGGGCATATCTCTGACTAGATAAGATCTATTCCTCTAATAAATGTGATTCAAGGCAAACCAAGTTGAGTCTTCTAACTGCCCAACTATTTTTGTCTTTATAAAAATTACTTATCCGAAGGTGTTTTGAGAAATACACATTGATGCCGTTGAAATAGTCTGTTTAATGCTGGCTTCTTGCTTGTTTCTGGGTGCAATTTGGCTGTGCTGTTAGTCTTTCCAAAGATCGGTCTTTAAAAAGTAAGAAATCACGGGGGTTTGCCACAATTGCTGGTGAATTCAGGTAATTTATATTAATGAAGCTAAATGGCCCCTACCTTATATTGGGGGTACTTGCGGCCTTAGTTGGAGCTTTACTGGATTTGGGTATGTGGTGAAAGGATGAGAAGGGAGCAAGAATAAACTTTCTTTCCTAATTTCTGGAATAAATAACTTTCCATACTTTGTTATTGTTGTTGTTGTTGTTTAAAGTTTTTGTGCATTTTCATACTGTGAGGGAGGGTTAACAGCAACAACAATAATAATAACAACAACAATAAATATAAAAGGGCACAGGGAGGAGCTGAGGTCCTTTCCATGAGGTTCTCCCTCTTGCTCAGATTGTACATAGCAAGTTTGGCCATTCTGGCAAATAATTACAGTCCATCCCCTCTGGAAACAAATACACCTGTTATGTTGGTGTGAAAATGGACCATACATAATTTCATCTAGAAGGGAGGTAATTCCGTAAGTAACTTGCTTCAATGCTTGTAGTTCAGGCTTCCTTCATTTCTCTTTGAATGTGCATGGATCCATATGCATGTGTAGGCTGGCCAGAAGGTACAGAAACACCCCTATTTCTTCAATCAGTTTTTAAATTCCTCATTGAACCATGGTTGATACAAGTTGTAAACCTCTAACAGCCATTTCAAATGTACTTCTCTCACTGTACTGGCAGAAGTGTATGAATGTACATGAAGAAATTCCAGCATGGGGCTTTAAGCTAGCTGAGAGGTAGCATTATTTTGTGCAATAAGAATAGAGATACAACATCAAATGAATATGAATTGTTTAAATTCAAGATTAGGATGTATAAGTGAAATAATTTCTCATAATCTTTTCTTGCATGCACATGGTTTGCAATGATTTACAGAGAATTCTCCCATGTTAATTAATGTTTTAGCCTGAATTAATGAATAATTGCACAGTGAACTAAAAGGTCACTTCCTGCTCAGGTGGTGTAGTACTCATTCTCATCACTGAGATGTTCCCATAGTATTCACAAGCTGTTACTATTTGCAGCTAATCAACATTTTTCAAGAAAGGCTTATGGTTTGGAGATTTATGATCTTTGGGCATCTCACATGCAACAGCATTCAAGAAACTTGATTTTCAAAAAGAGTTGAAGAACTCTATTGACAGCCACATACCTGCACAAGGTTTACCACTTTGGTTATCCCTAAACCAGGGTTCTGTGAATAACCACTTCAAAATGCAAAACTAAATAAACTAACTAGACCCTCTTCTATTTACATGTTATTTGGCTAGCACAGCTCAGACCACAGTCACCTTCTGGGGTCACTAATATCCATTTCATGTATTAATGCTGTGTAAATATAATAGTGTTTTTCTCTCTGTAAAGATACTGGGCCATGTTACAAGCAGGCAGGGTCTTTGTTTTGCAGCTTTCTTGAGAGATTTTTTTTCCCAGGATTTTACATTTATGGCATACTATATGGTACGTTTTTCTAGAAAAAAATACTAAACAAAAATTGTAGTCCTTTTTTTCTAGTTTAATAGTGATAAAAGATAAAAAGAAGTTGCTATAGAAGGAAAAGATACAAAGAAAAAGATAAAAGGGAAAAAAGTACCAGAAAAATCAGTTGCATATTCCAATAATTGGTTGGTAATTTTGAATGGCTGTTAAAGGTAATTTTGGTGTTTTACTTTGAACAAAAATTCATACCTACTTAGAATATTTGTGGTGTCTTCATTCTAGTACCCTTCTGGTTCTTGTACTGAGCTGTGTAAAATATCTTGTCTGACCTAGCAAGCCTTTAAATATGTCACTCCTGCTTATAAGCAAATTAATAAATTTATACATGTTAGTAAAGGCTTTCTAGCTTTTGTTTATGAGCTAGTTCATCCTTTCCAGGCTTTGTGCCAGAACTGTGCCTTTAACAAGTGGATGACAAGTAGTGGATATTAGGAAGCTTGCATAGTGCTACTTAATGGGATGCAATCCCTGGAGTCCTCAGGGACAGCCCCAGCATGAATTACATTGCTCTTTCAGAGACTGGGATATAGCCTACAATGTCTTTTGCCATATCTCTCCTAGTTATGTGCTGGTTTTCCATGTGAGACAAAAACAGCCGCTTCTCTGCCCTATGTTTTACTTTCAGTTTTTTTTTTTTTTTTTTCCTTTNCTTTTTTTTTTTTCTTTTCTTTTTTTTTTTTTTAAATAGGAAGCTTAGGGGTTTACAAATGAAATGAAATTAATTTACTGAATATGAAGATGAGGACATTGTTACACTGCTGTGTAAATTGAAGGACTTGAACATCCGTGGTACTTATTCTTGTTTTTGTGGTCTAGCGATAGTATATAATTCATGAGTTCTTGTCCTCATTACAGATAATGCCAAAATTTCTGTGTTACACTCATATTTTTAAATTATTCCTACAATCTGTCAAATCCATTTAGGTACATCCCACATTTTGCTTTTATTTATCTGCAAAGTGCAGCTTCCTTATTCACTACAGTTTGTCTGCCAGCGTGGATGGAAACCATCCCAAGACGTATATGAATTTAAATGGCACCAGAATGACTGTCACCAGATATGTGTTTTTAGTGTCAAGGCTCTGGTAATGTATATCATTAGTTGTTAAACATAGTCTGCTGTCGGCTCGGTGCCAGAGCGCTCTCTCAGCAATGCCAAGCCTTGCTGGGAACCTACCATGTTCTCTAGCTCAGTTGCGTATTTTCTCAGTTGTAGCTGCAGAAAAGAGACACCAAATGTAGTGACACAAAATAACTTCTGAACCACAGAAATGCTGTATTCCATTGTGATATGGAAGCCAGTCGCATTTGGACTGCTTTGTTTTTTTCTTCCTTTTGTCTTCATTTGTCCTTACTCACCCATCCTCAGTGAATAAATGGGAGTGAAACCATCCCTGAGTGTTTTTCTCAGGTTGTTGCTGGTTGTGAATGTCTGTGATGACTTCTTGGCAGTCACTTCCCACAATCACAGCAGGATTATGCTATGGGAATACAGGGCAGGAGGGAAGTTATGCCACAGGTAAGCATCTCTTTATGTGGGACATTTCCTTTGAAAAGACGGGATAGCAAAGTCTCTGTCACCTTGCTTTGTGTTGCTTGTCCACCTTGCTGCTCCACCCAGCTCTGACAAATGTACAGGACAAGGGAAATCTCTCAGTATTTTTCCCACCTTTTCTGCAGAGGATGAGTAACCAGATGCAAAGAAAGCCACTTAACAAAAAGTGTTGGCATAAATTTTTTCCCCTTAATGATAGGACTTAAGAAATAGGATTAAATAGTGGTTTATCTGCAGTTTTCTTCCCATTTTGTGGAACATCTCTTACTATGGGTGAGCTTACAACCTTGCTCTTTCTAGACCATCTGTGTTGCCTACCCTGAAGTATAACACTTTCAAAACTTGAATATTGTTTCCACATGTGAGCATACAGTGATGCATGCAGTGACAGCCTGCAGTTCCACAACACTCTTTGGTTTTTGATGTTGGAGTATTTAGTCATTTTGTCATTCCTGGAACTAAAACTTGTATATATGTATCTGTATGTGTGTTTGTGTATGTGTACACATACATATATAAACCTATGTGAGATATATATATATATATATATAGATAGATAGATAGATAGATAGATATAGATTAGATATAGATATAGATATAGATATAGATATAGATATAGATGATATAGATATACATCTATATCTATATCTATCTATCTATCTATCTATCTATCTATATGTATGTATGTATGTATTCACACATGCACACACACATTTATTTATGGCTCCTACAGAATCAAATTAAACAAAATAAACCAGAAAGTAATCTAAAATTAACCAGAAGCACATTACATGCAGGCAGAGATTAGAGAGTTTGGTCATTTGGTCTGTTTAGTTTCAGTAAAAGAAACTAAGACGGGATGTTATATCTACCATATATACTATTTTCTCTGACTTTCCTTACTCTGTTTCATGAAATAATTTTCATATAAATATTTTTTTTCTTTTGGTGCTATGCAATTAGATTTAAATTAAAAAAAAAACCCAACCAAACAAAAAAAAACCCAAAAAAATAAAAAACAAAAAATAAAAAACAAAAAAAAACTATAAAAGAAAGCTAATCTTTTTATTTAAATGCATTTTATGAGTTTGTTGTGTTGTCAGTGCAATCATGATATAAGATAAAAGACTGGTATGCAGCAAGAAGGAATGATACTTTTGTTCATAAAGGCAAGGATTTAACAAGAAAAAAATGAGTTAAAGAGCAAAATATTTTTGTAGGATGTTTAGTTTAGTCATTTGAATCTCTGAATGTAAATATTAGAGAAATCAAGAAAATGTAAGGAATATAGTATAAGCCACAGAAAGGGAAAAAGCGGTTTGGTAGCAAGTTACAGTCTGAGTGGTGCTGTAGGTGAGTACAGATGGGAAATAGGACTGCAGGGAGGGGTGACCTTGTTGGAATAATACCTAATAATACAGGAATAAAAATCCAATTTTATTTGTCAGATAGGAGTACTTAGATTAAGTTCACTCTACAGACAAATTATCATCCCTATCTCCTTCTGTTTCTGTAGAATTATTTTTGTCAGACCCTGAGATGAGAGCAGACAGAAAATCAAAAGAATAATTGCTAGTTTGCATAAGTAAAATTGACTTGCTTTATTGGTTATTTCTTCATAACAGTTTTTAATTATAGGTTGCCTTTATCATATGGTTTGCTTAGAGAACTCGAAAATCATCCTATATTTTCATCTTGTTACCAGTTTAAATAATGATTGATTTTCAATTGTAAATTAGATTATATTGCTTATTTTGTTAGTTTTTGTTGTGGTTTTGGCTTGGGTTTTTGTTGTTGTTGTTGTTGTTTTTCTCCCCATGTCTTTATAAAAAGAGCCTTTTTTTTTTTTTTCTGAAGGTATGTTGGATATTTATTCTGGAAAACTGAAAAGCGATGTAGATGCTGTAAATTCTGTAGCTCTCAAAATTGAAGTGTGCAAGGCTGAGTGACAGCTACTGTCTGATGGATTGTCTGATGGCATTAGAACTTTCATTAGTAATCACTGCAAAATGGCCATAGATTGTCTGGTGACCAGGGAGAACTTGACATAAAAATAATCTCTGAAACAGCTACAAATAAATCTTAACATATTTCATAGGTTAGTTTTGATTTAGAAGTTGAAATTGAAATAAAAGTTTTCTGATGTTATGAACAGAAAAAAAAAAAAAATAGTACAATATAGCATATAACTCAGTAAGTTCAGTTTTGGTTCCAGACTGAAGCTTCAAACAACTCCAAGGAGATAGCACAGGTGTCTCTTTGGGTACATGCCTGTTTTTTGTTGATGCAGACTTTATTGGGCTGCCTCACAACAGCTTTCTACTCCAGACTCAGCAGATTTGATTCTTTGGTTCATCCTTAATTTAATTTATATTGCTTTAAAAAAACATTTTTTATTAAGAGTAAAGGTTGAGCTCATCACAAGTTATTGCCCTGTGCCATTGCAGCACTTGTGCCAAGTGCTGGTGTGGTGATGTCCTTCAGGACACCCTTTCCATGTGGTCCCTGACCTGTGGGTGCAGTGCAGAGCTGAAAGCGAGGCTGGAGTCAGAGGTGGCACATCTAACCGGGCTGCCAAGGAAGAGTTTCATGGAAGTGGGCTACTTCAGGATGATGGACATGGCAGAGTGGCTCTGTAGGAGGAGAGGGAGAGGCCATGAGGTTATGAAGCCCAATTGCAAACATCTCTCCCTGCTTTTGCCTGTCTGGGGGCTCAGCACTTCCCACATGGCAATCTGTGCTCAGAAAATTCAAGTAATCAGTGTCCCTGCACCCTCAGTGGCAGTGCTGTCAACGGTTAAAAAAAAGGTTGTTCATGCACAGTGACAGAAAACTTTGTTGCCCCTCACAAGACTTGAGAAATCCTCACTCTTCCAGAGGTATCCTTTTTGAGTTTGGGCAAGATCTTTTCATTTCCTCTGTGTTTGGACATTCACAAGCTTGAAGAAGAGCTTTATTTTCCTCCTCCTGGGACAGGTTAGTGGGGAATTGCTGCTGAATAGTCCATGTCAGTACTTACACAGGAATGCCCAATATCTTTTGGAATTAGGTCAAGGTCTTAATTCCATGTTAATTTGGTGCAATGAGTTCCAGCAGCTAATTGCATGTTGAGTGAAAATATATTATGCATCAGAGATGTTCATTGGGAGAGGTTGCAAAATAACACACTTAGACCTAGGTTTTCATTTTAGGGCTTTTGTGTATTTGCCTGTGGAGCCTTAATTTTACAGTGACATCTGTTTTGCTATGTTTTGTTTTCAGATTTTCATCTTTAATATTTTTTGAAGCCTTTGTGATTTTTCACTGTGAAAAGAGTAAAGTGACTTGCTATTGCATTTCACTAAGAATTTCATTTTTTACTGAGATTTTTTTTCCGGGAAATAAATTTTTCGTTTCCCAAGGTTTTTCCAGACTACCTGAAGGCATCTGCCCCTTGTAAATAGGGAATTCACCAAGACTTTGCTAAGGAGTTTGACATTAATGAACTGAGTTTTGTCTCCTCAGTGTAATCACATCCATTAGTGCCATGAACATGGACATCCAGAGGGGTATCACAGAAGCATAGAATGGTTGAGACTGGAAACGACCTCTGGAGATTGTTTGTCCCACCAGACTCAGTTTGACTGAAACCATGGCCAAGTGTTTTCTCCAAATTTCCAGCAATGGAGACTCCACAACCTTTCCTGGCATGAATGGTTATTTTCAACAATCAAACAAAAGCAAGTTATGAAAGGCTTTTGGGGAGGTTCCCTGTCTCTTGTTAGGTTGGATAAGAAACCAAAAAAGTTTGGGATGTTTTCTGGTCCAAAGCTTTGTCTTTTCATCTGCATGTTTAATGTAGTTCTTACGTTAAAGATGGATTCTAGTTTTGCTGCTTGGGCCCCATGTCTCCTGGATGTGTGCCTGTGACTGTTCCCATGCACAAGAGGAGGACTAGAAAGTGCCTTTATTTGAGGTAGACCTTGGACCAGTCATGCTCCAGGATGGAGCAGTCATGGGATGTGTGGGTTTGTCCTTCTAAGGATCGCTGAGCAAGCTGGGTCCCAGATGAGCAGGGAGGCAAAGTCTCAGTCCAAGCAAGCACAGTTCATACAGGTGAAGTGTTCAGCTCTCTAGAGATGACTGTGCAGCCAATGTAACAAGGAAAATTTATTGCATAAGGTGGATTTCCTTCAGGAGTTCTTTGGCTGCCTTTCTCTTTTTGTTTGTGTGTGAAATGACTTCTGGCAGAAATGTTAGGTAAGCCAGATCTCCTGTCTCATCCTCATAGTTCAGATTTATGAAATTACAATGAAGCAGAACCTGAATTGTGGGTGGATTGAGTTTCATCCAGGAGTTTTATACAAATTTATTGATATATGTATGGAAATGAAATCTTCCAAGCTTAAAGCAAAAAAATAAACTAAAAATAATTCCCACTTTCTTCTTTCTTATGCTGTTTTTTGCTGAGTGCAGGCTGATTTAGCTATAACACATAAATAATAAATCATATATCAGAAAAAGCTTTTTTTTTTCTAAGCAAAAAATAAACAGAGAAAGAAGATTTGTGCTCCTTGATTTTTATTTTATTTTGTCAGGGAAAGGATGAATGACGTGACATAAACAGCTTTAAATGGATCAAAGTGAAACATAGATTACATTTTCATCACTCAACAATTGTTTTGCTGCACTTCTTTATTTCCTGTGATGCATGCACATCAGTTTACATTGTAAATTCTGTAGGGTGTGTGACTCCATCATCTCTGTTGATACATGTTCTTAAACAAATCAAATTACATTTTCAGCTTGGTATAGTCACTGAAAAAGCAGCAAAATACAGATCCATTTCTCCTGGAGGAGAGGGAGGAAACTGTAAAGGGTCTGTTACCTAACTCTAAGGCCTTGTTGAAGTTGATAAGAAATCAAGATCTTTATTTGTAAATTTAAATCACAAATTTTCCAAACGTTTAAGTTTTTGTGAATTAAAATTGAAGAAAGTTTCAGAACCTCAAATGTATTTTATATATTTGATGTTGAAAGTAAAAATAAAATAGAATGAAACTTTTATAAAGCAGTAAAGGAAGGAAGGAAAAATTTCCCTATTTTCACTAGAACAAAATCATCACTTCCAAAAAACACTGACTCCCCCAAAAAAACTTTGAAACCAAAAAAACAGCCAGCAAACAAAAAACACAAAACCCAATATTTTTTTATAAACTATGTAGTTTATTTCCACTGGGAAGTATCTTGGTCAAAGTTCTCACCATCCCCACCATGATGGACTCATTCAGGACAGCTGAAGTGGCAAAGTGGAATTCTCTGCAGAGGAAATCAAGGACTTGCACTTTTCTTCTACCAGATATAAAAATAGAATTGAAATATATCCTCAAAGTTCAAAATAATTTAAAAAAAATCTCAAGTTTTATATTAAATTGTGATTTCACGTATCTGTTATTTGATTTAGAAGCTTGAGATTTTATTCTTTCATTCTAGGGAGTATTTAAGTATGATGTTGGTTGCCAGCCTTCCAATATTAAGCATATTTACTTCTAAAAAGAAGTCAAATTACTTACTGAAGTGGCTGAAGGGAAAAAGGTATGACATCCAATAAATTATCATATAGTAATAAAACATTTGTATTGGATTTTATTGTTTTTATGGTGTTGACTTCTGTTGCAGCTAACAGTGTCACTTCTAGTTTTTGAAAGTAAATTAATAATTGGAGATTGAAAAGCCTTTTTGTGCATGCAGCACATTTTTCAGATTTCAGAATATTAGGGAAAAACCCAGTAATCAGCTAAAGCAATTTTTATGGGATTATGATATTTTTTAAATTATTTTTTAATTTAATTTTACTTTTTACTATGATTTTTTTCGTTACTTTTATTGAAAGTCTGATCAAAAGGGTGAAATTATCTTAAATTTTATTACTGAGAAGGTTTGAAATACTCTTCTGTCCTAGAAAATACTAATATTTTACTGAAAGAAAGAACTACAGCAAGAGCTAAAAGGCTTCTGATCCAGAATTTCACTAGAGAGGAACAATTTTGCATTGGAGAATTACATCTAAAATGTACTAACAGCAAGAGCTTCACAGAACTAGAAGTGTCTCCTCTTGAAACAGCTTTTAAAATTTCCCAGTGACAGATGGCTGGCTACATTTTAGACTTATTTAAAAGTATTATGGGGTCTCCAAGGTCTGGCACATTCATTCTTTCACTTGTGTGAAGCCTAAGTGCAGTAACTGTTAAAGGTGTTTAAATTTTATAGTTTTGTTTAGCCTTTGAAAGCCCAGTACTAGTAGACATATTTGTATAGAATCTATCAAATTTGCAATTAAAGCCTTTTTCTTCTCACTCTATCATTTGATTTAAGCCTTGAAGTCTTTGCAGTTCAAATGCCGCAGCAGCCTGCAGAGGAACTGAGAAATGAAAGGACCTGCAAACAGACTCAGGTAGTTTCATCCCTGAGCACTGACTTCCAGAGTCAATGAACAGGAAAAAAAAAAAAAATATTTCATCTGGCAACTGGACCCATCCACACACAGGAAGTCAGTGTTTTTCAGATTTAACTACAGTAATTTTAACCATACTTTCCAGTTTTACATTTGCCAATAAATAGCTTCCAACTAATTTAATCTGAGGGAAGCATTATGTGGACACATCCAGGGCTCAGAGAAAAACTGACAGCCAGAAGTGACCTATCTGAAATTACTTAGTACTCTCTTTCTGTCTCACAGTAGATATGTGCCCATCAACCAAAATTTTGCCAGGTCCAATTGTCACTTATTGGCAGTTAATCTGACAAGGAAATACAAGACTAAGTATTTAGGGGCCAACCCTGCACTTGTTGACAGAGAACAGAAATACTAAAAATACTAGAAATGAGCCAGGAGAGTAATATAAATGTATCTCTATATTGGCTTCAAGCAATTGGTAGTGGATCTGATGGGGTGAAATAAAGGTTATAGTGCTACTAGCAGAACTGGTCAAAAATTGATGTGCAGGAAATTGAAGACCTTGAGCACTGAAGCTATGTGTGAAATTCCTTGGGAAATGGGTTAACAAAAGGAATTTACTTTATTTGGCACTTAAAGCTTCCTTTAGTGATACAGTTTGTAAACTGTTAAAAAAGAGATGCAGTTCCCATGGTGTGTACAGGAAGATTATAGACTTTGTGAAAGGGGATAAGAATACCTTTTTTTTTCCCCTCCTGCAAGAAATCTACTCCTTTTTGTATTTAGCGAAAGAATCCACAAAATAATTGTAAATATGCTGGACAGTGGCTTTGCACGGAGATAGATCTCCTTTCATTGCATAAGAAATTGATGTCTCTGTGCAACAGAGGGCATGGGTGATGTTTTATATTTCATTCCTCATTTTCTTTTTTCCTGTGGCAGAAATATTTAATTGGTGGTTAGTGAAACCCTCTGTGCTTTAGAGCTTCACCTCTTTTAATTGAAACAGATAGTATGACTGATTAGAACTACAGCTGGTTCTTCTAGCTGCAAATCTATTGTGTTCCACTTTGTATTGAGTAACTGTTTTCCCTTCTTATCATCAACATGAAAAAAAAAATATTCATTGTTTCTGTGAAAGCTCCATTTACTGACTCTGGCATGCTTTGTGCATTACCATGTTGACAATGGAAAAATGCTTCTCCTAAATGAAAAGGAGAACTACTTCATTGTCTTTTATTCTCTGGACACTGCTGATCTTTAGAATTTGGCCTAGAGTACATTTTTTATAGTCTTTGGAGAAGTAAAGTAAAAAACAGTACATGGGCAGAAGTGAGGAGAAGGATTGTGAATCAGAGAATGGTTTGGGCTTGAAGTCACCTCAAAGTTCACCTAATTCCAACCCCTCTGACACGGGCAGGGACTTCTTTCACTAGACCACATTGTTCAAAGTCCCATCCTGTACTTTAAAGGGATTTCCAAACTTGCAAGATATTTGGTGTGTAAATTGGTTTCATAATAACTGTACTGATAATTGGATAAAATGACTTAGGTTTTGTTGGTTTAGGGTTATTTTGTGTATTGTTTTGGTTTAGTTTGGATTCTTTTTCTGAACTTAAAATATGTTGGCATCTTCTCCCACTACATTTAGAACTGCTCTTGAACTTTGCAGTACATGCTGATTCCAAGGAAACAGATCCCTCCCAACTGCTTGTTTGAGGGGTCACATCCATCCAGTATCTGTGCAAGCTGTGCAGATGTGGTAAGAGCAGCCCTGGGAGAAGCAGGGGACATCATCTGAAACCACCAGACAGGCTGAGCTGGAGGAAGGAGACAGGACCCATCGTACAGCTGTGCTGGCTCTCAGGGCTGCAGGTCTCAGAAGGACCTTTAGGCGACAGCTAAAGGTGCTCAGCCAGTTCATAAAGCAAAACCCATCAAAGGTCTTAAACAGGAGAGCATCATATGGGGCTCAGGTTATGGCTGAATGGCAAATTATTGACAGCTTCAATATATGCTATAAATTGACTACTTCCCTACAAAAGGAAATGGGCATGAGTCATTGCTTGCATACGTTGGTGCAAGTTTTCTTATTCATTAAAATTAGCCTTTGCTTATAGCAAGAGTAAATTTGACCAGGTTTGTTAAACTGTGAATAAGTACCACAGGACAGATTTTCATTTTGGCCTGGATTAACATCATCTTTAAATTATTTGGCAGAAGGAGACAGTCAGCATGTTCATTAAATATGCATGGAATATAAAGGTTGGTTTCAAATACTGTTGAAGATGTAAAACCACTGTGGGGCTGAAAGAGACTTCACTGAACAAACCCAAAAAAAAAATAAAAACAACCAACCAAACAAAAAAAGGAACCAACCAACCAACCAACCAACCAAAAACTCCTCAACACCCCCCAAAAAAACTAGAAAGAAGAGATTCAGCTGAGCAAAATGTAGGTTGATAAATGTAATATTAATACTCAGAATTAAAATGTAGGAAGGAGAAGTTCAGGTAATGCAGAGGGAGACGAAGATTTATTGTCTACCAAAAATAATAAACAGATTAAGAATCATGTTTACACTCTTATTAGTGGTATCACACCTCTGATTTTTTTCAAACAGAGAGACGTATTTTTTAGGCTTCTGGAAATGTTAAAATACTGAGTGATTGTACGGAAATCAAAAGAACACCTACAAATACATCAATAACATTAAATGAAAGGGAGTAGATTCCAGAGCAGAGGTTTGAAAAATGTGTACAACATAGCAGAGGTAAGATGTATTTGCAGTGAGGAGTTAAGGTGCTGGGAATATTGAGGTGCACATGTGAAAATGGCTGATGTGTATTCAGGGTAACACCCCTGAAGAAGGGCAACGGGATCACAGCACCAGAGATTCAAATCGAGGGTCAGGAAAATATCTTGGAAGAAAAATCAGTTCACCTGGAAAACAGTTCTCTCAAGGAGGCTGGGATTTAACATTTCTGTGCATTTTAGCCTCTCTATTATATCTTACTTCCCAAACTGCAGTGAGATAGGCAAAGGCTATTTATTATCCCCATTTTCCTGATGGGGTACTAAGGATCCTTCTAGATGCTGCCACCAAGATGTCATGGGATGTTGCACCTGGCAAGGGATGGGTCTGGGAACATTTCCCTGTTGTTCTTTTTATTTTTTTCCAATATGAAGCCTCAAATTAATTTGTATTTATTGCATCAGCCTCAAGTTGAAAATGCTGTAATTTTTCTTTTTTTTAATCTTCTTTTCTAGTGTCAAGGACTTTATTACATTTTACCCTGAATGAGGCAGGTATCTCAAAGTACTAAATGTTTCAAAAGACTGCATTGCTCAAGTATGCCCTTATAGTGTCCAATTTTGCTTTCTCTTTTGAATAATCACTTTTATTGGAAGAAAGCAGGAAATTTTTTTTTTTCTTTAATCTTGTTGAAATTAGGAATAAATGCTTCAGAAGAAAACTACCAGTGTTTTATTTCAGAACAATTTCAGGATGATGGATATTATTGCAAGAAATATTTCTTCATTAGTATCTTCTGTTTTGGTGATGGCCTCATCAGCTGCTGTAGTGAATTTAGTGAGTCTTTTAATTTATCTGCGTGCTTCAGTTCAATTAATTTTCTTGTTAAGTTTTCAGTGATGAATGTGTCTAGGAAGGTTTAATGGAAGTTAAAGATAAAATTCCTTCTTGAGATACCCAGCTTGGATACATTAGCAAATCAAAACAGCAGCTATTACCCACTGTCTTTAAGGTTTTTAAAACAAATTTTCTTTGGTATCACATGCTCCTTAAAGCCTATAAATTGTTTTCTAACCTCTTTAAGCTGTAATTACTGTATCAGGAATGAGAACTTTGGACACCTTTATTTGTATAGGCTCTTAACAACTGAGTGTCAGCAATATGTGGTACCATTAAAAGGATAATTTCTGAGATACTGTAATTTATTCAACACTGTAATTGACTTAATCACTTCCACTTAACCACAGAGTCACAGGATTTTTTGGGGCTGAAAGGGGCATCCATTCCAACCAACCTCTGCTGTAGCAGCTTCACCTAGAGCAGGTTCCACAGAGTTGTGTCCAGGTGGGTTTTAGTATCTCTGGAGGAGGAGACTCCACAGCCTCTCTGGGCAGCCTGTCCCAGTGCTCTGCCACCCTTGGAGTAAAGAAGGTTTTCCCTATGCTCAGGTGAAATTTCTGTGTTTTGGTTTGTTCCTGTTGCCCCTTGTCCTGTGCTGGGAATCTGAGGCATCTGGACCCATCTTCTTGACACCCCTGTACCTCTTTTCAGCCCTTTGCTCCACTTCAGGTGGCCTCTTCTGTCTTCAAACTCTGTATTAAGAGTAGTGGAAAGGATTATTATCAATCTACTGGTGTGTACAAAGAGCCCTGTCTTTTGTTTATTACAAGGTGCCTCTTTATCAGCATTTCTAAATGGTTGTACCTAGCTGTAACTGTGGAAGCACAAAGCATCTCAGCACAGAAACTGCTTTAGGTCAACTCTGAAATGAAATCTAAGATGACAGTGAGCCCTTTAAAATAGTCACTTTATCAGTTACTTCATATGCCTGCTGTGAAGTGATAGCAATGTTGAGTGCAGGTACACGCAGAAAAAAATGTGTCTACAAAAAGTTGATTGAGTCTGTCAGGAAAGGAAAGCCTGTATGTCAATAATAAAATTGGCAGCAAAGAAACATTCCAAACAAATCACATTATGATATGCCCATAATATAATTAGCCTGTGCTTCAGGATTGATGCTTTAATTTTATGATGAAATAGCAGTCAGAGTTTTCTTTCTAAATCCAAAGCATTTCGAAATATCTTCTCTGCCTTTTTGATTTGTATTAATTTGCTGATTTTTTCCTTTAAAACAAGTAAATTGAGCTCTGGGAAGTTAATGATCCTGAAAGTAGATTACATACTTGTAATAACACTTCATTGCACCTATCCTGGCAAGCAAGACTCAATGCTTGAATAAGTCAGTTTCCATAGATCTGTAATGAGTTTTTTCAGAACTAGTATTGAGTGGGCATTAGAAAACATGACTTCTCTGCAGTGGAAATTTCCACTTACTTAATTTCTAAATAGTTAACTCTGGTATTAATTGCTTTGAATTGAAGGTTAAACCAGAAGATTCTCATTTTGCTAAAGAAATAGTGTGTTTAAACAAAACTGTTACTTAGAATGGGAAGTATGAGAAGTATCTCATGTCTCCTAGCTCTGTTATTGTTGCTTATACAGATATGGTTTTTACAGTGAGTAGTGCTATTACATGTTTAAAAAACCAATTTGTCATGGGCTGTCTGAGCTAGATCAGAGACAAAATGGGTTACATGTTACAGGCAAAATTCTTTCATGAGAGGGAGAGGTTTTAATCTGCAAATACAGCATAATACCAATTCCCAGGTCAATTTCTGCTTTGCTCACTAAGGTAAATGGTGTAAATTGATTTAAATAGGTGCTGGAGTTGAAGTGACAAGAGTAATTTATATTACCTGAGGTTCTGTTCCCTCCTTTAAAAGATGAAACACTCTGTTAAAACCTATGCAGACTGCTCTAATTGATCAGGCTGGAGGGATGTTCAGGAAGTTTCCATGAGTCCTGCAGCTCGTTTTTCAGAGTCTGTGGGCAGAGTTCTGCAGGACAGCTGGGATATCATTTGCCTTTCACCATGGTCTCTGTACTGAATTCCATTCCAGACTTCACAAAGGGTTCAGACTGGTTTTGTTTCTACCACTGTATTATTAAATATTGAATGTGCTCTTTGCACTCACAAGTTATCTTTAGTGCTCAGAAGTGTGTGAATGATTCAACAGACAGAAATATCTACCTTAAATCCTTTTTATAGATAATGTCCAGTGGTCCTGAGACAAGCAAAATTGGCATAAACTGCAGCTAATAATGTTTGGTCCACAAGCTAAGCTTGTAGCAAACTATACCTCAGTCTCAAATATGGGATATTGCAATGCCAAAAGAATGCAAGTTTATGTTGGTTTATATGACCCTCACTATTCAAGCAAATATGTTACAGCAATGCAAAATTTTCTGCTGTAGAACTCTTAGTCAGTGGAAGAAGTGTGGCCAAGGAAATTAAAAAAACCGTTTTGTTCTTTTTTTTTATTCTTGAAAGAGGAGCAGTGATGTGTCACTTGAGCACTCTTTCCTCCAGTGTCTTTCCCAGTAAATTACATAGTTTCTCTTGCATGCCACATGCATCATTAAACATTCTGTGTATCTCCCAATCTTCCCCATCCTAACATGGAAGAAGCCAGTAATAAGATTACCCTTTGTCACTAAGAATTACTTGCATAGCTATAAGGGAGGAACATTATATGTGCACGTGCACCACAGGAGTCAAAGGGTAAGCTGAGCATTACTGAATTAAGGGCATCTATCACTACACTCAGCTTTCTCATACCCCTTCATGTATTCCCTCCATGCTGTTATATTCAAAAATTTAAATGCTAAGGCAGGGATCAAAAGAATGGTAGTTAGAAATCAGCACTTAAAATAAATAATAATAGCAATGAGAATGATGTCCGTATAATTGGCACTTAGAGGACTTTCTTCACACATTCTTGAGGGTCAATGCTTTCTCTTCTGAGGTAGCCCCAGCTCTTAACTAGAACTGTGAGTTAGAGGAAACAGCTGTCAGGGCTTGTCTGAGACCATCAGGATGTGATTGATCCTGCAGACAATCACACACTTGTGTGGTTGCACTCAAGGACAAGGAGTTAGTGGTCCTGTGTTGTGGAAGGGCTGAAGGACTATTCTGCAGCTCCCATGGAAATCTTCTCTTTGCAACTCTGGTCTTCTGTGTTGCTGAATCCTGCCAGTATTATGACCTCTAGGAGTTCTGTGTTGGTGACAGCCCATATTTTAGGCATACATTGCCAAAAGCAAAATACAAGATGGTTTAAGAGGCAAGTGCAGTTGGGTGAGAAGGAGGCTGCATTCTAAATTAATTTTTCTTGCATTGCATCACATACTTCTTTGAAAATAGTACCACAGAATTACATAGGTACACATGAATGACACATGATGTCACTCATATGTTAACAATCAGTTAATTATTTTACTCATTATGTGTTTCTAGACATTAGAAAATAATTAAAGCTTTGGCAGACAAAATAGTGAGTACTTACTTTATAGTGACCTAGATAAGCAAGATATGTCTGGGAAATGCTAATAAGCATTTTACCTCTCTGCTCTCTTTCTGCATGGCTGATTCATCATTTAATGCAGCACATTGCTATGCAGATATTCTTTCTTTTTATGATCCTGGATTCCACCTAATAAGCCCTCCCTTTCAGCTGGACTTGTTAGCACAAGCAGTGTGCAGCATTAGTAGCTGTTCCTGTGGTCAGTTCATCCCCTAGCTTGGGCATGGCTGTTATGGACAGCATCTACTCTGAGTCTGAGCTGTGTCCTCTGAATGCAAGTCCTACAGCTCACAAAAATAGATTTGGAAATAAAACAAGATCTCTAATCTTGACAAACCAGTGTCAGGGTTCTAGGTGCCAGAGATGTAATTTTCAGGCCCCTTAATAAACCAATGTGCTAAAACAGAGAGAGGTTAGGGCTGAGCACAGAAGGGTTCCTCAGTTTTTAAGTTTACGTTGCACTTTAGGAATTCTTCATCATGCAGAAAGTGATAAAATGTGCAAAAATGGGCATGTGGAGTTTATTTTCTCTTCGATTCATGCCTTAAAGGTAGTCAGCTGATAAGAAAATTCAGTCCTCAAGTATATTCACAATCTCTCAAGTGTGTTAAGTTTATTTACTTGGTGAAATATTTTGAAAACATAGGTATGTCTGAAACCTTTTTCTCTTTACTATTCAAGTGAAGCCATCTACAACCAAGAATTTCTGCTGGAGGAAGTTTTCAGAATAAAACTTTTTTTTTTTTTTTTTTTTTCTATTTTCTGCTAAGAAAAATAGCTTGAAAGAGGAAGGTGTCTTTCATATAAAATAAAATCATAGAACACTTCCCACAGAGGTGCAAGGTAAGGTGTGAGTTTAAGCTGTTTTTAAGAGGAGTGGGAAGGATACCCCTGTGCCTTGCCAGGGACTTCTAGGTAGTTGTTAGGCTCCCTTTGGGAATGCAAATAGGTGAAAGTACTTGTGAGGATGCTGAAGCAGTATTTAGTGTCTGGATTTTACTAAGGCTTACATGTCAGGTCAGTGCCAAGCTACTTACCATTGCCAAAAGCAAGGTATTTCCTGGTATGTCCAGAAGCTGAACTGGAAGAGCATCTTGATTTCATATGTCCATAAAAGCAAGGTGGCAACAAATTCCAGGCTTCATTTGAGGCTTCATTTGAGTCCTTTTCCAGACTCTGTTTCGTTCCTATTGAATTTGACTATTAGTATCTATGTCATGAAGGATTTCCAAGCCCAAAGTAATTAAGTCTGAAAAGCATGTTGAGACATTCAGATGGAAAGCACTGTCTAACTGCACTGGCATAATTATACACTGCATAACTGATCCAAGTACCAAAGAAAAGTGGAACACGAAAGAAGAGCTAAATTTATCCTAGAAAATGGGTTCAGCAGTTCAGCATTCAGATTTAGATCAGTAGAGCAGCATCGCTGCTGTTTAAAGCCATACAATCAGCTAATTTTGGCTGATGTAGGATCAGTTGTTGTGAAGAGCTTTCTAATATGTGTTGATTTAACTATTAATTAAGAGGATTTTTATCATGCAATTAACCTATACTTTTGTTTTTTAAAATGTTGTCTGGATAAAACATTCATTGGTTGATTTTAATTCTTGAACACTTTCTTTCCATCAAATTTACTGTCCTTTTATGTTTTATAACCCATACGTAGATCATAGTATTGATAAAGTATTTTTAGGATATTTAAATTAATAATTTTGCACACATTTTTCACACTGTAATGAAAACTGAGAAAAAAATAAAATCTTGTGGTGGTTTTCAAGTGTCTCACTGGGCTACAGGAACAGTATTTTTCATCACCAAGTTATAAAACAAATGCCGGTATAGTCTGCCAGTAGTGTAATCTGGTTTGTAAAATGGCTTATGTGCTACTCCCCAAACTGTGAGAGTTGTGCTTGCACAAATTAAGATTTTATAGCTCACACTCATGCATTTGCAATGAACTGTGTTAACTGATAGAGGTGGTTTTGGTTTTTTTTTGTGATACCACAAGCTTAAAAAGTCTGGTAGCTTTTACAACTGTTTTATTGGGTTTTTTTAATTTTTTTTTTTTTTAAGTGCACAACCCATTCACTAAAAGAGATGATATAGATATGTGTTTGAAATTTGTTCTGATGTTGCAGGCTTGTATTTTGCTGCTGTATTGTGCTCATTGAAGTAGTGCTGCAAAGCAACTTTGACTTAAAAATGGAATTATAAAAGCATCTACCCAACCTCATCCCCAGGAACACATCCAGGACCAAATTTTCAGTTAGAGTTAATTGAGCTAACGGTACTGTCATCAATGTAGATGGTTATCCAATTTATCAATGTATTTATAGGTTAGGTAAAGTGTGTTAAAAAAAAAAAAAGTTTAAAAAAATCATGGTTTTCCAACTATTTTCATAGCAGAAGCAAGCAGGAGGGTCTGTCCTCAGCTGGTGGCTCTGTGTCTTGAGGGCTGGGTGACAGTGCAGAGAGCTCTGCCAGTTACACTGGTGGACAGTCAAGTCAAAATATCCAGCTTGAAAAAGAAATGAAGTATTGTATGCAGACTGTGCTGCCCAGGTGCTGTGCTGTTGGTGGCTTATGCAAAAAAATCATCCCCATGTGCAACATTAAATTCAGTGCTCTCGGTTCTGCTGCTTAAAATGCACATATTCTATATTGCTTCTAGTGATTATTACAAATACTATATGCTTAATAACAGTGAAAGTATAATTCAAATTATAATGCATTAATGATGTTCAAAATTCTTACTATGGTCTTAAAGCCCAATGGGAATAGTTTATCTGGGTGATGTAGTGGGTGTTGAGTTTGAAGTGCTAAAATAAACGCTGAAATTAATGATGGGTAATGAAAGGATAGCTGGACACATTTTGCACTTTCATTGGTATATTCTTGTTGTATGAGTGATAAACTCAGAGAAGTGCTACTGCTTCTTATTTATAATGCAGAAATCAGAATCTTCTTTTCCTACCAGATGCAGAGAAATCAGTCATAAATGTTGGAGTGTTTACCTAAAAATTGTTGTCAAATAAAATCTTCACTGAGACTCTGGTGGTAATAAAACCTCCTAGAGAAAAGAAAAATTCATAAAAGAGAAGAATAATAAAATTGAAAATAAAATTATAAAATAAGATTTTTAAGTTGCTCCTCATGTTTCTTAAAGGAATGGGAACTAAAATATTTTTATTTCTTTATATTAAAAATGAAATAATTCTAGATCATATTTTCATTTTTGGCATCATTCATATAATAAATGGTATTATTTAAAATTGCAATTAATTTCTAAATTTGAAAATTACATTTTAGTTTTCAAGATAAAGGCATTACAGCTGAATGCTTGTGTTTTAGTGAAAAATTCTAACTGAAACTATGTATTTGAACAATTTGCAAGGTCATATTCCAATGAGAGCGCATTGGTATGCATACTTAAAATTGACTTCAAAAAATCAAATGCATAGCAATGATTTGGGTTGATTCCAATGCTTGCAGAGTGATTGTGTGTATACACCATACTTTGCTAATTTTACTTTGCAGTGTCACTGCTTGCTTGTTTATGCATTACAGTGTTTCATTTATTAGTAATGTGGTTATTTTATTATAGTGATTTGTTTATTTATTTGTGATTTTCTTAGCAATTTGAATGGGTCTGGTTTTGATCTTTGATGCTCCCTCTCCATCAGCAGCGTCCAGGCTGCTTCTCCACCCCCCTCCAGCACCAGGAGAGGCAGCTGTCCCTCTGCTAGCTGTGACAGTGTGAGGATGAGTTTGGCCACAGATTTTCATACAAACTTAGAATGGGTTGGATGGGAGGGACTTGAAAGATCTGACAACTTCCACTAGACCAGATTGTTCAGAGTCTTATCCAGCCTGGCCTTGAACACTTCCAGGGATGGAGAACCCACATGTCTGAGCAACCTGTTGCAGTGATTCATCAGCCTGAGGTTTTGCTGAAACACCCAGGACCAGAGGTGTTATTTTACCTTTAAAAACTACTCAATGCAGAAATTCTGGTTTGTGGGGACAGTAAGAGACTTTGTGATTTATTCTGAGTGAATAGTGAGAGAAAAAGTAGGGGTAGCTGATCGGCCTGGCATGTCTGGGAATAGGGGCATGCAGGGGCCAGGGCAGGGCATGGACTACGGGCATTAATTTCTTGCTGTGGTCTGGCTCGTGGTATTTCCAGTAATATCACCATTATTGTGTTACAATTATACTTATTATTATTCCTTTTTAATTTTAATATATTTTTATTTTTATATATATTTTTTTTTTAATTTTAATTTTTATTTTTCAATGTCTCTGGCAATTCTGGTGGTGTCGGGGGCTCCGCGGGACACGTCCCGTGGGCGCTGCCGGCAGGTGGTGCTGGCGGAGCGCGGCCCCGCATCCCCGCATCCCTGAATCCCTGCATCCCCGCATCCCTGCCCGGCCCCGCGTCGCTGCATCCGTGCATCCGTGCATCCGCGCATCCCTGCATCCCCGCATCTCTGCATCCCCACATCTCTGCATCCCCTCATCCCCGCATCCCTGCATCCCCGCATCCGCGCATCTCTGAATCCCTGCATCCCCACATTCCCACATCCTTACATCCTCACATCCCCCACCGGCCCCGCATCCCCGCCTGGCCTGGAGCGGATTCCCGGAGTGGCAATCGCCGTGCGGGCGAGCCCCACACACCACTCGCTGTCAGCTCTGGAATGGGATGTGTTTTCCAGCCCTGTGCGTGTGGTACCCGCTCGCCCCTGTCACGAGCGCGAATGATCCCAGGCTGGCGATGCATCACACACCCGTGTTGGGGCAGGAGCTGCACACACAGCTCAAATGAAGGGTTTGCCCAGCTGCATAAAGAGAGCAGATGTACAAAGGATGGATAAACCAGTGTCACCGGGGACAGTGAGAAGTTGGCTCAGGATACTGCCCGAGTCTGGCTTTTCTCAGGGTTTGGGCTTTTTTCTTTGTTTTACTTGGAAGCAGGAAGTTTGAATTTGATTTTAGTCACTGAAATTGAGCCAGTTGTCAGTCACCCACAGAAAGTTTGGACAAGTTACAGGTTTGTGACTAACACGTAAGATTGTGATAATCAATGGTAGTTGGTGAATCACAGTGAAATGTGATGAATAAGGTAACCAAGAGGTATAATTTAGAGGGGAATAATAAAAATATAGCAGTCAAAGCTCTACAAAACTCCTGTAAAAGTCCTGTAGAAGAAATAACATCTTGATGTAGCAAAGATGAGTGTAGTGGAGGGAGAAGTAGGAAAGGATGATATCAGAGAAACTGGTTAAAAATACTCTAAGGAGTCTTAGAGCCTTAGAGTGCTGCAAGTGGTGCATTTGAAAGATGGAGTCTGAAGAGGGATTCCTAAGACTGTCTAATAAGAAATTATTAGAAGAATTAAAGATGTTATGGTGAGCATATTGCAAGGACTAAATCTGATTACGTCTTCTGGTCACCTCATTAATGAACTGCACTTAGCTCACATGATGTGGGTTTTTCTTTAATGGTCAAAACTGAGTGTCCAGAACTTTAAAGCACCCTCCTGCAGTCTACAACCTTGATAAATGTGGCAAGGTTAGACAAGAAAATATTTATTCATAAGTGTCAGAGACAGTTAGGAAACTAGACAATTCTTAGGTTGTTATTGGCAGTCACAGACCCTGAAAAGATTGGCATATGATAATGTCATGAGACAGCCAGGTTGGGAGTTTCACTGGTTTGGGGTCAGGCCTCTCTGCTGGTGAGAGATGACTCTTCCTCTAACTTTGTCCTCTAGAATGAGAGTCATTTCTTCCTCTGGGCTTTGTTTTTATTCTTTAGGAACAAATATGTATTTCAAGGTGTGAGCCTATCTAGCAAAGACAATTCTGAACGCAGTATTTTGATCCAAAAGTATAACTTGGAGAAAAAGACACAATGAAGAAATGCTTCAGAAACTATGATTTCATTTTTTTTATTTACTTGCAGTTTGACAATAAAGACAGAATAATACTAAACATATTATGTCCTTCCATCTGAGGAATTAAACATGTGCTGGGCATGTGTTCCAAAATACTGTTAGAATTTCATAAATTACTATGATAGTCTAAATTTTGTATTTCATCTACATATTTATGATGCACATGCATTTCAGTGACCGTGCTACAGCCGTGGAGTGGTTGTTCAGCTCTTGAATTAATTTGTTTTCTGGTTCATGTAATAAGAGCTGTTTGGCCTTCACTCTGAGTTGTCTTTCAACTCCCAGTCTGAATTCTCACGTAAATTGAAAAGAAATGACTCCGTGTGTCTCAAAAATAAGCCTTTTCCTGGGAAATTTGTGGAGCGCTTGGGAGCGGATAGTTTTATATTTTAATGAGATGAGTTAGAAACATTTCATTTAGAATCTCTTATAAAGCATCTTTTGGATCGGAAATTGTCCAAATAGTATAAACAGATTTCACTTTGCATTTGAGATATTTCTATGTTTGATATCATGCAAATATAACGTTAAAAACTGGACTCAGTATTCTGCTAAATCCATGACTGGTCTTGAAAGACGCAATGTAACAAATGGCAGGAAGGATAAAGTTGGCAAAATCAGCATCTGTTATCTGTTAGCTAATCTCCTGATTTGTAAAAACAAACAGCTAGCTAAGTCTTCAATAAAATATATAAAACCCGTGTTAATTAACAGAGACACATTGTGGTTTAAGGCAAATTTCTATCATGGTTAGCATACTGTGTGAGAACCTGACAGAGCAGAGCAGCTCCTCTGTTGGTGGGAAATAATGTAATCAAAATCAGCCTTAGCAGAGAGCCTTAAACCACAAGAAAATACGAGTCCTAAAATAAGAGCTAATAGACAGAATGTTATCCAGAGGCTACCAGGGGCATTATACACAATATTGAGCATGCTGAGAATTAATGGCAATTGCATCTAGGCTGGCTGAAATACTAATTATTATCTTGTATTCATATTTACATTTCCTTCCCACTCTGCAGTGCTGTGACTCTAAGGTGACTGAGGACTCAGTGAACCTCTGAAATAACCATTTTCTTGCTTCACCACAGAGATCTGACTAATAAAGATAATTTAAACCATGGGCATTGAAAAGGCCAATGCACCTTTTTTGAGCTTCATGAGTCTGTACTTGCTGGACAAACGCTGCTTTGCACATTGGCTGCCCCATGTCTTACAGGTTTCTGATAACCAAAGCAACAGGTATATTTTATTACAAAGGTGCTTGCACTTGAGAAGAGGATAAAGGGTTGGAGGTGAGAATAATCAACTCACTGTGTAAAAAACTAAGGGATTCATGTTTAAGAAAATTAGTGATGTGCTAGTTACAGTGTTTCATTGGTTACAAACTAAACAGCACTATGTAGCTTAGCATCATATTCCCACTACAGCTTTACTAGTCAATCCTTCTGATTGATCAGAATCTCTGATAAAATACTGATAAAAGCAAGGGAAAGCCAAAGCAAAGACCAAAGAGTGACATTTGGAATGTGAACTTAGCAGTGCTTTATCGGTCTGACAGCTTTGTATTGTCCTGAACTTACCCAATTGATCTTGACTTTGAATTAATCTTTTTTTGTTCTGTGTCAAAAATCTTCACTCAATAAAGCAGGAGGCATTTATTGTTTTGCAGTTACTTATATTTTTTCTCAAATTTGCAAATCTTCAGGCTTGCGACAATGATTTAGGAAAGCTGAGGTCTGAATTTATTTATGTGACATCATACTTATATATCGGTAGTTAACAACTATTACTAGTTGTTCTAGTTTGCCCCTAGGAATGAGGCAAAGAAACATCATTTGGGTTTTGTTTTTCTGTCACTGTATTTATTTTACCTGTTCCTACCTAGGTGATCAGAGCTTAAATTCTTCATTGTAAGACAGAATTGCCCCATGTCTTCCTAGCTAAGGTCTTCAGAAAAGAGATTTGTTTCTTTGTTTCTTTGTTGTTTTTTTGTTTGTTTGTTTGTTTGTTTGTTTGGTTTTGTTTTTGATTGTTTGCTACTTGTTTGGGTTTTTTGGGGTTTGCCTTTTTTTTCTTTTTCTTTTTTGTTTTGTTTTTGATTGTTTGCTACTTGTTTGGGTTTTTTGGGGTTTACCTTTTTTTTCTTTTTCTTTTTTTTTTTTGGTTTATTTTTATAGTTGTGGAATTTTGTGCATGGAAAAGATTTTGAGGGCATGAAGACAGATACTTTTTGGCACACATAATTTTTATCAGTATCTTTTTACTACATTTCACCCCACTGAAGGATGGATATACAGGATATGCCTGCTGGATTCTCTCAGTCCAAGATGGTATCCTGGAGCAGTCCTACAGCCCATCTCTCAATATCTTCTCTCCAAGGGTCAAAAGCAGATACACCAAAAAGGAAATGGAACCAGGAGAGATGCAGTGGTACTTCTTCAAAATGCTCTCCTCACCTCCAGCCATTTGCAATCCAGGAATTTCTCTGATCACAGATGGTTTTAGTTGTATTAGTAACCCTCAGTAGATTTTCCTCCCATGTTTGGTCTGTTCTAAACAGATATAAAGTTTTCATTCTCTCCGTGCTCTGTGCAAGTTCTGCAGCCAGTCTGGTGTGTGAAGAAAGGTTCCTTCCTCATCTCTCTTTTAAATCATCCCTATTTAAGCTTGTAGTGGAAAAATCAAAGGCCAAACAGTCTGTGGCCATCCTCTCTGTCCCAGCCATAAAGGCTTCTATAATATGTTTCATTAGTTTCCTTTTGCAGGTTTGTAACAACACCATCAAAATTAATCTTATAACAGCATCCTTGAAGCTGTCTTCTGCAATGTGATAGCTTACAGTTATTGACTGGACTTTCCTTGGTTTTGCTTCATAAGCACAGGAACAGAAAAGCTCACTGAAGTCTCATGTGATGTCCAGTTTCAGTTTGAAACCAGGCTTGTGTGTGTGTCTTTATGAAATGTTACATTTTGTCTGTAAGTAATATTGCAAATCACTTTAAATATAGCATGAGCTGTGCAATCCATATTAAAATAAACAAGATGTTTCAATAATAAATATCTATTTAGAATTAGATCTGGGAGATTATTTGGGAGATACTTAATGATACAGTTGGTTTCAGGGGAAATGGGGAGATATGAAAATGAAACTTGTTAAACAAGCCAAGTCCCTAAACAGTTTCTCATTCAACATGGCCACTAATTCATGGGCTGAGTTGTAATTAACAGTCGAGGATTCTTCATCTGCTGAAAAGTGATGCTTGGCTGTTTGAATATATCTTTGGAGAGCTGTACTAGTAATGATTAACTCTGAAAATGCATGGGTGAGGGAAAAATAATGGTATAAGATTTGGATTGAAGGCAGCTGAAACTAAAAGCCATGATGCAGGATTTTGAAATCTAATCTCTGGACTAACTACAGAATTTGGTTTAGTGAGGATGAGGGTTACAGTTAAAGCATTTACTGAGATGCCATCACAGCCATGTGAAGAATGAAGCTTCTCCAGGGTTCTGTATTATGCTCTAGGACACAGTCTGATGTGAAGACACAAAGCTTATCAATGCTGTTGATTTCTCTGCAGTTTATTACCACTTTTATCAATGGTCTTTTCCTTATTTAAAACCTTATACCACAACCTTTCCATCCATAGGATGCACTGAACCTGACCAATTCTGAAAACACACTGAATATTTGTGCTACCCTTGTCCCTGATTATGGTCAAATAGTCATGCTGATCACCATGATACATGCCACAAGCCAAATTTCCTAAGTTTTGGGGTTATTTTCCATTTTAATATATGATAGTCCAAAGGTAGAAAAACAGTTCTAGCATGATGGTGTCCTTAAGCACAGCTCTGGAAGCAGTAATAGCCAGCTATGAGTTGAGTGCTCTCTCCCTGCTGTGGTGCTGTTGGTGATGTTGTCCCTGCTGCTCTCACAGAGTTGGATTTGTTGCATGCAGTATCCTTGTCTGCCCCTTGGAAGAAGAGAGAAGTTTGCAGTGAAAATAAGCTGTTACTGTCAGCAAAAAAATCACTGCGTGAGTATTACAGGGCACCTAAGGAATGTTTAATGATTTGGCAATTCTAAGCTTTTTGTCATTGTCAAGGAGAGTGGGAAAATTAATTTAATTGGGACAATATTTCATTTAGAGTTAAGCTTAATAGGCATTTTCTTGTCACTGTGAGTGTATGTTATTTGCTGGGCTTGTGTTTTCAGTGTGTTATCAGCCTTTCATCACCTGACCTGACTAAAAAGAAACTGTATTTAAGTTCTACCTATTTAGCTTAGATTTCTCTACCAAATTTATTAAGAAATAATAATGGAAGACTAAGGAATGAAAAGGCTAAGTAAAGTCAGTACTTGTTTGGTTGTTTGTTTGTTTTTTAATCAGCAAGAAATGTAATTAATACTAGGTAAATTTGTTATATTGATCATAAAGGTAACAACATGGAAAATCTTATCTTCTATAAAGAAAGTGATTGAGCAATGTATCCCATTACAAGAAGAAGAAGAGTCAAAAGCCAGAGGGAGTTTAGTAACAAATTAAAGGGAAACAGGAATGTTTTAATAGTATAGTAAAGGAGTAGAAAGGAATAGCTTGGAGACAAAGTCTGGAAAAGAAATTTGATTTTTCAGAAAATTAAAGATCTTCCTTTTAGTTTTTAATTATACCAGATAAGCAGTGTGTCTGGTTTTAGCATATCTGAATAAAAATCCTGTGGTGAAGTGGAAATTTTATTTATAATGAGTGCTTAAATTCCTAAGCCGCAATATCAATTTGTGCTTGGTTCTGTTTGCATAATATTTTATGAGTGTCTGATTAAGCCTTTATTAAGCCTATTTCATGAGGTTTAATACATCTGCAGTAGGTTCTGCCTCTGAATTGAGGCTGTTGTCAGAGCAGCTATCCTCATTTTCATGTGACTAATTTTAACCTGATTCTTCACCAGATTTGCTTCACAGCAGCTGCTCCACAGCTAACACAAACTGACATCACCAGTTTACACCTTTGGGAAAATTGATTGTTCAGAGAGAAACTTTTCATTCACTTCTTGTCTTGTATTGATGGGAGAAAAAAATTAAACTAGACAATAAAATTATGGAAGTAGTGGGGTGCTATGTTATAGTGACTTTACAGGTACAGGTGGTCACCCTGGTCCTCTTTACTTGATCATGTAGCCTAAAGGCTGAACAATATCATCCTTAGCAGTATCCTACCCTAAAGTGCAGGGTTTAAAACAAGGGACCTGCTCTTTTGCTCAGCTGGGCTCAGAGATGGATTATTCATGGTGATTTGTTTCAATACACAAAAATAAAATACAGGAAGAAAAACCTTGTTGGTTTGCCTCTTAACAAATTCTTCAACCATAAAGTTTGCTACCTAGATACTTACAAAATCAACAGAATACATGGGGCTCACTTGTAGAATAAAGCATCTTCCATACTCAAACAGTATTGCAAATTCCTTTGCTATTCAATGCTGCTGGGAAACAATTATTCAAAAGAATAATAATATTTCATAAAACTTGCTCTTAAAGCAACAATTTTATTTACTTTTCCCAAAGCTGGCCTGCTGCCAGTGGAGCTAGGTATATATGAAAATGGAAACCATGCACAGGGAAGCTGCATGGTGGATGAAACAGGTTTTGCTGGTAGCCACTTCCTCCCTATGCTTCATGAGTTCTGTTGTTAATTATCTTGGGTGATTTCCTCCCCTAGTATTTCAGTTTGGTATTTTGTGCATCATAAACCAGGTTGAATGTTCCTGTAGTACTTACACACCATCCAACTTAATTACACATTCAGAGTTATTCTCCAATGCATTGCCAAGGTCTGGCTCTGAGTAGCTGTCTAATTAAAATATTTGTGTGTCAAACCAGCTGCATGCATAGCATGTATGTTTTGATCTTGACCCTCTCCTGGTCTAACTTGTATGAAAAATAAGGAAATTCAGAATTCAGTGGAATACTTAACACAATATTTTGGTGTCAGTTGTGACACTTGAAAATGGGAGAATAGATGCTCATAGGCAAGTCAGAAGATATTGCTGTCATGCTTGATGCACTGTGAACTGTGAACACTGTGAACTGCTGGAAAGGAGGATTCATAAGTCTGAGGAATAAGACATACAAGTCTTACATGAGTTTAACCTGGACTAACAGACAATAGGGTTATTATCTTTGTCTGGAGTAAATGATATTGAATAAAGTAGAAATTGTGATAAAATTGAAAGTAACATTTTTCCCCAAAGCTGTATCACTTTCATTTACCCATCAGATGAAAATCTCTTGAAAAAATCCAAATTATTTTGGCTCTAGTAAGTGTATGCTTAAAAACTCTTATTGATTTTATATAAATGAGATATGGATTTGCAGATGGTTTGTACAATTCATTCTGGCTTTCTTTACCCATGTATTTTTCCTCTGTTTTTAAAACTATTTTCCTTAATATCACTAAGCAGAAAAAAGGAATGCTCAATACAAAAAATATGAAAACCTAAAAATGGTTTGAACTGTGTTTTTTCTTTGTTTTTTATTGTGTTGGTTTTTTTTTTGGTTTTGGTTTTTTTTGTTTTGTTTTGTTTTGTTTTGATTTGGTTTGGTTTGGTTTTTTTGTTTTTTTTGTTTTTAATGTGAAGCACCAATATTTATTAGGACTGGTGATCTACCTGGAAGTCAGACTGAGTACAGATTTATTGGCTCTAATGTTACACAGGTGTCAGTGTTTATGTAAATTTGATAAATATTAATATGCTATATATCCCACAGAGAATACTTCATTGATTTCATATGACACATAGTTAAGATAGAAATTCAGGGAGTGGTGTATGGAGATCTTCCTCTATATATACCTCTTAATAGGTAATATCTTGGCAATTTGAATAATTTTCGGCTTTGATTGTACTCAAAAACTTTACACATTTAAAATTATTTTAGTCAAAGACATCTTTGCCTTTCTAAGAAATGTGGAATCACTTAGGATGCATGGAATTCCTTAAGATATGTGGTCCAGTCTTGCCTAGCCCAGGAATTATGAATATAAAGTAGAGATATGGCTAAATAAAGAATTTGACTTTTGTTTTCCCCTGTCAGTCAGATCCCTAGTCCATCATCAGGTCATAATGGATGAAGAATGAAGGGTTAATATCTTAACAGAAAAATTTATTTCATTCCCATTGAGCCCCATGTCTATGTTCAGATCGACAGATTGAAAGGAGATGTAACAACAAGCAGCGCCTTGTTGAAAAGGGAGGAATTATGTGTTTTTATCCTCCTATGTGTTACTCTGTTTATTTTTACCCCGTGTCCCTTATTGTTATTGTATCAAATTAGAAAATTTGTCATGGAATACTCCAATCCCAGTATAATTACTGCACCTAAAACTATTTTAATGTTTCTTTCAATTTTGTGCAGACTACTTAGTTTAAAATATCATATTAATGATTGTATTGATAATTATTATAATATTTGAATAGTCTGTTTGGATAACTGCTGCACAAAATCTACATTACTAGCTATTAAGAAAATTTAAAAAACCAAAAAAAACCCATTGATTTTAAATTAAGTTTTCCTTTTTTAAATCAGTTGTTCTTCTGATTGTTATATGATGAGACATTATGGATGATAGTGTTTTGAAATAGGAAATTATTAAATAATGAAGACACGTATTAATGACTTTTAGAGTGACTGGGAAGATCTAACTCCCTAAGTAATGCATCAGAATATCAAGTCCAAGGGCAATGTCAAGTGACATATTTTGAAGTTAAGGTATATAAAAGGTTATTTTATTATATTTTATGACACATTTGTTATTCTTTTTCAAAATAAATGTGGACATATATATTTAAAAATAACTTCTATCCCTAATATTTTGATATATTAGAGTACTTGTACTATGTTTACTCACTAACAACCAGCTTGTTTTTTCTTCAGTATCAGTATCTCCATCTATAGGAACAAGTAAAAAACAGTGTGAAGGAAACTAAGGTTGTGATAGAAACAATTTCAATTTCAGACTGAAATCACTTTACACTTGGCACTGCTTTAGGGAGACAGAAAAAGGCTTCCAGAAGGAAAGAATCAGATTATATCTATTGTTTGCTTTCCTCTTACGAGTTCATCTATGATATTGTACAGTAGAAGTGTGCTCCCCTCTTCCCCTCAAAAACTCTTGACACACAAACCTAATACAGCAGAAAATAAATGAATATTAGAAAAATATAAGGGTAAAGATGCAACTGGTTAGTGTCTTGTGTTAGCTATTTCTTTTGTGATCAGGACAGTTTTTGAATGTTTAGTGGTAGTCCAGAAAAAATGAGGTTGTTTAAGCATATGACAAATGCTACTCCTATCAACAGAACAACTCATATTAGACAAATTTTTCTGTTTGATGCTTGTTGTGGCCAATATGGCAACAGTGTCCATCTGTCCATATCTCAGTTTATCCTCACATTGTAAAAACCTCCCATTCAATGCAATACCGGTGCAATCACAAACCTTTTAATTTCTGCTATGTACCTTAGGAATTCTGAATTTTTCTGGAGCAGAAGTGGATCTCGTTTGTCATTGTAAATCTTTGAAATTTTTTTCATATTCAGGATGCAGAGCAATGAGTAGAGCAGATGGCCTTATGATAAATAAATAGTAACAACATGATGGATAACAAGTTACTGTAAGGTGGAGACAGTTCCAGATCTACATAAAACATTGTCTGGGGACCTGGGGCCAGATAGGTCCAGTTCTATTGTTCTGTTCCTCCCAAATTGAATTATAAATTCCTCCATGTACTAAAGTATTTAAAACCAGTTAGTGGCTCCAAACATTTCCTTAATGTCATAATCTTTTCAGGATGTGGATCACAGCTGGGAATTTTCAGATCTAAACTGTCATGTCCTTTCAAGGAGTCTGCTTATGCAGCTTTCCTTACCTACTGCTTTTCTAAAGGAAAAAGGTGTGAAAGGATAGGAGCAGTATCAGTTTGTTGAGGGTTTTTCTACCAATACCCTTTATAGTTAAAATTGTTTGCAGTTGCCTATTGGAAGAATCTCTTGTTACCTACAATGATAATCTTTAATTCCTTCTATATACTCTCTCCATGGAAATTCAAAAAGCTTCTACATTTGAAAAAGTCAAACTTCTTATGTGTAAAGAGTGAAAAAATTGTCTCAGAGGCCTGGCAGGCTGCTCATACTCTTCAGTGAAATTTCTCAGTCTTTTCTGGAGGATTCATAACCACTGCTTAATGCTGTTTCTCTCTTGCCGGTTTACTGCTGAAGAGTGCTCACTTTGAGCATCTCTCCTCCTGAGCCTGCTCAGCTGCTCCAGAAGGGATGGAGTGGTCACCTTCCTTCCTCTTTGGAGGTTGCTTCCCACCACTTCTTGTCAGAGGAGGTCAAGGCACAAACCCAGGAATTTCCTACCAGTTGAAGGTTTACATTGAAGTGTTTCTGGAGTTGGTTATGTTGAGGCAGGTGATGATGAGATTTTGGATTTGGGGATGGCAAGGCTTGCCTTGAGGACTGCAGAAGGTTCAGAGATACAGCAACTCTCCATTTTTTTTCCCTTTTTCTCTCCCATGCCTTCTTGAAGATACTTGCTGTTTGAGCAACTGTAGTAATTATGTCAAGACAGACATGACTGGCATCATCACAGTCATTTATTAAAAACTTCTCATGCCTTCTCTCAATGAAGTTCTCTCAGGTAACTCCACACAGTACTGACTCCTTTCCTCATTAGCTGCGTCACAGCAGACTCCAGTCCAAACCACAGCAGACTCTGAGACTCTAGCTCCAGCCTAGTCTCAACTATCTAGGTCACTGTTTTATAACCCCCATCCTCAATGGGCAGGCAAAGCTGTCTTCACTTCTGGCAATCAGTACAGCTGTAATTCATTGGGGAAATTTTCCTTCTGCACTATCCTTACAAACTATCTTCCCTCTAGCAACCATGTTATTTTCAAAGCAATGCAGATCTGATAGTGATTTTAGGTCCACCAGTCTATATCAGAGGTGTCCAAAGAAATTTACCTAATATTCTCAGCAGTGCAGAACCCAAGCAGGCAAAGTCTAACTCTTATTTTTAGGCCAAGACCTGTAGATGATACCAAATGGTTTTGTTTTGTCAGTGAATGCCAGAGTCCATAAACTCCTAAGTGAAATCAATGCAGCCATAGTAGGTTATACACAGGAGAATTCACTCAGCAAGTTTAAATGTACTCAGTGCCCTTTTACTGCTGAATGTTTAAACCTCCTGTGTGAATTTGTTACCAGACTATTACCTCATGCATTTTTCTAAAATGCTTACTGATACAAATGAGGATGCAGTGGGCTTATTGCAAAAATGAATTTTATTTTCTAGTGCAAGCTAACTGCTATGTGTTTATCAGATATGCAGTATTATATTTCTGTAGAAAATGCAGTCATTTTATTGACTGAAATCAGCTCTGGAGTAATTAAATTCTATTTATTTCCTTTCTTTATTTCCTGTGCTACTGATTTTGCCTCACATATAAAATTAGTGAATACTGAAAATTGCCAGTATATTATTTGAAAACCTTCCTCCTTCAGTTTGGTCAATCAGCTTTTTGATGTTTTCTGCTTTTCAGTCTGCAATGTTGAATTATATCTGTTTATCCATCCAACCTTCCTGAACTTTCTCTTGTTACCTCAATACTTCAATTGTTCATTGCTGAAATGTTGTCCTTGCTTTTGTTTGGCCTTGCTCATTTTTAAAACTTCCTCCATCATTCACTTTGCTTTTCTTTTCTCTAACAGAAGTACTTTTGTCTGTTCGGGAAGAAAGTATAAAATTCTCGGTTGCTCATAGTTCTGGTGATATTTTATTACTAGAACAGAAACAGGGAAGGAAGGCTTGCCATGACTTCATAGTCCCTTTCAAATGTGACCATCTGCAGAACTTAGCTAGAACAACAGCAAAGGAATACTGTGATAAAAAATAATTTCAGTAAATTATTTTCTTTATGGAGCAAAAAAAAAAAAAAAAAGGACATGAACCTAAGAGAGAGACTATTCGACTATTCACAGAATACTGAACTTTAGCAATTAAAGTAAATATAGTAGAATGTGTTCTTATCAGATTATTGACATTTACATGTCCTTCAAAAATGTCACTAACTTAGAGGAGAAAAAAGAAGGTATGATTTGCAAAGTATCTCCTATCAGAGTATTTCTTTATAGTCCTCTTTGACATTCTTAAACTTTGAAAGCACCTTTAAGAGTATGTTTTCTACATAAAACTGTGAGAGTGACTTGGGGAAATTTTTATGACAGTTTAAAATGGGACATTTGGGGCTAAATGCAGTCAGAATGTTTTAGTAAATCTGTCTGATACTTCTGACCTTGAGTAGTAAGTGGTAATTAGGGGATCCTTTTCTGCTTGTGAAATAGTAAAATAATTATTTAATTGTTTCTATAAAAGTAACAGTTAATGCATTTATAAATTCAAACTCCCTTTACACAAGATATATTTTTGTTTTGCATTTCACTGTATTATATCTGTGTTCAGGTAGAGGCTGTTACTTCCCTAGAAGATGAAACCCTTTTTACAAGCACTATAGCAATGAACCCAAAGTATTTTAGTAAATTCAGAGTAGAGTATGGTACCTGTTCAAAGTTTTTACAATTCAATACAAGAAATAACATAAGAACATTACAAGTCCATAATGCCATTACAGTAATTTCACGACCATAAGGCGCACCTGACTATAAGGCGCACCCGCCAACAGCCAGCAAAATTCGCAACATGTAGATCAGAT
>PYHW01010409.1:11556720-11588663 GCA_013186435.1 Turdus rufiventris | reverse complement strand
CAAAGCTCAAGAAAAGAAGTCCTTATTTGACATAGGGAAATATGAAATATCATTGAACCTTTTGTGCTTTTAGTGTTAGTGATCACAATATGTTTAATAGCAAACAAATTTACTTGAAAAAGGAAACATTAAAACTCGTGGTTACAGTTTAAATCAGCAAAATTAGACATGTCTTTGGTTCAGTCTAAGACATTATTTTATTCTTGGGACTGCCTTGTCCAAACTGACATGCCTTAGCTTCATCAAATCTAGATCAGCTTTTGTGGTGATGATTATTATCAGTGCCACCTTGTTAGAAAGATCATATAGGATCATTTAGAAATAACATGTAAAAGGGTAGTCAGCCCCCATTAACTCCTCCTGTGCCTCACTGGAATGATGGAAATAAGATAAAGGAAATAAATGCAGATGTGTTTATATGAGAGTTATGGTCTTGCTCTCTTTAACAGATCTATGGTCACTTTTGGGTTACTGCCCTTCCAGTTTACAGTTGTTTGTTGAACTCACACTCTCTGTTTGGCACACTGGGTGTTCTTTTAAAAAAATGGGTACTATTATTGAATAGGGTAATTCATGGATATTTGGATAATTCATTACCAAGCATTCCTGTGAAAATATAACATATACTATGCATGTGAAGACACCAGAATCAAGGTAGAATAGCATAGTTCTAATTTGGTTTAATATAGAAGTAACAGCTTACTGAGATGACAATGTAATCCTTTATACTTTGTCAGTCTGCATTAAACCTGTAGTGACGTGACAGTATCAGTCTTGTATTGACACTTCAGACACCAATATATGAGTCTTAAAAAACTCTTCCTCATCTCGTAATTCATATCCAATTCATAATCAAATATGGGTGAAGAAAAGTACTTGTATTTAAGACACATATATGAAAAGTATGTATTAAACCACTTTTACACATACTCGTGGCTTTTATGCTGTTCATGCAAGAACGGGTTTGAATATTTGGATAATATTTTACAATCAGGATTTGAATGTCATTAAGTATTCTATGCTGTTCTTTATAAGCTTCATATTGATTTTTTTCCCATGGTACTTATTTTCTTAACCTAAAAAATCCTTGGATTTTGAATTTTAGAAAGTTTGTGAGGTTACTGATATCTGTTAACTCTTAAGATTACACATTTTATAGTAGATTAATATATAAAGAAGTATTCAAATATTATTCTCAGAAAAACACTTAAAGGAGATTGGGAAGTAGAAAAAAAATGTTCCATTGTACTGAATATAATTGTAATTGGGCCATTTGCTGACAGAATCCTGTGCTGGAAAGAAGGAGATAAAAATATGACATATATGTAAAAAAAAAAAAAAAAAAAAAGAAGGCTGGAAGATGAATAGACTTTCTAGGGAGTTGATCTTTATAGATCAGATAAAGATTCTTGCAGTCTGTGCTGCATCAAAGGCTGCCTTTCAGAGATAGTAACATGAACTTGGAAACTGGGGAAAAGACCTTTGAAAATAGAGGGTTTTGAGATTGACAAGCAGCTGGGCTTTGGATCTTTTTTAGTTGTTGTTTTGCTTTTCTATTGTCTGTGTGTTTGTGTGTATAGTCTTTTATAATCCCTTTAAAAGTTAGGCTGGTGGAGTGAATTAATACTTGCACTTTATCTAGCTTTTCAACAGCTGTTTTCCTTTAAAGGTAACCTTTCTCTTTGAAAGATATAAGGAAATCTAGTGGAAGACACCTCTTGACTCCTTTCAAATTTTGATTAAAAATACTTATTGTGAGCAGTGACTGATTTTCAAAGGATGATTATTTTTTTATTGATGAGCTGAGTATTCTGGAAATCACTTAAGATAATGCACAATGCACCCTACTAAAGAAAAAAAAAGAGGAAGCAGTTCTCATTAATAATTAATAATTTTAAAAAGAAAAAGCTTTTAAAAAAGAAGAGATATAAGTAGTTTTTTAATCTAGGAAAATTTTAAACAAATTGTATGTTTAATCAAAGTGTGCCCAAGCATCTTAAATTTGACATCAGCTACTGTGTCAATCACACTGGCTAAATCTGGCAGCAGCTCCTCTGATCCCTTACTTAAAAAGCACCATCACACAGCTGTCATGCATCCTCCAAAAGCACATGAATAGATGCTACAGCATTCTGTTAGCCTTTGCAGCCCTCTTTCCCTGGTCATGGTTTCTCAATTTATTTAGTATTTCAGAGTAAATCTGTGCTCTCCAGCAGACTGCATGAAGTGGGGTTCTTGAAATATATTGAAGTAAACTAGAATACTTCTGTTACGTCTTAGTTTTGTTTCTTTTTCCCTTTTAATGTTCCACTTTTCCTACTCTGTATCCAAAAAGATGCTGTTAAATAGAGCTTTGTTCAAGGCATGAAAACATCACACAGCTTTCATCTCCACAGCAAAAAATACAGAGGGCTAGGAGGAAGAAGTTATTAAAAGCTAATAAACAAGAATATTGTTTTAAACAATTTCTTCTTATTTTATTACATGTAAAAATTGTATGTCAGGATTTTAGTATTTGCTGGAGAAACCTGTAAGGACCTGCAGTGGTGTTAAAGCTGTTGCCTTATTAAACCCTCATTGTAATGAGAGGGAAAATGGGAAGCCCCAGGTGTGAGCTCTTGGACAGCTTCTCTGTCAGCATTCTCTAGAGACTCTTCCATCAAAAGAGGGAAGGCCAGACCTGATATTTGCATACCTCAAAAGGAAGTAGGCATGGTCTCTCTGAGAGATGAAAAATTAGTCTCTTCTTGTGTCACAATAAAAGGCACAGGTAACTTGGGTTTCCTTAACTGCCCAGCTATTTTTGGCCAAGGATTGTTGACACCAGGTAATATGAAGTACATTCTAAATATAAATTCCAGCTAAAGTATTGGATACATTGCAGATCAATTTTTTTTAAACGGATCAAATAACTGGAACAACAAAAAATACTGATTTTTGGGCAGTAGAACAATATGCAGATATTCTTCAGATAAGCAGTGATGAAGACATGAAAAAGGTGTCTCAGCCAGTTGCTGGAGCCTGTATGTATGGTCCTGTCTTCTTGTCAAGTGCACTTCTACTATGGTGTTGGGTTTGGGTTTCTAGGAGTCAAGGAACAACTCTTTTCTCATTAGTTATTACTCTTAAACAGTTTTCTTGGACTTTTGTATGAGCTTGGTTACCATTATCAGAGCTCTGTACACATGCCCCAAACGCCAGTCGCTCATTTCGAAGCCTATTTTAAGGTTTAAAGCACTGTAGATATTGCATGGGGTTATTTTAGAAGGTTGCTTGGGCAGTTAGGATGGGCTCTAACTGAAACCTGACTGAAAAATTCTTGCAATACACATGTATTAAGTGTTACATCTTGCTTTGTTACAATGTGGTGAAATATGACTTAATAATCTTGAATTTATCAGAGTATACACAAATTTAGGTGCAGAACAGGCTAGATTAATTGAATAAATTAGATGGACAAAGTTCTAGTGTATTACCAAAAAAATGAAAATGCTGTAGATGTTTGTTCAGTGCAATCAAGAGACTTGGACTGTGCTTTTTTCCAATATAATAAATACAATTATATCATAATTTTTCTGTGGTTAATATGGTGCTGGTTACTGTGGATGTACCTCCAGAGGGCATTGCCTGTAGCTTTCAGTTAGCTAAGAAACATCTGAATTGACAATTAAACAATTGATGGGGACACATTTTGTGGCAGTACAGGACACGGGTTTGGTTTTTTTTCTGTTTCTAAAGAAATATTTCAAACCTGAAAATAAGGAAGAGATCCTAAGTTCTGATTTTTGAAATGTATCAGTCATCCTGGTTACTGTTAGAGCAGGAGAGGGGTTGCCCTCAGGGGATGAGGTAGCACAGGGATTTGCAATCTGGAAGAGGTCTGAGGTCAGAACCATGTCTGGAACTCCAGCTTTCATGGACTTTCTCGCCATATTCCTTTTGCTGTTAACAATAACTGACAAGGTGACTCAGTTGAAATTGCAACTTGGACACCAGTTCATTTTGTGTAGGGATTGGTCTGAATATTAAAAGGGTCATCAGACATTGTTATACAGTAAGCATTTTCATCCCTTTTTATCTGGTGAACATAGGCTGTGTCTGCGAGAAAGGGACCATGATTCCCTGAAAACAATTTCTAAAATTTTTATTGGAGTGCAAAACAATTGAGTTCTAAAAGTCACTCAACAATTGGGACATGGCTGAGTCCACATGAACCACATTCACATCAGGTAGCTGCTTCTGCAGAGTGAGCTGGCTCGCTGTAGGGATGGGTGGATCTGGGGGATGGCGAATCTGTGTGCAGTTTAGCTGGAGATCATACATTACCTTGGCAACTTCTATATGAAAAAAAATGTAGTAAACTTCTAAGAATTGTGTCCAAACAAGTTTTTTTCAAAGACTTCAAATTTTGTCTGAGGAGGAACACCTCTTCCAATCTAATGGATGTGTCTGTACAAGAGATGGAGTTGAAAGAGCAAATTCCTGTACACTGTGCTTTACTTCCTGTGGGGCCAAGAAAAAAGACTGGATTTTATTAAAAGTATTAAATATGAGGAAAATGCCCTCTAAGAACATACCTGTTACTTTCCAGCTGCTAATTCAATCCATGAGATCAGACTCCAGCTAGTCCCAAATTACTGACTTTTTATGTGTCCCTAATAATCACAGGGCTGTCAGTAGTTGCTATAATTGAAGCTAAATTATATAATAGTGAAATAAATGTCCATAACATGGTGTTTTAATATTTTAAAATATACTTGTCATTAGATGGTAGATCAAATTAATACACATGGGACAAGGTAGCGTGTGTAAGAGGAAGTGTTTCAGTAGGATGTTGATGGATTTTGAATTTAACTAGAACTACTTAAATTGTATTGGAGTGAGGGTTAAGTTTCCTAATGCAGTACAGTACTTAAATATCAAAAAACACAGAAAATAAAATTTTTTAGATTATATTGTTCTCCTTTACTCAAATATATATAATTTTCAAGTAAATGCAAAAAATCGTAGATATCTAATATTTATAAAGGGAAAACATTTATATGAAAAAAGTAAAAGAGAAAGACTTTTCTATGTGTAGAATCAATAAAGACTAAAATTTACATCCTCTCTTTCTTTGTTCTTCAGCGCCTTGCTAAAGAAGCAGAGAAGTACCAAGCATCGCATCAGTGGAGGGATGAGTTTGGGGTAAGCTTCAGTTTTCCTCCTTTTAACCATCTTGGGTTTTTCCACTTTGAAATGTTAACTACAGTCTGAAAAATATGGTTTTTATGTATCTCCTACAGAAGGGGTTAGTGACTATAAATAGACCGTTTATTTAATTCAGTAAGCAGTGTCTCAGGGTGTCTGGAGAATAAAGTGAACTTTTCCCTTCAGAAGCTCATAGGGAGCTTCACAGACTCGGGAATGTAGCTCTGAGCTGTACACAAGACATCTGTTTGTTTTGACAGACAAGGAATGATTACAGGGAAGACATTTGAGTGACGGTTGCTATCAGTTAAAAGTGTGCTTAATCCAAACACTGAAACAGAATAACAGAAAAGATTTTTACAAGTTGTCTTTTTCTTCTGTAAAGGGAAAAAAAACAAAACAAGACAAAAAAAACAAACCCACAAACAAAGAAAACAAACAAACAAGAAAAAAACCTTAATACACAAGGATTTGGTTGTATACATGACTTGGGAGTCATAGACTATTTTTAGAATACCTTTCCATATTTTAATAACTACATCTCTTTATTCAATATTCTAGTACTGCTGAAAGATGCCCCAACCTGGTCAAACATTAAATTATCTTCTTAAGTCATTTGAGGCTTTACTGAAAAATAAGTGACATGATTTTAAAATATACAATATTGATTATTACCAATCTGGCCAAATTAATACTGTGCTACATGATTATAAGCCTCTTAATTTTAGGTCATAGTTCCAGGCTGAGTGTCAAAGTTATTTATTATGCCTTTATTACATGTTCCTTCAGAACTAAAAACAGATGGTGCTTTTTACATGGTGCTACTAAAAACCTAGACTCATTGCACATCCTTGAGATGGACACTGTTAAATGCACAGTGGTTTTCTAAGAATGATGTGGTTTAACCCCAGCTGACAAATAAGCCCAGCACAAGCACTTGCTCAATCCCACTAAATCGGGGTGGGGGAGATAATTGCAGGAATTAAAATGAGAAAACTCATGGGTTGATATAAAGACAGTTTTATAAGTAAAGCAAAAGTTGTATGCAGAAGCAAAGCAAAACAAGGAATTCCTTCACCACTTCCCATGGCTGGGCAGGTGTTCATCCATGGCCAGGAAAATGGAGCTCCTTTGCCTTTCATGGTGACTTGTGAGGACAAACACCATCACTCCAAAAGTCCACCCCTGTCCTTCCTCTTCCTCTAGTGTTATACCCTGAGCATGGTGCTGTCTGGAATAGAATATCCCTTGGGTGAGTTGGGGTCAGCTTTGTACCCCCAGCCTCCTCACTGGTGGGGGAGTGTGAAACGCAGGAAAGGCCTCAGCTGGGCAAAAAGCTGCTCAGAAATAAGAAAACAACAGCAGGATTATCAACACTGTTCCCAAAACAAATCCAAAATATATCTGATGATAGCTACAATGAAGAAAATTAGTTCTAACCCAGTCAAAACCAGCAGAAATGTTCATTCTGATCCAGTTTTATTCAGGCACTTGGAGATCTGAAGACAGACAAAAAAGCTCTTAAGGTCAGGTCGTGTAATTCAGACAGGAGTGACTGAATTCAGGAATACAGAGAGTCTGGACACAGCCTGAATGCTTTCAAGTGTGCTCTCTGCCCAGGCACAGCTTTCAGTACATGGTAAAACGCAGAATGCATATTCCGTGGAGATGCTATAACAAGAATGCTGCAGCGACCTTTCCTGCTAATGTGTCTCTCTTGTGACTAGAAAACAAAACCTGCAGGCTTGATGGACTCAGTGCAGAGCTGTGTGAATACTGTCAGAATCTCATCCTTATAATTTTGCTTCTGCACTATATTCTGGCATCATGTCAACACCGCCTCAGCTTTTGTTTTTCTTTTTACCCTTTATTTTTCACAGTAGAATTCAGTCATACCGAAGAGGCTTCAGGTTTTATCTGAGTTCATTGCCAAGGAGACATCTCAAAATGATTTGAAAGTGTGATTTTATATTAATGCTGTGCTTCAGGCAAAGACTATGGTCAGTATTGAAAAAAAAATGCAGTTGGATTTATAATAAAGTAACTGCAAACTGAGATTGTACTTCACTGTTTTGAATTTGGATCAGAACAGTGTGCACCATATAATGACCTTGACATTCGGTTATGCAATTAAATTTCAAATAAATGTATTAAGCCTCTTATAATTTAATTTGTTCCATTTTTGCCAGAAGTAATCTTTCTTCTCTTCTGGCCTACTTCTTAGAAAATGCCTTCTCAAATTAGTTTGCACACAGATCTTTCTGATAAACTTAATTTTCACTGGAAGACTCATTCTCCTAATGTCTGTGATGGAAAAGAGAAGATAGACCGCAAAACTTTCTGCAGTTAAGGGTCCTTAAAGTACTTCTGATAGCATTATGAATGGTCTATATCATGCTGCATGAGGTTCATTTCTCTTCCAGGATTTGGTTTTGGGTGATGAAAGCCCTTCCAGCAGCATTGCACATGAGTCACTGTAGAATGGAACTCATGGGACAAGCTATTTCTGCTTCTAATGAGCTTGTGATCAGCAATGTCCTTGACAGTTAGATTGCAAATAATAGCCTACGGAGTTTTAAGGAGAAAATATCACAAGCATTCCTTCTGGGGAAATGTATATGGGCTGACTGGAGAGGAACATATGCAAAAAGGAAAGGGCAAAGAAGGCTGACCGTGAGACCAAGGTCTGTACACAAGGGATGTGTCAGTCAAAAGACCACCAGGGTGCCTGTTCTAACACCTTGTTCTGAGTGGGTTTTGCACAGTTCACAGCAAAAGAAACATGTAAGCATGAAAGATTTTATTTTCAGGTTAATCTGACAGTATGGTAAAAGTTCAGTATCTTAGATATGGTCTTTTGAAATAAGCTGCTAGCAGGAAAAACCTCAGATTTACTACCAGAGACTTTTATTTTTTTTTTTTTACCTAATTATCTAGTGTAAAGATTGTCCAAATTGTCTAAAGAACAAAATTTGCTTATCTTTTAAAAAAATTGTTAGGATACTAATAATTAAGATACGAAACTATTTACAGATATACAGATCCTACTAAAATCCCTTTTCTGTATATTTCTAATTGAATGAGCTTATAATTTCTTCCAATATTTTAGGTACTATGGTATATTAAATTCCAATTACTTCAAACAGATCAAAAAAAGAAAAGCAAAACAAAAACCATAATTTTTTGTGATTTTATAAATCATGGAATTACAGAATGGTTTGGATTGGAAAGGACCTTAAAGCTCATCTTGTTCTGACCCCTCTGCCATGGGCAGGGACACCTTCCACAAGACCAGATTGCTCAGAGCCTCATCCAATCTGGCCTTGAACACTTCCAGGGAACTTCTCTGGGAAACCTGTGGCAGTGCCTCACACATTTACAGGAAAGAATTTCTTCCTAAAGCCTAATCTAAACTCACCTTCTTTCAGCTTCATAGAATCACAGACTGTGCTGAGTTTGAAGGGATGCATTAGGATCATCAAATCCATCTCCTGGCCCTGCACAGGACACCCCAAGAACCACAGCCTCTGCCTGAGAGTGTTTTCCAAACTCTTCTTGAACTCTTTCAGGCTTGGAGCCTGTTCCAATGCCCAACCACTCCCTGGGGGAAAAACCTGTTCCTACTATCCAGCCTAAACCTCCCCCAGCTCAACTTCACGGTTTTTCCTTGGGTCCTGTCACTGGTTGTGAGAGTGAAGAGATCAGTGCCTGTGCCTCTGTTGCCCCTCATGAAGTTGTTGAAGAAGACCTGAGGAATCTCTAATATCTCAATGTCTTTTTTATATTGTGGTGCCCAAAATGCCCTGAGCCCTTGAGGCTGGTCCAGTGCCCGGCTGTGATGCTGTGCCTGAATCCCCCAGGACAGGGCTGGCCCTCCTGGCTGCCGGGCACTGCTGGCTCATGTTCAGCTTTTCACTGACCAGGACCCCCAGGTCCCTTTCTCCAGCCCTGCTCTGCAGCCTCTCACTCCTCAGCCTATGCACTCAACCAGGGTTGCCCCATCCCAGGTGCAGAATCCAGCACCTGCCCTTGTTAAACTTGATCAGGTTGATGATTTCCCATCCCTCCAGTGTTTCGATGTGTCTCTGCAGGACCTCTCTGCTTTGAGGAAGTAGAGAGTTGCTTCCCAATTTAGTATCATCATCAAACTAACTGAGTTCCTTTGAGTCCTGCATCCAAGTGAAGGTTGAAGAGAACCAGGCTGAGGATGGAGCCCAGTGGAACCCCACCTGTGGCAGGTCCCCAGCCTGAAGTCCCCCCATTCACTGTAGCCTTTGTGCCTGACCTGTGAGCCAGGTGCTCTCCCATTGTGTAACTCAGTTATCCAGCTGTGAGCTAGATATTTTGAAAATCTAAAATGACTTAAGAGCATATATCTCACATATTGACCATTATTTTTAGCTCGGTGTTAGAATAAATATCATGATGCGTATAGGTATTTTTCACTGATAATTAAATATAAAAATAATTTTGGAAATTAGTAGTTAATTTAATAAAAGCATGAAGTTATTCAAAGAAATATTAATTAAGAATATCAAATATCTCCTAAGTAAAAAAGGCAAAAAAAGGAATATTTGATTGTGATGTGTTATTTCACGATGAAGCACAAAGTTGGTTAAAATAGTTGAACTGCAGTTTATTTGTAGGCCCAGAAATAATACTTACCTGTTAGAAAACTATTAGATCCTAAGAGAATATTTGTGAAGTTTATGAAGGCAAATCAAAAGTGCTTGGATTCAGGCAAATAAAGAAATATCAATCTCTGTTTCCTTCTCCATTGTTACTACCCAATTCCCCAGCTGCCTGTACAGCTGAAGGAATTAAGCCTGCTTGAATATTTTAGATTAAAGCAGTTACAGCTCAGAGGTACAAACCAATATATCTAAATGAAACAGCCTTGTCAGTTTGAAATTTCTTGTACAGTACAGATTGAAAGGGGGATGGTTTTGACACTTGTGATCATCCAATTATTTTTCTGGCGTAGAGACTCATGAAAAAAATGCATGCATACTGAAAGAAGGAAGGGAGAATTCTGTATGAAGTAATTGCTGTTATTCCCCAAATGAATCTTCTACAATTACATTTGATACCACACTTGATTGCCTTGCAATGGTTGGTTAACTAAAGCAATTTTGTTTCCAGTTGGGTTGCTGCATTAATTGTACTTACACATGTATAAACATAAGGGATATCTCATTGGTATTTTAAAAGGGGACTCGGTATGGATGGCCTATTAACATTCGCTTGTTTATACAGAGACTGAAACTCAGACTTTTAAGAATTACTATCATATAAAAATGTCACATGAAATATTATTTTAATATGATTTATCTTTTAACTACTAGTGTCATTTTATATTCTTCTGTGTAAATGATGTTTTTCTTCATCTTGGTGATTTTGAGACAGTGTTTTATCCAATGATAATATGTAGGTTGTGTACACGTACCAACTGCACTTAAAAATAATGACAAAATATCATGGGAATATTACTTTTGAATTATGGTTGGGTTGTTTATCCTTTTCTAGTAGAAATTTTGGCTGCATAAAACTGTAGTGAAAAGTTGCTCAGCAAAGGAACAAAAGATGAAAAGGATAACTAAGATAAAACAGGTTTCCTATCACCAGAGTTGATCCAAATGGTACCCTGCAAGAGCAGAGCAGTAGTAGGTGTCTCTGTTGTATCTTGCAGTTTGAAGATTTTCAGGACTGTTTGTAATTTATTGTGGATGTTACAACAATGCTAGAACACTGTATCTTAAAAACCTCAGCTGGAAAACAAACCAACCATGAAACTTTCAGTTTTAGCATGGTTTCATTATAAAGAAGCAGTTTACTAAATATATTTTGTCTCTTGAAAGAAGAAAAACTCTATGAAGAAAACAAACTAGAATCCTTTTTCTGTCCTCTCTTCAGAGAGAGAAGATATAGTTCTCTTATGGTTTGTACCCCTGATAATTTTCTTGTGCAAAGAGCATCTGTGAGAAATGATACAGTTGAGGTTTGGCACCAGACCAAGTACAGGGAACTGGTCCTCATAGGTGCAAAGAAGGTGTGAGATCCTTTCCTGGTAAGTCATATAGACTTCATAATTTTGTGAAAGTTATAGTAACACTAAACACAGGCAAAATGTCAAAGCTGTCTGTATCTTCACACAGTGTTTTGATTCAAAGCTCAGTGAAACAAATCTTGCATCAATTTTGATTCATTTTGGATAATGCCTCATATTTCTAAAGCCTCTGTGACTTGAAAAAAAAAAACAAAAAACAAAACACATCCAAATGATCAATTTAAATTGACAGATTTAAATTGACAGATGGTCAAGGTTCTAGGGAGGATTATATTTTATTCTCTGAAGGGCTGTGTGCCACCTCTTTTGTGACATGTAGCCTTCATTTGTGAATAATTTAAATTAAATGTTCCCTGTCTCACTGAAAGGAATGAACTACCACTTTTCTGCCAGTGATTCCACTTGGACATCTTTCTACCCAGGGAAGGAAGTTTGTGTATGTGCACTGGGAGTAGTAAGAAGGTGAGGTAAAGAGGAAATGAGGATAAATCGTATTTACTGAAATGAATGGTCGGGTTGGTTAAAGGGTTGTACTGAGGTTCATTTGATGTTTATCAAATCACTTATACATTTTGAGTCATGCAAGTTCACTGTGAACGTTGCAGGAACAAGCATTTTTGCAGTTCTCTATGATGTTTTTCAAAGTGAGACAGAACACACAATAGTTGCAGCCTTTGGAACACACTGAGTTCAGCTTCCCAGGATCTCCCTCATTAGTAAGGAGAGTTTCATCTAAGTGTAGAAATCCACTGTGAACATGTCCATGCTGAAGCCTCTTTGGAGACTTGGCATAAGCCTCACCAGATAAGTGCAGAATTTGTCTGGCATTCCCTCCTGGGAATAAGATTCCTCTGTTTACCTTCTGTCCCCATTATCCTGCCCCCTAATACTTGGATTCTTACTTCAGAAAGTCTCAGTGTGCCCTCTGGTTAACAAATATCTAGTAGGCGCTAGTTAGATAAAAGAAAAAACATCTTAATGGCAATTTAAAAAAATCATCCAAGTCATTAGAAATCTTTTAAGAATACTGTTGCTTGCTATCTTGCCTGGAGTTTTGTAACATCCTTGAGCCTCTCAGGTGAGTTTTTCAGTCTAGAAGTCATTGATTTTCCTCTAAAATATGGGTTGCCATAGGACATGTTTCCTTCCATTGCTTCTGTTCCATTATATAACTGATATGATCTTGTAGGAGAATGATTCCAATGAGTGTTAGTGTAATTAATCTTACTGGTAATCCTTGATTTGATTTTTTTTTCTTCTTCTTCACACTTTAGGTTTGCCTTTAAACCGATTAGAAAGTTGATGAGGAAGACAGTGGTAGCAGTACAATCAGAATTAAAATTATATATATACACAGGGATTTTAAATGTGTAGCTATGGAAGAGCTAGTTTTTGGTCTTTAGGTACTGGTTATTTACCGTCTCTTAATATGTTTACCTGCAGTAAAGGAGTGAAACTTTATAATATAAATCATTGCAAGGATCTCATCTGTACAGTGAAGTGCTTCACTGGTTGGAAACTTGCCAAAAAAGCTTTTAGAGTAAAGCAAAGAAACACCTTCAATCATTGTTGAGGGCTTTCAAGCATTCCATTTTATCTGGAAAATCAAATAAGTTAAAGACATCTAATATGCTTTTCACTTGTTGACCAGGCAACTCATTTTAAAAAAAAAGTACATCTTCTGAAAGAGGTGGAGGGAAGGATCTAGGTAAGAAGAAAAGAAAGAAAGAAAGGTGTGATTTCTATTATTAAGCTGCCATACGTATGCATTATCACCTTCATTTTGAATGAGGCTTTAATGTGCTTTCAGAACAAACACCTTATTAAAAGCAAGATATACTATTGTACTCAATATATTAACACACTGTGGGTTCTTCAGTTTAAAACTGAGAAGTACAATATGCTAAGAAAAGCTTTTGCAGGCTGCTATTGTGCACATTTTCTAGGAGTTCATTGAATTTGTGGCACAGATGAAGTGAACTGTTTTTCTTGATGTTACCTTTCACCCTCAAATTCAATTCCTCATGTCAGTCTGGGATAAGTAATTCATAGCACTGCTTTACTACCTTTGGTGAATCAGTAAAATCAATTAGAAATGGACTTCAAGAGTGCTGTTTATTTTGTATGCAAGGTTTTTTTGTCAAATATTTTCATTTCAAAACTAAAAATACATTTTTTTCTGTTATTTATCCATGCCAGTATAACTAGGATCTGACTAGTTTCTTCACTTTCCTAGCAAAACTCATTTTCCTGTTGTTGTCACATATTCTGACACTTTTTACACTGAGTTTAGAAAATGTGTCCATGTTTTGGAAAAAATAGTATTAACCAACTTCTCTGTCAATATTTATGAATTGGAAGAGAGAGGTGTTTTGTTTTTGTTGTGGTTTTTTTTTTGTTTGTTTGATTATTTTTTTAATTAAAACTAAAAAAACCTGATTGAATATGCACAGGAAATTAATCAATGGTATAAGACTCAAATATGGCTGTTCATAATGGAGACAGACTTCAAAGTTTGAGAAATTAAGAAAATATTACAAAGGCTTGGTTCTTACTTCAGAGAAGGAATACCATTCATAAGAGCACACCTTAAAGGGTGTTTTTAAAGGAAATTGGACCCAAATATTTTTTTAAATATTTCCTGCCAGAAAGTGCAAATACTGTGAATATATGGAATGCTACATGTGTTTTTTGATATTAAAATTAGAACTTTTCTGAAAGTCTGAGCTGTATGAGTTGGATTTTTAGAAGTGGAGATATTTGTGGGTTTCTTAACTCCATTTACTTCAACTTTGTTTTTTCAAATGACAAAACCAGAGGTGTCAGGCCTGATATTTTACCATCTTCTTTTCTCCCAGGATTCCTCTAAGATACTACAGGAAAATTCAGCTTATGTTTGTCAAAGCTCATTGCATTTAGAAAAGGATCTAACAAGGAAGTTGGAAAGTTTCCATATTTAATAGTTTGTAGACCTCTACACTTGCAGGAAGCCCTGTTCCTAGAACAGAGGTTTGTGCAGTAGATGTGAACAGAAAATGTTTCATGTCTGCACTTTTCTGCAGTTGCAATACTGTGGAAATTTTAATAGGTGTTTCATTTTACATTGACTTTCAAATGCTCTGGGTGTGCCAGACAACCTTATTAAGAGCTGCATTTTTCTCAAGGGATTTGGGAATTCTTACCTTTCCATCTCCTGAGCATATTGTAATTCTCATTAGAATTTAAACTAAAGGTGAATGTATGTCTTTTCATGTCCTAAAAATGATGGTGTGTGATTGAACTAGTGTCAGGTATTTCAGTAGACTTGGCCACAAAGCAAGAGATTTACATAACACAGAGCAGAGAAATTGTTCAAAATTCGAAATATCCCAACATGTGCTAACCTCATGCAAAGAAATGCTTAAAAATTTTACCTGATTTGACCAGAAATTTAGCTGTTAAGCACTTGCTTTCTTTTTCTCCCCAGGTAATTCTTGTTGTGAGCACGTAAGAACTCTAAGTAAATACACAAACAACTCTAGGTCTCATTGAAGGGATATTAGGATTTAGAAAGTCTTGAGAAATCTGGGACAGCTCTATAACTGTGATTCATGAGTTCATAGAACACACTATCATTCTGTTTTAATTTTCCCATTTGTTAGTCACAAATTATATTGCAGTAAAATACTGTGAATTGCAACTTTCTTGAAAATGTGAGGATAAATATAAAAATGACAATACTAGATCCTTCTTTTAAAAATGGGTTAATAATCCCTGATGAATTATTAATTCAGGTAGGATTGTTTTATTCCTTTGGGCATTATCGCTTCTCAGGAGGGTAACTTCAGTTCTGCATTTCTTAAGAGTTACACAGCAGTATAGAAAACTAAGAAGGTTGGCTCAATTGATATTTTTTTGTGCTTGCAAAAAATTCTGGCATTTTCACCTTGTGAAACTTTTGTGCTTTGTCTGTGGGGTTTTTTTCCTATGTAAAAGTTTAAAGAAAACTTCCAGCAAAATTTTCTGCCACACTGAATATTCTCCATGTAAGCAAGTTTAATTTCATTTAATTGGCTATGGGCATCATAGTTTAGATTACCTTTAGACTTATTCTAAAATGCTCATAGAGGAAGTCTTGTCATAGCATTTCCCCACCTTTCAGATAGAACATCTCAGGTTTTTTTTACCAGTATTTGCAGACATTTTCTGCTAAAGCTGTGTTGCTGTGAAAAAGGGTGGCTTGGTTTCTTTTCACTTTTGGTGAGAGATACCAGCAAAAAAACCCAAAAGCTAGATTAAGACTGAAGTTTTTTCAAAACCACTTCATCAATATATTTATTAATCCCAAGTGATGGCTGCCATTTCTTCTGCTGACAGTTGACTTATTTTCCTTATTATAGGGGTCAGACCAAATGGGTGATTTAATTTCAAATACTTCCAGTCTCTCTCAGTCTCTAATGTTTTGAGTCTGCATTAATTACATCAGGGCATGTAAGAGTATGTGAGCATATAAAACCTGCTGACTTGGTGCTGGAGGCATGCAGAAAGCCAGACAGAATATTACCTCCTTGAGACCTGCCAGCTGAGTTGAGAATGGTTCCTGGTGCATGCTGTGCCACAGAATGTGTCTGGACATGGCTTAGGTGTCTTGGGGGCAGCTGTAACAAGTACAACATGGATGAAAGCAGAGTGTGTTCAGGATTGATCTGTGTTTTATTTTGAAACACAGACACTGTACTCTTTGTGAAGAATAAAGCATGCTCTATCCTAAAAAGTCCTGTGGTTACACATTGGTAAGCGCCCTGTGTCAAGAATAAGCACCAAGAAGAAATATTGTTCAGGAGAAAATAAGTTTCATTTATAGCAATAGATACATACCAGTTACAGATTAATTAACCTTGAAAAATTGGAAGGAAAAATCCATCGGTTTAGTAAGATGCTCAGATATTCAACCAACAGCAGTAGGGGAAATAGTTCACTATTTCTGTGAAAATATTCACAGTATTGTGAACTCTGCTATGATTGGGAACTATGAATGCTGCTTTTATAAAAAATAGCTATGAAATGGACAGGACTGGACTTCCTTTATAGATTGACATCAGTAGGTTTCACTGACACAATAATAATTCACTGAAGTAGTTACATGTCTAGTAAGAGTAGAGCAGTGCACATCCATATATTCAATTGAACTTGGGTATGTTTGTCAAGAATAGGATGCACTTAATTAATTCACCTCCTCATGTCATGTCTATCCTGATAAGAAAATATTAAGATAAATACAACTGAATTAATCAAATTGTTTAATCTGTGCATGAGCTCTACAATACTATTATTTTCAAGAGCTTTAAATGTTTTAATATGAAACAGAAAATCATCTTCTTTATTGCTTGAAGATAATGAATGAAAGCTTACAGATTTCTGAGATATTAGATATGCTTTTGCCTATTGCTCAGTGTTCATAAACAACTTTTAGGTGATATTTTGAGAATCAGACAAATTTTAACATTTTGCTGGTCCTACTTAAATGGGTGGGAGTTAGCTGTATGCAAATATCAATTGTATAAATTTTCCTCTGTATTTATGCTTTCACATGTATTTATATATGGATCTAAATGCATAATGCTCAAAGAGAACATCTAATAATGTTTGTGTATTTATGTCTATGAACAGGAACACGCTTTTAGCTAAGTCTCTTGTTTTGGAGGTTTACAAAGGACTAACTGGTGGGCTCAGGTACTTTGAGAACATAGTTCTCAAGTGGTTAAACTGATATGTGCCCATACTTTGGAAATTTTACCTCTTTCATGTTTTAAACCCCAGGAATATTTCATATTCAGAGTGAAGAGTGTCTTTGTGGCTTACTGCAGGAAGGAAGTTCTGGCCCATGGGGTGAATTTGTACAGTTGGCTAACGCTCACTCTGTGCAGAAATCCTTGGTTTACTTATGCCTATGATTTTCAGTTCACTATGTCCAAATAACACACAGATTGTGCTGATCTCATCAGGGTAGTGGGGTTTAGCACAATGCTGATAAAAGTGTTGGATCACTGGACAACTGTTTAGAGGTATTTATAGTACATCACCTGCTGAAATCCTTTTGGAGGACTTTTCTAGGCAAAGAGTGGCTAATTTAGGATGCTTTCTGCTCATACAGTTTTCTGGAGCTGCAAGAGTTGTCAGCCCATCACTTTCAGTGAACTTCCTAAAGTGAAACCAAAAGAAAACCATCTCTAGCAAGGTGGATTGCAAAGTCTGTAACATGAACTATGTAAAATGAGAAGGGGGAATGGGAGGGAAGGGAGGGGAAAGAGACCCAGGAAGTTTTGGTGTTGCCAAAGAGGTCATTGAAGGGAACAGTTTCGAATCCCTGCTGCAATAGTATCCTGCTTTTCTCCCCAGTTTTCATTGCTTTGTCTTCTGTGGTGTGGACATGGCATCATCCTGGACAAGACACTTCACCCTTTTTTTGCAGCATTCCTTCTTTTTTCTTCTTTAGCCTAATTTTCCCATCTTCCATTATCCCTTTTTAAGCACTTGTACTTTCTCCCTCTTGTGCTTTCTGCCATCCCAGTTCATGCTTTGCAGTATTGTGTAGTGGTGCTGTGGAGAACTGAGCTGAGGTAGCCTCAAGCAACACAGCATAAATTTTAGGGAACAAAATTATGCATTTCTTCAAACTAAAACCAGTTCAATACACACTTTGCAATTTACTTCATACTCTCTTCTTCACTGTGATCTTCCAGAGCTAAGCTCTTTTTTCAGTAGCCTTGGTTAGGTTTGCAGAAGCCTTTCTGACTGTCTTTTTTTTTTTTAACAAATATCTACCTTAATTTCATTTTTTTTTACAAGGGAGAGCTATTTGGCTTGTTCAAAATTTCTCACATTGTCTCTTTTTTAACATCTTCACACTTCTGTGATATATCTCTCTGTCCACCCTGAATTTTAAAAAATACATGAATTTCAAAGTGCTGATTTTTACGAGAATTGAAAGTGAATAATACAGTGTAAGGGCTTAAACTCCATGTGTTACCATAGATTCTGATGGGAATGCTAAAATGCTGCAAACTTCAATAAGTCTCTGCCTAGAATAAGATTAATCTATATAAAACTTAAAATACTTTTGGAATTGTGTGCAGTTTCTCCATCCCAGCCATCAGTCTGGCTCTCAAGGGTTTATCTGTATTTCTTTGAAGTTTGTGGTATAAGCATCAAATACCTGATGTGTGACAAACCTGTTGTGTTCCATGTAAGGGAACACAAGCCCCTTTTCATTAATTGCAGTTGTTAAGGTGGGGAAGGAGAAACGTAATAGCAAGATGTTTATAGAACTCTTAAATCCTATTTCTCTTTTGCAAAACTTCCAGCCTACCAGTGTAAGATCAAAAAATAAGAAGTAATTTTGCTCTAATTATTTTTCATGTGAAGTTTTTGCTTGTTGTGATTAACTGGAAAAGTCTTCATCATTTCATATTAAATAGTAAAAGGAATATTTTCCAGCTACTGGCTTGTCTCATGCTACTGAGCTACTTCTGAAATAAGGTGTGCTCCTGAAATTTTGCTTTATTACAGTGATTGCGTGCAAGACAAGCACAAAACAGCTGCCAAAGCTGAATAATTAAATTATGATTCCTTCTGTTCTTTATTAATTAGATGAGCTTGGGATAATTCTTAGAGCCTGGTAACTACTGTCCAGAGTTGGTTTTTTTTCTATATCAGAGATAGAGGAAAAATAATTTAGATTAAAATCTTAAGAAAGATTTGTTTTTATAAGAGGCCCATTAAAACTATTAACAGTCAATATACCAGACATTTGTTACATGGGTAAGCCAAAGAAATCTGGAAAGAAAGCATGGTCTGACATGTTTCGAACTTTATTACCTTCTATCAAGGTACTTTGTACATTTAAGAGGAAATGGAGAGATTTGGTTGGGTTTTTTTCCTAAGGTTCCTGCAAATTGTGTAAGATGAGTTATAGCAATTATTTTGGGGATTTTTTTTTTTTTTTTTTAATAGCTCTCTAGGGTTTAAAGACGCATTTTAAGTGGTTGAATAAACTCAGTGAATAATTGATCCAGGCAGGGAAAGAAATCAGTGTTTTTAAAATATTAGATATCACTAAACTTACAGGTTATTGTCAGCTTTTTAAAATGTGATCCAAATTTAGGATCATACTTTCATAATTTATATATGAAAATTCATTTTTCCCCTATTACACAGTATTGCAATACCCCATAGAAATATCTTAAAATCTTCTTATATTTTAGTTATTACATGTAGATAAAAGAGTAAATGAAAAGCTGATAAGTCTCTCTGCTGTTGTAGTGTAAGGAAAGTTATGCAAAATTTGGACATTTTTCTATTAGTGAGATTCTTAAAAGACATTAATGTTATTTGGGTGCTATTTCTTAGAATTTAGTTACAGTGACCGATATATTTATTGTGATACACTTTTTTGGTTTTTTGTTGTTTTTTGGGGTTTTTTTCCATGAAGATATGAAGATAAGCCTTGAAATATATATACTTCAGCCATTTTTATAGATCACCCAGAAGCTACCCTCTTGAGTTTTTATTCCATTGTAGTGTCATATCCCTAAAATTTTATTCCTTTTTGTGACAACTGATTGCAGCATTGCTAAACATGGTCTTACTGGTTGGTTGTAATAGATAGAACACCGAAGAAATGTAACAAATGCACACACATTTTTGGGGGGACAGATTCTACTAAATGTTTGCTACTTGCTTTGTAGAAAATAATTTTCTCAAAGGCTGTTGGAGATTTGTTAGATTTGGAGGACTGGCATATTTTCTGTATTTGGTTATGATTATCCAAAAGATCCATTACATCCCAGCACCTACATAAGTATGAATTCAGAATGCCAATTTTCTATGAATCCAAAGGAAGTTTATGTCCAAATTGTTTAACTAGGCTCCTGTACTCTTCTGGTTACACAATTTATAATCTAGATAACATGCAGTCCGTTTAGACTAGTTTTTAAAATTTTATTTATTTTATTTTTCTATTCTTTCATCAACTAAAGACAGTAATGCTGAATACATTATAATAAACATGCTTTGCTGCTTTAATTAAACTGATCAGATAGTGTGATATAGAGGTTAATTAGCTGCTAACAAATTAATTTCATTTTCCCACCTGGAAATCTTCTTTGTAATCACTTGCATTTTGCCTTATGAAAAGAAGCTGCTTATACTTTGAGGAAATTATTGTGATGAGAAAATTAGCAGTTTCCTGGACCTTTTGGAAGAATTTATTTACCAAAATTAAAAGGGATGTAAATTTTATTTGTTTCTCAGGGTTAACTCTGTCTTCCTTGCTTTTGGCTTACAGGACTCGAGGAAAAATAGGGAGGATGGTTATTCCTCTCTTTTTTCCATATGTAGCTGGTTATTTTAAATTTGGTAACCCCAGAAGAGTCCCCTTACGATTTTCTTTCCTGGTCTTTTGTCACACATGCAAGTACATAAAATCCTAGGTTTTACTGTGGATCAAAATATCATTCTTGAGGATAATTTTCAGCCTGACTAACTAAAACGACGGTCAGTCTGTGATATAGGCAACTATACCAGAGAATAATGTCCATGTGGTTTTGCAACTTTAATTTTTCAGTCACTAATTTTTCATTCCTTCATGAAATATTCGGCCTTTGATGCTTTGCAACCAAAAAAAAGCTTAATTTTTGCCACATTTAATTTGCTCAGTTTATCAGTCGCACTAAAAAAAATTCGAGCAAATTTTAAAATATCCCCCCAAAAAAACCAAAAAAAACCCCAAAACCAACCAACCAAACAAACAAAAAAGAAAAAAAAAAAAAAAAAAAGATAGACAATCCTTACCAGTAGGCAAATCGCCAAAATTCCATTGTTAAATCAACAATTATCTGCATGTCCAACAGATATTGGTGTTTGACTTCGGGCCATTGAGCCAGAGGATGTCTTTATGCAGAAGTTATTAGTGGAGTGAGTATGTTGTATTCTTTCAGAACAGGCAGCTCTGTAGATTGATTTTGATTTGGGTGTGTGCTTGTCTGACTTGTATTTCTCATCATCTTTTTTGCTCTGTTACATTTAACCTCACACATTAAACTAATTTTGACATTTAATTCTACAAAGTGTAATTAATACTTGAAATTTATTCTTTTTTTTTTTTTTCATCAAGTATTGTCCTGGCAACTTAAGTAGTCCAGTGGGAGTTTCTAACATTTATTCTTACAATGAAAAATACCTCAAAATTGTGGATTTTTTTTGACATGGAGAAGTTTTCCTACACTTTCTGTGATGAATTCTAGAGATCTGAAGACATAGTACACTTTCTAATGTTTTTGATCCTCCTTTTTGAGGTTATGCAGGTAACCTTAATACTCTTCACTACTTCATTTTTTCCTAAGTAAATGTATAATGTAGCACAATATGGGCAATGAGGCAAAAGAAAAAAGGAAAAAAAAAACAAAAAAACAAAACCAAAAACAAACACACACACAGAGAAAAAAAAAACAAACCAAAACAAACAAACAAAAAAAAAACCGACTATTTACTGTGAAATATAGCAGGGTTTCCTCCTGAGATTTGAATGTGATATAAAAAAAATTCTTACTCAGCTTTGCTAATTATAATTTGCACAAGACAAATTAAATCAAGCGCGGTTAAATTCAGCACGTAATCAGATATTGTCACAGTGAGCAGCAGGACAGAAGGAAATGTGTCACTGTGAAGGTCAGGCCATGGAGTGGAAGGGTCAGACCAAGGGCTGGATGGGTGGCAGCACCACCTTTGCTCACAGGGTCCCTGTGTGTCCCTGCCCTGCCACAGCACTGTGGGTAGCAGAGCCCAGCCTGGGGCACAGGGGATGTAAGATAGCTGCAGAATATTCATGGTGTTTCCAAAGCTTTAGCTTCTTCCCAGTTTAGACTTCAGTGAGCACTTTCAAGATCTCAGTTTTTAAATCAGATGGTAAAATCTGACCACCGTCATCACTGTAATCTGTGGATCTAATCTCGGATCAAAATTCCTCAGAATCGATATCAAGAGCTCAAAACCTTTTCTTCCCTACAGTGTATTTTTATCTGGATTCTGTATGTGTGCACTGCACTTACCTAACATCATTTTAAATGAGGCTTGTGCATTTTAGTCCTGCTGTAGAGTATACAGATGATTGATAAATTGCTCATTTTATTTATTACTCTGATGCATCCGCGAATGGTCAAGTGACCCCCTGTCAGTAAATTTTGGTTTCCAGATTAAGAATTTCAGTGAAGGAATTACCTGTAAACGGATGGTGAAAAAGTTGATCTTTCTCGCCATTTAAAAGAAAGAATATTCATGACAAAGGATGTGCAGCACCTTTAACTCTCCTTTATGTTATTTCCTGTAATCTTCACCCTCATCTTTTCATTTCAATTATTAGTCTCAGTGGAATCTCGAGAAAAGCCCTTTACGCAAATCTGATGAAAAAGGCTTATCATAAATTATAGTGCAGACTGGAAGGCTTTAATTAGTATATGAAATTTAATATTCTGACAAAGCAGTTATTTAATTGAATTATATTCAGGGGCAAAATCTCTAACTCAGGTGACTCATTTTTCCATATTTTGGATAATATAGGGATGTATTTCTTGATTGAATATTATTCCACTATTTTTTTTGTTTTTTAATTATTTTTTATTTTATTTTAATAATTTTATTTTAAAATCTCTTGGTTCTATGTCCAGTTTTCATCTTTAAAATGTCTGTTCCAACCAATTTTTTACAGCCCATGTTTAGGCGCTCCATTGCATGCATACGCTGTAATTATAATTGCAACTGGTTTATTATATTGCCTGAAATTTTGTTCACTTTAAGGGCAAGTGAAAATTCAGTACTTTTAGACATGGATACTGAAGGGAAAAAAGTTATTAACTGCTAAGCCACTTATTTTTAATGTGTGTCGTTTCACTTGTGTAAAATGACAAAGCTGTAACAAAAGAGATAGGAATAATTGACATATTTTCTTTTTTTCCCCTTATTTTCAGGCTTTTATTCCCTAACATTATCCTCTTTAAAAACAGATGTAATTTTTATATGTGGTAGACCACACTTAGCTTTCTTTTCTGAGGAGTCTAATTGTGCCTTAAACTGCATGTCTGACTGTATAAAGGATTAAATTAAAACTGTGTAGATTATTTGTCATAAAATTTGTTAGGGTGGGTTAAAATCTTAATTACCCCAAAGGTATAAGAGTGATTTTTTATTTTTTTTAATACACTTCTTTATTCAAGGGGATACAAGGAACTTTTTTTTTTTTAATTTAAATTTGATGTTTTACCAATATTTAATGAAATGCTTTTTTTAGTATTTTTAGGCATTTATACTAATTTTCTTTGGTCTGCCTAAAGAGTGAAATGGACCAGTATTATTAATATTTTTATTACTTCATGCTAAGCAAAAGGACCCCCACTTTTTCACTAATGTGAATGTCTTTTCCAAGTGTGTGGGACTAACATGATTTTCAAATGTTCTCCAGATTTCTGTCTTAATTCTCAGAATTTATCTGTCAACTGAAGAGTCAAGATCAGATTTATATTCATTGTACGGTTTGGTTTCTCCCTGATTTTGATTTCTTTCTCTACCTCTTACCTGCAAACTAAAAGAATCCTCACTACTTGAGATTATCTGCAATATACAGCAGTTTTTACATTGACTCACTTTGGGTGCTTTAGCACTTCTTGGGTGAAACACTTAGAAGTCATGGGAAGTGCTTTAAATCAAAATCCAAATAAACATATTTGACTGCAATTTCAGATTTTAAAACATGCACTCATAATTATGCAGTAATATATATTTGCAATATGATCTGCTGCATTAATTTTAAATTTGCTTCCAGGGGTTCGCTGAAGAAAATCTTTGAGTTGTGGAGACCTTTAACTAATACTCCTCTGTTTTCTTTTCTAGTGTCTATGAAATGGTTAAAATTGTAATTTTTTTTATTATTATTTTTTTTTATTTATTGACTTTAAAGTTTTCCTACAATTGTGGAAATGCAGCTTTTAGGGAAAAAGATAATCGTTATCTATGTCAGAATTAATGCAGTATATTAACTTCTTAAAAAATGAAAAGCTGTAGAAAACCTTTTTCTTCTCCTTCCCCTGTCTTTATATTATTTTATTGTATTAATAACCTATATATATTTTCTGTAGTTCATTATAGAGTCTCATAAAGTTTTAGAATTCATTTCAGGCCAATCTTCCCTGTAGGCCTAACACCATTTTAGGTTGCATCTCCCATCCTGTAGGGTCTCTAGGAAGCCCACAGATAGATGTGAGGTTTTAGGTAACTTCAACCACAGCTTCAGTAAAAGCAGCATTTCTGAATAGACTGCATTGGATGTCTGTTGAAAAAGACTTCATAAAAGCATCTTTAGACTATTTGGTAGAACACATACTGCATGAAAAGTTCTTGGAATTCTAGCATAAGATTAGAGAGGGGATGTTCCTGTAGACACCACTACATGGCAGCAATGACCAGGAGCTTTCATTCTGGCACTTTGTAAAGGAGGATGTCGTTTTTTTACCAGCAAAATAACATGCATATACTATTACAATTTTGTAATGTAATCCCTTCTTCTTGTTCTTGAAAGAACTTGATTGAAAAAAAAAGTTGTTTCCTGAGATGAAAAGCCAAGAACAGCTTCATTCATGTAATGCTGAGTTGAGTTTAGGCATTTATGTCTTGAATAATAGACTGTGTCTGTGAACATGTTTTGTAGAGAAACAAATTGCATCTGCAGATATTCTGAAAGCTGATCTTTTCCCATGCTTTTCTTCTTTAGACACAGAGATTAATTGTAGAGACCATAAACTTCATATTTTGTGTAATGAAATTCAAGAATTTATTAGTAGTAACCAACATGTAATATTTCCCATTGGAATTGCTTTATACCCTGAGCTGGAAAACAGAAAGGTATTGAAATTAAAACCAATGTAAAGACAGTGGAATAGTCTTACTTCAGCAGATAATATTATCAATGAAAACATGGAAGAAAAATAAGATTAGGAAAGAAAATAAAATAGTAAGAGTCAAAAATAAGACATTTATGACCCAATCCTTAATGCAATTTTTATATGACTTGCCTGATGTCTTTCTCTGATACTAAAAGTTTTTGCTTTGAAGGGGGAATTAAAGATGGTGAAAACCATAAAATCATATAGTACACTACAGTTTTTGCTTTATACATATGCTCTCCCAAAGTCATTCTTTTACAAGTTCTGCTTCAGAACTGCCTTACCAAATGCCTTCATTGGTTAACAGAAGTGAGTCTTTATTTATTTTTGTTCTTTATCCAGTAATGCTGTGTGAGAGAAGGGATAAACAGGATATTTACAATATACCCTTGGTTTGCTGACCAAGTTTGCAATATTACTCGATGGTAAAACTGCACAGCAGTGGGAAGATTCAAATTCTTTGTGTCAAGAAGTTAATAAATAACTGAACTACTCACTTGAGAGCCAGCAACAAAGCAATTTGTTCTTGCCAACTAGAAGTGGTTAAATTATGAAAAATTGTCCTCTAAAGATCTGGGTGATCCATGAATCTAATTTGTGAACCATACAGCATTCACTGTGTTGTAGCACTGGGTATCTCATATTTTCTGTATTAAGAATGGTGAGATATGTCCAACGTCAATGTCAGTTTATGCATTACATAGGTAATATCTCCAGGCAGGGTAATGGACTACAAGATATAAATAACCTAACAAAAATATCTAAGTCTTTTAGGCAGGGAGTGTTTGTTTTCATTAACTTGTAAATATATCATGTTCCTGAAATGATATTCTAAAAGGTGATTTAAAAAATACTATTCAGTCCACTAGAGATACATAGTAAAGCTATGCCAACTTTGAAAAAAAAATATAAGCAAATAAAAATATGAAAGACAAGGAAAATATAATTGGAAAAATAAAGAGTCTTTTTGTTTTTTTTAAGTAGACAAATAAGTTGTGTCTGTTGATGACAGTGTTAAAAATCCTGTACAACAATGATTTGGTAGCAGGATAAACAAGAGCAGTAGAGAGGGGCTCAGGAAATAAACTCATATCTAGATGAGAGTCAGTACAAGAGAGGGCCTAATAAAAATTGTGTTTTATGAAAATGTTCCTTTTTAAAACAAAAGCACTAAACAAAAACAATATAGCCAGTTAATTATGTCTGTATTGCTTTTCCTGCTCTCATTTTTTCCTGAACAAAACCTTTTAGGGATGAAATTGCAAGGGAACTGATCTAATGCAACCTGACATAAAGAGTTGTGGTAAACAAGATGTGCAATTTTATTTTATTTTATTTTATTTTATTTTATTTTATTTTATTTATTTTATTTTATTTTATTTTAATTTAGCTGAACAGATCACCTTGTGATGAAAACACTTGTGTTAACATATCTGGCTAGTACCACTCAGAGCTGCATGCTTTGCAGTTTCAAATGTTGCCTGCTAGAGAATCAGAGGGGCTTTAGAACTGATCACATTACTTACAGAACAGTTATTTCATACATAGCTATTTACAAAGTGAAGAGGAACCAAAGAAAATAGAACTTTTGCCTCTTCTGACTTCAAAGGCTTCCACAAGAATTATAAGGTCTTTTCATTACAGCAATCAAGTGAATAAGCACTTAGCTTTAGTCTGTAATGATGAAAAGAATTTCCTCCTGTGTCTGGAATGCCTTGAGGTCTGGCTTTGTTATCCACATACAGGTACACAACCAGCTGACCTATGGATAGAAGAGTGTCTTGATGGAAAAGTGGAAAAGTTAATTTTGAGAAGGAAGAGTGAATTCATGTTAATAGCATTTACGTCAAAATGGCATTTAGATTATCCGTAATATATTTGATGTTTGACTCTCTAAAAGGTCACAAAGGAGAATAAATGATGTCATTATTATGCAGTAAGTAAAATGATCATTTGTAAAGATGAATGGAATACACATCATACTTTTCTAGTGAAAGTAAAAATTGTCGTTGACTTATCCTTTTGAAAAATTATTACTGAAGGCATTCTTTCCTGTTGGGTTTATAAAAGAAAAAAATCGTCATTGTGTTCAATGTTTAATCAGGTATTTATAAGGTATTACCATAAGCAGAACTGAAAAAATAAATTTTAAAAATTTTTTGAGGTCAACAGCAATCACCTATTTTAAGGACACTGGTGGATATGAAGAAATGTAATATCTCCATTTCTTCATTTATTGAATATCAGTAAATATAATTAAAAGACTATGTCCATACATGTCTCTCTTTGATTCAGTAATGCACATAAAATTGATTTTATTCAAAAAACTTCATGCACATTCCAGGTATATTTATTTGGTGTAAACCTGAATCTTCCAGGCTTTTAAATGGTTCAGTAATATTTAAATAGGGGGCTGGAAATCACCTCTGTATTCCATAGGACATAGCCCAATTTTCAAAAAGCTATAAAAGTTTACCCTGAATGGAATTTCTGGCTAATTTTGGAATGGGAACAAGCAATCTTCTTCTATTCTTTGCTTGAATTACATGGTACAGTGTTCCCACAGAGCTGCCAGGATCTGCTGTACACTCCAACAACCAGACTCTCCTGTGATGTATTTTCACAGATTTTATTTTCGCAGTGGGAGGTGAATAAAACAATAAACATGTGTACAGCAAATTCTTACCCCACTTAGCAAAGCCCGTGCCTCGCTGTATCTGCTGCCTGCTGGATGTCACGGTGCATAAATCCCCTAATTGCACAGTGAAAGTCACATGTCTGTGACAGAAACAGCTTATGGAAGCCTTTTATGAGCTCTGGAGTTTGTCCAATGTTATCTGTACTTTTCTGGTTGTGTTTTGAGTGACTTATGCAGCCTCCCACGGGAAAACTTTAAATGAATGAAGTTAAGTACGAGCATGGGAAATTGTGCACGCAACAGAGAGCAGGCAAAGATCAGAGTCTGTCATGTTTCAAAGAGAATATACAGAGAACTGGTGGTTTATTTCAAAATGTATCTTGCAATAGTAGAGATTATTGCTACATAGATTTATTCTCTCCTTTCAAACTAACAGAATTACTTTTCTTTCTCTTACAGAATAATGATATAATCTATTACAACGCAAAAGACGATCAGAATGATGTAAGTAATACGTTTCATTTAACTACATTGCCTGTAATCTCAGAAAATTAGGGGGATGAAAATATTAATGGAATTCTAAGGCTATCATTTAAAGATTTGGCAGAAGCAAAAAAGCATGGAACTTAAAAATGTCTTCAAGAGTTTCCTCAAGAGCCAGACAGTATTTTATGTTTTAATTCTCAAAGTCTGTCTCCTTTCATCCAGTTTGAACTACTGGTCAGGCAGAAAATGTGCTGGGAGAATGAAGATCCTGACAGCAGTATAATTCACTTTTTGAAATGTAATAAAATCATAATTATAGCATTGGAGAATCAAAATGATAAATGTAAATAATTCAGTTCCCTCTGAAAGAACCATTTTCTGGCCTTATTTTCCAAGATCAGATGATGTTTTTCTGTATTCTTTGTAATAAATTTTTTACGTGAGGAGAAAGAAGATGTGAAATGTTACTGAATAATTATATTCATTCACTTTGTGATCATTTATGCGACTACAATAAGATTTGGGAAAATTGAAAATCCAATCAAAAGATTTAGACTGAATTATGAAACTTCAATTTCTGTTTTACTAAAGCTCTTTAAAAGGTTTGCATTCTCCTATCTGCCATTAACTGTTAAAAATCTTAATGTGTTCTGGAGGCAGTACAAGTTATCCTCACCTTCACTGGAGATAATACAACTGCTTGTCTTCATTATAGACCTAATTTATAAGGCCATAGAAAAATGTTGTAAATGTATTAATCAGAATTGCCAGCATGCTTCATTTGCACTTTTTAATCAAGTAGACTTTAGAGATTGATGGCATCACTATTGTAATTGATGCTTCTGCTGTAAGGCAATTAAAGAAGGTACATAGATCATGTCAAGCAGAACTATTTTATATGGTTGCATGGAGTTATGAGTGCTTCATTTCAGATACCACAAACTACTGTCCTTAGTTTTAAAGTCTGCATGATTTAAGTAAAATTCATTTAATGTAAACTAAATTTGAAATATATTACTCTGTTCTCACTAAATTCACTGGATGGCAGGTACTAATCGTCTCTGAAAACAGAATTACAAAGCTTAAATAAAGGATTTTTAATGTAAATATACCAGATAGTAATAGTAAACTGTGGTGTGAAGTAAAAAGTGTGATGTATCTGTTATGATTAAGTAGCATTGGGAAAGGTCTTGAGATTACTACTTCTACAACCAAAATCCAAATCTGTTAGACAAGGCAGGAAAGGAAATACTGTTTCAGAGTTTACTCTTTGTTTTTTTTAATTTTCTTTCTTTAGGGCATTCTTTTCCCTTCAAAATAAAAGTACATATACACACACAATAAAACAAAGATTTTTAGACCAGATACCCTGTTTTATTTCTGTTTCAGTTTTATTTCTTTCTATGTCTTTTTTAACATTCATTAGAATGAAGTTTATAGTAATGTTTATTGTAAAGAAGTGATAAGGATCCAACAATCAGTGATCTGATAGTGATTTTTTTTTTTTTTTTTNCTTTTTTTTATTTTTTTTTTTTTTTTCCCTTTAAACATTAAGAAATTTTAATAGAATCATCTCTGAAGCACTGGTTAGTAAAACTGTGTTTGCAATCCATTCCTTTTTGTCGCTAACATGTTTCCCACTTTTATTTCCTCTTCCATGCTGTGAGACTTCATTTATTCACAGGAAATGATTTTATATTTATCTTTGAGTCCAATCAAGAGTAATTAGTAGCAGAAATTAATTTATTAAAATTAGACATCTAAACTAATCACTGTGTGTATCACTAGAGAGGTGTTCAGTTTGTTTTGAGACAGGTGTCTAAGGTTACCTGAACTGAATCAGTTCTGGGTGTGTGGTCCTCTGTGTTGACCAAGTCCCTGTAACAGATCCTTTTAGATCTTAACTTTTAGAAGAATTAGAGTCTTGCCTCTTGCCTGCCAGAATTTGTTTCCATTCATCCTTTGAATATTGCAGCCTTTTCAGAAAAGCAATCCTCTTAAATTCTGTGTTTCTGGTGTATGTTCTGCTGCAATAGAGTTTTCTTTCCTTCTTCCTGTTTCCGTACCACATTCAGGAGATCCTTCTCTCATTTTTCATCTGCTGTCTTGATGGACCTTTTCAAATCTAATGACTGGGCTTGCTTGTACTTAAAAAAAAAAAATAAAGAAGAACATGAAGGCCAATCATTCTCTGGCCTTTGTATTTCTCAGTCTCTCAGATAAAATGATCAATTTGTAAACCCTTACTCCATCAATCAGTAATGGACCTTTTGTCTCTTTATCTTACAACAGCAATTATATTCTGCTTGCTTATTTCCCCCTCCCCCCAGAGCTCCATGTAATGTGTGAGCACTTGATGATAATTAATGAGTGTTATCCTCACAACAAGGTAGGAGGTATTATATTTCCATTTTTTATATCTCATAGGAAGATAATGGCCAAAGTTGTAATTTAGTATAGGTCTCCCAGGTTTTCATTCACTGTCCTTTTCCCAAGAACCTTTTCAGTTTGATATATTGCTGCCTGTTTGTGCACTTTAATTTGCAGCTGTCAACAGCTTGTTGTATTTGGACAAATGCTGCAGTGCTTTTATTGGACAACTGAGTAGTCCCACATTAAGCTTCTCTTTCCCATTAGTTTTCATATTGCTTTTCCTGTCTTCTCATCTTATCCTCTGTACCACCACCTTATTTATAGTAATTTTGCTTCACTGCTCAATTCTTTCCTCTTCTGTATTATGGTCTCCATTTTATTTTCAGTGATTCCACATCTAGTTTATAGATTCTTCCTAAATCTATTTTTTTTCCTGTTTCCTTATATTCAAGTGATCCACAACTTGACTATCCACTGAATTGCTCAATTGTTTAATTTTCATTTATCCTGAATTCCTTTCCTAATAATTCTTTCATTTCCTCTTTGCATCTTGCTCCTTTTCCAATTTTTTAGTATAATTATTGCCATAGTTTGATAAACCTTTTCCTGCACTAGCTACGACAGCCCAAGGAAATGATTTTTCAATGATTTGATGGAAAGAATTAAGTAATACAAATAAAGAAATGTCTCTAACATGAAACCAGGCACACATCATTGGAAGTCTACAGTTCCCCTGTAATCCCTAGACATTAATTGGGAGCAGCCAGTTGTATCCCTAGTTAGCACGAGTGATTTATTAGACATTACCTTCATGCAGTCTCATACTGGCTTGCAGTCATGACTAACAGAGCTGTGCTCCTTGTGCAATTATTGATCACACACTAAGTGATAGCAGCACTTTTTATTTTCTTTTACTGAAAATTTTGGGTCCCTTTGGGCAGTTACTATCTGCACAAAGTGTGAATTCAGAATGTGACTAGAAGTCAATCTGTGGGTTCCACTAGAAGCAAAAATCTGGAATGTGCCTATGGTTGATTTTAAAACAAATAAATACATTTTTTATTACTTTATAATAAAGAAGGAATAAATATTTTAAACTGATAAGCAATCTGTGCTATATGGTTTAGGAATTTTTTTCCTAATTCAATGATGCCTTGCTATTTTGGAATAATTTTTGAAACACTAGCTTTCTTTGAGTTTAAACTGTAGCATAAATTTA
>PYHW01010409.1:11535994-11549532 GCA_013186435.1 Turdus rufiventris | reverse complement strand
CACCTGAATGCACTCGGCAGTCTCCCCACAGCTGGAAAATCACAGCCAGTGAGAAGGAAATAAAAAATGTTGTCAGAAGGCAATGCACTCATTACAGTATCTAAAATGCAGTAAAAGTGCTGTGGCTATTAGAAATGCATTCTAGCTCTTCAAAATTAGATCCTAATCCTTAGCAGAGCTGGTCCCAGCCCTTGCTTGCTGCAGGCATTTGCTGAGCTGTGTGCTTCAAGCAGCATCCCATTTTACTCTCTCTGTTAGGTCCAGCTCTAACTTTTTAATGTGGCCACAAGCATTCTGAGAAGGGCTCTGTATGTAGTTCTACTGGATTATTTTCCCCGAGGAGGAAAAAAACCAGGGAAACAGCAAAACTGAGTAAAACTAAGAAAAAGGAAAAAGAATACAGAACTGAGCATATAAAAAATTATGTGCTTAGTTTGTAAGAGAGAGTTTCATTTGTACAGAGTAGATCTGGGAGGGAAGTAAAAGAAGCGATCCTCAATAGTTTAAAAATTTACATTTAGAAATTTCAGCAGATATTCAGAAATAAAAATTGGACTGATACCTAGAGATGGAAATATAAAACTTTGGGAATTCTGCAAAGTAAGACAGGAAGGAATCACAGAGGGAAAAAAAATTGATGTCCCTAAACCCAGTGTTTATCATTCTGTCTCTACATTCATTCTCTAAAATGGTTGGTAGGGACAGTGAGGTTTTGTGCAGAACACAGTCCCTGGATATGAAGGCAGTGGAAAATACCAGAACCCAAACTGTCTGTTTTACATAATATGGAAGCAGGCAGAAGTCATTGTTGCTGGCTGGATATCAGTTCAGGAATTGAAAGAAATCTAATTTGAATCTTTTATCATGATGCTAAATCTGTTATGATGCTTTGAGCAACTTCTACGTTGTTCCTGAAAAGAATCTGCTTTCAGAATATAGCTGAAGTTTGCTTCACTTTGGTGATGGGTTTGTTGTGTTTCAGTGATGGCTTTTTTTTTTTTTTTTTTTTTTTTAATAGGATCAGCTTTCTGGTTGTGAGTTTTCAACATCTTAAAAATCAAAAGTGATTTTTATTCTAATGAAAAAAACCTTCTCAAACCCGTAATAACCAGTATTTTTCAAATAAATTAAAATTTATTAGTAGATATAGAAAACTCACTCTTCTTACAGCTTTGAGGATAGAATCAGGATAAATTTGGCTGCAGTGAAATGGGAAGCTAGACTATGTCACAATTTCTTGAAATTATCTTTATCAATTTTGTTTTAATGGATGTTTTCTTTTCTAGACACATCTTTCACTAATACTTCTTGGCTTAAATCTTCCCATTAACTCTCTTAAATACATTAATTTCTATTCAGAAAGCCCTCTAGGGAGAAGTTGCATTATTTCTGTGTACTTGGCTTATAAAAAAGATGCAGAAGGTACTCTCCAGTTTATTGGAGATCATGCCAAAAGTAATTTATAAATAATCACAAAGAATAGCTGCAAAAAACGTAATTTCTTAAGTCTTAGATGTTATATCAATTTCCTTTTATCCTGATGGTGAATAGTAGACATGTGAAAAAAACCCAATTTATTAACAAAAAAATCCCAAGAAGCCAAAAAAAAAAGGAAAAAAAAATCCAGAAAAAAAAAAAGCAAGCCTTAAAATGGTGCAAATGTGAACTGAAAAGAGAAATGAATTTTATTTACCTCTCAAGGGAAGAAGAAATTGGTCTTGAAATTCATTGCAGTGAAATGAGTGAGTTATTTTGCTGACTGTCAGTGGTAGGTAACAATGTAATGCAATAAGTGAGGGCCAGGTTTGAATAGACAGAAAATTAATCTTCAGCCACTATCTCCTCTGGGATTTTTTTGTGCCAGTATTGATTGCATTTCAGCTCCTGACTTGAGAGAGAAATTGGTTGGAGTTGGATTTTAATTATATTCACACTCTGGATAACTTTCAGTCAAAATATGTGTGTTGTTACTTTTCTGAAAACAAAGTTTAACTGGTTATAAAACTGTACCAGCTGACACCACAATCTGTCAGGCTTTTCATAGAAATGCCAGATTAAAATAGTTAATAACATAATTTGGATGTGTAAAACATGGTAGAGCATTCATTGGTCTTGCTGGTTGGAGTTAGTAGCCCAAGTGAGTTCAGCACTAATTTGCCAAAAATGGTTCAGATATTTACCTGTTGTGTACAGAACCAGTTCAGATACCTTTAGATTTATAGAACAAATTGTTCTTGTGTGAGGGTAACTGAAAATTTTAAAGGATTTTGTCATTTGTCTTTGTTTTTTGGGCACACTGATGTGTGGTTTCAGTGTCAGAGCTGTACATCACAAAATACTCCCCTGAAGATCAACAAGAGCAGTGTGAAAGCATCTGCATTACTCGATGTAGTTTTCAATCCACAGCCTTGCATTAATGAAGTTGAGAAGATTTTTTAGATTAATGTTTTTGGTTGGGTATCATGAAATATCAGTAGGAATACCAGATTCTGTCAGTCTTTTTCAGGGGGCATGTGTGTGTATGCACTATTAGAAATGTGAAAAGTAGATTTTTTTTTTTTTTTTTTTTTTTTTTTTACATTTTAAGGCATTCAGGTCTTAATTAATTAAATGTTTTCAATTTCAACAAAGTTTAATCAGAGTTTGGCAGTTGACATGAACCTTCTTTTATAGCATATAAGTGAATGGAAAAACTGAAAAGTTGTATTTATTAATTGGAATGAAATTGAAATATCAAGTAGAAGAAACAGGATCAATTTATGTTGCAATGTTTCAGGAATTTTAAGCAAAAATCTAGATGTATTGTAATACAAAAACTTCTGTGCAAGACCTGCTAGGATGGACTGTATGGAACATTGTGTGATTCTTGGGATTGTTTTTGTAGGGCCAGAAGTTTAACTTTGATGAACTTTAATTAGTCAGTCCTTTCCAACTCAGGATATTCTTTGATTCTATGTCCACATGTCCACACCCTTTTTCTTCTACCATACCCATTCCCTCCCAAATATTTCTCGTGGAAATTTAGTTGAAAGAAATCTTTTGACGTTTACTCATTCTGGTATTTTAGTGTGGTTATGTGGCCTGATGATCCCCAATTCTTTTCTGAAGTATACTGTGAAAACCTTGAAGGTTTGTAGTCATTACTACTAATTTTTAGAAATAATTGAGTTAGAAAGTTTTTTGGTTTTGTTTTGTTTGTTTGTTTTTTTTTTAAATCAAATTACTTTCCAACAAAAGAGAGATTGTTTTCACATGAATGATTGATGGGATGGCATTTGCATGATTAGACAAAGTCATTACTTTGAGCAATGTGAAGCTAAAAGATAACTTGTGAAAAGAACTCCAGAATCTGTGTAATGTTTTGCATTCCAGATTCAGGACATGAAAAGAAATATGTGGGATAATATAGAAGAAAAAAAAAATCAAGCAAACAACACAACAAAAACCTGAAAAATTGAACCAAATTACATTGTCTGAAGCTTTCATAATGCTGTGTCAGTTCAAATCATACAAGGCATAAACTGTTACTGATCCTGGCTTTAGTCTGCACCCTCCAAAGTAAGTTGTAATGGTTGTGAGCCTTGTCTGGCTGCTGGTTGCCCACAAAGTTGTCTATCACATTCTCCTGTATCACCATTCCCCCCAGCAGTGGAGGGATGAGAAAATAAGACCATAAAAGACTCATAGATTGAGATAAAGACAGTTTAATAAAGAAAAGCAAATTCCAATCATTGAAGCAATGGAAATCAAAAAGATTTATTCTTTACTTCCCACCAGCAGGCAATGTCCAAACACTTTCTGGGAAGTGGGATCTTAAGACATGCAGCAGTTGTTCCACAAATGGTGAATGTCCTCTCTCTTCTCATTTCTCTGACCTTGTAATACTGAGCAGATCATCATTAGAAAGGAATATTTCTTGTATCGTCTGTGCTGGCTGTATCTCCTCCCAAACTCTTGCTCATTCCCAGAATGGAGTTAAATACTAAGCAACAAATTGAGCTCCTCAGTATAAGATCTAGTATAAGATCTATGCTGCATAAAAATAGTAAAAATGAGTACCCACCTTCTTTTCTTCCAGAAGTTTAGTAGACTTGTGAGATTCATCTCACCTAATCCTAGACAGCTGTATTGCTGACTTCTACACATCTAGGTGATTTGCACTAGAGCTACTTCTACAATCAATCAAAAGTAGGAGGCACTTCTAAAGCATGATTCATGTCATGGGAAAATAGGTGTCTAATTAAGATAAGATGAATTGCACTCTAAACATTCCCATTTCTCCTCATTCGCTGCGAAGGCAGCCTGCAGTGATGAGCACAACACTGCTGGCTTGTCGAAATTGGTGGCTGTCACTGGCTAAATGAGTTCTGCCCTTTGTATTTCCAAAGGAAATCAGTTCTGTAACACCCACCCAAGACTGCTGCTTACTTCAGCCAGCATTTGAACCTATACTTAGAATGGCATTGCTGTATAACCTTGAGATGAAGCAGGTGAGAAAACATAGGCAGTTCCATCATGACATTGTGTATAAGCTAAAATTTATCTATCCATACTTTGATAGAAGATAATAAACAGAATGGCCTCAGCATGCACATGCCCTGACTGACCATCAGGTGCTTCATTGTCAGCACTATTTATCTAGCATAGCACATTTTCAAAAACTGATGACTCTACAGTATTAAAAATATCCTTATAATTGCCTCCAATAGCTGGCCTGAGTAATCATTCAGCATCACAGTTGCTGTATTATTGCTTTGAGTGGCAGTTGACCCATGGGATATTTAGAGCCTCCTATTCAGCTGCAGCTGAGACAGGTGAAGACACTCCCACCTCCTCTGGCATTCACTGCTTCCTTGGTTCATGCAGTTTTTGTAGCTGAGTAAGAAAAATTCTCTGCTTTGCAAAATGTATGAGAACTAGTACAAATTGACTGAGTGAATTGGAAGGAATCAAGAAATGTGTATCAGGGTGCAGACAGGTGGGAGACGATGGGAACCCAAGGCAGACAGGTGGTGGTGAGCACCTGAGTGTTAGGAGACCTTTCCCCTTGGACAGATATGGCCAATACATGGGATTGCACTGAGACATGCTTAAAATAAATCAGTGAACAAAACCTGATTCAATCAAAAATTCTAAGAAGGCTTAATTTCCTTGCTTTGGCTAGATGTACACAACAGTTTCTAAAAAATGTTTCTGCGATGTATATGGGTGGTATCATTTTTAGATTTGCGATTTGTGATATAATCTGCAGAAGGAAAAAAATAATATTTAAGATTTGGTGCAAATTTTTACACATAAAAAAAGGTAATTAATTTGCCTTGTGTTATGAGTGCAAAAATCCCATGCAGTTATGAAATTTAAGGTGTCTAAGGTGTGTAAGGTGTTAGGCTTTTACTTTTCTTTAGCTGTCTTCATTTCACTGATTTGCATTGGGTAAGTCAAAATTGAAAGCAAACTGTACACAAATATTCCTTGACCTCGAGAAGCTAATTGTGTTTATTTACAAATGCAAAATTCTAGTGATGAAAGAAAAGCTGTGATTTTTTTTATGTATAAAGAGAAAAAGGGAGTGGCATTGGTTTTTAGCACACTTTTTAATATTTTGCCCTTTACATGTTTTTCTTTAAAAAGCCTGAAAAGAATGAAACTGAATCTGGCAGCCAGAGAATCAGACCAGTATTTGAAGATGATCCTGTTTTCCGACGGCAAACATCTTACCAACATGCAGCGGTCCACATACCAACAGATATTTATGAAGGCTGTAAGTAGCATGTGAACAAAGTGATTTTGTATTTTAACACTAAGCTCATTATTTGTGTCCTATTCTTAAAACAATGTTTGTTTCTATTTAAGTACAGGTTTGCTGTCATCACTTTTAGTTCTTTCAGTGCTACTTCAGAGATGTATCATAATAGGGATAATAATTCATTTTATGAAGTGATAGGTGCTGCAGTTAAAGAGATCCATTAGGATTGGATCTGAGTTTCACAAATGTATCTGGAGGTGAAACAAAACTCTTGCATATTCTGATTTTCTGATCCATTCTTTCTCCGTGCTGTTCACATTTAATACAAACAATTCTTGACAGCTCTTCTTTACACACTGTTTGGCCTCAGGCAGAGATGAGTTCTGAAAACATTCCTAAGTATCATAAGCTGGTGCAGCTTAGGGAGATAACATGGTGTGTGAGCTGCTAGTACCAATATTGCATCCAGTGCATTTCTAGAATTGCAGTAACAAACTGACAGAGAATTTAAATAAAATCTTTCTAAACTATGCAAAAAATAATACACATATGCATATACTGATGAGGATTCTTTAATTGTATTTCAAAATTAAGTATTTATCTTTCCAGATGGAAATAAGTCCCTGTGCTCATAATCAAGCAAAAAATCTGTATACAATAAAATGACATTTCAGTATTCAAAGGGGTTGCATATTTTTTAAAAGGCAGGAAGAAAAATTGAATGGGATTTGTATTTTTAAGTTTTGATTTTTTCAAGGTCCTGGTTTCAAGTATGCAGTCTTTTTCCTCTTTTAAAGTCTCCTCAAGACGAAAGAGACCCTAGTGTGACCCGAGCTTTTTTAAATTCATGGCCACAGTTGTGTGCAGCTTCCATAAATGGCACAGGGATGAAAATGGAAATGTCAGTATGATGGGGGAAAGAATCATAGTAGCTTGTATTCTTATATGGTGAGCTTGACTGACAGACCTGAAGGATTATTGTGAGATTCTGACTTTAATAAATGCTAGAGTGCACCTTAATTGCAGGATTACAGAGAAGTGAAAGGTCATTTCCTTTTTTTTTTTTTTTCCTTTGGAGAGAATTGATACTTCACTGTTAAAATGCTGACAAAACTCATCACCAATTGCTAGGATATTTGTAAATGCTGTGTGAACTTTGGTATAAGTCAAAATAACAGTACATAAAATGTTTTCTTGTTGTGTTGAATTTAACATTGTAAATTGAGTTCCTGAGGACATATATCCCTTAAAAATTGTATACTATGTAATGGTACTGTACAGACCATAAACCTGAAAAGGAAGATAGATTATGACTTCCGAGGAAAGGTACAACTTTAGTATCTAATAAAATTATAATAACAAAGAAATGTATAAGAATTATAATAAGAAAGAAATGTACATTTTTGGACAGAGGCAATTGCCTGTGCAACATATATGTGTCATGATTCTTTGGGTCTGGTTTTTATAATAATTACCAGAGAAGTGGAAGCCTAGAAAATTGCCAGGAAATCTGTAATTCTGTGTCAGAAAAATCAAGTTGTTGTGTGTCTGGGTAACTTTTTGTTACAGATGGAATTTTTAGAGATAACAGCTTGAGAATACCTGAAAGTGACAGATTTCATAGCAATAAACACAAAATGTTCACCAGGTTCTATTTTATAGTTGCTAAGTTCATGTGTCATCTGAAACACAAGTGAGCAATTGCGAGGTAGTCATTCACCAACAGATTTCCAAAAATAGAATTTAGTGCTGTTCTTTTCATCTTATGATCTACAAGCAATTTTTATAACTCTAGAAAGACTGATAATGTATCTTGAACACTGTTGTCATTTTTCTGCCTGTTCACGGGGGCCAACCTGTCATTTCTTGGTAGAGGTTTCAGCATCCACTAGAAAAGGAAGCAGCTGTACATTTGAAAATATTATCTGCAATTTCTTGTTTAAATCCCAATCTGCTTGGAATGAATCCTTCTGAGAAACAGTGGATGAGGCACAGTGCACAAGTTTTACAGCTTGGAAGCCAATTTTTTTTGGCTGAATAATGCCTTGGCAAACAGATTTCATTTTTTCTCCTTTATTGTATGTGCTTTGTAGGATGCCAAGAGAAACAAAGAGTTGCTCTTTGGCTCTCACAGAACAGTTTTCAATGGCTAGATATTTGACTTGCCTATTCCTCCTCGAGATTGGTTTTCACTTCTCTTGCCTCTTACAGCAGCAGATTGCTGTCTCTAGGGGAGAGGGACAATTACTTTTAGAGCCACATGTAATCTAGATTTTCACATGGGCCTGTCAATCACGCTTTTTCATGTCAATTAATTATTTTTTGTATGAAACTGGGAATTTGACTCAACTATGGAATCATATAATTGTTAGGGTTGGAAGAGACCTTTAAGATGATCAATAAGCTACCCATTAAAATGTTTTCTATTTATGTTTCATTTCTGTCAGAGTTATTACTTATGATTATTTATGACTTTTAAAATGGAATAAAATAATGAATTTCTGTCCACTTCGATTTTTAAAAGTGGGGAACTGTTTTGACTAGTAATTCTGTAATGGTGCACAACCTACTTAAAATATAGTGTGGTCTATAAAATAATATCCTTTGTCTTCCTACATATATAGTGATTTGCTTTGTTTGAAATACAGTGATGAGCTTCTTGTGAAGTAGTTCCTTGTATTTCACCATAAAAATATATGATACATCATTACAAATATCCATTTACTACATCCAGGCTATTACTTTGTGAGTTATTTGATTTTAGAAAGAAATATTATTAAAGTTGTTCAGGATTTTTTTTTTTTTTTTTTCTTTCCCCGGATCTTGTGCCAAAACCTGTGCAGCGATAAGAAACTCTAAGGAGTTAATTTACTTGCCTGTTCTTGACAATTGAAAAGAGGGGGGAATCCCAATAAAATAGAACCAAATCAGACTTTTAAATTACTATTTTTCAAGTGGCCTTTTTAGATTTTGAAATAAAATCAATCTACAGCTGAAAACAGAACAGACCCTCAGGTCCTCTCTCTACCACATGCACTGGGAATTAGTCAGGCATCTCCTATTATTAATAGCTGAAGCATTGTTTCTAAATCCTCATTAAAACTGTACTTTGCTTATCCCTAAGCAGAATGTAGGAACTGCAGGTCAGAAGTAAGAGGAAAGCCCTGGCACAAGGAAAGCAAGGTTAATCTTCCCAGTGATACCACCCATGCCCTTGCTGCCTGAGACCCACTCCCCATCTGCTGCAGAGACTCCTCTGGGTGTGTTGGTGCTGTGCTGTGGTTTGAGGTGAGGTGTTAGGCAGAGCACACAAACCAGGGCTGCTTTTTTCTGTGTGGTTATTCCTACTTTACTCCCTTTAAATTAGAAATACTGCATCCACATGTCACTACTTGATTAGCATGGAAGAGCTGATTGAAGTGTCAGGCTGAAAGTAATGTGTCATGAGCATGACAACATAACTTTGAATATATTTGGACAGCAACCAGCAAGAAAAAAAGGGCTTCCCTGCTCTGAAGCCATCAAACCAGGCATGAATATTGAGTTAAAAGTAATTGATGGTTCATATACTTTAGTAATAATAAAATAAAATAATAAAATATAAATATTATTGCTTCCTACTCTCCTTTCATGGCAGTCCATGAAATTTTTCTGCTGTCTAAATTCTTGTTTTTATTATATATTATTTGTGATCAAGTTTAGCAGTGGACATAAATTTTGCCTTTCTAGTGGTGCATCATATATGTAAATAGCCATCTATTGATAAAATATTTTGAAATTTTAGTACTCTAATATATCACTTAAGGGCAATAAAATCTTTTAGAAATCATTTTAAAAATTCAAGTTAGATGTGACGTGATTTTATCTTGTTCAAAATACTATTTCCTTGACGAATTTTTAAAATGTTCTATGGTTTCTGCTTATCTTGTACATCTCAGTGTAAGAGCTTGAAAAGGAAAAAATAACCCTTTGAGAACAGCAGTCTAGTGGAAATTATTCCAACACATGTCAGGGATGTTGGAACTAGATGATCTTTAAGTTAACTTCCAACTCAGTTCATTCTATGATTCTGTGAATAAAAAACTTAGAAATACTGAGAAATGAAACCATGAGGGTGACAATATTTCCCTTCTAAAAAAACCCAAAACAAAACAATTCAAATAAATTAGGAAAAAGTATGTTATCATTTAGTCATTGAAGGTCTTATGTGAGGATAATAAATAAGATTTATAAAGGAATCCAGATATTGATAAAGTGTTGTGTAAATATTTTGGCATGCTACATCCACATTCCTTACATATCTCAAGACAAAGTTTGTGTGTTTGGGTTTTTTTTTTTCTGTTTAGTTTAAATAGCAATTACAGATAGGCAAGATGGTTTTATTACTTAATTTAATTAGTTCAGCAGATTTTAAGATTAGTGCTCTCGATATATTTATAGCTGACAAAATGAAGCTATTCAGAACTGTTTTTCTCCTGGTTTATTGTAAGGAACAAATGAATAGTGCAGGCTTACCACATTGGACATTGACAAACAATTGTTTCAAGTCTCTGATTTTGTGTGTGTTCAAACCTTTGAATTTGGAAATAGCTGTTATGTATGTCTTGTACAGATGGCATGTGAGATTACTGTAACTTCTGACTTTTTTCTTGTTTTTGTTGTATTCTCCATTATTTTAATCATCGGTTTATTTGTGAAAACATGTAATGAGTGAAGTAGACCTTTAAATTAATTTCAGTGTCAGCCTGTTTTAAATACCAAAGAGTATGGCTTGGGGTAACTATAAAGCAAATGTTAGTTGCAGTTAAATCACTAAGTACTGTATGGTTGGTTCAATATTAAACCTGGAAGGAAAATACCAAATGCAGAAACTTAAGTAAAGAACTCTAGGGTCAGTATTTCTTTTTATGCTCTGACAATTACAATTGGGTTTCTTTCCCCCGAGTAGATTGCTAACACTCCCTGAATTAAATTCTTGTTTGAATAATTAGGAAAAAGAAATAGCTTTTCTAGCTTGATGAAAAAACTTGTTTCTGTCACAATCCAGAAGGCCAAACAACTTGAAAAATATCTTCCATTGCAAGGAGGTGTTTATATTTTGGTTTAATTGGACGGATGGTTTAGCATAATCACTTGACATCAAGCTGACCATGACTTCTGTCTAAAGTTACCAAAATTTAAGATAATAGGTAGAATTAGGAAAGACTATTTTGTAACCAAGGGCAATATTTTCCTCTTTGAAAGACTAAATTTATTAGGTATGTCTTATTTTGAAAACACATATGTGGTAAAGAATTCTCAATGTAGATTTAAAGCAATATGACTAATGATGCATCACAAAAATGATACAATGATACTCTCGAGGTGGAAAGTTTATCCAATATTAACTAATTGTTAAATGTGATATAAAGTTCATACTGGAAAAAGAAATAGTAGTGAATCTGAAATAAAACACATTTCTGCTATAATTCCAGGTACTCTTTTAGACTTGCATTGTCTTAAGATGTTTGAATAGAATTTTCAGATGTTTCTGCAAAATAAAAACCGAATTTTACTTTTAGTAGTAAATTTAGAACCTAAATACCTTAGGCTTTGATAGAGACGTGGTTGTCTAAACGCAAATTTCTACTGAAAGTGGTTATTGTGAAATATTCTACCTCTGAACTGAAAAATCTTTATTTGAAATGAATCAAGGGTTAGCTATTTACAATCAATATTATTGATTTTATTTATTTGTATGTATTAGTGTGAGAGCCAACTGAAAGAGAGCATAATGAGATTCTGGTAACTTAACACTCAGAAACTTTCCTGGAATGTTATTTTCTTTTTTTTTTAATCTTTTTTGAAAAATAAGGTTTTTATTTATAAACATTTGAAGGAAGCTATATAACACAATCAATTGTGCCCAAAATAATTGGGCTAGTATTTGAACAATATTAAGCTTTAATATTTGAGTTGGAAACAATAGATACTAATTTTTGCATTTCTATCTGTTATTTTGTGTTCAAAAGAAGAACACAAAAAGAGTTTTCCCAGCTATCAGTTTAAGTCTTTTACAGCTTAGACCTATATTCTAAATATTTTAAATCTATTCTAATAATTTAACCTGGGGAAATTAAATTCTATCTTCAAGCAAACAGTCTCCACTCACTAGTAATTCATGATGGGAATTTTTTCTTTATCTTGGTGAAGCCTTTTATCCTATACAGTAATTTGTTACAGGGATGAAAAGAAGTTGTAGCGATTACTTCATGATCTTTTGGGAAGAAATTTTCTTCATATTGTTGTGGTGTTCTTCTCTTACCAGGTGCTATTTTTTACCTACAATTTTTTTTTTCTATAGATCTATTTTTGGCAGAAATAATATCTCAGTTTCCACTGCCAACTTTCTTTTAGGAGTAAGCATATTAACACAGCATATCTGCACCCATGCAGACATCCTAGTTTTCTCTGTTTCAGTTTTAACAGTGCTTCCAGAGAATCCCAAACTTCATGGTTATCATCTGTACTTCATTACAGAAATGCACTCAGTAGTTGTCTCCTGATCTTCTAGGTCCCTATTTATCACATACAGAAATTTACCTTCTAATTGATATATTTATAAAAAATCTCTTTTCCAGTTTACTTCACCTTTGTTGAATAAATATTTAAAATTATATTTAATTACAAAAGAACCCCTACATTGCTAAAATATATCAGGATGTTGTACTTACACACAATTTCTCATGAAAACCACATTCCACAGAAACAAATTATATTTTAGTATGTTAAACCTTATTTCCTTATAAATGAATTATATCAATTTTCTTTTTCTGTTTAAGTTGAGGAAATGGTAATTTATTTCCTTTTTGCTGTTGTGGTTGTTCATGTTTTTTTCTTTTTTAAAAAGGGGCAAGCCTAAAAAATATTGAGTTTGGGTTTTCAATAGAAAAATACCGGCCTTAGGCATGGCCCTAAACCATGGCTGTGGGATTTTTTTCACAGTGACCCCTCTGGGCACCATCACCTGCCTCTCTTTCTATATCATGTCTTTCCTGTTCTAATACCCAGAAATTCATCTGCATGGACTGCTGACATAACAGTCTTCTTAAAAACTCAAAGGATATGATCCTCCTAAGTGTTTAGAATTTTTAATATCACTGTGAGGTGTGAAAAGCCATATCAGACACCAAAGTTGTGTTACCTTGTTAAGCTGGTCTTTGTACTGTGCCTTCAAAAAATTAGAATACTGTACAATGAAGAGATTTTCCTTCCCATTGATTTGTACACTCTGGAGTTTGAACAGAAAGATGCCAAAACACCTTTGTGTTCCTATTTACTTTCTTTTCCAAACTGTGCAACATTAATTTGCATAGTTTGTAAAAGAGCAGAAGTGTGAAAAATCCTTTTAAAATAATGGAATGGTGATTATCATTAACATTTAGCATAGCTGCTTCTCTGCAGAGTTCTTGACCAGTGATGTGGTGTGCATCCAGAATTATCTTGGACTTTACAGCAGGTCCTGAGATTCCAGTGTCTCTTAGGCTGCTTGACTGAGTAAAAAATGTTGAAGCTGTACATTCTGCCAAAATCTATTTTGGACAACAGATGATTGCTGCTGCTCCTCAGATCCCTTTCCATATCTTTTGCTGTGTTTTTTCTCTTATGCACAGCTTGGAATAGCAATTACTATTGAACCCTCCTGTACTAAGAGAGAAAAGTTGGCTCTGCAGTAAAATTAGCAATATTCTTATGGTAAAAATAGCTAATGGTGGCCTTTGTGTTTTTTAAATACAGATTGCTAAGCAGAACA
>PYHW01010409.1:11521367-11535944 GCA_013186435.1 Turdus rufiventris | reverse complement strand
AGCAGGTCCTGAGATTCCAGTGTCTCTTAGGCTGCTTGACTGAGTAAAAAATGTTGAAGCTGTACATTCTGCCAAAATCTATTTTGGAGAACAGATGATTGCTGCTGCTCCTCAGATCCCTTTCCATATCTTTTGCTGTGTTTTTTCTCTTATGCACAACTTGGAATAGCAATTACTATTGAACCCTCCTGTACTAAGAGAGAAAAGTTGACTCTGCAGTAAAATTAGCAATATTCTTATGGTAAAAATAGCTAATGGTGGCCTTTGTGTTTTTTAAATACAGATTGCTAAGCAGAACAYGAAATATCAGTAGATCTTCATTATTCAACATATCAAAAATATAAGAAAAGTTTAGCATCCACCAATAAATTTTTTGCTGTGTTTCAGTTTGTTAAACAAGTCCATATGATGATTGAAGTCGACCACTAGAAAAAAAGAAAAAGTGCTAAATGGCTTGACTTAATTTATATCTAACAACAAAATACCAATTTGTGTGAAAACGATTAAAGATATTCTGTCTAAAGGGCATTAAAACATACTTTGAATGGAAGTTCAAGGGCTTTGGAATATTCCTTGGTTGCTCTGACAGCCTGTCAATTGTTTTTTCTCCTCTCCTCAAACAAGTTTGCCTTATTTTGTTCTCAGTTATTCTTTTCAGTTCAGTGTGTTGAGATCTAAACGAGGAAAAAGGAAGGAGAGGAGAAGGGAAGGGAAATTGTGGTCTATCCCCTTTTACTTCTTTCTCTGGTGTGACACAAGCTGGCAGCGCTGCTCTGAGCTGTGAGGGTGACACCCTCTGTGACCCTCTGCAAAGCTGCAGAAGAGCAAATCACTGTGCAGACAACTTCCACCTCCACCTCTGTGCCCCTGTGACATGAGATGTGGATGAGCCAAGCACAGACTTGTGCAAGTCCTTAAAGATGAGGACAAGGTGATTTAAAGCCAGTAATAAAATACAAAGTGCAGAAAATAGCTAACATATATTGCCAAGAATAATTGCCTGATGCATACAGAGATATCTTCTATGACACAAAAATAATGTATTGAAATAACAAGAGCTTGTTTATTCTTTATTCGACCCACACAAATTATGAGGAATTATGAGGAAATAAAATATCTGTTGGCTGCCAATTTTTTCACTTGGGCAGCATGAAATATTTTGTATGGAACCATCGCTCTACTCATTAAAGTTTTAAAGCTGTCTTGTTGTTTTGTCTTGATTTTAATATCTAAGAGCTCTAATATGCTTATTATCAACAGAGTTATGAAAGATTTCCCCCTGGAAAGAAATCTAATTTTCAGCTTCACAATGCTGCAAAAGAAATTTCTTTTTTGTAAAACTAATTTTTTAAAATAATTGGTCCTCATATTTCAGAATATCTTGTATTTTCAGGCTGTAATACCACAGCTGTGAATTTTGCTGAGTTTATGTCTGCCTAGCTCTAACTTTTGATTTTTTTAAACCTCTACTGGTTAAAAATTATATCCCTGTGTTATTGCACTTTACAAGACTTACATGATGAATCTTTATAAATCTATACTCTAAAAAATACTTCATTGATTTGATTTTTTTCTGAAGAAAGTGAAATAAAGTTATTAAGTTTCAAGTGGACGGGACATAAGATTCAAAGTATTTTATTCTGAAAATACTGACAATGATTGATGACATATTAAAAAGAAGGGTAATAAATCTGGATACTATTGAGATATCCATATTGATAAATTTATCATGGTTGGTTGATTACCAAGAAACAGCATGTAAAATCATGAGTAGATTAATGGATTGAAATATATCTTCTATACTATAATTTTAGCATGTGCATTATCATATAATCCATCATTGTAGTTATTACTACTTTTAAAGTAGTATCACCTTCACAAACAGAATGTTCAGTTTTAGTTTTGAAGTGAGGAAGACAGATAATGAAAAGGAAAGACAAGAGAAAATGCCATGTAGTCATATGTGGATTTGAATACACTTAGTGGCTTTTTGTGGATTTGTCAAAAATTTGCAGTCTTGAAAGGTTGTAACAACATACAGAATATAATAGAAGGATGTGACTACTTTATTTGTTACTGTGGACTCACTTTGTCACATAATGGGTTTTTCTATTTTCTCAAATTGCATCTCTAGCAATTTTTCATATCCCTGTTGGATAATAAAGAATTTTTGCCATACTTCTTAAGATAATCTGTGTCTTGTAGCCTTGGCATCCTGTCATCTCCTTTCCCTCTGGAGTGCCCTCTTGCTTCATTCTGTCTTTTCAATGGTCTTAAGTCATTGATTATTTTACATAATATAGAAATTTGAAAAGAAGTATCAGCAATTTAATTTCTGTCTTTTTCTGTTAAAATATTGGTTATTTGTATCTTATAAGGGTAATTTTCAGTGGAAAAAAATTACTGGGACAAAAACCTGAACATTACCCAGTGGATATGTTTGTGGATTTGCACTGGATTCTGGGTTAGTTGAATGAAATTGAATAAGCCATTTATGTTTAAGTACATTTGTGCTTGAAGGACCTATTTCTTAGCAGGACTTCCAAGATCACACAGGAGATTTCAATTGACACCATTATATGCCTTTGCCATTGGAACCTGCCAGGCCTCCTTCAAATAAATGTTCAACAAAAACATTGAGCTTAAGTATCAGTTATAAAATTAGATCAGAATTTTTCCATTATTTGACATGGTTACTTCTATCAAGGTCACACATCTCATTGCAAATCAGCTTTCAGTTTACAAGTTGTTTATTTAATTTTTTGGGGGGTTTGCAGTTAGACACACTCCTCTTCAAAACAGTTATCTGTAAAACTGTTCAGTCTGTAGAAGCATTTCATGGTAAGCTATTTACATTTTTAACCTTTTGGTCTGTTCCTGTGAAAGGCTCTCTGTCCTTAGCATCCAATTATTTTCAGTAGCATTTGAAGTCATTCAGGCCCATTTAGGTCACCACCTTATTTTATGTTGGTGAAAACCAATAAATAGTTGCTGACTAGGAAGATAACAGGAAAGAGAGGAGAAAAGAAATCTAGACCTTGGCCTTCTCAGTTGGCAGCTGAAAATCAAAAGCACACTGGGGTAGCTCAGCATGACGGGTATGGTGAGGGACAGACTGTTCAGAGCTGAAGGAAAGGCAATAACAAAATCTGAAATTAGAAAAAAAAATTGCAACAAGCTGACAACACTGCTCAAAGCACATTAAAAAAACCCAAAAAACCAAAACACCCAACAGTCAAACAAACACAAAAAAAAAGGCACAAAGGGCTTGGCAAAAACTAAGAAGAAATAGAGATGACATCTTTAGTGACTTTCAATTCAAGCAGTCATAGTTCACCATGTGAGCTTGTTTCCAGAGAAGCCTGAGGTTTTGCTGGTAAGCTTTGGAGGTCCAAAGAGGTGGTAATTTCAGTTGCTATGTTCTCTTTTGCATGCATGCATGCAGGATGGAAGGAGGCTTTGGTAGCAACACTGCCTGTTACAGATGTTTGCAAATCAGGTGTCCCTGCCCATGGAATGGGGGTTAGAAGTAAACAGTCTGTAATGTCCCTTCCAACCAAACCATTCTATGGTTGTATGATTCTGTGATACTGCTATATTCCTATGGTTCTTTATGGAAGAACAGTACTTACATTCCTTGTTAGAAATGACCAAATGATACTATATGAACCTTGTCCACAGTTACAAAAGCCTTCATGAGCCAGTAGAAACTAAATGATGTAAGAAGGGTATAACAGGTGTCACAGTGCAGTCAAGACAGACAGGGCTGGTATCACCACCAGCCTTTTAACTGACATTCCCACTGTCCTTTATTCACAAACTCTACGTTCATTTTACAGATCCTTTTCTCACACAACTCTGACTTCTTCACTTATAGACCTCTCTCTGATAACTCTGACTTCTTATTGTACTGATTTCTTATGGGCAGATCCACATAGCTCTGACTCCTTCTTTCATTCTGGCTAACCCCAAGCTATCCCTTGCCCAGCTGCCTGGCCCTGTCTGTCCCTCAGACAACATCTTCTCACCTTATCTGTCCCTTTACACTACCACATATCCCTTTCCCCCCTCAGAGCACAGCCAGCAGCCTCCTTCCCTTACTCCAGCAGACTCTCAGTCCTAAGGTGCAACTGCAAGTGCCTGTAACTGTGGCCAGCTATTTCACTCCTTTTCTTCCCCCAGACTGATTGGGCAGGCACAGATGTTTCTATGATTAAATATTTGTACTACAGGAATTAATTACTTGGTTAAGAACTTTGGTAATGCAGAAGGTATCTATATTGGCAGAAGGTATCCATATTGTCTCCAACAAATTGGATATGGAGTTACCTGGGGATTACCAGCCTGACAGGTTGCAAGACTGACTGTAGTAAAAATCTTGGTCACCAGCAAAATAACCTCAGTGCACTCTTTTTTGGTTGCTGGTTTGTTTTTTTTTTCTTTTTTTTTTTTAATTTTATTGTTTATATGGTTTTTTGTTTGTTTGCTTTTTTTTTAGGATAAGCTTAGCAAATAGTGTCTAGTCTTTTAGACAGTGTTTGCTGTACATGGATGTCTGAGATTGTGATGGTCTAATAGAAAGTCACAGGATAATAGCCTCTTGCCACTAGCTTAAGTGAAAGGTGAAATGGAAACGTTTATTTTCCAGATGAGACATTGATTTAGTAACAGCTTTCTATTACTGCAAATTACTGATATAGAAGTTAGCATTTCCCCCTGTTTGAAGCAGCCTGGTGTGCTCAGAATGAGTTACATGCTCCAGCAGCTAAAAGCTGTTTGACTCCAATAACAGGCTTTTTATCCAAAATATGGACCACACTTACAGGGAATATAAAATCATAGTTATTATTGTAGAAGAGTGTGCTTCTTTCTTTCCCATTCCCCCATCCGCTCCTTTTTCTTTTCTTTTATATGCAGGGAACATGCACATGCTGGAAATGGTAAGAAAGCAGATGTTTCCTTATGATTTTCCAGTATCACATCTCTTATTGCTTGCTTTATCAAGAGTTTTGTTCCACATTATCCAAACTTTCTTCCTTTTTTTGTAGATATGATAAAAATATTTTTTATGTTTTTTTCAATCTTTATTTGAAGGTGTTTTCAGCTATTCTTTCCCTGTGGAGTGAGCTTATTATGTAGAAACTGAGAAAAGGGGAGAGCAATGTCAAAATGGGATTATTTGTCTGGTAACTTCCTGGAGTTTCTTGGATTGTTTGAAACAACAGTATTGAAATGTGGTAAAATGCATAGTGCATAAAAATACATAAATCTATAATAAATGGATCTGAAATTCTAAGGAATACGTGAAAAATAGCCCATCATATACTGACTGCATTTAATAATAGAATAGAATAAAATAATGAAAATATAATATAATACATATTGATCGCATGCAATCCAACAAGTAACTTCTTTAGTTCAATGGCTGCAACTTCTTTGTATATTTTGGAAGCAGAGACAAAATAAATGAGAGACAATAAATGCATGTTCTATATAATATAAACCTTAACTTCTCTGTACTGGTTATCAGCCTTTGTCATATCCAGCTCGAATTTAGAGCAGAATTGTTACATAAAATAAGAAAATTGAAGGGGGAGTGGGAATTGGGCAGATGAGTTGTGGATGGTTTATTGGTTTCTTTGCCCAATTCCTAAACAAATGTAGGTTCTTGATGTAGAAGATAACATGTTTTCATTAACTTTCTGATTTCTCTAATTTTGAAAACTAGGAAACACCTTTTTATTTATCTACTCCAAGTGGCACATGGATTCATCCATGTAGATCCCTTTATGGTAACTTAGCACAAAGCTCTGAAGGGCTAAAGATTCACCTACTCCTTATACCAACGATAGAGAGACTTTCTATGGTTCAAAATGTTGTATGAGAGATTCTTGAAATAAATATTTATATGTCTCTTATTGAAAAGAAAACCTTTGGGACCATTTACCTTCTATGCTGGATTTTGTTTTTTTTTTTGTCTCGGCTAGGCAGTTTAGAAATATTTAACTTTTAGAATTTTCTATTCTAATCATTTCCTTATACCACTCCTTGAATACATTTTCATAATGCATTTTGCTGGAACACTACGAACTTCTGTAGAACTACATAAATTAATGATAATCAGAGAATTAAAATTCCATGCAGTACACAAGTCAAACTTCTTAGTGCTCTTTTTAAATAGCTACTTTACATAAATTTATTCAGGTTTACAGAAAGTGCAGTTGTGTGCATTTTTATATGTTAGTTATTTTATATTTTTGTGTAGCATATAAAGACAAAAATAAGACCTTGTGTTGTTTTTTTTTTTTTAATATGACTGAGTTCTTTATTTGGAAACAAAGTATGCCTTTTCTGTTTTTAAAGTGTTTGTTGCTAACAGTATTAGAAATTTTTCGCACCCACAAAAATGGGTGGAGAAATTGCATCCTACAAAATAAAAAGCATGCACTTAATCTCCCAGACCCTTAGCAATGCATCAGAAAGCATTCTTCAAGTGCACTTCAAGAGTATGGATTTGTCTCGTCTTTGTAAATTAGTAATGGGATTTGAAGTATCAGAAGTCTGGTTTTGTCATGTGGCAGATTTTGAAGGACTTCTCTCCCAGTGTGTGTGGGTTTTTTTGTTTGTTTGTTTGTTTGTTTGTTTGTTTGTTTTAAACCTGGTCTGATAAAACCTCTTTTGATCTCAGATATCTCAGATAGATTTCCCCAAGAAGGACATGAGAAGAGCCAGAATCTTGATCTTGGTTTAGGTAATATATAAAATCCATGAAAAGACGATTCATTCCTATGTTAGTGACTTCAATGCTGTCACTTCTCAGTACTTCCAACTGGAGTCCTGGATAACATCAAGGAAATTTTTTTTTTTAATTTGGCTGCCAGAAAATAATTGTTAAATTACATAATAATAATAAATAGACAATAATAGGAAGATTTTTCCCAGAAAAAAAAAAATAAAGTACTAGTTTCTTTTTTCACAGTATAAGGGTTCTTGAAAAGTATCAAGAACCTTTTGCTTCGATGAATGAAAAATTGTACTGAAATCCTATTATAAAAGAGAAAAGAAGCCTCCTCGATTTGCAAGAACATGTTTGTAAAGTTAATGATAAATGCATTAGTTGAGCTGTCTCAGAAGCCCTGATTAGCTGTTAATTTAACTATCCATATCCCTTTCATGTCGCCCATAAAAGAGTACTTCTGTAATGCTCTCTTTCTAGTAATTCTTTTGAAATATCATAGAGAACTCATTAAATATTGAAACAAAACTTGAGCAATCTTTCTAAGGCATCATAGAGTTAGAAGTTCCCTCTTGCAATATTCATACTTTAGAAAAAGTTGCACCCTGGTCCAGGACAGTTTTACACCTGATATGATGCAGCAGTGCTTTAAGAAGATTGTTAAGTTTACTTGTACATTACCCTCATATGGTAATACACTATGCATGATTTTATATATAAATTAAGGAATATGGTAGGTCACAAAGAGAAGATTCAGGTTTCTGTTGATATTTATGTCTCTAAATCCCTCAAAGGAAAACTTCCTGTATATTCGGGGTAGACAGGAACATTACATCCAAAAATCTCTATATATTTGAGAGAAAATTCAGTTTTCCAGTTCCAGACGCTGCTTCATCCCTGAAGATTACACTGCCCATTAATTCACTTGTACTCTATCATTGATTACTGGACATTAGCATCATGCTTTTGAAAGAATCAATTTATAATGAGTGCTCCTTAGGAATAGGGATGTTTAGTTTCTCAAAAGGAAGAAAGAGGTTGCTTTTAAATTATGCCGTTTCAGCATATTAAAAAAACAACAATTTTTTTTTTTTAGTTGTTTTTTTTTTTTTTTTTTNAACGAAGTTTTATCGCAGATTGCTTCACATTTTCAGGAACTGAATGTGAATATAGGTATAATTGAGAGGATGATTGGTCTCAATGATTTCATATTCTGATATCTGGAGATGATGCTTAGCATGACTATACCAAGAGTCCTACCACAGACAAAACACAAAACCTGTTCATGATACATATAGGGATAATTGGAAGGATTATTCTCTGCCACAATGGGGAAGAAAAATTCTAAATTCTAAAATTCTGAAAATTCTAAAAATCTTGTGAATTATACTGCCTTACATATGGTTGCAACACACCTTTACAAAAGCAAATGAAAAATTAAAATAAAATTAAAGTTCAGACACTGTCTTACAATTTTGTTAATCCCAGGGGAAAGAAAAAAACCAAAACAAACCAACAAAAAAACCCAACCAAAAGAACAACAACTCTTAACAGATCCATTTTTCCTGCCCTAAACCCTTTAATGTGGGTGGGTTTAGTTGTAGAAACATTATTTTTGCATCTTCTGAAGTTTAGGGTGCTGGAATGGGTTTCAGGATATTTGGGGTATTTACCTGTTTGTTCAATGCAGATGCTTTGGTTAAGATGAGCTGTTTAACTGCTGCGTTTCCAGTTCACCAGACTGGGGCAGTGAAATGATCCTATGCAAGATGAGCTGCAGTGAGCTGCAGTTGCCCAGTGCTGCATCCCAGCTGATGGGGTCAGGCTCTGCCTGCTCCCATACCACTTGTACTCCTGACTGTATGACTGCCTGCTGCTGATGTGATGTGTGTTGAACTCCTTTTTCCTCTCTGTTTGCATGCTTGTTTGGGGTTTTCGTGTAAACCCTGTAGATGTACTCACCAGCTCTACTTGTGGTAGGATCGTCTTTCAACATCAGTAGTTGAGCAGTGACACTAATACTGAAGCACATCTGGCCCTTTCTGCTTCTGATTTTTTAAACTGTCGGAACCTTCTAAGAGAATATTAAGTTAAATGTAATCCTATTTCTACTATTCATGTCTTTGACATTATTCTCTCCACAGGTCTTTCAGACCATGACTCTCCATTGATGGCTTTTTAGATTCCATGTCATTAGTATAAACTACTAAAATTACTGAAATGGTGCTTGAAACTAATGATTTACAAGTTTCAGTTGTAATGTCTTCTTAACCCCATATTCACCTTACCAGTGTAGTCCTGGTTAGCCATTATCCAGTCTGCATTTATTGAATCCATCTTCACAATTCACTTTAACTGATGGCTGTTCCATGTACATAATTGTGAATGCTTTGCTGTAAACCTGATAAATTATTTGAATTGCATCCTTCCTCCTCATCCCCCAAACATCAAATAAATACTTATTTAGAATTAATAGATTTTTCCTTCATCTTTCTGTTTTTCCTTTCAATGTTCATTCCAACAGCATTCATTATAGAGCTCTTGATATATGTCACTACTTCCTCCTGTTTCTTCTGAAGTGTAAGCCCTGTATTACATAGTGTACCACTACGGTACTTTTGTTAGAAATCCTTCCCATAAATTCACAGTTCTTTCAGAATTGTTATGCAGTACCTTTTATTTCTACTCAGTGTTGTGTTTTCTGTTTCTGCATCCTCATTTACAATAGTAGAGAATCTGTATCCATGTATTTCTGAAAAGGAAAAACAAAAAAAAAGGAGTTCCTGTATGAAATAAAGCTACTAGTAGAAAGGAAATATTCAGTTGTAATGCATTTGCCAGCTTTTATTTTTATCTTAATAGCCTTTGGCACAATGATCACACCCAAATATTTTCTTCCGTATGTCAAGCAACTGCATTGTTTGATCTCCCTTTAGGGAGTCTTGAGAGGGCTTGCAAATAAGGACAATACCTTTGAATCACATCTGAAAGAAGGGAAGCTTTGGTCAGAATATCAAATCCATCTATTGAATGGAGTTGTCTGAATGCATACTCTGCACTATAAAAATAATCTATCTACTGAACGGAGCTGTCTGAACATACGCTCTCCACTCTAAAAATAAGGTAATCTACTTTTTCCAGGAGCACTAAGCACCTCTGCATTCACCGTAGGGAAAAAATATATGTAGGATATTTAGTTAGGTATATATTGAGAGTTACTTTCTATAGCTTGTCTCTGCCAGAGTGCTAACTAAGCATTGTGTTAAAGCATCAATTATACACAGAGAGGCAATTTAGCAGCACGCATTTCTCAGGCAGTGTAGTATTAAATAGCATATAAAGCTGCATGCATACTTAACCTATCAGTGGCTTTGTTCTTTCTCCTTTCTATGGTTTAGTACCCAGTAGGGCACTTCATAATTTTGAACTCTGGGGTTTGTTTTGTTTTGTTTTGGTTTGGTTTTGGTTTTGTTTTGTTTTGCTGTTTTGGGGGGTTTTGTTGTTGTTGTTGTTGTTTAGTTTTTGGTTGTTGTTTTTTGTTTGTTTTTTTTTTTTCTTTTATCTCACCTGATTTTTTGTTTATTTTTGGTTTGGGTTTTTGATTGTTTGGTTGGTGTTGTTTTTTGTTTAAAAACTACCAGAAAACCAGCATATTTCAGATGGCACTGATAAGAGAACATATATGATAGTAGGCTCCACAGAATAAAGCAAGCTTTATTAAGCTTTGAATGTCTTTCCAGAAGATATTAATGAAAAGACTGATGGCCACTAAGGGACAATGTAGTTCTCTTTAGGAGGTAGAATACATTCTCTTTCTCAATAAGCAGAAGTGAGTCATGTTTTATTAGCTGGAAAACAACTAGTTCTTGCTCTGGGATATTATTTTGACCAGGCACAGTATGGCTGTACCAAACACTACACTGCATAAACAGCAGTGTTTAGTATTACAAATTTCCTTTAACAAAAGAATATATACTATTTTGTGTATTCTACTTGGAGAAGGTGCATTTTCCTACAAATCAAAAATAAGAAAAATTGCTTGAATTTTTCTGAAGGCAATATATTTCACTGCCTACTAAAAATAATTGTTACCAGGATGATTGATAAAACACTTAACTCCACTGTGGAGTGTCCTCATCTGAAGGCACTCTTTAAACAGCATGTCAAACACTTTGCATTGATATTTTTTTTCCTACTATTTCTACATCACAGCCGATCTGCTATTTTCATTACTACTAGATCAATAATTATTGACCACTTGGTCATTCAGATTAATCCATTATTTCTACTATGAATGAAGGTACAGATTAATAATGGATAATAATTCCATTTTATTTTAATAATTTTTCTAGGAAGGTAGAAACAAGCACACAATGATTTCTCATGGTTAAGGGATTTTGCTGCTTAAAATGTTATACTTTATATAGCTGTGCAGAGGCAACTTAGATTGCTTGTTTCAGAAACCAAATACTTCAAGCTTCTATTAAAAAATGATGAATATGTGTACAAATAATTAATGTGCTTTGCTGGAAAGGACAAAATGCACAATCAAGGCCAATTTCCTGCGGCCTTAGCTCTCTGACACCCATGCTGATGTCACCAAGGGGAGCAGTTGCCCAGTTCACTTGTCCTAAAAAATCATCTACACTTCTGACACCATGAGATATAGGTCACAAACTAGGTGCCTTCCACTCATAAACTTAAGAACTAAGTAGAGAATTAATGCTACCATTAAAATCTGTCACAGGAAAAAAATGCAGAAGAGATTAAGGGCGTTTTATTCCCATACTAGCAGTACGTTTGCAAAGTCAAAATGTGAAATGGAATATATCACCCATTTATTTAAAACAAAACCAAAAACATTTAACAACAGTAGATACTGGAAGACTACCAGGAAAGAATTTAAAGCAATGTTTAATATATTTCAAGTTCACAGAAATTTCAGGTGCTTCCTAATGAGAGTTAATGTCTTTGTCTTTTTTTTTTTTCCCCTGTGTCAATAGGTTTTCGAAGCCACATTATCAATGTCTCTTCAGAATAGGATTAGTATTGCAAAAAATCAATAAGGATTTTAATGTTTTGTCACTTAAGATACAATGCTTCTGCATTATAACTATATTCTTTTGAACTAGTCATAATTTTAGTTGTGTTCCATTTTCTCCATATTCAATTACTTGTTCTCTACTGAGAACTCTACTTCTCCCAGAATTTGTTCAAAATACTGCACATATGGCACACAGTTTTACATTTTCTTCCCTGTAGCCAAAGCAAAATTCCTGTGGATATGACACAACAGATGTGTTGACTATAATACTATTCTGTTTGATACTCTGAGATGTTTATTTTTAAAATTGCTTCATTTATATCAATTCTTCTCCGTGTTTTGGCATGCAGTGTGGTGCACAAGTGCCTCCTATCTCTTCCCTTTTGCCTGAAAATTTGTATAAACTCTGACCCTAATTTCCTCACTGACTTTTTTGGAAACTCTTGAGAGCTTTACTCATCCACATGTTTTTTTATGCTTATTGTGGTGAGACATCACCAAAATCTGATGACTCTGATTTCTGGACATTTTTTTTTCCTATGTAGGCAAGGTTCTTTTCTAAGGATTACCTGAGCCTAAACTTCTCTGAACATCTTTTGTCCCCTGTGACACTTGCTTCAGATCAGTGTGAAGGAGGTTAAAGCTTAATTATTTATTCCAACATGAAAAACTGTCAGTAATCTCTGTTTTGTTGTTGTTGGGGTCTTCTCCAGTTTTATATATTTTAGTTCCCAAGAGACAGGATGCCTGTCTGACTTGTGGAAGTTAGTACTAAGGAAAATAGGCTTATTATGTTTTCCAAAGACTTTTAGTGATGTTAGTGTGATTTTTCAGAATTCTCTCTCCCATTCTTTCAACTAAATACATACATATATCTCCTGACATCTCTCTAAAATTTGAAAGAAGCGCTGTCTTAGGCAATCTCAGAGGAATTACAGTACCATCCATCCATCTTGAATTAGCTGCCCATTTCTCTCCAGTTGCCTTCATTTGCCACTGATGTCTTCGAAGACATCAGATTTATACTGTTGCTTTTTCACTTGCTGGTCTTTCTCTGCTTGTTTTTGTAATTCATTTCTTCTGCTGATTGCCAATGCATGCCACGGTTCTTTGATTTAGCTGCTCCAGTACAAGCAGCTTCATGTCCAGTCTCGTTCTTCCTTCTTTCCATCACACCTTTGATTCCATCCTGGCTTTAATTGCTGCTCTCGCTGACATTTCCAATCTAAAGATTGGTTTTCTCAGCCAGGAGTTATACCTTCTGCACACATTTTACCTATATCTATATATTCATACACCTATTATAGTTTACACATATGTGGGTGTCTTCAATCAGAAACAAATTCAGAAGAAAACCATTTGGGTTTTCACTAATTGAAATTCTGCTAATGCAGACAGTTGTTACAAGAGGTGATTCCTTGTTTTATTTTCTCAGCAGAGATGTGCACAGATTGTTTAGGAAGAAAACTCCGCTTACAGTTACTGAAACTGCAGTGGTTCAGAAGCTTCAGCAATTGAAATTTATGCAAGAACAGAAGATTTCTTTAATGTGTATGGAGCAGTAATGACAGCCACATTGTAATAAATAGCTATAAATAAATAAATACTTTGTTCACTGCAAGTAAGCAGAAAATTGGGTCAAATAGTCTTCAGGTGCTAGCTTCAGCATGGAAATGAATATTTTCAGGTTCCACTATAAATGGATCATTTGAACCAAACAGAGTGCTTACTAACACATCAGTGAAATGTATCTTCAAACATGATAACAGAGCTCCATTAGGAAAAAAAGCAGCTTAAGATTTGTACACTGGTCTATTTATCACCTTTTTTTAGAAGAAGAAATAAAATAGGAAAGCATCTTCTACAGGCCATCATCCACTAGGCCAAGTCCTTTTTTTTTGGTTTTTTTCTTTTCTTTTTTTGTTCGTCTTTGATTTGTTTTTCTAATTTTGATAAATTTCTGATTATATTCTGAAAGAATATAATTGAAATAGCTGCATTATTATGTTCCCTGTGAAAAGTTCTGCTCTTGATGTTCCTGTGCAGGTACAGCATTCAGAACCTACATTCCTACACCTAAGCCTTACATTATGTGTAATATCAATTTAAGGTGCAGCATGTAGCTGGAACAGTACAAATGGATGGGTGCTTTGGAGGATTGGGACCAATTGACCCAGTAACTTTACAGTGAGGATAACTCTGATGAGAAATAAAGAAAATTTGCTTTAGTGTGTAATTTCATAGTATATGAAATACAATTATTTGTAAATTTTGCACGTATGTCACCAATCATGATGAATGGAACGCTTTAACTCTTAAATCAGGGTAGCACTCTCTGTGCCTTATTTTTTTTTTCCCTTTTAAATATGCTTAAATGTGACTCAGTAAGTCATTATTGAATTGTTTACTTTGTGAATAATTGCTTCCTACAGTTATTTTAATACATTTGCTAGGGGAAATATTGATTACATTAATTGATAAGATTAATTGTGGGATTGACTCTATTTGTGTAGGTAACTTCTGGCTGAAGGAAGCCATTTTTGACTACCAGCAAGACTGGAATGTGTTACTCTAGAAAATTAATGTTCCCTAATTCTCTACTGTTCTGAGATTTCACATGACCTGGAAAAACTGCCTGCTTGTTTCTTTAGTATTCCACTTCTATCAAGTTCTTTCTTCTTTTAGTTCACATCGGCTCATTTTCTGTTTCTGATCTATTATTCTGATTGTTACACAATAATTCAGTGGGCTGATCTCAAGATGGTGTGTGCTACTTAGAGTCAAACTGTGAGAGTTA
>PYHW01010409.1:11485455-11521089 GCA_013186435.1 Turdus rufiventris | reverse complement strand
TAAATGATTTGTGCTCAAATTTATTGGTGTTAGAAAATGTGTGTTTTGTTGTGGTTTTTTGATTAAAAATAATTTATTTGTCTTTCAGTAAATATCTAGCTAGACTTTTGAATTTAACTTGTTCTAAAATGTTGGACTATGTGATACAGTTATTATGAAAACCTGATGTGGTCTTTCAATATTCACTTCCAGAAAGTTTAGTGATGTATTTACTTTATTGAGAAAACAATGGTGAAACAAGGAGTCAAGTCTTAGGCTAGAGTTTCTCCACTATAGCAACCTCGAAATTCCAGATGCTATTTTTTTGTTGTTTACCAATATTATATGGCTAAAAATTAAGTTTCACAATAATAATATCTAGCCAGGCAGAGATTTTTTTACTGTCCCTCAAAGGTGTCACCACAGTGGTCATAACCCAGAGAGGGTGGCACCTGTTCCGTCCTTCTTACACCTGCAGTGCTGCTTGCAGATGTGCTGTGCGCTGCTACAGATTTTTAATTGTTTTAGTCTGAAGTGGAATTGAGAAGATTTATGGGGGTAGATACAATATTTTAAGGCTCAGATCTGAAGACCAGTAGGAATCAGCATTTCTGGCCACAAGAAGAATGTGTATCATTGAGGGAAATGGAAGTGAAGTGGTGTGGAGATACAGTCCTAGGGAAGAAGCATCAATTATTTTTGAAGACTTATTTCTTGACCACTGTGGAAAGTTTTGCTTGTGTAAATGTTTCACAAATAAATAAAAAAGCTAGTTAGCCTACTTGTACCATAAAACAGATGTGCAGCTCTGTGTATCTGTCTGTGTATCTGTGGGACAAGGTTACACTACTATGAAATTTCAGTTTATTTTTTCTCCTATCAAAATCAGTGGGATAACTCAGAGAGGGGAGAGTGTTTGGCATGAAGGTAGAAAGGTGTCATCCAAGAGCACTTTAAATTTGGCACTGTAAGAGACACTGAACAAAGTTATCACCAGGTTTTTTGAATTGTCCTCCTGAGAAGTTGTAATAATGTCAAAATCAAATGTTTAAAATGCTTTTAGCCGCAGAAAGGCTATGATGTGGAAAAAAGCAGTGGAAAATCAAAATGATGACTTCAATATAAAAATGAATGTGATACCTGTGAAAATGGTATGGATGTAGAATGCTGTTACTTTGAGAAGATTAATACAGAAACATTTAATAGAAGCTGACAAGAGAAGTGAAAGCTTTTTGCTAGAATAAGATGAATCGAAATCAGAGACAAAAAAAATCTAACCATAAATGAAAGATTGCTGAACGCATACTATCAGTATGTAAGCAAATATTGGTACGTAAACAAATCCAATGCAATGACACAAAAATATAATTTAAAGAAATCAAAAAAGGTTTTTGCAAAAATAAGATCAATATGGGAATATGCAAAATAAGTAAAACAGAGACCATTGCATTAGAAAGTTTAGGAGGTTATAATGTAAAAAAAGAATAATTCTATGTTAGTGTACTTGGTTTTTTATTATTATCATTTTGTTCAAGGTACTCATTGAAAAATGTTGTTATTTGGTTACCTTGTTGCAAATTTTTAGTTCTTTCTTCTTTCTTGAATAGCTTTTATAAATTATTGCAAGTCACAGGAGGGTGCTAGGGAAGTGAAGGAAGTATCTTGGTATAGAGTTTTAAAGAATATTGTGTGCATCCTTGGAAAGGGAAGATCCCCATTCTTATTCTCCACATAATTTTTTTCAGTGGCTTGTACTTTTTTTTTTTAATGAGATTATTGCAGAAAGTCACATCTGCTGTTTTCAAGAAATTCTGGACTCAACTTCAAGCCAAGATGGGTTTTTAGTGTCTCCAAAGATTTGAGGGTTAAAAATCTTTGTTCTTTTAATTGTGTTGTTTATAATAAATTGAATCTTTGTCTTGGAAGAATACTTGTTTGATAGTACTGACTAGAGAGTGGGAAACACAAGAGGAAAACTTTCTGGACATTTTGTTTCAGTAGAGTTGAAGAAAATGAAGATGTTTCCTGTCATTAACATCACAAGACAGTATTGACTAAAATGAATGCCTATCTTTCTTCCACCACCCTATCTGCTTCTCCAGAGGCTTTTGTAAGGATGCTCTAGAAATTTCTTGTTAGAAAATATTGCATCATTCTCTGTGTTTGGAGTGGGGTTGTTATCTGGGTTTTTTTGAGCAATAACTGTAATGACACAGTTCATATCAGGAGATGTATGTCAGCTCTTTATGGCACTGATAAATAATTTATTTGTTTTTCATGTTTCAAGCTCACTTCTCTGAAAGTTGATTTGACTTCTTAACACTAGTATTGACTACTGAAAAATAATTCAAATATCACCAATATGCGCAGATAGAGATACAGAGAAGGAAAAAAAAAAAAAGATAATACAGTAAACTCTGTATAACTCTGAATAAGAGACTGATTGTCACTGAGCTAAATTGATCTTTTATCTCTGAAGATCAGAATTGTAATAGCGCTGGGATTTCTTTGCTACTCGCTCAGATAAGTTATTTGATTTATGGTCTCCCACAAATGATCCATTAGCATTTTTCATGCATTGTGATAGTTAAACTTTCAAAAGACAGCAATAATGCTTGAGTGTTTCAGAGTCATGATAAAGTCACTAAACTGAACAATGGGGCAGATGAGCATTGTCATGTCCCATACCTGGGAGTGTCCAAGGCCAGGTTGGATGGGGTTTTGAGCAACCTGGTCTTGGGGAAGGTGTCCCTGCCCATTGCAGGGGTTGAAACCAGAGGATCTTCAAGGTCCCCATCCAACCCAAGCCATTCTACGATTCCATGATTATTTAGCAGCCTAAATGGTGAAACAGATGTTTTCCATGTGTTGAAAACAGGTGGAGCAGGGTTCTTATTCTCTTCCTTGACCCATCCCTCCTAACTCCAGCAAGGATATCCTCTGTTAGTGGGCCAAGTGGTGGGGCAGTGCTCTTTATCTTTTCCACAACCCATCCTTCCTCCAGGAAGATATTGTCTGTTAATGGGCCTTTGAGTGCCACTGCATGACTGATAAAATTCCTTCATCCCATTGGGAGATGCTCCAGCCAGCGGGAGGAGCCAAGCCTTTCCTATAAAAACTATAAAAACTGAGATTTGCGACATCAGAGCAACCTTTTTCCACTAAATTCTCAGAGGAAGAACATGCCCATCTACACTACCACTGGAACTTCAGAGGAAAAACTGCACCCTTCTACAGGTTCAACTGAACCACATCTGTCACTCCAGCAGGACTGCAGCCACCATTTAATGGGACTGCTACCAACACCCTGACTCATGGGGTGTCAGGTTGTATTCTGACTCTGTCAGTGTTTTTTGGTGTGGGACTTTTTTTTGATGGTTTTGGTTTGGTTTGGTTTCTTTGTGTTTTGTTTTTTAATTTTTTAAAATTATTATTATTTTAATTTTCCTAGTGAAGAACTGTTATTACTATTCCCATATCTTCACTGAGAGCTCCTTAATTTCAAAATTACAATAATTTGGAGGGAGGGGGTTTACATTTCCCATTTCAAGAGAGGCTCCTGCCTTCCTTAACAGACACTTATCTTTTCAAACCTAGACAACACTGAAGACCTAACAAATAATTAAAGGCCAACAAAGTTGGCATAGTGGCCGACAGTGTTAGTATTCAATTTTGCTACTCACGTTGGAGGGAAAACCCTCCAACCCAGCATTCTAATATGCATTACTATCAGGGAGACTACTCACATCATTAAATCTGTATTTTTATGTTGCTGATGTATCTGCTGATTCAGTTTTTACTAGGGGATTCTACTAAAGAATGCATTGTTTGCAATATTTGGGGTAATACAATCCTAATTAAATTAGCAAATATAGCCAGTGGAACAGTGAATTATGTGTTGATTTCAAACCCAAAACATTCTAAAAAATAAAATGGTAGCAAACATAGCTTTATGTTTTAGTTTTTCATGGTTTTAAAAAATTATTATTTTCATTTTTTTATTTCATTTTATCCTTAGTACACTCTTGCTATATACAAGCACTGAAAGCTCTAGGCAGATGAAACAAGATCATGAGCAAAATATAAATTGCTGGAATGGCTAATGAAAGCCTAGAGTAGAGCTGAATGCAACCTGAGGCAGATTTAAGTAGTTGATTATCTCAGCTTCTTCCCACTCCAGTGTAAGAACTCTATTTTTTGTCTGACCCATAGACTGAACTGCTTTCTCACTGCTTTTGGAACCATATGCTATATGTATACATATACATACCTTTACGATGTATTTACAAAATTATGTAATATATAATACAGATGACATTGAATATTGGAAATTTATTTAGGTGCAAATTATGTATATATGGTTTTAAAATAAATTTGTATATGTCTTTGTTTGATGATGTAAAATAGTACAAAATACATAATTTAAGATTTTTTTTGTGCACCTCTGCAAGTAGCTCAGTTTTAGTTGATTGTATGGAGTTGCTGTTTTATTTCCTGTTTCTGTTCAGAATAATCAGAGCTAATATTGTAGATAACTTCATTAAACATTTTCTGGCTATCTCACAAATATTATTCTTGACTTCCTCGAAACATTGCATTTTTTCCTTACAATTATAGATCTCTCAAAAAATTAATTTCATTTTTTGGTATCTCAGAAGTTACCTGCACAGAACACACCTATTCAGCTAATTTTTCATTAATGTCTCTTCATTTTGTACCAGGATCATTCTTGCATCACTTTCCCTTGAACTCTTCCATTTGCAGTCAGTAAAGTTTCCTTCATTTTTCAAAACCACTCCTTAATTTGATCTGACTATCAAAGATAACAGGGAAAGAGAGGTCAGAGGCAGAGGCATGTTGAGTGGTTGTTTTTACTTTTCCAAAACCAGGAGGACAGTAGGGAATTGAAGGGTATGGCAGAAGTCTGCAGTGATTTCTGTTTTGCAGCTGACAGAGTTCTTCCCTCAATCCCCTGCTCGAGTTTGTCTCAATACATCGGGTCTTAATTCTCATTTTAAAATTTTCAAGATATGAAAGATTTATACTTATTTGATTAGATCATACTTAACCAAATGGAATCATTATGCATTAACAATGAACTAATTAATTGTGACAAATTGCATAGCTGCAGCATTTGCCTCTTCCATTGCCTTGCCTTAGGGGTTATACTCTTCTCAGCAGATGATGGATAACTTGTCTGTTTTTTCAGCTTGTTGGATGTGGTCACAAAGTGTGAACTCGATGCCTTTGACAGTATTTTATGCTTTGCTGTGGCATAAGCTGTCAAGAAGGGAGATAAGGGATAGATATCCAATGATTACTCACTAGGTCATGCACCTGAAATCTCATTTTGCAAGAAAGATTGTCTTTGGTTAGTCCTACAATGTTTCTTTAAATGTTGTCCCTGAAGCAAACTTGTAAGAGCTTATTATCCAGGACATTTATATCTTGTCAGGAATTTTTTGTCTCTCTCGTAGGTAACTGAAGGAATAAAATATTTTTTGTTTGTTTCTGAAAAAATAAGCATGTCTTATTTTAATAAAAATAAGTATTTTTGACATTCAGTATTTTTTATTTCATGACTTCAAAAGAAATTGTGTGGGGGTCATTTTGAGGTTTTTGGGTTTGGGTTTGTTTGTGTTTTTTTACATTCTGCCAATGATAGGAAGCCTGAAGATCAGAAATAAAAAAACTGCATCTCATTTTCATGTTATACAGTGGAATAGCATAACAGTGGCTTTAGTGAAAATATGTCCACTTGCAACAGGTGGGAAGCTGGCCATTTGTCTGACAGAATATTTGTGTCAAGGAAAAAGTTTGTTTTCTGATAAGAAGTTAATTGGTAAACATGTTACAGTTTGCTTGTGTGTCTATAAAAATATGTGTTTTGTTTGTTTCTTATCATGTTTAGGCCCATCTTGTTAAATAAATTGAGTGTCCTCTCCTTGCACTTATAATGAAGATATTTCTGTGTTCCCAATACATCTGCTGCTACAGATAAATTAAAATTTTGAGGTGACAGTGTGCATGAGACAGAATGACACTCTTGAGTATGAAGTGTTGCTGGCTGACTGCGAACTTTGCCATTGGAAAGCAAGTTGTTCTCACTCTCAGCTACCTAATTTATTTGACTGTTATTGCTTCATGAGAGCTGGATCTGTCCATGTTGGGATTGTAGTTCAGATCAGAAATGCCCTTTGTAAGGAAGCAGTTTGGCCCAAGTTACTGCAGCTGATACTGCTGAGCCACCTCAAGGTGCACTCTCACAGTGCCCCTGGCCACATCTGCTCTTAGTGGGCATTCATTGTACAGCACAGGGCAGATGCAGCACAAAATAAAATTTCCAAATCCTGTATATGAATATTGCAATCCCAGCAGCAACTATGTCAATATGTGTAGGTGATTCCATTGCTTTGCATTTTAGGCTGATACAGGTGAATCCTCTGAAACCAGGGTACTGTTGGAAAAGCAAAGTAACGAGTTTCTTACGAGAATTATTCTGCTGCTTCATTAGTTCTTTATTTTGGAGGGTTTTTTTATGTTTTTGGTTTGGTTTGGGTTTTTTTCCCTGAAAGTTATAAGAAAAAGAAAAAAAAAAAATTGGGTCTTTCCTTTTCATTTTTTGAAACAATTGTGCAATGGGTTGTTGGTAGATTGGTCCATTATTTCCTTGGAGTACATCCTGAATTGATGCAGAATGTCAGAGCAAAGTGGAATTTAGCAGGTGCTGAGATGCTGGCCTTCAGTTTTGCTTACTTCATTCATCAAATATGAAAGTTAAACATGCGTAGAAATGCCTGTAAAAATGTGTCTGGAGTTTGGTTTATTTCACTATGTCCGACGACTCCTACACTTTATTTTATATCCAAATTCATACTTTTATATTTTCCTCCTTTGTCCTGGGAACTATGGCACTCTGCATCCTTGCTCTATGACTTTAGTTGAAAACAGCTGCTTAAAATACTTTATTACTTCAGAGTTTTGTGTAATATATTCTTAACTACGTAATTTGTTTCCATATGTATTTTTTTTTCACTCCATAGCAATTGCTCCAGCTGTGTCTGTATTTCCTTAGCATATTGTTCTCTCCCTAGTATTGAAAACAATCCATACAGAAGCCTTTAGAAACCTCAAACTCAGCAGCTTCTCTCATTTCAAAAGCTCTGTTTCTGCAGTATTTACTCATTCAGGAAGGATTAGTTAAATATGGGAGTGTAAGGTAACTAAAATGTTGTACACTGTAGGGCATTAGGGCAGGTATTTATAACAGGATAAAATTTCTTCTCAAAGAGTAAAGTAGATAAAAAATGTATTTCTTAATCCCATTCCAATTTTCTGCAATTTTACTGCCTTGTCCTCTGGTTTTATATTCACAAAGCAAGTTAAAAACAAGGAGACCTTCAGCAAGCACATGTTTTTAATATTTATATTTGTCTGGACATTGCAGAACAAAGAACTTCTATACTGAGTGATTAAAGCAGGGAATAGAGAAAATTCAGATGAATATATACTCATGAGGGTACCCATGACATAGAAGCAGACAAAAACAACTACAAAGAAGCTTAATTCTACTGTGTTCTCAAAGATCCTTTTGAGTTTTTTTTTTATTTCAAAGGCATTCAGATTCTTATGAAGTGATTTATAAGGATGGTTTTTTTTTCATTTTCTTAAAACATCCAATGCAATAAGCCCCAACTCCTAATGTTTTCTCATCTGCTTATTGGATGAGACATACAAAATACGATGTATGTACAGAGAGAGTGGCTGAACATTGCAGGGTTACAGCATCCTGAAGATGAAATCAGTTCCCTGGGCAGTAAAATTTTTACCATTAACTTCGGGGAGGCCAGGATTCACTCCAAGAATGGAACACAGTTTGGCATCTCAGAACAGGACTAGAAGTCTCTGTATCCATCCACATAGTGTGAATTCTATTGGAAAAAAAAAAAAAAAAGTTTTTCCTCACTTTCCTCACTCCACTTTCTCTTTGGACCAGACTTTGACCAATAATAATAAGAAAAACAGCAAAAAAGGAGAATGTTTGTGGAAATTTCTTTATTTTAAATTTGCAAGACTCATCCATGAGCTGATTGGAATATTGATGAGAAGCAGGAGCTGTCACATCTTTACTAGCTCAGGTGATGAAACAGTCCTTGTCTCTTCATAATTGTTCTCACGTTTCCTGCTTGTGCACAGTATTCCCCTCACATTTGGTGTGTCTTAGATTTCTGTTGCCAGAGATATATTTAAATAAAATAAACCAGCCTGCTATTCCTTAATATTTCATATATGTAGGGATTAGATTAGAATCCATTAACAAAATCCTCTGTATTACTTTAATGTTTCTTAAAATATGTGTTCTCCATATATTACCTATATAAGAAAACTATTTTTGCAGTACAAAAATACGAACCAAATTTAATATTTTATAATATAGACAACATACATATGTATGCACTTTATTTAGAAATATATAGGAATTCAATATAAATATCCATAGTTTATTTGCAAGCATTTAATATTCATTAATTATAGATGAATAAATAGTTTTACTTCCAATTCTTGCTCTGCCATTATTCTGTATAAAAGTGCAGTTATTTGGTTACTAAATTTAAGTTTCTAAAAGACATTTTCTTTATTTGTAACAAAGGGATATATATCAATGTAGGGCAACTTTTCACTTGAAAAATCCGTTTCTTAATCTAGCTAGCCCATGTCATTCTTTTATTAAACTGATCAAGCGCTGTCTTTAAAGACCCAGGCTGCTTGCTGGTATCTCATAGCAAAAGACCATTTACGACATTCTTCTCTAAAAGAGATCTTCTAATTGCCTTTTCTAATTTATTCTCAATACTTCCTACCTTTTTTCTTGTGCCATTAACATCCCTGCTCTTACATACTGTTTTTGATTGTGGGTTTGCTTTCTGACTCGTTTTTTATGTGGCATCACTGAACCTCTGTCTGCTTTCAGAAGACAGATTTTTTTTTTTGTCCTTCACAGTCCATCTTAGTGACCATTTTCAGCATTTTTTTCCCTTGCAGTTCACGCCCTTGTCATGATAGAAAAAGAAACTTACAGAAGCCCAAGCAATATGATGAGTGGTCTTTATTTAATTGTTCTAACACATCTCTATTTCTGCTGGAGGTGCACGTGCTTTCCAGTTCGCCATGGCTGGGGAGAGGATAAAAGGAAATGTTGATGGATGTTATGCACAGGATAAGAAAAACTGTAAGAACTTTTTAAGAGGTCTCCTACATAAAACCGAACAGGATAGCATCCAGTTCTGAATTAACTGTTTTCAGACTACAATCAAAACAGAATGTGATGTAAAACAGCAAAATAGTTTAAAAAAAAAGCAGAAAGCATGAAGTAAGGGAGCATTTTTGCATGAGTTTTTTCCTAGTCCTTTCCCTTCTCACTTAACCCAGCTGTTGCTTGGGATTTGCTGAGCTTTTAAGGTGCTCTAGTGATTAGAAAGTTATTGAAGTGGTGGTACCGTGGCAGAATGATGACAGAGTTTAATAAATTATTCCAAAACAGCATTTGCAGACAGTCTTTTGATTGGTTTCATTTGGTATTGTTAACACCTAATTATTTTTTTTTTTAAGCTAGAAGTCTTCATTAAAGATCAAGCATATCTCTGTAGTTACTTTAATTTCAATATCACTAGGATATCCTTTGAAATGCTAACAAAAAATTAGAGCAAATTGAAGGAAGAGCAGAGTTAATATATTAAATATGTGGGTGTTTTTTGATATTTAATCCCTTATATTTCCATAAAAATACAACATACTCCTCTCTTTCTATTTTTTCGTTTTTTCATTTTGTTTTTTGGTTTTTTAAAGTAGGAATTATTTACAAATAGAGACCCTACTTTGAAGTAATCTGTAGAACTAATAGTGAATAGTATAATTATTATTTTTATAGTACTAAAATAATAAAAATTATTAAGTAGATTCTTTGACTGTGTATATCTCTCTAAAATTTCAAAAGTCCTCTAGAAACATTCCAATGAACAGTATTTTTCACACATTTTGTCTTCTTGCCATCTTCCCAGAAAAAAAAAATAAATCTTACAACACTGTATGGTTGAGATCAGGTATTATTCCATTCTGAAATACATCCTAGAAGCAAGGCAAGAACATGTAAGATGAACAGATGCTGGTGTCAGTAGTGTGTTGAAGTTTAGAATATGTGTGTCCCTTGTTTTTTGTAGAGATAAACAACTTGTTGAAAAATTATGAGGGTGCACTAAAGAGTCGGTGTCTCTGCATTGTATTAACTCTCTTTTTTTGAATTATGATAGAAGTTTAGTTCCATCTTTTGCCCTTGACATTTTTATTCTCATTTCCTTCCTCTGGGTGTTACTTATTTTAATAAGATTTTACTGTGCTTCTCTGGCTATCAGTATATGGCAGCAGACAAGATATAGCATTGCCAATTAATTTTCTTGATTTGACACAGACACAACTGTATTCTAGACTTCAGTGACTTCTTCATGGAATTATTTATAGAAATGTCTGGGACATGATGTCAAATAGCTAATGAGGAGTGGAGAAGTTGTTAATTTAAAAGAAAAAGTACATGACATTTTACCACTTATGTTTTTAATTGCAAGTGTAAAATATCTGCTGTATAGAACTTGAAATAATTTGATTCAATAATTGCTCCATATATTAAAAATTGTATTTTAATACTTTGGTTTTATTCACCATTAAATGCATATTACCCAAATAGTTCTGATTATCCATTAATTTTAAATGATGATATGTTGGGATATGTTGGCAATGCTTCTTTCATAGCAAGATTTTGTAACAAATATGAAGATATGTAATATGTACAAGATCCAGGAGAGCATCACATAAAGTAATGACCTATCCAGTTGGAAATGCCGCTATATAACAGCTGCCATTTGTTAAATTCAAATACCTATTTTTGCTTTTCCTCCCTTCCTTTGAGTGAAAATGATACATCACCTTGGCATTTGTATATACTCGCTCTGATAGGAGTTGAAAGTCTAAGAGGGTGGATAAAACACTACTCAGTTCCCTCATGTCTCAAAATTTTTCTATTACTCTCCTTTAAGTGCTTTCTAGTCAGCTGTAAAGTTTATTTGGATGACTGTTTTGAGTTGGACACTTTCCTATGGTTTTGTATAAAAAGCATAAATATCTTAATTCATGTTTCTGGTGCCACTCAAAGCACCAGTTACCTTGGAGAAGATGTTCATTTTGGAGCCACTATAAATATTTGCTTTGCTTTGACCTTTTTGCTATTGTGCGAGAGAGGAAGTTGGCTTATAACACACATCTAAATTCAAAGGGTTGAAGTTCAAGTTGCTACTGGAACAGCTCTTCAAATTATATTTGGGAGTTATGTAGAAAATGCAGGTGTTTGTGTGTAAACACGTATATGTATATGCATGTACTAATAAAGACATAGTTAAGCCAGTGCAAAGTCTGATTAAAAAGTACCTTGAAACAAAATGTTCATTCCTTCCTAGTCCCATGTAAGAGAAGACGGAAGTGCAACTTTCCAGTCACAGTGGAGAGTGAATAAAATTCTGTGTAATTTAAAATAAACATGAAGGAATGTAATCTTAAAAAAAAATTAGCAAAATGCACAGGTTATAAAGAGAACTAGTTTATATCTTCAGCAGAGATTCTCTATTATCTGACGAGCATGGTTACATTTGGAAGCGTCTGTGTCTGCACACATTATGCAACTTACACTTGTAAAAGTATTGCCCATCTTTGCCCAGTTTAAAATTTATTATATTTGATTGAAAATATATATTTAAGTAATGACAATTACTACTCAGTGTTATCTTTAAAGAAGTCAATGGATCAACTTCATTAAGCATGATAAGGAAGGGTAATACATTTCAGACATTAAAAGAAGATTAATGAACTGCTAAGGAGCTCCCTTCTTTTCTACCCAGTGTCTGTGTAGCTGCCACATCAGGGAGTGACAGCTCACATATTTTCAGGTATAGGAAATACTTCTCAGGCTTTTCAAATAAAGTTGTTCTCTGCCTTGCATGCAGGCCAGAGCCTCTACATTGAATAAATCATCAGAAGTGTATTTCAATACTTTTAAAGAAGACACAGCAGTGCTCCCTATTTTTTATTGATTGCATTTGCAGGGGAAAATTGAATCCATTCCTTGTCAAGGCCTCTAAACCTCATATCACAAAGAAGAAGGAAAAAATGAAAAGATGGATGGAGTTCAGTGGAATTAGCCACAAAGAATGATCTTTCATATTGTGTGATGATGAATTTTATTTTTTCATCTAGCTTTTATCATGTGAAAGGCAGCAGCTGATGTACTCTGAAGTAGTAATCTTCAAAGACTTCTTTTAGCAGAATTAAAAATAAGCTTATTGGAGAGTTTTTTTCAACTAGATTTTCTGCCAATTATCAGTCAAAAGCTCTTTCCTGTATGTAAGTTAAGTCAAAGAAAGACAAGTAGCTATACAGAAGTGTGACCGTAACACCTCTAAACATTTTATTTTAGTAAATGCTTTTTATTTTTTTTTCCCAAACAGAAAATAATTTTCACTACATAAATCAGGTTAATATGAACTATCTATCCGGTGTGGGTATTCTGACAAGTGCTATATTCTCTATTATGAACTAATGAAAGTACCACAGCTTTGATTTTTATGTGCCAATTGAGATCAGGATATTTTATAAGGAACCCTTTATTTGGTGTTAGGACTGGGATTGCTTGCTTTTCTGCTTTTCTTTGGAAAGTTTCAAATCCATTGCTGTAGGCTTTAAACCAGAACTCAGAGGTATAGGTTTGAAGTTCCCTAAACAAGCAAACAAAAAAAAAAAGGAAAAAAAAAAAAAAAAAAAGGGAAAAAAATTTTTTGTTGTTTTGTTTTGTTTTTAAGTGCAGCGTGTATGCTTTAGCAGAAGGAAAGCATTAGTAGAAGCTGTGGAAAAACACTTAGAAAAATAAAGTATTAAAATTAAAATTCACAGCACCCTTTTCCTCATTTGCTAATACATCAAGTATTCTTTTAGATAGAATGAAAAACCCCAAACAACAAAACAACCAAAAAAACCCAAAACAAAACAAAAAAATAAACAAAACACCACCAAAATACCAACCTCCCCCCCAAAAAAACCAAACAAAACAAAAATAAAACAAAATAAAACAATATGAAAAACAAAAACAAACAAACAAGAAAACAACACAAAAATCCCCACAAAAAAATAGAATGAACAGGACTAGTTTGAATTACAAATGAAAAAGTTATAGAGAAGGAGGAGGAAGGGGAAAGTGGAACATTAATAATATCATTAAACTCTTAAATCTCACTGTAAAACTTCACTTCCCCACAAATATAGCAATTGAGATATAGTAATTCTTATCACTTACTTTATAGCCTAATCTCAACAAGTCTAAAAAAGTTCTAAAATTATCAGTTCTAGTACATGGCTTTGGCACTTCAGTGTTTAGTTATTTTACTATCTGTAGACCGTCTCTTTTTTTTTGGTATGTGCTTATTTGGGATATATATTTGCATATATATCAGTGTGTATGTGCAGAGATGTGTCCATACATATGTAAATCTTTGCAATACATTTTTGGGTGATATTACAATCATAGAATCATAGAATATGCTAAGTGGGAAGATACCTATCAGGATCATTAAGTCCAGCTCCTGGCCCTGCACTCTGTGCCTTTAGAGCAGTGTCCAGATGTTTATTGAGCTCTGTCAGGCTCAGTGCTGTAATCACATCCCTGGGGAGCTCTTCCAGTGCTCAGCCACCCTCTGGATGGAAAATCTTTCCCTGATACCCAGCCTAAACCTTCCCTGACACAGCTCCCTGTCACTGACCAGTCCTGCCACGGGTCACTAGAGTGAAGAGATTCATACCTGTCCCTCCAAATAGCAAACAGCAACATGAAAAGAAACAAAATCAAGCTGAAAATATCTTGTCTACCTAAGTGACAGAGCTTCTAATGACTTAATGGAGCCACTTCTTGGAAGCAAGCTCTGACACAAAGTCAAGTTTAGAAAGTCTGTACATAATCTTTAATTGCACAGTGGGTCAAATGGGATCTAAGACATAATTGAACAGCAACCATTTAAAAATTGTAATTAACATCTCATGGTGCCTCAGGGAATTTTTCTTCTTTAAGTAAACATATATTTATTTCTAATTATCTACTTGACAAAAAGAGAGGTGTATTATACAAGCTTTTATTGCTTACAGAAAATCTCAAGAGTTGGAAATTTAATTTGATATTTCTTCTAAAAGCTATCTCTTGAGACAGTAATATCTTAAAACTACTCTGAAAAAAAAAAACCCGACAGATAAACCTTTCTGCAAAATACATGGTGTAGCAATTTTATCCTTAACCTTTAAAAACAAGCCTATAAAAGTTAATGTTGTGATCTCATTTCTCTAGCACCTTTTAGGAGCCTTACTTTGGAAATGGGCTGTAAACTGCTAGCTTTCAATCCATCTTTTTTTAATTTTTTTTTTTTTCATTGTAGCAGGCTAGAATGTGGACCTACATACCAATTTTTGCGCTGTAATACCACTCAGATCCCTTAAATGTTAACTGGTTTTATTTCAGCTTGACTTATCCATTGCAAGAGAAGATAAATTTTCTTTCCTGTGTGCAATACCATAATGTAAGCAGGATCTCTGTCACAACTCATGCTTTTTATTGGATTCATATCTACTTTAGCTCTTTTCAAAAGGTTTTTTTCTTCTAGGTTCCTTTGCACTCTTGGCTTGCTGATCTAGGTGCTTCGTTTTAAGAAACATTGCTTACAATCTCAGTATGCAACACAAAAGAATTAGTGACTAAATCATCAAAAAGCCCTTGGTTTTCAAACTATGCATTTGAAATTACCTAAACTGGGGAGCAGGAGAGAATTAAGGAGATACTTAGAACTGATTGAGGTGAAAATTATGTTTCATCATAAGTTATATTATAGGGTGTTTAGTATCAAAATACAATTTAATTGATTCTTTAGTGTAGCATCATTTAGTGTTCATCATTTAATGTTCAATTTTTAAGTTTCCCGATATACATCTTTCTCAAGAAGGTAGAGAACATGTTAAAATCTTCCACATTGGTTTCGTTATATAAACTGTTAGATTAAAACAAGTATTGGTACAGGACAACTTTATGAATGTAAGATTCTGTGTAACTGGCAACATAGTGTTTAGCTGAAATGTGAATTTTTTTATATATGAAGTTAATTGTGGAGTTGATCCATCTCATAAATGTTAGCATTCACTTTGCTGTCCTTTACTGTCAGGGCCCAGATCTATGAACGTGGAGATCTTTTTAGTGTGTGCTAATGAGCTTTGCTGTTCATGCATCCCCACTTTAATACTAGCAATAACTCATCAATGTCTTTTTCCTATATAATCCATTTTGAAAGGGACATCTTTGTTACGTTCGTATTATACCTAATTTTGTTGAGGTTATTCTGCATGCCCTTATTGCCGTGCACTATAATTAGCAAGCATCAATTTTACATGCTTGCATTTATTCTTCTATAAATAGTATTCTCTATGATTGGGAAGTGCAATTAGAGTAATATCTCAGAAAGAAAGTATTTGTATAAGATATACAAAGAAACCAAGGGTCATGGCACGCAAATAATGCAACCAGAAAAAGAGAACGTGAGGAATATAAAGAAAATGGTCAAGGAAAAGAAGTGGTTTCTTCTTAAAATTTTATTTCTGGATTAGTTAAATTACAGTAATTTCACAACTATAAGGCGCACCCTTTTGGCTAAAATTTTGATCAAAACCCAGAAGTGCGCCTTATAATCCAGTGCGCCTTGTATATGGACAAAGTTCAGAAATTTGCCAACCTAGAAGTGCAAGCCACGAGTCAAGCCAGGTGCCACGAGAGCCACACACCGAGCTGCACACCAAGCTGCCCGCTGAGCTGTTACTAATTCGTTACTTTGTTGCTTGCAGATCCTCACTGCAAAGAAAAAGTGTGCCTTGCAGTCCAGTGTGCCTTATATATGGACAAAGTGCGCTTTATTATCCGGTTCGCTTTATGGTCGTGAAATTACTGTAAATCTTATCACTTTCTCAGTATTCCAGCTTGCTTTTTATTGCCATTGTTTCCCATGTTAGGGTATGACTTCCTAATAAAAATTTGTTTTGTCTTTGACAGCAACCATAGTGTTAAATGAGCTCAACTGGACTGCAGCGCTGGACGATGTGTTCAAGCGGAACAGGGAAGAGGACCCCACATTGTTATGGCAGGTTTTTGGAAGTGCCACTGGCCTCGCAAGGTATTACCCAGGTAACTGAACTGTCCCACACAACTGTCCTATGCCATTTATTGCATTAAAAATATTCTGAATCATCATGAAAAGTGAAATATAACTAAAAATCGTTTTTTTTTTTTTTTACATAGGCACAGTTTCTTTTTATCCGAATTACACACTCAAGAACAGTGAAATTGTTCTGGCTTAAAGCTAGTATGAGGAGGAAGGAACTGGGAATGAACATGTAATTAGTTTTGGGTTTTTTTTAGTAAGAAGAATAGAAGATTATGTAATTTGAAAAGCTGAAGAGTGAATTTTTTTCTATTATTTTCAATATCTTGTGTAAATAATCTTGAATATTTGCAAGGGAGATTTTTGCACTTGTCCAGTTTTAAAGATAGCAACCTGTAAAGTAGACATAAAATCATGTTTAATTTCAGTGAAAATGTGAGTGTCTCTCAGAATCTACAATCTCTGACAAGAACATCTTTACTATTAGAGCTAAGGTCAATTCAACTTGATTACTTCAACCAGCATCTATTTCACCAAAGAATCCATCACCTGATCACACAAAATAATTTAAATAGATGTATATTTTGCTGAATTTAGGTAATGAGTTGCCTGAATTTGTTTTTTGTTGTTTGCTATCTAATAGAAAGCTGTGTTTTACTGCAATGCCTGTGCTGCTGCTGCTGCTGCTGCTGTTAAGAGATGCTCTTGTCAGTGCCTGAATAAGGTGTCCACTACACACAAGACAATTGTGTGAAGTATGTTGACTCATGCCTACAACTGCCTTAGGAAAAATCTTGAGAACCTTTCTCTTTTGTTTATACAAGGTTGTTTGTATTTCTGAGGACGAAGGGGATTATTCTAAAGCTGTTATTGTATCATTAGCATGAGTGCTAGCAGAGGCAGAGAAACTGCCTCAGGCTAGTTTACAGGAAGAATATTTCATAGCACTTGAATCCTGTTTGTTTTGTCATGCTGGATGATCATGAAATAAACACAGGGAGATGTTGCAGAAAAAAAATAATATTGAAAATGCTAATTTAATATTTATTTTGTTTCCAATTCTTCCAATGCTTCTGGGATCTATCATCATGTGTGGGATTAGCATTTGTCATGGCTTACTCTGATTTTTTCCAGTACTGAAAAAGGTTTCTGAAATACATCTTTCTGCCGATCTCTAAAAAATATTTCACCTTAAAATTCATACCATATATTGAAAAATAGATTCTTACATCTAGCTAACCTGCCTACTCCTGTTGTTCACCAACACAACATAGGACCCTCAAAATCTCTATGCATTTTTCCTTAAAACATCTGTATAAAATGAGAGAATTTTATTTTAACTTTAAAATGCTCTTTTGCAGGTGCAAGTGTTACTTGTATAGACTTAATCTAAACACAATTTTAAATTTAGTGTTAAACCCAGATACTCACAATTCCTATTTATTCCATAACTAAGTATATAACAGCTATCCAATCCTGTCAGAACATAACTTCATAAATTCCTGAGTAATTCCCCAATTCTTAAATGCTGGACATACAAAAACCATGTGGAGCAGTCTGATGCTCTCCATTACATGTGCTGCTTTGTGCATCTGCTTCCCATTCAAACTAGAAAACTTTTTTGCATTTTAGATTTGTAGAATAGGTCTTTGTGCAAGGTTCTCCATCTCTATCTTCTTGTAAACTTTTTCTCAGTTTGCTGACACAGCAGATGTTCTGAAAATTAATTAGTTCTCTTATGCTGAAGTGGATGCTTTTCACATTTGCATTTTGAAAAGTATATTTTAAATTGTAAAATATTGCTTCATTATATTGGCCTTTGGTAAGCCTATTTCAAAGTGATGATTTTTTTCCATAGTGATGATATTTGTGAAAATATTGGAAATATCAAAACCCAAAATTAAACTGCATAGAGAAGTCTGCTCATTATTATCTGAAACATATTCACCCAGTCTTTCTTCTCATGTTAAAAAAAAAAAAAAGTTCAATACATCTAAGCTACAAAGAATGTTTTCAAAACAAGTTTTTGTATTTTTTTTTTTTATCTTGTATTGTCCCACTGGTTTGAGTCGTGGGCAAAGGGTACATCATTTCTGTTCTGAGGCGGCTCTTGGGCTGTCCTTTTCACCATAGTGACCAACAGCACGAAGGGATCTTGCTGTGAGCACCTCCCTGAAAAAAAATTATGTATAAAATATGAATGGTTGAGCCACCAACATCCCAGTCTTTCCCTATTCCTTGTGGAGACATTCTTCTCCCTAGACTTGGGGTGACAAGACCACAGTACCGCCTTTATCTTATCCCAAGTTCACCCTGCAGTCCAAATTCCAGTGCTATGTTTGGCGAGGGATGGGCTGCAGTGGGCACGGATGGACAGCCGTGCAAAGGTTCTTAGATGATTTTAGCAATGTTTAAGCCATTAACCATTTCAGTCTCTCACTGATTACTTAATTAATTAATAATTAATTTGATTACTATCAGTATTCTCATTAGTTCCAATGGCAGCATATTTGTGAAGAGAAATGCTATGCTCTGTAACTCTACTGGCAATCATCCATTTTGATATGAAGATGCCAAGAGCAATATTGATATTTCTATTAGCCACTCTATGAGCTCTGAACAATTCAAGAGTAAGTAAAGTAAACAGTAATTTAATAGAAGCTCAAAAAAAGAGAAAAAGTGTCTAAAGTGCATGAAACTTTTAAGAAGGATGCAATATATGCTCATTCATGTGTTTAAAGGCACAAACCACAGAGTAGTCTTTCATCCTTTGTAAGACCAGCCCTCAGTAATCACAGGCCTCTACATTCAAAAGGAAATTCTGGAATAAGGATACCTTGATCCCAGTGGAGGAGAGGCAAGTTAGGGAATATTTACACAACTGGAGTCAAAGGAATGCCAAGTAAGTTGGTCAGAGACACTAAACTGGGAGGAGCTGTTGACTTCCTCAAGGGAAGAGGCTAGTTAAATATAGAATAAACAGTTGCACAAAATTTGGATATTTTATGATGTTTTTGTTGTTGTTGTTTACATTTAATTATTCTTAACTGTAGTTAAAATATGTCAAATCGTTATAGCAAGAGAACGTACTGACTCATAAAATTGTCAAGCCATTAAAAAAAAAGATATGATAAATTTAATAGTTTTAGATAACTTAATATTTAAATCAATTAATTATTATTTTTAAATATTAGAAATTTCCAGCCTTTTTCCTGCAAGAAAACAGTTTTTTCATCATTAATGTAGAACTCAAGAGTAAGAGCCAGTTTTCAAAATGCTGTGAAATGAAGCTGAAATATAGTCTGTGGGCCTTTTTTATGCAAACTACTGAAATTTGGTATTATGGAAACAGTAAACAAAATCAGAGGAGTTTCTTAGTTAAAACTATGAGTCACTAAGTTCAAAACTTGGATTTTCTGCGATAGGGCAAGAGAGCAGAAATTATTATAAATTTTCAGTTGCTTTCTCCTTAGTTCTAGTGGATGTATATCTACCTGCCTAAATATTTGACTTTATAAGTCTCAATCCAGAACCCTGTATTGGCTTTTAAGATGTCATTTCATGATGACACTTGACTAATTCCAGTTCAGACTGAGGGTTTCAGCAGTTTTTGATTCAAAATAAAAGCAATTATACGGCAGTGTATTGCCAAGATCATTGAAATTAGCAATTCATTCCAATCCAATTGAAACTTTTTCTTTTTTTTTTATAAATCTTGAATCCATTGCTTGTCTTGCACATGTAGTGTTTTGCTGGTGCTGTGTAGACAGAAAGGTATTTTAATATAGATCAGGTTTCAGATTTAATTTATAATTAACCACAGAGCACTGGGCAAATCTGTTGCTCAAAAATAAATTAATTTAATTAAAGTAGTTTAATATGATTTGACAGATATTAAGTTACTTACGTCTTGTGAGGCATCTATGCAGGTAATTTGAATACCAAGTTTTAGAAGGCAGCTATCTAAAAGAACAATTTAATGTGATTTTTTTGGTGGACTACTTGGAAGTGTAGATCTAAAGTAACAAGTTCCTCTTTTAATCATCAAATTCTTTTTAATTATAGACATAATTAGGATTATAATTGTTAATCAATGTTTCATTAAATACTGCAATAGGAGGCCTATTATTTTCACTATAGTAATTAGTAATTAAACAAACTTTAAAAACATCTCTGTATTTACGTGCTTTTTACCAGATACCAGCTCTTTGTTCATTTTGCTGGGGATTTGGGGGATTTTGTCTGTTTTGGGGGTTTTGTTTTTTTGGTTGGTTGGTTGGTTTTTTTTTGACTGCAGACAGCAGACATTTATTTGCAGTTAAATGTGATACAGGAGGCTTTCTAGTTAGAGTAATAAATCTACCTTAGAAAAATTGGTTGCATAGGATTACTCAAATGAAAACCCAGTCCTGATTTAGAATAATGTTTAGCAGAAAACTGTTTAATCACCGACACTGACTCAGCTCTCTCAGGGAAGTACACGAAAAAATAATTTTCCCAAGAGTTATACTAGAAAAGGTAGTACTGATAGGAGTCTGTGGTACTGATAGCTCAGCTTTCAGCTAGTGAACTACAAATACCCATAACAGTGGCCTGATGGTTCATGAGTAAGTTCAGCATCTTTTATGAGGAAATGCTGAACCTAGGCTCAGTGGGACAGTATGAGTCTGCAGTGACCAAAGGTGTGAATGTGACACACTTGGTCAAGATCCAAAAAGTTGAGTCAATTCATAATGAAAATAAAACTCAAAATGAAATACTATCCTATCCCCAGCTGTTCCAAATCTTCCAATTTCTACCTGGAAATTTAACAAGGCTCTATGGGAAGTTCAGCTGAAAACATGTGATATCAATATGGCAAAAGAAATGTCTTCCAGTCTCCCAAGATTCTGCACAGATCTGTGACTTGTCTCAGTGGTCTTTGTGAAGTCTTGTTGTTGGGGAATCTTTCATAGAAAAGAGTCCAACCTGCAGCTCCTCACCCTTCTCTTACCACATAACCTAGACACACACACTTGTCCTCTTCATTTGACCTTACCTGTATTAGAGAATTCTTACTTTAAGTGTATCTGATCATGTCTTAATCAGGTATCCAGGTGTGAAGTTTATCTGCTCCCTCAGCTTAAAAATGTATTTGTGCTATTAAACAGGTTGAGTCAGAGTTTTTTTGGAATCCTTTAGACAACCCTGCAGTGTAACTGAAGGGACAACATGTGCTTGCTGCTTTTCCCAATGGACAGTACTGAATGCTGTTTTTTTCTTAAATCATACAAAGTTATCCAGTTTTGTTCCAGGAGATGTTATGTTGTTCTCAGAGACACCTGGATTGTGCATGTCATATATATGCTGCATGGCATATAAAACACAAGTTTTCATCTGCAAAACATTTCTGGTTAAAAAAATAATAAAAATATTACTGTCCTCATTTTGTAGGTGAAAGAAACGGGTATAGAGAGGTAAAATGGCTTCTTCAGTGATCCTCTGAAGGTCAGGTATTCAAGCTAGGGATATGCATAGCTACAATTTTTTTTAGTATTGAGTGTGCATTCATGTTCATTACCTCATACTTAAATTCAGTTTAAATATTAGCAGGTCTGGTAATCTCCTCTGGATGTTTGTAATATCAGTACTGAAAAGTGCAGTGAAAAGAACTGTTGTCTCCTTCCCTTTTTATACTGTAGACTTGCCTTCTACTTAGTCTTCCTTTGTTTATCTATGTAAGTAGGTATAATATGATTAAAATTTTAATTAATTAGAGAAAAATATCTTTGCATTGCTCATAATAGTATTTTACTAGGATATTTCTATGGAGTTTGAGCTTATGAGGTATTAAATAGAAAAAATCACAGATAAACAGAGCAGCACTTCAGTGATGATTTTCCAGAAAAATAATTTTGTTCCTAAAGTTGTCCAACATTTTTGATTAAAAAAATATGGATAGAACAGAGCTATCTGAATAAGGATTATCTCTCATCCTTCCTTAAAAAAAACAAAACCAAACCAAAAAAAAAAAATCCCACCCCCTTAACCTGTTAAGATGTTAGTGAAGTAAGTTTCACTTAGCTGCTAGACCATTCCCTACTTAGACAAATTAATAATAGAAGAGCTTTAAAAATCAATTTCTAATAAAATAAAATACTATCTTTCCAAATGAAGAACTTGCTGTGCACAGCTGCTCTTGTGTTAACAATTAATGGCAAGCAATAGTGTTGTGGCCATGATATTGAACTCTCCAGAGAAAGTAATTATTGAAGCAGGTACTAAGAGACTGGAAAGCCTAAAAAAATCCATACAAAATGAATCAAAAGCCTTGAAAAACTGAGAACGTCTTTTTTTTTTTTTCTTTTTCTCTTTTTTTTTTTTCCAAAAAGGTTTTATATTTCATAGTTGTTAGTTCCTGTTAACAGCTCAACATTTAAAGGAGCCTTTAAAGTAGACAACAAAGTAAAAGCCCAAACGCTTTCCTAGTAATGCAGCTCATAAATTATCAGTTAGTGCAATTACTGTGTGTGAGTTGGATACTACTACTTTTTCACAGAAATAAGCCTCTTTGAGTTCTTTGAGTGTCTTTGAGTGTTGTTTGCTATTTTTTTTTTTTTCGTTTGAAATCTGGGAGGGAGGAACAGGAGCTGAAATGACTTGGATATAACCATACTTATAGAATTGTTGATGATCTTTAAGATTATCAAGTGATCAGCCATCAACCCAACACCACGTTCACCACTAAGCCATGTCCTCAAATGCCACATCCACACATTTTTAAACTTCCAGGGAGAGAGACTGTCACTTCCCTGCACTGTCTGTATCAATGCTTCATAAGCCTTTCTGGCAAGAAATTTTTACTAATATCCCATCTAAATCTCCCCTGGTACAACTTGGTGCTGTTTCCTCTTATCCTGCTCCCTTGTTACTTGAGAGAACAGGCTGACACCTATCTCCCTAGAAGCTTGTTTCATGATATGAAAAATCTTACTGTAAGTTTAGTTATCGCTCATTTTTAAAACTGATGTGCTGAATTTTGCATTTACATGAGCAGATCCACCAAATTACAGGATAACCTGCTATTTCTACTGAGTTAATGAAATTACATACTATGGCTCACCATACCTTCATGGTGAAATTCATGCCATCTCCATGTCTTTATGATACAGATTTAAATCTCCAAAATTTGCTTTTATAGGAGAAAAGGGAAAACCAGAACAGACCCAACAACAAAACATCTTGTTGCTTCTTCTCAAGCTCTGATACTGCAGCCCTCTTTGGGGACATGGTTACTAGTCAGGGTGAAACTAGTGCAAGCAATACATTTAGGATGAAATTCAGTTTATACATGCAGAAAGAGAAATGTTTGCCTCTGAAATAAGATAACAGAAACAGATTTATTTTAAGTGGCAGACTGCAGTATGTATTGCACATTCTAATCACTTTTGGGTTTTTTTGCTACATTGGGACCAAAAATCAATAGATTTGTTTGTGTATGGACTATTCCCATATCAAATCTTTGCTTAACTCATTTGTGATAAAACTGAGTGCAGTATTGCATGTAACATAATTACCCATTACCACATGGGTAACACATTCTAAAACACCTCAATATTATTATCCTGTCTTTTCTGTATTTGATGAGGCTATGGAAGCTACAGAAGGCATTGCACAGACCTGTCTATGTTACATAGATTGTACCTGAACACATTTTAAGGTCTTGGAAATTTTCTGTCACTAGAAGAAGAAACTCACAAGGGAATGGCTGCATTCAATCCTGACTGAACATCTGGTGTGGTAGCACAGAGTTGGTCAGCAACCATCTCTGTCTTGGGAGGATGGTACTAATGAGTTATTAATCCAATGCATCGTTAAGATACAGATATCCTGAATACTAATTATAGCAGATAAAACCCCTTTATGATGATTAATATTAGGGGATTTTAAAGTTGTGGCTGTTTTCTTTTTGTAGTTACCATATCTAACCTTTTACTGAAAAACAGCTAAGGAATTCTACAAAAATGCTGCTACTACACTGAAATTCACCTGACTTCTTTCTGAGTAGAAAATTAAAGGAGTATCACATTTCTCATATAGTCTGGGCTATGACATATCTGAATTCATGTCTTTTTCACAAGTTCACTAAAAGGAAAACAAAGTATCAGCAAAATATGTGCTGTAATTTGTACCTTCGCTCCATCTGAGGAAGACTGCTGAATCTGGCCCAGAGAATTGAATAGTCTGTGGTTTTGATTGTTTTGAATATCCCCATGAATGTTAATTTGGACACAGAAAGGTAAAATTTGGAGTTTGAGTCAAAATGAAATGATGTAGTCTGGGATTTGTTAATTGGTATTTGTTACCTATCTTATTATCAGCTTTTAGCATCATTTCTCAAATGTGTTAATAATGTAAAGGGATGTAAAGCTCTTAATAATTCATCTCTGCCTCTCTGTTCCTTGCACATGCAAACCTAACCAGTAGAACAGGGCAGAACCTTCAGGAGTCTTTCCCTCACCTATGCCTCTGGAATCATCTCATGAAATCGGAATGAGAGGTGGTAGCCAAGGTCTCCCTTTCCTAAAACATATTTTCATTTAGGCTCTACCTTGTGACCGTTTCTATAGTGCATTAATTGATTCTGCTTGTAATCAACAAACCTGAGTATTTCTACTCTAAGTGTGCAGAAACAACATGGCTTACTCTTGCCTGATTTTTATCCAATCCTGTATCTCAATGATGCAAATAGAAGTGGGAGGGATATCAAACACAATGAATAATTTATAATTCATAGTATCAAATCTATCCACATGGCGAACAAGAAAAACATCAAAAGGGAACATGAGTAAAGCCTAATGTATGCACCAGAGAACTGTGCAGTGTTGACATAGTTCAAAGATACTTGTATGCAACATGTGAGGCTGTTCCTCACCAATGAGCTGTGGTGAGGATGATTTCTTGAAGATATTGGTGAACCAGGTTCCAAACTACCTTGTAGAATCGTATTAAACAATAGCTTATATTAAAAAAAATTGTAAATCTCAAAATCCTTGATCAATTTAAGTTTTTGAGGGACAAGTGTAATCATGTTTTTGTGGTTTTCATTTTGCTTTTATTTTAGATGACATAATAGCTTTTGTCAGTATGATATAAGCCAGTTTTCCCAGATGGCTTTATAGTGTGTTCTGCACATGGACCAAAAAAGCAACACATCTCTGTCATTGGTCTCTCTCTCTAATTATTTCCTGTATAATTATAAATACCTACTTACTTACTTTTGCATATAAAATATTTATCATATTTTTTAAAGTTTTTTTTTAATATTAAATCAGGATAATTAAAATGATCAGTGGAAATCAAATATCATAATAGAATTTCAGTTTCCGCAAAACAATTTCTATAATGTCCATAAATACTCAGAATGTTACTAAAACCACTGAATGTATTTCAAACCATTCAAAGCCATCTAAACTGAAAAGTGTTAATCGAGATAGAGACTAGCATGAATTAGTAATTTAGTTATGTTAATTCTTGAGGCTGAAGAGGGAATTCAGCATTTCTTTGGTGTGAATAAAATTTTGGATACTAAGGGCTGCTGAGTCCTTATTTATGTTATTCAGAGCCTTGCAGAGGCTTTCTACTAGATTATGTAAATTGTTGTAGAATCCATCAGAAATTATCAATAGAACAAGTTTTCTCATTATACATTATATATCTCAATTAATGTATGATCCAGCAGCCATTAATATCCTGTGATAAATCAAAGTCTTGGAAACTTAAGCATGCAGAAGCTTTATATATTTTTTTCTGGAAAGAAAATAATGTATTTATTAGGTAAATAAAATTTATTAACATGTGACATAGGAAATAGTGGTTTAACAGTAGGGTAATAAATAATTGTTTTTAAAGACCTTTTCCAGATCTCCCTGAAGCTGCTGACAGTCATTCCAGGACTGTGTGTACTAAAAGAGCCATGCTAATAAAGAAAAAAGTAGAATTTAATTGTTATGTTCACCACTATCTGTCTACCCAAAACAAAAACTGTGTCGCCATTCACAGTAGTCTCCGGGCTGTAAGTAGTGTGCTGAGTGGCTTCTGCTCAGTTTATTTTGCGTGTAATTGGACTGTTATTATAGAGACAAAAAAAATCCATAATTGAACATGTGTTATCCTTGTAGGCTCATAAATTACTGGTGAATTTAACCTGTGCATATCTGACTAATTAGAATTTTGACATATATCAGTCTCAAAAATTAGATTCTCTCCTTTCTGAAAATTTCAAATGCTCTTATCCTGTCAGATCCCAAAGAACCTGTCAGGTGGTCTAGTCTGAAATCACAGACAATACTGATATAGATTTTAAGGTTCTCCAGGTGTGCAGCAATACTCAGTGTTCTCTGTAGAATGTGTACTGCTGAGTGTGGGTTACACTCAGCTTAAAGGTTCTAGTAAGTGACAGGCCAGCTCATGGTTTGGTCTCTTAGGAAGGGGTTCATTTTGTAAAATCAAAAATAGACACCTACTCAAAGCTGATGGCTTCTTTTATATTCATGGGTGGAGATGTAATTCTTCAATTTTGTGTTAGATATATGATTTTTCAGGAAGAATCCTGAAGCTGCCTATATCTTTCTTTATTTCCTAGGCAGAAAAATGATTGATGTCAGGAAATAGCTCCTCCAAGGCTTTTGGCATACAGTGAGAGAACAAATTGCTGAACATTATCTCATTCCCTGTAACTTTTCACATTTTTGTGTTCATTAAGCTGTCACATGGTTTTGAAAGGCTCATTTTGTTTTCCAGTAAGGAAATAATCCCTGCCCTTGCTGAAAATTATAGTAAAGCCTAATAGATTAAGCACCTGGAAAAAGTCATCATTCTTAGCATTGCCTTTACAGAGACATAAATATTTACATCTATTTTTCTTCAGAGAATATGCTACTTTCATGTTACTTTTCTAATATGCATTTTTAGATAAAGCTCTTAAGCCAGTGTACAGTTATTTAGGCTCATAACTGAGATACCATTATTATATAAGGCAATAATGATTTTTTTTTTTAAATTAAGTTGTTGTAAAAAATGTTGTTTCATTATCTGAAGTATTTTGATTGAATTATTGGTTCCATTCAAGTTTCTTCAATGTTTCTTCAATGCACTTGGTCATACATATACATATACCTATACACATACATATACACATACACATTAATGTACACCTACACACATCTATCCATGTATGTCGTTTTATTGCATTGTATTATATGGTAATATGTATAAGAGTGTCTAGGTATTTCAACAACATATTACACAAATATAGACTCCTTTTTATCCATATGAAATGTTGATATTTATATAGTGCAAATTCTGTGATAGAGATTCATTACATTGTTGTAATTAAAATATTTGCAATAAAGCTTTACATTATCCCATACTTTTTTTTTTCTTTTTAGCTTCCCCTTGGGTAGATAAAAGTCGAACTCCTAACAAAATAGATCTGTATGATGTACGCAGAAGACCATGGTAAGCTTTCTTTTTAAACATTTTGTGTATTTTTATACATCACACACTTTCTAGGTATTACTGTAAAAATCTTTTTTTCTATTTGTTTTAAATGGTGCTTACTTTTAGTTGGTTTTTTTTAACTAGTTAATTTTTTAAAATAAACAAATTTTAAATTATACTCTTTGTTATGCAATATCCACTGCAGTTGTTGTACTATTGTATTATATGGACTTTTCATAGGAGGGTTACTATCAAATAGGTGTAAGCCAGTTAAAAACTCTGATTTTGTGCCAAAATCAATTATAATGTTGAGTGTTAGACTGAAACATTCTTTCAGACTTTTTCAAATATTTAAAAATATGTCTCAGTGGTTTATACCAGCAATAAAATCACTAGATGTGTAAAAGAGGAGAAAGTGGTGAGATTACTTCTCATGATTTTTTTATGTAAGCCTCTCAAGACATAAAGTATATTGATACTTGGATATAGTTGAATACATTATTTCAAAGGACTAAGTATTTCTGCCTAAGCTGGGCTGAGTAATATTTAATCTGTCATCAAGATCTTTAGCTCTGAAATGGCATTCCTGTTCTTCAACTGTGTGGAAACAGTGAATTTTGATTATTATATCCTATGTCCAGACCATCCTAATGTGGTTTACACTTAGATTTACTTAGGAGACACAGCAAGAGAGGAAATAACAACACATGGGTTTTGTACTAGCTAGATAGGAGGATTTTCTTGGTTCAGCTAGTTTGAGTTTAGAGATCACAGAGTGTCTTCCATCACACACAAAAAGTGTTTATGCAAATATGTGTAATTCATACCATTTATTTATTTCAGGTATATCCAAGGAGCTGCATCTCCCAAAGACATGCTTATTTTAGTGGATGCGTAAGTGTTTAATGTCTGAATATTGACATTAGTGGGATAAAAGTACTTTGACACATTGAACAAAGCTCTGTATGCTGAAAAATAGAGAGAGAATTAAGAGACCCTTGTATGCAAGGTTCAACAATCTTGGTATGAGCAAAATAAATACATAATAGAAAATAGATCCAAGAAGCACAAACCAAACATGAAAGATATTTAAACTGGAAGCAAGGAAATGGTTTTTAAAATCACTTCAATATTTTTCTGTTTCCAACTTATTAATTACTGCAGCAATCAAGTGAATATTTCTCATGTGCATGCCAGGATTTGTTGTGAAGCACAAACGTAAAAACAAATTATTAGAAGCATTACAATAGATGTGATAATGATTTAATGAACCTGAAAGATAAGAATGTATGTGGACTTTATATGTTTTCTAATACAGATTTAAAATTTGAAAAGTTTGGTTACTATAAAATGTTGCTAGAAAACAAGCAAGGAAATTAATAAAAGTTTGCTCTCTGCCTCGGCAAAGTTTCCATGGTGTAGGGCAATGTTGAGGGACTGAAGGGAGCATTGAACTTGATGTGTCAGATTGCTTTATGCTGAAAAGCTTCTCAGCCATAGAATTTGCATTTAATGCTTTTACACATGGTGAAGTGCTTTCATATCAGCAGCGAGTTTTATCAACATTTGTTATTTCTTCGCTTCAGCTTAGGTTTGCCTTGAATCAATGAAGCTGTCATTTGTGTCTCTGGAAATCCAGAGCTGTAAATCTGTGTGTAGGAGTATAAAATGTTTAGATAATGCATTGGTTGAAGGTGGTAAGATTTCTTGAAAAGGAAACAAGTAAAGGATGTAGCATTATGACCTCATCTAAGGCACAGGACTGGGACTTTGTGTGCCAGTTTTTGACTTACTTTAATAATTATAAATAGTTTAATAACACTAATAATGAGTTGTAAAATTCAGAAATTAAATTGAAAATTTTAGTGTGTAAATTGTTGAGAGTTCGGGTGGGTGCTCTCTGTTTTCTTTTTATGTTTTATATAATATTTGCTGAATTCAACTTTTCTGTTGTGGATTTTGTTTAGGAGTGGGAGTGTCAGTGGATTGACATTGAAGTTGATCCGCACATCGGTCATTGAAATGTTGGAGACGTTGTCTGATGATGACTTTGTGAATGTAGTTTCAGTGAGTATCTGTTCTTTCCACAAAATTTGCATTGTCAACAAAGCCAAAAGCAAACTATTTTTAATACCAGATGCAAGATATTTGAATGTTAAGCTGCAAAGAGGCTTAAAATATATTGTATTTGTTTTCTTATAAAATAAAAGGAGCATCCTAGGTTTGATATTACATATACATTTGAGTGAAGGGCAAAAGTAATTTAAATAAATTCCTACAGAACTAAATTCTCCTTTCCAATATAATTCTATGGTTTGTATGAAACCTCTCCATTAGATTGGTATATGCAAATTCTCTTGAAAAAATTGCTGGTTCCCAGATTTTCTACACAAAAGATACTCATGTTGTTTGATGCATAATGACAGTAGATATGGAGCCATAAATCTGACTTGACCAAAAAATGTTTCTGAGAAGTTCTACAAGTTCTTTGTCACTTTATGGGTGGCAAAACAATTTTTCTTCATAATAAATAATAAAATGGAATGAAGAATGCATTAAGAAGGTATGGAAAATTTTTAATTTCCCGGTGAATACCTTAGATGTCATGTTATAGCCTTGGGAAAAGCTTTTTTTTTCTTTTTTTTCTTTTTTTTCCTTAAGCTGTTCAACTGTAGAATTTTGATTCTACGGATTTAGGATGAGAACACTGACATATTCTTAATAACAAGAGACAGTCTCAATGAGAAGTAATTGGAATGATTTTGGAGATAATTTTCAACTTGTAGAGTCATGTTGTAGCCAGCCTGAGGGAGAAAGACCTGAAATATAACCAAAAGAAATCTTTTTGAAAACCACTTATTGCTTCTAGGTTTGCTGACAGCTAAAACTTTCTGCAAGGATTAGAGAAGTGCTTGCTCTCAATGCTGTTTCCTTTCTTAAAACTTTTAATAGTGGATAAGACCATTTTCTTTGGTCTAAATTGCAGTGAAAAAATAACAACAAAAAAACTGAGTTTTTTTATTATTGTTATTTAAGGAAATAAGCTTCTCTGTAATGGTATGGGGGAGTTGAAATCTTCTTAGTTTCACCAATTTAAAAAAAAAAAAAAAACTTGTAATCCTAAACTGATGGAAATTGATTACTATGTTCAGTGAAGCTGTGCCAGCTTTCATTGCTGGAAAACCTGGACTCCTGCTACTTCTTGATTTACACAGATTTCTGAACTCTTTTGTTACATTTGCTCTGAGATGGTCAGAAAAAGTGTATCTTAATCCTAAGCCTTCCTTGGGCTGTTTTATTATCTAAGGTTCACTGTTATTCTAATGAGGCCTCAGAGTTGGGATTTGTGTCAGAAAAGGACCAGAAATCCTCAAATATTTTGTATAGATTATTTCCCCAAGGATTTATTACTTATAATATATAAGGGCCATTTTTTTTTCCCCTTTGAATGAACTTTAGGCTCACATCAGAAGTTTGATTAACGAACCAAAGAGGATGTTTTGGTTGTGTTGTTTTCACCATCAGTGGAGGGCAACTATCACAGAAATGTGCATAATAGAACATGGCATCTCTAAATCTTTCATAAAGGGCTGCTTGGTGTTGTTCCCTTATAATTTAAAAGTCTTTTAAAAACTTTTCAGTAATATAATTACTTTTGTAAAACCTATGTTTTCATGTATTCAGATGATTTATGAATGGAGTCATTACAACACATATATATATTTTATTTCTCTAATAGATAGGAAATCATGTGCTATAGATAGGAAACAAATGGTTATAGGCATTCTGTAAGTGAGAGGAATGAACACAGAAGTTTGATCTTTATTTGAAGTTTTTTTAAAAGATTTCTTTTGGGTTTTAGAGATTTGGCAGAGTCAATATAACAGTTGGACTAGATAATCTTTCAAGTCTTTTCCAAGATAAAGAATTCTCTTATGCTATCATCTCAAAATATTGCATGATGGAATAAGTATATCTAAAGTCCAACTCCAGTGCTTTCTTAGTGAACTCAAAACACAAAATATCAAGTTAAACCTTTTGTTTTAGGTGAAATAAATGCAGATTTATTACATATTTAAAAAAAAAAATTCAATATATTGTATAACATGTTTGCTTAAAAATATTTTCTTCTTAAGCATCCCAGTATTAGATATGATAGGCTAATCAAAAAGTCTGAAAAGCTAGGTGAAATGTTCAGTTAATACAGCATTAGCAATGGATGTATGAACATTAACACTAACTGCAAGTTATCTACGTTTTTTCTTTCCTTCATAGATCTTTTGGCTTAAAATGTGACAGTTGCTTTATGGCTTGTTAGCTTTGATAACCATGGAGTCTTTGGTCTGGTTTTGAGTTAACTAGAGAGCTGTTTCACTGCTAACCTCTGCCAAGATGTTAGCCACAAAGGCCATGCGCACGATGATTCATGCCCACAACTGAAAGACATGGATTTAAGCTCATGTCAATCACTTCCTAAAAGTGACAGGAGGATTTAACGAACTGTGCCTTTTATATGAGGAAATCCTAGAGAAAAAAAGCGTAAAAATAGATGCGCTGAAAACATTAGTTCTACTGAATAAACACAGTTCCTGCCTTTATTTCCAAAGAAAGAAAAGTTCAATGAACTATTAAGTTGTGAAAAGATAGCCAGGGGTTAATATATCATGGTTTCCTTTGGGATTTGCATGTTCCTTATCTGAAGTGCTGTGCTTTGTTGCAGAGAGAAAACCTGCTGTTTGAAAGGGCTTAAATGTATGAGTAATACAGCTGTTTTCCCACTAATCCGGTTATAGGCTTTGATAGCAGCGAGCAGTAGATGATAGGGGCAGCAATTCCATCCCAGCACGTCGTGATTTAGTGGCTTGGTTTCAGATGTTGACACAGAGAGTGTAATTTGTTTGTGATTGTGGGTAGTGTGCAGGAGAAATGTATTTCAAATCTGCAGAGGTGCAGAAAAACCACACAAAGGAGAAACCTCCCTTGCATCAACAGATGTGCTAAAGGTCAGGAGCTGTTGTACTTTTTAAATTCACTTAGCCTTTGTAAAAATCCAAACTAGTATTTACTGCTTAGGAATTGGAAATTAAATGTCATGAGCATACAAGATAGAACAGAATCATATTCTGGGAAAATTTAAACTCATCTCCTCCTTTTGTGCAATTCTGCACATTGAGTAAACTCAGAGGGAAGGTGAATTCTACATGAATTGATTTCAAAGCAAAAACTGTGCGCCCACCCTATTTAAGGTGTTGGGGATTAAAAAAGAAATTTGTGTATTATATAGCTCTGTTCCTACTGATTTTTAAAAGCAGTTTTTCATGTGATTCTATAGCACAGTGGTTGCAAACCTGTTTACTTCATCTCTCATACTCTTAAGTTCTTCACACCTTTCTAATTAAAATATTTAAATATGCTAACAGAGGGAAAAAAAATTGTAAAAGTTTCTTCAATATATCAAGGGGTTCCTTTCCCTTTCTGCTGCATTCTGTATTCTGCACTTCATATTGCACCTATATTCTGTTAAATACAGAGAGATGTTCCTTCCTTCTGGGATCTACTTTCTTAAGTTTATTTTTAAAATTAACTAACATGCAATGGGTGGAAACCTTAGCCCGAAGTTCTAGTGGAGGTAGGAGGAGGCTAGATTCTACAGCCAGGTAGTGTGTCATGCTTATACTATCTTTGCTAGAAATGTTAGCTTTGTATGAGTTCTGTTCAGTTGGCAAAAATTTGAAGAATTTTATTTTAAAATAACTTCAACTTTGTTTCCCTTATTATTTCAATGTAATGTTTTTAGTGGACCCAAAATTAAACTGCATAGTCAAATGGTATGACAGGTTTTTTTACTGTGTATTTGAATTTTGGTCCAGAATAGTTCAGTGGTGCTTAGTTTTTCCAAACATTATTACTTGAAGGGAGAAATTAAACATGATCATGGTATCAGTGGCACTGAAGTATTTCTGTTGGTGGATCTAGAGGAAATGAGTACTCCTGTATGAAGGGGTTTGCCAGTGTACTTTGCTTCTTACTTTCTCATTTTCCTTATATTCAGAACAATAATAAGGAGAAAACATGAAGATGCCTGCCATCTTTTTCATTATTTGAAAAATAAAAACACTAGATAGAGAATCAGGTTCCCTCTACAATAAGTATGTCTGCATAAGAACTTCTCTTAGTGGCTGAATCCTGAAGCACTTTAGGTAATGAATCACAATAGCTGCAATTAAGTGTACAGGCTCCTCAGCATCCTAGCTGTGTGAGGCAGCAAACAAACACATGTAATTCGTTTTTTTGGCAGGGGATTTTTCCCTAGTCGCTGAAAAGTGATAGAAGAGCAAGTTTAGGTCTGAGTGTTGATCTTCCTGCTTCTCTTAAGAGCAATCCATCTAACTGACCTTGCAGTTTCTCTTAAATTGAATGGTTCATTTTCAAGAAAAGGAGAACAATGATAGCTGCAGATAAACAGCTTGGTAACAATGTTCCTTAATGGAAAATCATTATCATTCCTTAATGGTAGGTCATTATCTTTCATCTTCCATATTCAAGGAACAAGTGAATTAAATGTGGATTTTTTCATACAGGTGTATTTAATAAGCACTGTAGATGCAGGGTTAAAAAACCCTCAGAGAAATTATGATCAAAATCTAGTATTCAATTTCAGCATTCCTAATAATTACAGGTAGAGCAAGGCTATGTATCTATGGACATAGATGTAGGGGAAGTATATCTGGAGGACATGTTAGCAAATATAATGAAGATGAGTATTCTGCAAATAACAATGGAGCAAATCTAGAAATTATGGAAACTAAGGAATTGTTAAGAAGTTGGAAAGAAATTTCACTTTAGCAGCAGGAGTCACAGTAGTATAAACAACATAATGGAATGTTTATCTGCTTGTAGAATTAGGTTTCTTTTTACCTTCTCTCTAAAAGGAAAGTTAAGAAAGGAGTCAGTGAATATCTGTTAAAAGTCTCTCAGGTAGGGCTGGAGTTGAGACAAAGATTAGGGTAGGGAGGATATTATATTAGCTGACTTTTTTGAAATGAGATTGACTTCAGTGACTTCAGATCCTCAGGAAAGCAAATTACTGGGTTTGTTGTCAAGATAAAGAAAAAGTGAGGGACCACTAGGAGTTGAGCTTCTTGCAACCTTCATCTGACATGATGAACTAGAAATGTTTGTACAGCTTCAGTGACATGGCTAGAGACAACTTTTCGTCTAAATAATGAATAGATTGATGGTCCACTTTCCCTCCTGGAAGGCAAATTATAAGTGTTTGAACTCAGATTTTGACTGTATGACTCCTTTGTTGTAGCTGAATACTGTTACATATTTGTGGAACATGTCAGCAATTTAACACAAAAAAGATTGGCTTAGATTTTATAAAAAATATTGTAGGTGTCTTCTCTGAGGACTGAAAAATTTTTTGCAGGTGATTACTTGAGTATAAAAAGCATCTTCTCACACATCTGAGTGCATCATCAGAGAAGCTGAGTTTGAGGCATGCTCTCAAACTCACAGAATTTGAACTTTTTTTGGTTGCTCTGGGGTACAGAAAGAAAGTCTAATGACTGATGTCACCACAGATGAGATGTGCTGTTGCTGGGGAAACTCTTGTATCCATAGGTTCTCAAACCTGTCAGGTAAAAACATTGCAGAAAGCACTAGCTGAAGCCAAATAAATTTGAATGGCATATAACTAGTTAAAATTCCTTTAAAAATTCCAAGGAAAGATTCTTGTTGACTTTATATCAATATTTAATGTCTTTCTGGAAGATGCACTTTAAGCAAACATTTATCACTAAATGTATTTGTTATGGTTTATTGCAGAAGTAGCAAAGGGAATTTTAATGGACAGTGACAGGTGGGTGGTGAGGCAGTATGCAAGAGTGGA
>PYHW01010409.1:11448207-11481138 GCA_013186435.1 Turdus rufiventris | reverse complement strand
TGGTGGGGGTTTTTTTTGTTTTTTTGGAGTTTTTTGGGGGTTTTTTGGGGTTTATTTTTTTGTTTGTTTTTTTTTGTTGTTTTTTTTTTTGTTGTTTTTGTTTTGGTTTTTTTTTTGTTTGTTTGTTTTTTTTTGTTTGCTTTGGTCTGGTTTGGTGGTTTTTTTATTATTAACCTAGAAATGCAATTCCAGGAGATTCTGATTAAACACGATATGCTGAATCAATACATGTCAGTAAACAAACTGACAGAAGAGGGAGGCAGGAGGCCGATGATTGGGAAAATCTGAAATTTTACAAAGACCTGGTCCTACCTACTTTAAGTTATCACTTCTGCAGATTTTGTAGGACATTTAGAAAATAGGCTGGTGTACAGCTTTTTCATAGTTTTCATCCTTCTAGACTGGGACTTCTTGTGCTCAAGATGTGGAAATTTTGCTTTGAGGAGGAAGTTTAGATTTTAATATTTTTGTTTTTTCAATAATTTAGAACACGAATATATTTTATTGGTTTAATTGAAATCAGAATTTTATGCTAGTCACAGATAGCACCAATGTCCTCCAACAGAAATATAAAATTCCACATTTCGTGGTACTTTTAAGACCATTTCAACTTTTTTGTTTTAGTGCCACCTAGTGACTAAAACGTGAAAGATTTTTTTTTTTAAAGTTTTCAGTTTTTCAATTTGTGGGCTGTTTTTTTTGGGTTTGTTGTTGTTGTTGTTGTTGCTGTTTTTCAGTAATGAGACCCTTTAAGAAGACTTTGTCCTTTTCAAACTGAATCACAGAATTCATGCTGATTTCCTCTATTTCTTTTTTCAAGGATTTATGTTAAGTTATTGCTGTGCTTTTTGAGAAGTGTGGTTTTCCTTAGAGGATTAATGTTTTGTCCAGAAAGCATCAGTAAATGTTGACTGAAGCTTGCTTTCTTGATTATGTCAAACAATCAAGCAAATAACTGTAAATATTTATATGTATGTATATAGAGAGAGATATAGATAGGTCAATTTGTGTCAGACACAGCAGATTTGTCAGATACAGCAGAAAAAAAAATTTAAGTGTCAGAAACAGTAATAAGCACTTTTTGGTAAAAAAAAAAAAAAAATGCCCCAAGACATTATTCTTTAATTATTAAAAAAAAAAATCTTTTTTTATGCTCTTTTAAAAGCTTATTTTTTTGCTAGAATTACATAAAAATGAATTCTAAGACAGTATAATGAAAGGAATGTTCTGTGTTTTCTTTCGTGAAAGAAGTAGAATCAATTTAAATGTTTTATTTTTATTTGAATAACCTCCTACACTTGCCAACAGAATGATTGACACTGGATTTTGGATTTATATACCTTAAATTTATATCACTTCTACTTCTCCTTGGGAGATGGAGATCTATTTAGAATTATATAGAGAGATGGATGGGTATACAGAAGAGAATTTGAAACATTCATCTATTCATACATTGCCTGTGAAATCAAGGATTTTTCTCTCACAGTGCTTTAGTCTTCAGAATAAATAGAATTAGCTGTATGTGCATTTTTAAGACATTTAAGGACCAAAATGTTTGTAAGATTCCATGCTTTTAAATTTGTGCTCTGATTTTCTGTGTGGTTTAAATGGCTTATAGCAAAATAACAATATCAAGTTAAAAGGTAAATTTAAGGACTTGGAATTATTTTCACAAAGGAAAGAGAAAAAGCATATTCTTGTAGTGGGGAATTAAGGTTAAAGCCATGCCTTTGCCTTGGATTTGTTTTTTTATTTCCTTTCTTACTTCACTTTTCTCACCAATGAAGTGAGAAAAGTTCTGAGTTATTTCAGAAGGAGTCCAAGATACTGAGTAATATTTGAAAATTACTGTGATGTTAAAGTGTGGATGGCCCTGGGAGTTAAGTGCTCTGTGTAACTTCCTGAAGTTTGTCAGCTGGAGAGAGGTTGGCTTGTATGTGCCAAAGGCAGATGTATAAAATAAGTTCCCATACGCAGGGCAGTTTGTATCTGCTCAGCAGGTAATGTACTAAAAGGAATGCAGTTTTAGAAGAGAACCCCACAATATATTATAAACGGTTTGGTCTGGGGTTTGGTTTTCTCCTGATCTATATTGTTTCCTGGTTTGTTTTTTTTTTTGTTGTTTTTCTTTTTGTTTTTGTTTGTTTGGTTGGTTGGTTGGTTGGTTGTTGTTNTTTTCAATTCTTGCTTTCTTTATTTCAGATGTTTTCTCACTGGGGGAGTGGGTTTCACCCCCCTTTCTTCTGACATACTGCCCTCAATGAAAACACCTGTCTCTAGGGTCTTGTTATTAATTTCTTGGTCTGCATATCCACAAAATGCTTAGTGTGGGACTAGATATAGGAAATAAATTAGTATTTGTGTTTCACTTCACCTGAATTCCCTAATAACCTCATGCTGTGGTAGCAGTTTTGGTAATTTTATTAGAATGATTTACACATTGAGATTGTGGAAAAGAGGAGGCTTTTAGCAATGCATAGGTAACTATTCTGGAATTATGAGAGGTTTTAAGAATTACAGCCTCCTATTTTCCATAAATTCAACTCTTGGGGCACTGTGGATTGCAGAGCTTCATGTCCCTGGAGGAACTCACAACTCAGGGAACAACCCAAGAGAGGGGAAAGGTCTCAAGTATTTAAATATTTTGCTGCAGTTCTGCATAATTCTTCACTGTTTTTTTCACTTGGTTTTCACAAGTTGATCCTTTTCTCAATAAGAAGATAAAAAGTCCTTGTAAGACTGTCAGATTAGTATTTCTGTTTCAGCCCTTCTCCAGAATGACAAGGGTTGTGCAGCATTAGGCTCGAAGCCCTTCATTTAACATGGTAATTTAATGTTAAATTGAATTGGTTTTCTTAACTTTCAGCTTATTGAGTTGCCCCATATATGGCCAAAGATTTTTCTGGTGGTCTGAGGTCAATGAGGCCAAGTTCTCTTGAGACTTTTGTGTCCCTGTAGATGGCTAAGTCATTCCTGCCCAAAGCTTTGAGGAGAAGGTCATAATTTCCTCAGAACAGAGGATTGTTCTGGGACATCCCAAAGGTGCAGACTGCAAAAGGACATAAATAAATGGGGTAGTGAGAAATAATCCAGTGGAAACTGCATCTAGATCCTATACCTTGCAGGGATAATTACAAGACAGATTTAATTATATTAATACTTCATGATGCTTTAAAATAAAAAGCTCAAGGTTATCCTGTTTTCCATGATTTACAACCGTTTTGCTGCAAGCTTCTCTTATTTTAGGTTAGATAAGGAATAAGATTTTCATATACTTGAAAAAATAGAAGCTGTCATTGGTGGTGACAGACTCTATAGGGTGGCTTTACATTTTAACAATTGAATGGTTTGCCTCTAAATGTCATATATTGTTTGTAAGTGAATTACTTAGCCCATGGGATCATAAAAAAATCCATTTATTTCCTTTTTACCAATAGCATTTTTGTTGCATATGTTTGTATTTACTGCAATAATTAGGGGGAATGCCAGGCTGATAAATACCCAGCTGAAATATTTCACATAGATACACTGAGAGCACTTTGTTCAATAAAGTATGGGTTGTAATTACCTTAAATTTACACCTTTGATAGGATTTCATTTTGTAAGAACATGGACTTTCTGAAATGGCAACTGGTTTTTGAAAGCTTACATTTTCTTTCTTCAGTTAAATACTAAGTGATTGTGTTTTCAAGAAATCTTGTGAACTAAAATAAGTATTTTTATGTTACTTAGGGATCAGACCATATGACCAGTAGAGGTTTACAGTGAATATTTTGGCTTGTAAATTAAGATGTACAAATTTTTACACATCTTAATGTGTAAAAAATTATAGTGCCACTGCTGCTATTATGTTTCAGATAAGCATAACTTAAAGCTGCCTCAGTTTAGTTAACTCTTAAGTTTTGAATGGTCCTGCTGTTTGTCACATATGGAAAGTCAGTTTTAAGGATGAGCTGGTGGCTTTCACAATTGAAATCCTTCAATTTCTTCAGTATTTTACTGGAGTTCAGATTAATTAAATTCACCTCTGAATTTTCTTTCCCCCTTTGAGCATTTTCATCAGTCAGATTTGAGCCTTGCCTTCATCTCCTAGCAAACAAGGAATTGTTCATTCTGGAGGATTGCTGTTCCATCTACTGCTTCCTTCATCTAATCAAAAACTCTGCTCATCTGCTTTTCTGACTGGCATTAACATTAATGTTGACTGATGTCTCTGCAAACAGCTGGCTCATATATTTGCTTAATTAAATTACAGCATTTGCAGACTTTGGTTGATGTAACTCTCCATGCTACAAATGTGTCATTTCTTTCCTTCATTTTACATCAGCATTTGTGCATCTACAGATGCAGATGCTTTGGCTTGACCCTTTGTTCAGTTTCAGCATATGTTAGTGCAGTGGAATACAATTTATTGTATAAGTGTAGTATGGCACAGTTTCCTTGTCAGCTGCCTGCACAGTTTGAACCAGCATTCCTGAAAATATTTTAGAAATAATTCCTGTAATCATAATTACCAATCCATGTGCTGGACACCTGACCTTCTTAGAAATAATTATTATGATATATTTGCAAGACTGCTAGCAAGCAGCTCAGATTGGCAGTTTAATGTTAGTGACATTCCAGAGAGAAATTTTCTCTTTTCACTACATTTTCACTCGAATGTATAAACTGCTGTTTGCTATAGCCAAGACAAGGCATGCATAGGCCATAGGACTGAGCTAAAGATTTCTGTTATAGTAGGTCATTAAATAATTTATATATAATATCACTGGTGAAGCAGAAGAGTGTTTTTCATTTATTTTTTCAAATGAAATTGGTATTTGTAGAGCAGAGCTGCCTATTAGCTAATATTTTTTTTCTACCTTCCAAGTACAATTTCTGTACTTTTACCCCAACTCACAATTTGAATTGTTTTTCAGACTGTGTCTTTATAAAATTACTTTATGTCTGTAAATTTCCTATCATGGCTATAAATTTAGGTAGAGGCGAACTGAAATAATTCCACAGCACAATAACTGTTTTCACTCCCACATGGTTTATGTATCCAGTAATCATTAGGTGATTTACTGGTTGCTTCTGTAAGAAACTTTTATGGGAAGCATAACTGAGTGTGTCAGTGTTTTGCATCGAAGTGAACTGGTTACAGTTGTGTGATCATCTCATGGTTTTGCTTAAGCAGCAAAACATTCTGAGTTTGTTTGGTCCCAAAAATATTCTTTTTGGGCAACATGGAATAAATACATTAAGAATCCCCCTAATAGCATGAATTTAAATACTAGGCATTATTTTAAATGGTTTAATATTATTAATCCCTTCATCCTTTTAAGTTTTATTTGTTATGAGTGTCCTACAGTTACAGTTGGTATTTGCTGCTGAAAGGAATTCTTTCTCTGTACTTTGTGCCTGGTACTCAGTGATTTATTTTAGGCATGTAAGTAGTTGAGCATTTTTTCAAACCTGTGATCTTATTTACCTTTTAATCTACAGAGCACTATTGAACCTGTTAGCAGTAGTGAGACTTAAGACAATGGGACTTGATTGTTGTTTTAAGGCTTTGCATCATGTTGATACCATAAAATTGCATTTATGTTTACTTTCACTGAACATCCGTAATCAGGAAATAATCTACTTTCAATTGAAATGTAAATAGTGAGGTCTGTATTTTAGTATATTTGTATGTTTATACAGAGCCAAGGTTAAATGCAATCTTAAACTGGTTTCCACTTGTGCAGACAGCATTTTGCACTTTAGAAAAAATTTGTTAATATTTTTGCATAATGTCAGAATACCATATAGATTACTTTTCAGGGAGTAGTATTTATGGATATGTGCATAATTCATGAAATATGGAAGTCACCTGATAACCAATATTTTTCAGGGGTCTAAAAAAGTAAAATTTATCTTTCTTTTGGTGGGTTTTTTGTTGGTTGTTGTTTTTGGTGTTTTTTTGGTTTTTTTTTTGTTTTTTTTTTTAATTTCCTCAACTCTGCTTTTTTGAGTTTTATTTCTTTATGTAAACTTGAAACAAAACTTGTGGGAATTTTTCCACTATAGTAGATTTTTTGGGGGTTGCCACAGAGTGAAATTTCAAACTTTTGTTTACAAATACTTGTTTTTTAAAATATATTGTCTCATTTTGGAATCTCCAGTCACTACCAGTTGTTCTCAGCATAGTGTAAATTAAAATCTGGGTTTGACATTCTTTATCTCACAAAGATCCAGAAAACTTAAAGCTTTAATGCTACAGTACACAGAAAAGAAAATTAACTGTCTTTAATACTATTTCTATTTATTTTGCAGTTTAATAATAATGCTCAGAATGTCAGTTGCTTCAATCATCTTGTCCAAGCTAATGTGAGGAACAAGAAGAAACTGAAAGAAGCTGTCTATAAAATCTCTGCTAAAGGAATTACAGATTACAAAAAAGGCTTTAGCTATGCTTTTGAACAGCTGCTAAATGTAAGTATTTAAGTAAAATCTCTCTGGTGTCAAGTGAAGAAGGAGAACTGGAATGTTCAGCAGGCCACTGCAGGATGCTTCATTGTGTAATGGATAGAAGTGCAAACCTATATTTGGCAAGTGATTTTATCCCAATAATATTTTTTTTCATTGCAGGTTCCCCAGCAGGTTGCTAAGACTTTGGGATTAATTTGGTTTTCAGTCTGTTGTGCTGCTTTACTTCATTCATTCAGTTGGTTTTTCATTTAACATGTGATTCACAGTTGATACAAACTTGTGGTAGTGGTTGACTTGCAGTTAATTTTAAAATAGAAAGATCAGTGTTACTGTGCTATTATTTAAACTATTACCACATCATCTCCTAGCAATGCTTAGTTAACTTACAATTTCACACTTATTAGAAGTCATAAATACTTCACTATAGTTTGAGCAAGACAGAGGGGAGGAAAATGAGTTAGGTAATAGAGGAATACTAGGCATCTGATGATGCCTAAAGAGTAGTATTCATTGAGACTATTCTAATTGCTTTCTTTCTCATGTATAAAAAGAATAATTTCCTCAATAGTTAGATGCATTATTTCCATGTTTTAAATACATTGCACTTGCTAATTGTCACCCAGGCACTAGCTTTTTGAATAGCAATGTTTCCCAGTTATAGCAAATTTTGGGGGGTTATGAGTAAATTTTTAATGGTTCATGTTGTTGTTTAAAAAAATAGTTCTCACCTGCCTGGAGTAGTCATATTATATCTTAAACTTTAGGATGAATAAAGCTCTATCACTTTACAGCAGGTAAGGTATAGCTTAATAAGTAAAAAATCTGTTCTTATCCTTATTGGTTTTGGTTGTGTTTTTATTTGTTTTGGGTTTTTGTTTTGTTTTGGTTGGTTGGGGTTTTTTGTTGGTTTTGGGGTTGGTTTTTTTTTTGTGGGGGGGGNTTTTTTTTTTTTTTTTTTTTTTTTAATTCAGGACACTTTTCTGAAATTGTGTATGCAGATTAAGGCTAGATCTGATGTAAAAAAACCCAAACATAACCTTGTTAAGTTTTGATGGAGGAAAGGAAAATGCAATGTTATCATGGGAATTTTGTCAATATACCACTATTCAGATTAGCAGAGGTTTGTGGTGGGGAAATGAGTGGGTGTCCTCTGCTGACACCCAGAGGTTTATATAATCTCTGGTTGGTTATATATAACCACAAAAAGTATTTTGAATTCTGTTGGACATTTTGGACCAGGCTGGATGGTATTTTCCCTTGTTCTGTACCTGTTGACATACAGAGGGAACCAGGAGGACAAGCAATTTTGCCAAATGTGTTCCTCATAACATTGATATTTCCTTGCAGTTATGAATTACATTTGGTGCAGCACCTGGTACTTACTTTATGTACAGGCAACATTAAGAAAACTGAACACAGTGGAAGCCTCAAACCGAACTTTTTTGTAGGACTAAAGTATTACTTAAAAAAAAAAAGTGTAGATCAATGTTAGAGTGGGGCTGTCTCTTTTGTAGCTGGAGGCAGAAGAGTGATCAGACTCACATGATCTCTACAAGACTGGAAGTTATGGCTGGACATTATGGACTGCACAAGGTTCTGGATATATGCTCATCCTCTCCAAATATTGGCAAATCCATTTAACAGGAAGAGTAAAGAGCTTGGGTTTAGCCCAAGATTCTGGTGAAAAGACAATATAATATGTTAGTATAATGCAATCTTAAATAAATAATAAAAAATATGCTTTAGATTGATTTACAGTTGTATATTTATGAATTCAAATAGTCCAATTGCTTTAAGGTCCATATAAATACAATATTGTTCAAATTTTCAAATTAATGTTTATAGATGACAATTATTTCAAACAATTTTCCAATATACCAAAGTAATATTTAGTACCATGAAAAAATTGCTGTCTGATGTGTTCTTGAATGGAAATAGTTACTTAAAGTTTTCCAACATAACAATTCCTGTGATTAGCAATGATCAGGATTCTGTCTTTTTAATTCAGCATTTTCCCTTTATTTATTGTTACATTAACTTGCTATTTCTTTGAAAATCATATTACTTCAGCTTTAGCAGTTCAGGAGGGTTTTTTCCCTCATACTGTTATATCTATAGTTTCTTAAAGCAAAAACAGTGAAAAATGCATTCCTAAAGCATTATGTCCCAAGATAAAATTGTAACCAGCCACTTAAAGAGTTAATTTTTAAAGATGTGAAACTTGTATAAAACAAAATCAATTTTATAAAAGCTCCACAGTATAAAATTGATCATTTCTTCCTTGCCTGTTTGAAAGAAAAAGATAAGGCATGTATACAATAGAAGACAGAGCTAAAAATGAATGCAAAGCCCAATTCTGATTGTATTATTTTGTAGTTTAAGCTGTTTCTTGTCCTGGGGAAACTCCTGTTTAGACAAAACTTTCCCATTGATCAGTGGCCCATTGGACTGCTAAGGCAAACTATTCAGAAAAAGGATGAAATTACAGCTTTTCACAATCTGTTATGGATTGACTCCCCGAGACAGTATCACTCCATTTTAGACCACAGAAATGCAGGGAGATGAGGATGTGTTTTAAATGCCTTAAAGATCATCTGGTTCCAGCACCTCTGTCATGGGCAGGGTCACCTTTCACTAGAGCAGGGTGCTCAGCACTCCATCCAGCCTGGCCTAAAACAGTTTCAGGGATAGGGTAATATCATATGATTTGAGTTAATTCATGCTCAGGTTTCCAATAATGTTTGGGTTTTTTTGTCACATGACTTTAGTGTCTAAACAATGGAGATAAAACTGCTTTTTTCTGATACTATGTAAGCATATGCTAAATAAGCCACGGAAAAGTCCTGCTTTAGTCAGGGAAAGCAAAACCTAGCTCAAGTTCCCATTGCCCATAACAGTGCTTCTTTCAAAATCCTCAGAATAGTTCCATAATATGAGCAATTTTTGCTCCCCTTCCTTGTCCTTCCAATCTTATTTTGGTCTATATATTAAATCACTGTAAATATAGGTGAATTTCTTTATTTATGAGGCATCCAACCCTACTTTATTACTTTTTTAATATCAAGAGAATTGCAGCCCAAAGCAGTATCTTGCAAGTTATATTTCACAAGTGAGAAATGGTCATAAATAATTTAATTCCAGCTGAAATACAGTGTGCTGATGAGGTTGGAGTGAAGGTATTGATTTCAGACAGGTTTTATATGTTGTTACATGCAAGGGAATCTTCAGTCTTGTTTTCTTTTATTTCTTTTTATTTCTTTTTTTTTCTTTTTTTTCCTTTTTTTTCCTTTTTTTTTTTTTTTTCTTCTTTTCCTCCCCCAAACTATTAAATTTTAAAGCAGTAATTGTAAGAAAATAATTAATTTTTCACTGAATATTGAACAGGAATTAGACCAGTGAGTAGAATGAACAGTGGCAGAGGGGAGTGGGCTCATCACACCTGACCAGCCTGGGGACAATCACTCTGAGTAAAGAGGGGGGAACTGGAGACTTTGTAAGGACAGCTGTCCTATTTATCTTCCTGAGTCTGGAGGAAATTCATATAGCAAAATTCAAACTTGTGGATGGAGAAGTTGAATTTTTTTTGCTGGATCTTTAAGGGTTTTGCTCTGTCACATCCAATACTCAGAAGTACCAAGGTGTGTCTGACTGGGACCATTTGCATGCAGCACAAAAGGCAAGGAATGGCTGCAAAAGTAATAAACAATTTGCTTAGACTCGATTCTTAACTTTTGGAAAATACAGAAAGAGCAGCCAAAATTCATACTCACCTCTATTGATCTGGCTGTGGAACAATGTTTTTATTTCTTTGCAAAACACATTGCATTTTTCTCGGGGGCTTTGCTACTTACTTTGATGAATTAGGAGTCAGAAAGGCTTCTTAATTCTATTTCAGGCTTGGTCTCCAAAGATAATGGAGCATGCTCCATTTTTCAGCTCTGAGATGCAACATAATTGGAAAAGTAGGTGATGGAGAGATTTTAATAATCTAGGTGGCCATATCTTGGCTGCAATATATTATATAAACCTTATTTTAAAATACTTTTCTAAAGATTAGCTCTTCGCTTGAGAGTATCAATAATTTAAAAAGCAACATGAAAGAATTACAGATTTGGAAGATGAAGCTCATTTTAAGGAAAAATGACCAAAAATATTTCTCAAAGCTTCTAAGGTGGCTATCCTATAGGATGCTTAAATTAAGAGAGTTTTTATTCAAGTGGTCAGTAAGAGTCCAACACAAAAAGAAAAAAACATATTCAGTAATTCATTACAGGTCCATTGTTCCTCAATTTCCACAAGGAAAGCAATGATAAGGAAAAAACAAAGTAAGGATGAGAAAAAAGAAGAGTAAAAAAATTTAGAGATCCTCACTGTGCAAGTCTCATGCAGAACATCTGTCGAGGAACTCTGTGGGGTTGATGTGATGAGTAAGAGCTAAAGAGCTCTCCTCGTGTTTGTGGAGACGAAAGGAACTACCAAGTCCCTATTCCACTCTGTTGGGCCAGATCTGAAGTGACTCATATTTAAGTGTCATGGAACAGAAAAGTGGGTTTGGTTTATTTTTTTTATATTTTTCTTTCAGAAGGGAGTATTGAATGAAATTCTGAAACATTTTTAATGTTTGATATTACCCTGTTAGAATAGTAAGTGTGTAACTATAAAAGCCATCGGATATAACCGTTGTTATTCCTTATAGTCTGAATGTAAAAACTCTTCTGTTTGTATCTCCTACAGCACAGTGTCTCCAGAGCTAACTGCAATAAGATTATTATGCTGTTTACAGATGGTGGTGAAGAAAGAGCACAAGAAATTTTCCACAAATATAATGAAGACAAAAAAGTAAGTGATATCTGAAAAAATTTACTATTTGAAATAAAACAGCATAAAGAGAAACATTTAAATATGGAAGTGAAAGATAATTTGGTGAATGTGTAAAGTATTTTTATAAAACCTTGTTAGTATTGATCCTTAGGACACTTAGAGCTTTTTCAATCTATAATATTTATTTGAATAATCATAAAATATATTTATTGTCTTACACTTTGTGACTGTTGGTCTCAAGTGATGCAGAAGTATACTGGAAGCCATAAAGAACTCCGTTTTCCATTGACACTTTACTTGCTTTAGTGTAATCCCTGAATGATCCAGCAGAAACAAAAGTAGTTAAATGCTAGGATATATGTGTGTATCTCTGTCTCCTCACTGCAAATATCTTCTATGTGCTTTTATTGTTTGCTAGGCAAAGGCAAAATGAGAATTCAAGGTTAGAATCTGAATTTGAATAGATTTGGGCTGGAACAAACCCACATTTTTCTCAGTGAGGCTCATTACACCTTTGAATGTCTTAACAAGAAGTGGGATGGTTTTCTGCTGATGAAATTTGATCTGTGGTTCAAGCAGAATTATGGGTTTGACATGAGAATCCCTGGATGAGTTCTGTTGTTTGGATTAAATTGGATTATTAGCTGTGCTGGTTTGGGGTTTAATTTTTGAATCTAATCAAATTTCTCATCTGGCTTTTGCATACTTAAAGATTTAAAAATGCAGGAGTGTGTGCATGAAATATAGCAGCTTTTAAGTTTATTCCTACTAAATTTCAGTGCAAAGTATTATTTATTATTAGAACATTAATCACATTCTAAATAGAAATGGAATGTGAGCTGAATTCACGCTGCAACTAAGCATTTACCTTTTCTAGTGCCTGGGGATGGGCCTACATCTATGAGTTGTTTTTTGTTTTGTTTTCAAAAAAGCAGCTGAAAGTTAGAATATGACTCATGAAAGCACTTCAAAAGTTGCCATGGACATATATGCATGCAGTAGTGGAACTATTTCATTGGAAATCCTCATGTGTTTGAATTAATCCTTTCAAAAGTAGAGCTGGAAATGCAGAGCTCAATTTTTATCTTGACCAGTGATTCAGTCACTGACTTTGAATAATCATTTTGTGTCTGCTTTACAGTAGTGCTTCACTTAGAATGATATGGTGGGGTTTAGTTAATCTTTGTGTCTGAGTTGAAAATACTTTTTAAACTGGTAATTAGGAGAGAGAATGGAAGAAGTCCTAGCCCTGTGTGACACACATGACTGTACTCTGAAAATACATAGAGAGATTCCTCTTCAAATTTGGATGTAGTAGCTTTCATCACATTACAACAGCCATCAGCTATAGGAAATACATCCATAAGGGAGAAGATGTATGATTCATTTATTTATTTTTTTTTCTTTTTCATTTAATTTGCTGTGTTAGGACGAAAGTGTAATAAAATATTCAGTCTAAACAACAAAACAGATTTGGAGATTTGAGATCTTAATCACATCATGACGGTTGATTATTCTGTGAAATGTAATAAATTAAATATAGGATTTACTAATTTTAAATGGTTGTTTCACTGCATCATTTAATACTGTAAATTTCACTGTCAAGGGTTGGGTGCTTTTATGTATACTGTTATATATGAAATACTATACACAGTCACTTTCTTGTTACCTCCTGTGAAGGAGGGTTTGAAGGTTTTATTGTAAACTTCAAGTGTATAGTGGTAATAATGGTTGGTCACCGTGTGACAGTATATTATAATATATAATTTAATGCATTGCTGATGCAGTGCAGGGCACATCTTCTACACTTGTTTATGGTCTATGCATCTACAAGTTAAAATCTTAGTAAACACGTTTTCTCCCTTGTCTAATGAAGCACTGGGTTGCTACATATCAGTCCTTTCTGGTTTTCTCCAAGGTGACATTGGAATTGCAGTACCAAGTTTATGCAGGTGTAATTTGAAGAACCATTTGCTTTCCCCTTATCACATCCAATCAGTAACAATCCTTGTAGTGCTGAAGGGAAATTTATGGTTGGAGAACATCTAATGAGACTGTAAATTCTTTTTGAGAAGTCACAGTTAAATCTGCCAACATCTTTCATAACATTCTAATATTTTTAAAAATAGGACTTATAGAAAGTATGCTTGTGATAATACTCTCTTTAGTAAGGCTACACTTGGTTCCAGAATGATGACATGTGACTTCTTTTGTTGTTGTCTCTGTATGTAACTTAATATTAGCTCATTATCAGTAGCGAATAGCATCATTGGGAGACACATTTGAACATGAAAAATGCACACACACTTTTAATCTAAGTCATTATCACAAATACTGTGTTACCTTCTCAGATTGCAGAGTAGGCTGCTTTCTTATATTAAATGAGATTTTAGAGATGTGGGTGTAGTTTCTGATGTCTTTATTGCAGTTAATTTATAATTGATTTTATAAATTTTGGACTATGATGGTATTTATCATTTTTAGAGGGACTATTCAATGTAAGGTGTAAAAAAGTTTTCTGTCTTTTACAGTAGAAGCAGTTCATGGTATAAATATATATCAGCATATGTATCTTCTTGCCTGCTCTGCATTTATTTGACCATTTTGTGGTTTGCATGAAGCATATAAAAGATGAATCTTTATTGTCATGTACCACAGTCAGTCACCTAGGCACCACTGAGTTGTAAACTTTCTTGTGCTAACAAAAGACCGCTTATTCAAATCTATTTATCCTTGTTTCCATCTTCCTGATGTAAAATTTCTTCAGCTCTATAAATATTTTCATTTTTAAGTCAGTTAATTTGTAAATGGAAGAAGCTTCAGTTTCAGCCCATCAAATAACATGATCTGGTACAATTGTTTGCAGTGTCCTTGGTGTAACCTTCAAGTTAAGTGAAATAATGCAATAAACACTTGAAAACTACTAAAAGAGCAGCCTAGAATCTAGAGGCTGAAAAGTAGGCCTTGTAATTTCAAAGTTTTAATCTGTTTTAAATAGCATACAGATATATTTAAAATAGTTTTCTGTCTGTATAAATAATTTACAGTGGGAATAGGAGGATTATTATAAAACTTACGTAACATGGATTTGGGTAGGAACATTTTAGCTGTTTGAAGAGGAAAATCACAGTGTTTCACCTTTGCATGCCTTTTCCCCTTTATAAAACCAGATTTTATTGTCACATATTGCAACTACATGCTGAGCCTGATATTTAAAAACTGGCTTGTTTACCTTTATGGTGACATTTGGGGCACTCACATTAAATGTGTAAAATACCACACATGCTCTAAACTTCAGGAATGAGGGTGCTAAATTTCATTTTATTTGCACTCCTCCTACAGATGTCTTCACTGAAGATAGCAATATAAATTTATTTGAAATGTATTCCCCGTAGGCGTTTATCATGCAAATTTTGCATTCAGGTTGAAAATAGAAAACCACAGGTCTTTGGGGCAAATTGTCCCCTTGGAAACTGTAGTTGGAAAGATTGCTCAACTTTTGTGAGTAGGAAAAGACCTTAAATATACTCATGCACTTTTAGTTGTTTGAAGTTTCATAGAATGGCAGAGGTTTGTGTGGGTTGGATGAACTGACCTGACACAGAGAGGTAGGATTCGTCTGACCCCTCAGGTAGGAGCAGAATTATAAATTGGGTTTTATGTCTCATTCTCACAGAATTGTCTGCCATAATTAATACAACCTCATTTTTTTTTAGACTTTTCTGACAGTATAATTTGAGTGGAAATGATCTGAAGTTTTCCAACAACTCAGTTCCATTTAGAATATGTATGTGATGGGCGCAGAATTGCTGCAGTGGTACAGATCCTATGGGAGAAGGCTCCAGCTTGCTGGAACTCCACTGGGAAGCTTACAGCTGCCACCGACTTCTTCTAAATGGGACATATTCAGCATGTCAATAGAGTGATAAAATGAAATATTTATGAGAAAGAACTTGTAAAACTTAGATTTTTAAAAAATCAAGCCTCCTACTGTCATTACTGGAGGAGGAAACCATTTTCTTTTTTGGTTTCAATCCGTTAGTGCATTATTGCAAGTCAATAAAACCAAAATCAAAATTATGTTAATTTAGGCAGTAGTGCATGTTTTGTCCTAGATGAGTGTTGGTCCTGACTACAAAGGACCATCAAAAAAGCCCATGATGTTTCCACTTTGGGTATTCCACATGGAATTCTCATCAGGGATCAGACTGACCAAAAGTAACTTTATATGGTCACTTACAGAGCTTAAAATTGAAACAGCATCTTTCACAACACTAGCGTCAGCTTTGAACAGAGCTGAACAGCTGTCAGAGTGCATCCCAACAGGTTTTGCATTTCTGAGTGTGTGGTAGACTTGTGACACAGGCTATAACACAAAGTAATTAAATTAGCTGAACAAATTAAATTAGTTGAACAAAGCTTCAGCTAGCTGGTTAAACTGGCTCCCTGGCCCTTTTCATAATCACTTCTGCCTTAAGAATGTGTCACCTTCCAGCTGTTAATTTTAGTTTATTGTATGTTCCATGATATGCACAAATGGTAAACCTAAAATATTCTGGGTGAAACTTGGGTCAGTACTTAAAAATTCCATAATCCATTACTTTTACTGTCAAAGTAAAAGAGGAAACTGTTATTAGAGTATTCACAGAAGCATCATCTTATTCTAAAGGCAAATTACCTTTTTTTTTTTTTTTTTTTTNTTGCAATATACCTACTGTCCCAGTTTCTGAATTCCTAATATAAATTAATTCCACTACAATAATGAATTTAAATATACCATATCAGCAGTCTCCCTCCTTTGACACTCATTACCCAAATATGCTTCAGTAACAGTCAAGCTGCACATTACTAAGCTATGTAAGCCTTGAGTCTATAAATCCATGCAATAACAGTTTTGGAGGGAGGTTTTGGGGTTTTTTTCAGTACAATATTAGGCACACATTTTTTTCCCCATAAACTTAGATTTTGAACCACAATTACCTGATGGTTGTGAAGCTCTGTATCCCCACTAGGAATCTGAGTTCAGTGATACTCTTTCAAAAATATCTATGCACTGTTTTTCAACAGTCATCTTCTCAGCTAGCTGCTAGGCTACCATGGGCCCATGCCCTGGCAATGATCTTGGATTACAAGTCTGCCCATCTTTCCTACACTGTCTTTCACTGACCCCTTTATCTTTAGACAGCACCCAACATCACCAAGCCTTTCTTGGAGACTTCGATAAGGAAGCAATATCCACTATATTTTTCCCACTTTTTTTCACTTTTCCATTCAGCCATTGCATCCCCTGTGCTGTTCTGTGTGTGGACACCTGGGTGAGGTCACTGCCAACTTAAAGAGGTGCAGCAGAAAGTGCAGCAGGGCTGAGGGGGTTTCTTTTAGGAAGGTCTGCTTGCAGAAACTTTTCATGCGTGTGTCAACACACACATCTCTTTGTTGATGTGAGTTTCTCTTTATACTGCTGTTTCATTATGAGCATGATTCTGGGTTGCCACGTGGCAATTTTATCTCCCATCCAAGATAAGAATCCATGTGGAGGTGTTGAGAACTGCAGAAGACTAATGAAAGTTTTAATATAGCTTTGTTGAAAAGCAACCTTATCGGTTTTATTAAAGTCATGTGTATCTGTTATATAAAACCCAACTGGCAGCTTGTTTCCTTCAAATTTGGCATGGAGGAGGCTATTTGATACTTCTATTTTTGTTGATCTACAATTCCAAACAGCAATTGATTCAGTGCATCACATTGAGGTTGATGCTACAGATGGCATAAAATGATTAATCAAGGCAACAAGGATAGAATATCAGTTAATATAGAAAGCACATTATGTTTGTTTTGTGACAAATGCAAGGGAGTCAGACTGCATTTTGCTTATTTATACAAACAAAATCCTACGTATGGCTTAGCTGGTTGAGGCTAGACATCAGAGGGTCCATCCTGTCTCAGCCTCCCCATGTATTAACTGTGCATTCATTCCTGTGAATTTACAATTGCTGTGAAATGACTTGTGGTTTTATGATCATCTTCTCTAATTCAGGAATTGGAGGGCGGGGACTTTCTGCAATGAGCCTTCTAATACCTAGGCCATGCCTAATGATGTTTATGTAACCTCTTCTTTAAAGTATCCACTTCCACAGCTTCCTTAAGTATTTACATTCTTCCCTTTCAACAGCTACCTGTATAGAAACCCTTCCTAGATTTCCTTAAGACAAAGTGGGCTTAGAGGGTTTAGGGTTGCTTTTTTCTTTTATTTTACATTCTTTAATAAGAGCTAGTAATTGTTATCATAGGAATATCCCTTCCATTTTAGGAAACAATTTCTACGTTGAAACTGTCATCCAAGTTTGCTATCCAGCTTTTGTCTTTTCAATTGAACAAGCAAATTTCCTTAAGATTCATCAAATGTGTATCTTAGATTCATCATTCAATATTCTTTCTTTATTCTTGGCACCCCTTTTTTGTATAAAGGCATATTGTCACTCTTGAACAGTAAGAGAAACTTAGGTGGTGTCAAGAAACAGAGATTTTCTCTTTTTTTTTTTTTTTTTTTTTTTTTNAATGTATATCAACACTTGGGTAAATATATCATAGAGCATAATTTACCATTTGGAACTGTTTCTATTATATTATTGAACCATAAGTGGGTTTTGCTTTATTCTGAATATTTTTTCCCTAGATATTTGGGGGTTTTTTTGTTGTATTTTTGTTGGGTTTTCTTTTAAGAGTTCATTTTCAGTCACAGTATCTGTGCTTGATTTTCCAAGTCGTTTCAATCCTATATTACATTATTTTGCTTCAATCCTATACTACATTATTTCTTCTTCTATACCTAATGTGTTCTTCCTGAATTGCCATTTTTCTTGTAATCCTTCATTCTTTAGACTATCTTCCAACATTACTCACTCAGCTAGCTAATTCTATTTGTTGGAGTATTTTCCCCTTATTTTACTGTATGGAATCTTCCTTTCCTTGTAATAAAAATCACTTCTTGATCTTTCACTCAAAGCATTTTTTTTCTCCTAGATTTACAGATAATTCTTCCTTAAAATTCAGAAATAAATTGACTGTTGTTGGCATCTTCTAGAATAAGAAATTTTCCTAACCTGCTACAATGTCTCACATTATAAGTTTTATCTACATGAAATTATATATTTAGTTATAAAGAATTTTTCTATGTTTCTGGTATTTATTAGGGGAAGTACAATAAGTAAAAAACGACTGTGCTGAGCCAATTACAGAGAACAGAGAGAATATTTAAGTTGCTTTACTGTAAGGCCATATATGAAAGGCTCACATTTCCCCCTCCTTTAAAAATACAAAGAATGAAGAAAATTTAAAGTTAAGTATTGTTTTCTGCAAATAAAGACAAAAGGATGCAAGAGAAAATATTAATATGATTATGAAGATTAAGAGATGCTTTTATGTAAAATTGCCCATTATGACACGATTTTGCCCATTATGTATCTCCATTCCTCTATTTCTATATTCAACTTGAATTTGAAGTCAGCTGAACTCAAATCCATGTTAGCCTTGTATCAAAGTAATGTATTCAGTGTTTACTGAGACTTAGATGGGAATTCTGTCCTTCATAATCTCATTACAAATCAGTGCAAACGAAAACATCTAATCCATAATGACCACAGAACCTGGAGTGCCAGATGCAAATGTATATTTTCAATAATTCTGAATTTATTGATATGGATTTTTTTTTTACAGGGAATAATTTGTTTTATTTGCAAATCATTGTTTGAACCCATCACTTTGAATTTTATACTGCAGTCTGACAATACTATATTCTCAATTCTATGTGTAGACAGGAAAAAAATAACCTCAGTGCTTATAGTTGAAAACTTAGTCTGTAGATGCTATTTCATTTGAAAACAAAAAGCAAAGACAAATCCTCTAAGGCAATGTTTAGTCTATAATAAATTTCTCTGGAAGAAGCATATTTATAATTAGGGCTGAAGACCTCTTTTTTCCTTTTTACTTTTTTTAATAAAAAGACTGTTAGAAATTATTAAAATTAATTTTTATCACGTTATAGACTGAGAAATGTCTTGCACCTTGTCACATAAAGTATGGGTTAGTAAAGTAAATTTTCTCTGCTCTTCTCTTTCAGTCATAAGGAATGCTAAATTTAGATCTGAATTTACTAAGATTACAAACTGCTCAATACACCAAGGCTATAGACATCCCATTGCTCAAGGTTATTTTACCTGTGGATTGTAGGATAAAATCACTTGCATTTTCTTTCTGGAAAAGTAATTTATTTAACTGGTTAGAAATGAAAATGCGTATCATTCAGCGTATGAGTGGTCTGTGTAATGATTAAATTTATGTTTACCATTTACAGCACACATTATAGGTGGCTGGCTGTGCACATTCAAACCTTCTCACAGACAGCCCTGAGATTTCAGGTGCAGTTTGGCAAGAAGTACAAGGAGTAGGCATGAGCTGCTTGAATGAATCATGAGCTGTGAAGGACATTCTCTGTTCCATGGCTACACAGGAGCCCTGCTCTCCCAGCCCTGCTCTCCCAGCCCTGCTCAGCACTTGCCAGCTGCTGGCAGCGGTGCCTGCCCGTATCAGGAGCGGCTCTGCGAGCACAGGCAAGGTCAGGCTGCCCTCAGCACAGCCCTGCCAGCCCCTGTTCAGCTCCCATCAGCACAGAGCTGTTAGGGTTTTTCCACCTAGAAAAGGAAAGCATTGAAGCAAAAGGAAAACTTGCAGCATTTTCATCTCTTAATCTTCCTAAAATACCATTCTGTTCCCAGGTCAGTTTCCAAGAAACAGCACGTGAGCATAGGCAAAGTCCCCTCACCTGTTTGGGTGGCATACCCTTTCTAAAGATCACTGAATCATTTTTGTTTAGAATTTTCATGTTCCTGTGAGCATCAGGCAATTATAAAATTAGTCATGAAATTTGTGTAATTTATAATTCTGGACATGGAGACTTCTTGTAAATTGATTCTGCTAGAATTGACAGTTTCTGAGGGTCCTTCCTTTTCCAAACTACCCTTTTCCCTCTTCTAGTACTCAACTGTTTGGCATTTTCAAGATTTGGCATTTGCAATTGTTAAGATTCAGTCACTTTTCCGTGCTGAACAAGAGCTGGAGTAAATGGGAGAGAAAAATTTAGGAAGTGATATACAAGACTATTTGTGTGGGAAACAAGAAGGCAGAGTACGTGATTAAAGTTAGCATTTGAAATGACATATTGAAATATTCCTTTAAATGCTTGGATGATATTTGTAATACTTCTTCCCTGGGATTTACAAGGACAATTAAAAAAAAAAAAAGAGAAAAAAAAGAAAAGAGGGCTTAGTGTCACAATATGAACCGTAAATATCTCTCTAATTAATCCAGTCCTTTCCAGCTGCTCAGCTGCCTCCAAATGTTGTTTTGACTATCAAATAAATGCCTAAAATGCTTTTAATCCAGAGTGCAGTGGGAATTACTTTGTCAGCTCCCTTGTCTGGTTCCTGATATGGGCCACCAAATTTACAAGGAATTCTCAGAAAAAAAACCCAGTTTTCTTCAGAGAATGCTAAATGATGAGTGTCAGGGAGAAGCAGCTTAGGAGGAATATAGAAAGGAGGAATATAATTGTTTTTCATTTCAACAGGGAAAATTTCCCCAAAGAAGCAAATAGATCAACTGAGTAAATAGCACATGGGTAATAAAAGTAAAACATGCAACAGATGAATTGTTAAAAAGATGCCAGTATGTTCTTTATCTGAAGTCTAGGAGGTAGGATGAGGAGCTAGAAAATCACCTAGTGCAAATGAGTGCTGTACAGGGATTTCTGAGGTTAGGTGGTGTGATGGAGACAGCTCTTCTGGTGGAAAAGCAACCAAAGTGTCCAGAGCCTTTGAGCTAGATCTACAGCCACAATTATTCAATAATTTATAGGTTTAACTGAGTTAAATCTGGGAAGTTTTTGACCTCTTCCAGATGGCACACACTCAGACAAAGTACTGGGACTGCTCCTGTGGCAGCAAAGAAAGAGGGAGGGAGCAATGTTTTGACTTCTGTGCATGTATGTGGGTTCTGCTGACAGAATTGCTCTAAAGGCTGGACCAAACCCTATTTTTTGGCAGGGTTGATATAGGCAAATTGACTCTCAAACATAAAATTCAAGCTTATCAATGTGAAGTCCTGCTGGTGTTTTTGGAAGTATAGCCTTTCTGTTTCTTATTGCTGTTCTTAAACAGTATGTTTTGGAAAACTAATAAAACAGAGCTGATTTATACCCATACCTAGAAAATTTTCAGATCAAAAATTTCACTTTACTTGAGGAGACTGTGCAGTACAGATTGCTGTCTCCTTGTCATTTTGTAATAGTCCATCATTAAGTTACTGTGAGCATACAAAACTGTGCTTGCACTCCTGTGATACTTGAGGCCCATCAAAGATTATGTCTAAACTGGTAAAGAATGAAAGAATCACATAATCAGTAGTCCATTCTATCTAATTAGGATCAGTTTCGCAGGGTTAGAGTAGCAGGTGTCAGCAGGGAATTTATACTTCCATTCTTGTAGCTGTGTGGTAGCAGAGGAAGGGGCAGAACACAGCAGCCCTGCTGTGAGTAAGGAGTGAGGTGCTGTGGTTCCACAAGGTGGCACTAAGAAGTTGGAGAACAGTGTGACTGAGTTAGTCTATTGTTTTTAGTTCTGTGAGAACGTTAGTTCTGAAATTTTTCAGTGTAACTGCAATGGTGTCTTGGTCATTATTCTGAAGTAGAAAATATCCCCATTTTCATGTAGATATGTTTGCTTTGTGAGGGAATGAAACAAGCTGAGAGAAAAAAACAAAAAAAAAAACAAACAAACAAAAAAAAAAAAACCAAAACAACCCTTCTGTTATTTTTTAAACATTTTGCAGTTACCAAAACATATTTCATGGATTCATGGCAACTTCCATGATCATGCACCTCTCACTGTATGTATGTATTACACATTCAGGTATAATTTTTTGTTTTTAATTCCTTTCCTAGAACAGTTTCTTACAACTACACCATGCATCAGTGCTCTTGATCCTATTTTCCCAATATATTAACACCATTAAATGGTTTGGGGCCCATTTAACAGTATAGAATAATAACCAAGGAAAGTGAGATTCTCCAATAATCTGATATGCAGTAAGTGTAATTTTTATTTTAAGATAGAAGGAGGATTAGCATTAGATTGTAATGTGAGCTAATTTTTAGAGTGTCATTATTTCTTTTTGTTATTAGGCTATAATTATACAGACTATAATTAGACTGAATTAATAAGCTAGCATTGCAGTTTAAAGTTTGAGGTTGAATTGTAGTGAATGAAAGATATTAATGACAGGGAAGATTGCAAATACACATGGAAAGTTTGGAAGACATTATTTGCTGTGGATAAATGTCTAAAACAGTATTTCCAAGGACCTATTTTTCCTTAAACACATGCCTCAAATAAAATGCTTTTCCTTTGGTTTCAAGGGGACACTTGCACAGTTATATGCCTTGCTGAACCACAATATAGTGGGTCACTTATGGAAACACATAAGCAGTGTCAAATGGATTTTCAAATCATAGAATTTATACTTTCTTCATCTAAGTTCAAAGACGTCCAACCTTCAATTATCTTTGCATTTAAATATTTGAGAGCTAAATTCGTCTTCTTATTGTTTCTCATGTGGGTTTTTCTTGCCAGTTACCCCAAATCTGCAACTATTTTGGAGACTAATCACAGCAAGGGAGAGATTTTTGTGTAGTCATAAATGTCAAAATTAAAACTTGATACATATCTGCTGGTGTATGATGCCATTCTCTTTATTTCCTAATTTGACATAAAATTGCAAATTCTGCTTTCTGAGTTCTAGATTTTTCCGATTTCAGAACCTTGGCACCAGACTGGATGTCATACCTGTTCAGGTCATTTCTGTTTCTTTTTCCCAACTGCTACTGAGGGCAAAATGCACCAGCAGCCTGACAGTCGCATACAAAACCCTGAGTCTCCAACTTTTGAACTTTCTTGAGCCTGGCATTCAAAGCCAGGGAGGTTCTGAATGTGTTCAAACTGAGAATCATGAGCTCATCCCTCTTTTGCGTAAATACTGAACTCTCATATACAAGTTTAGAGGCGCCTGTGTCCCAGTAATTTTGGAAAGCTTAGCCTTAGGGCTCTGTCACAAGAATACCAGCCTCACCTGCAGGAGTGAACCAGACAGCTCTGTCCATACCAATAAACGATCCAGGACCAAGGTGCAGGCTGGAGAAATGTCCACAGTTACCCGTAACTCTAATTGTTAACAGCCCCACCAGTCTGCTTCTGGGCTGTGGCAGTCAATTCTTTTAGCAATGTCAGTGTTCTGTGATAGCATGAGCTAGGGTTTATTCCCAAAAAATTCTCTAGTGAGATGACCTGAGATGGGGGCAGGCAGGGAGGGAGGGAGGATGGCACCATGGTGCAGCCATAGAAATGTGAGCCATACAGGGCCACTTACCCTCACAGCCTGGGAAGGAAAATGGGTTATGTCCCATTTTATGTAGTGCATAAAAGACAGCCTAAAGGGGTCCTAAAGCTGTCCTCTAGCACATGGTTGTGAGTCTTGCCCCTGCTGTTAAAATCAGAACTTCGATTTCTCTTCCAGGCGAGAAGAAAAAAAAAAAGGAAAAAAAAGGAAAAAAAAGAAATTGCTTTACATTTACAGCTCTAACCTAAATGGTTCAGGACTGTGTCCCTCAAAGTCCTGAACTGAACAGTTCAACATCTTGGATTATTAGACAGAATTTAGGTGACACTCTGTATTTGGTGTATCCTATTGTCTAATCCTAGGTGGTTTCCTAATTAGTATATTGTGTTTTCTGATTGTTCTCTGAAGTTCTGTTCTCAGTTTAAACAGGTCATAAATGTCTTCTGTTCTCAGTTAACTCACAGCAGAATCCAAAATCATCTTCAAATTTCTGTCCACAGATGTAAAAATGTAAGGAGAAAAATGCATTCACAGTTTAGCTGGGCAGCTTGAAAACCACATAACATCTCCCTGGCCTATGGCACAAAACACAAAAATGATTAAGTGATTTACAAGCTATACTTACAAGAGATTTAGAAGACAGAATGCATAATAGAAAACAGAAGAGTAGCTTTACGTTTTCTTTTTTTTTTCAGAATGATAGGGTTCTTATGTTGTCCTATTATTTCAGAAGTATGAGTATGACTATTAAATATAAACTGCAAAAAAATTTTCCTCATATCTGATAATCTGCAAATCCATTACTAGGAGAGATAATTTCCTGGGTCATGCTGGAATTATTGAATTATTTATTCCCCTTTATCACAGCTTTTCCTGTTTTATAGTAAAAAAAATTATCTGTGAATCCTTACCTGCAGCTATGAAGGGCAGAACAAAATGTTCTAAAATCTTACTGTCCTCATGAAAAGCAACGTTGAATGACTTGATGAGCTCAGTTTTTGGCCATAGACAGTTTCTTTATTTAGTGGTAGAGCAAGATGCACTCTTTGTCTTTTTATATCCTAGGCCTAAAATGACAGGATTCATCTTGCCTGAATCAAATTGAGAGAATTGCTCTCTTGGTATCTGGTAAAATAGACATATATATCTCCAAAAGTCAGTTAATCTTTTCCTAAACTGAGAAATGAAGAGATGCACAGAAATTGTTATTGAAAGCTCTGTCATTCCAGTAGCACAGAATTCAAAACAAATAATTTATCCACAAAAAATGTGCATTTCTTCCACTCTGAGGGGCATGCAGTGTGGTTGCAGTGCTTGTAGGCCTATGACAGGGGAGTTAAAATGAGATGATCTTTAATTCTCTTCCAGCCAAAGCATTCAGTGATTCTACATTGTCTACACATATAGGCAGTAGCCTAAATAGCAGGTGCTTTGTGTTTAATTACCCCTTTGAATTAACTTCAATCAAGCCTTAATTTTTTGCAATACTCATAACATAGTATGCCCAGATGAAGCATCTAATTTAATCTTTCTTAATTTTATTCCAATAGCAAAATGAAGAAATAAAATGCATAAAAAGCAAGAGATCTCTAGGGAAAGCAGCCTTTTCATAGGTACCTCTTCATTTTTGTCTTCATCACAGCCCTCTTGAGTTGTGTCTTGCCATTGTGCCTTAAAATCTGTAGTAGTCAAAATCTTTTATACTCACCTTGGTGCTTATGATCTTCTTACACTACAAAAAAATACAGATAAATAGCGAATTAATTTTATAATTAGACTATTATATTTTCCACAATAAAGTACTTATTCCTCTCTTCTTGTAGCATTCTATTCTATCTCACTTGGTCTGATTAGGAGTTGGATTTTTGCATGTATTCCTTTGATGTCCTTCATAGGTTTTTAGGATACGTCAGGTAGCAAGTGACTAGCAGATGTCTCTAGTTTAATATCAGATCTAAGATCAGGCCAGGTTACTCAGGGCCATATCCAGTCTGGTTTAAAACCTCCAGGGAGGCAGATTTACAACCTCACTGGGCAGCCTGTGCCACTCAGTTTGGTTGCTAATTAGTGTATTACTCTACTATATACTGTAAATTTTTTTAACAAATAACTTTTTTTTTCCCCTAAGGTTGGCCTCAGTAAGAAAGATGAAGAGAAATAGTTTAAAAAACTCCTTGCTAAAAATTAATACTTTTATATTTCAGAACAGTTTCAAGACAGTGCCTGGATGGGGTGGCAGGGCAGGCTGGTGCCCATCTCCAGTTCTTCTCAATTCTAAGGGTACAAGTTTTCTAGAAGTACTTTACTTTGAATAGTTCCATTGAAAATCAGAAAGCATGACACTCCTATTTGTTTATCTTATTTTTCCATTAGTTTTTACTGCTTTGGGAGTTATGTTTCTTTATGGACAAAATAAATAGATGTGCTTCGAGGCAAGGTTGCCCTTTCCCTAGGAAATAGGTTGGGGAACACAAAATGTCCATCCCTGAATGAGGATGGTGGAGAGGAACTGTTGGCAAAACCACCCAGGAACTGCAGTTTACACAGAACTCAAGAGGCTGCAGAAGGGCATAGAGAAGAAATAACCAGGCCTCAGTGGTGGTAGAAAACAACTTCTGGGGATCAAAGTCTACTTGACTTTACTTGGCTGAGTTTGCTTCAACTCAGAAACACATTTAGTTGGTTGAAACCAAGCTTAAACAGGCAAAGGGAGAGGTGCTCATCTCATACTCATTGTGTCTGATCTAGTTCCTAAAAGTATTCTTCTTAGTCATAAAATCCCTACTAAAAGTGATTAAATGATTAAATGTTTGTTTGGGTTTTTTTTCTTTTTTTTTTTTTTTTTTCCACTTTACTCAAGAGCTTATTGTCTTCTTTGGTGAGAGGTCTATAAGGAAATCATATAGACAAATACGTCTCAGTACTTTGGCTGACTCTGAGTCCTGTCAGAAAATTTTAGCACAGAGCCTTTTTTTTTTTTTTTTTTTTCCTAAAATTGTCTTGTTTAATTTGACTTGCTGACTCATTTTTCCAGCTGGTCTGTCATTCTACTCAATTCCAGATGAGGCAATAGGAAAAAGAATACTCTTTTGAATATCCCACCCTCTTGCCAAACCAAGTAACAATTAAAAACTCCAATTTTCATTGCAGTTCTTTATCTCTGCTAATTATCCAAGGAACAGTAAATCAGATATATTGTCTCCTGCTTGTTGTCAATAATTTAAATTATAAATTCTTTATAGATTTGTTGCAGATTTAACGCACTGCTGCTTTTCCCTAAATTACATAGCATTTCGCAACTTGAATCCAATTTAGTGTTTCATTTTTACATTTGAGATCAAATGCTAGACAGTCCAGTCTAATTGACTCATGTGTTTTCTACACACACAAGAGAACCCACATGACTTGGTAGTTGTTAATCCAAAAGAAACATCAGGTCTCTCAAGTATCTAATTAGTGTCCAACAGTGGGGTTTTTCCATCGTTTTTGAGAAGAATCTGTTCTGAATCAAGCGCTTAGTGGACAATAAACTGGAAGCAGTGTGAGTTCAGAAAGAACAGGAGTAAAGTAGGCAGAGACCTTGTCAGCTGAGAGGTGCCAATATAGAATAGTGATAATCAGATAAGAAAAAGATGAATATTAATTAAGTAGAAGGAGAAAGATCCATTAGAAGATTTATATCTGTCATTTTTTAAAAGATGTCAAGAATAAAATGGGGATGGCAAATGTGGTACAGTATTAATAAATGAGATGCAAACATTCCAGGTGAAGTCATTTTTGCACTGTCACTACTGATATTTTCAGGGTAATAGAAGGTATTTTTCATCTGTCTTTGTCTATATGAACTATGATCATGTAGGCACAGTCATTGCTATGTCTGCCTGTGTGACCAGAAATGTAATTGGCCTGATTTGTTAGTGGGGAATGACCCTGTATGGAGTGGTCTTAAACTACAAAACAAGAACTTAAATCAGCGCTCAGTGCAGCAGAATAGTTGCTTTAATTCTCCTTTTAACTGCAGAAACAAAGGCGTTGTATGGATAAAGCAAATCAAAACATATTGTTAATTAAAAATGGCATCCAGCACAAAGCTTTGTTTGCCCTTCTGGCATAGAGGGGTCAATACTAATAACGTTTCACCATTTGCTACCTGCTGATGGATGATGTAAAGCCATTCTTACAACTCTTAGTTAATCCTTGAGCTCTGATTCTGTCACACAAATTTTTTTTTTTTTTTTTTTTTTTTTTTNAAAATTTTTATAAATAGTCATTAAAGAACTTAGCTATGATCAGTCATCTACAAGGAGTGTCTGCAATTTTAGAGTGTATTATTTAGCAAAAATATTTCCTTAGTGCTTACTGTCTGCATGCAAATTAATTGCAGCATATTTTAATTTTAAGCATCAAATCCATAGAAAGGCATTTTCATTCTGATTTTGTGTTGTGATCTGTGGTCTGTATATTGAAGTAGTAAAGTTAAAGTCCCATAAAGAAAGATGCCTGAAAAGGAAAAGCTGTCTGACCCTTGAACAGAGTGAATATAGTGAGCAGCTCCTTAAAACTGTTGGGAAAACATTTTTTCCCAGCTTTTAATAGAAACACTCAAATTTAGAGTAAAATATTCAGCTAGAAGCTGAAATACAGTATTTGTAATTTTTCTATATGTCTGGTAGGATTTTTAATATTTTTAAAGCAATACAAGTTTTGGGTTTAAATCTGTCTCATTCAAATCAGAAAATTATTTCCGCTGAGAAGTCTGTTTTCACTGCAAAACTTTGAGAGATTTTGGTGAATTCTTCTGAAGCTATAACTCTTTACAGTTGCTGAGATATATTAGAGTAGCATTATGTAAAAAGAATAGAATTATGCTAAAAACCCCCACAACTTAAATGAATATCAAGAGCTTAAGGTGAAAGATCAGAAGCTTAACCATTGTATGGAAGTCTGTTGAACTAATTTAGTGGTTTCACAAAAAGAAGACTGAGATGAGCAAAATGAGAATTTGTTTTCTGTAGTATCTGAAAATTCCATATTTTATATCCTCAAAAGTCCTGTTTTGCATTGCTTTGAATTCTACTGCCACACATGTATTTCACATGTATTTTGTTAAGTCATTGGTAAGCATCTGATATTGATATGTTTTGTCAACTAATTTAACAAAAACTGAAGAGTTAAAATTACCACCCTAGAATAAAAAACGTAAAAATTTAAATACTTCATGAACACTGACCAATGTAAGACTTTGAAAATATGAAGGCTGTGTAAAAGAACATTCTTTTTGATCCTACTTCATGGAAGAAATTATAGGAATATATAAAATTATATATTATGTTTTTTTATATGTCTCGTATCTATTATGGTGACAAAAGCTGGAAAATTCATAGTGTTCTTTTTTTATTCAAATTTATGAAAAATCCAGATATCATTGACATGAGGGTCACAACTAATAAATTATATATAATTGTTATTCATTGGTTTTTAACTTGCACAGGTACGTGTGTTCACATTTTCTGTTGGCCAACATAACTATGACAAAGGACCCATACAGTGGATGGCCTGTGAAAATAAAGGTACTGTGTCTTTCTTTTAAACTGGTCTTCACTAAAGCTTTGGATAGGTGATCTCCTTATTGTTATCTACAAATATCATATTTTAGCTTGATTTTTAACTTTATTAAATTTGTTATCAGAAGTTCCAAAAGTTAATATGTTACATTAAAAAATCACATGTAAACTAGAAACTGCTATATTTATTTCTTCATTACTTTATTCAAAACGTTATATTGCAAGAAAACTACCACAGTAGTTTTTATAATAATAAGCCATTATGGTTCAGTTTGGAGAATATTTCTTGTAATAGCCATCTATGTAAAGTTGGAACTGATGACAGATAAGAAATTAGACAAAGCTGTTTTAAATTAAGCGGTCTGGACAAAGGGATTTTTGTTTGGTTAGTTGGCTGGTTGCATTTCTTTCTGTTTTTCTCCAAAACTTACAAGGAAGGGATCAGATGCTTACATTTTTTTCCTTTTTAAATGAAAATATCAAAATTATTCTTTCAGTGATTTCTTTGTTTCTGAGAACTTCTTGTATTTTTTATGTTTTATCCTGTTTTCTTTATGTAGGACAAAAAGAAAAAAGTAAAAAAGGTGAAACTAAGAAAGTAAAATATTTTCTACATTAAATTTTTACATGAAAAACGTACTCAGAAACATTTTAAGAGTGGGAGAAAGAGGAATCTCAAATATAATATAACTGTACAAGGCATAAGATACAGAGATATAGAAGAAAAGGTAAAAGAAATAATAGAAAAATATAGATATAAGTAGAAAATACATAAATTCTCAAACATTTGCTTATTTTTTAAATAGAGCAATTTCCAGACCTGACCAAAAATGTAAAACTATTTTACAAATTGGTGAGAAGCAAGATGTGGGAGGTGAGCTGGATTACAAAAAGTCTCAAAAGTTAGGGCTGACAGGGAAGGAAATAAAGATATGATCAGGCAGTAGAGTAACATAAAGGAAAGATAAGAGAAAGGTATAGATGAAGAAAAAAAAAAAATACTAGAAGCATCTGTAGCCTGAGTGAATAGCATATGTATGTATCATAACCTCTTGAAAACCTCAGCATGCTAAGTCATGCAGAAAATACTACAGCTTTTTGAAGAGCAAATTGTATTGTCAGATAAAAACAGAAAATTGACCTTTGTGTTTTGAACAGATTTTTTTTATTAACATCTTTGAGTCTCAAAATACTGTGTGCATGTGACTTCCATTGTTATTAAACAAATGAGGACCAGCTGGTTTAAAGCATCACCACCTATGTCATCTTATTATTGAGGCAAAATTATCATAATCTTCTGTCCAAAATTCCTGCGATTATTTGCACATCCATAGAAGCAGTTTTATTTATTTTTTTCCTAAATTTAAAGATTTTGCATACAGCAAAGGAAATTACCAATATCAATAATTTTACCTCTAATTTTCTGCCTCTTCTTTCCAATCTGACATGAAATTTTCTCGGACTGAAGATGGATATCAGTGCCTGGCTTCAGTCTTATTACATGGACAGTATTTTAAATATTTTTAATACAAACAAATGAGCAATAAAATCAGCGTGAAATAAGGCATTTCTGATGTACATTCTCTGTGTAGGAGAAATACCCCTTAACTTTTTTTTTTCATTACACAGAGTGCCTTATATTTTTATATATATTAATTCATTCGTGGCATTCCTGCATGCATTCAGCATATAATTATATTGCTGTCACAGCATATTAAATGAAACATTAAATATACTTGTGCATCATATTAACTGGGATTTCATGACTGTAAACTCAGTAATCATACAGCCTTAAACAAAACAGCCAAAAGAAATAAGCTATAATTGTCATTGCTTAAGAATAGCTACTTTGGTATGAATGGCTTGTGTTGTGGTGGCATCTACTAAAAAGTATTTAATTCATAAAAAATAATTCTAATAAAATTTGGACTGGAAGTTATAAGCTAAATGAAATTCCTCAAGATTAAGAGGCCAGCAATCTATAATGGTAAAATGACATTATTTCTGTTTCAAATTTTAGGCTATTATTATGAAATCCCATCTATTGGAGCCATAAGAATAAACACCCAGGTAAGTGAGTTGGCCAAATCCAGATGCAGTTTTAACACACAGAAAGTGGAGTAGTATATGTTCTTGGATATGTTTGCTCTTTACCTTTTTCATGTTAACATCTTCCAAAACAGACTGACAATGTGCACACCATGGAGTGTCTGAAGTGCTCTGTATCCTGCAGGCATACACAGGGACTGTGCTTTTGGCTCAGCTTTCCTCCAGGCCCTACATGGTCCCTCAAACTTTGGTGCTGGGAGATGACAGCAATTTTATTATAAAGTTCTATAAAACAAATAATTTTTTAATGTGTCTAGGCATTCATAGTGCACTTTCTGCCATACTATCTGCATGATGCAAAGGGTTTCTATTACATGGAGGAGGCTGTGGGTGTATGTCAGGGGAAAGCCCTGCTAGAGCATTGGAACTCACATGGGTACCACACTACAAGCCTGCTTTATAGGACAGATACCTGGATGGATCCAACCTTTTTGGAAAAAACTGCACTTCTTTCCTTCAAAAGGGATGCAGGAACATTTAGCAGTCTTTCATGTAGCTACATAAAGGCACAGGACTCTGGGATTCAGATCCAAACTGAAGCATAATTTAGAAGAACAATTACTCCTTTCAGATGTCTGAAAGTGCAGGTACTCACAAATCCAGAACAGCAGAGAAATATCATAGCAGTTCTTTGTCCTTCCAAGACCAGGCATGACATTTTTGGCAGAAAATAAGAATCTTTTTTTGGCTTGAATAAGAGCCCTTTGATTTTGTTAAACTCTTCCAGAGAGTGTCTGGCAAGACATATCCCTAAACAAGATCAGACAAGTAGAAAAAGTTGATGACTGAAAAAAATTTGATGGCATCCACTCCCAAATCATCCCAGAAATCTGGCATCTCATAAGATCACCATCTTCAGCCATACTCACAAACTGAAGGAAGGCAGGAAAAAGAGGTTTTATAACTCCAATTTTTGTTATTTCAATACAAGTCACACAAATTGTTGCTATAGGAGCTTAACAAGCCCAGAGGTTGCACCACTCACCCTCCACTGGCCACTCTTTCTGATGGTTCTGTAATCTGCTTGTAATTTCTTTATGTCATTAGCAATTAATTTTGGAATAAAAAGTAGTTGTAATTCTCGTTTTGTGGGAAGAGAGTGGTTGTTATGAGTGTTTAAGGTCTGTGTGACTTGGAGTGAAATACAGGGAATTATCTTTGCAGTAATACTGCAAATACTGCAAACAGAAGACTGAATTATTTTGTAGTACAATTTTTAATAAATAAATAAATACTTCTCCTGTATTAGTGGTGACTTTTGATTTCTTGTCTTTTGCTGGTATTTTAATTATTAATATTTAATTGTTGTTTATTTTAATATTGTTTGTGCTCTTTGATCTAATAATTGCCTTCTAACAAGTTCATTACACTTTTTGGCAGGAATATTTGGATGTTTTGGGAAGACCAATGGTTCTAGCTGGAGAGCAAGCCAAACAAGTCCAATGGACAAATGTCTATCTGGATGCTCTGGTATGATTTGTATTTATCTCTACTAAAGTAAGAATTTTAGAAAATCAGTAACTACATGGGTCTC
>PYHW01010409.1:11429919-11445008 GCA_013186435.1 Turdus rufiventris | reverse complement strand
CCCAATCATCTATTTTTAAAAAATACTATATTAATCTCCCTAAAATGTAGACACACACAAAAAAATCATAATTTCAACTTCCTATTCATCAAGTCAGTGAAGTACTATTATTTTTTTACTGAATTGAAAATAACTGTTTTTTACAAAAACTGAAAGTAATTGTTTAGTTGCACACATTCTCTCATAGTTCTAATATATTATGGCTTAACATTTGCTTTTTAGCTAAAAAGTCCTTTTCTCTCTTATATATTGGTTATTTTCTATATTGGTTATTTTCTAGGAGCTGGGCCTTGTGATTACAGGAACTCTGCCTGTCTTCAATCTAACAAGGGAACAAAATGGGAAAATCGTAAGCTGTTCCTTCAATTAAAAAAAAAAAAAAAAAAAGCAGTTATATAAAATAAATTTAATANTGTAATTGTCTTGTACATCAGAAACAAAAGGGTCATATCTACTTACCCAATAACCTCTGGGAACAAGAACATGGAGTGCATTCTTTTACCCTTTTTGTCATTCTGAGTTCCAGGGTGTGACATTCCACTGTCTATCCCTGTGCCTTAGTGGCAGTGGGAATGCATTAAGTGCTCAATAGACGGGAAGTAGATGATGATATTATTTAGACTTTTCCAAGAAGTAATGTCCACATAAATTTCCAGGAAATCTCTGAGGCATTGACATTTCAGGGTAAAAGACACTGATGCAGAGAATGTAAATTAATTGTTTGTAACAATAGAAAAGAGCAATGTATACTTAGATTAAATTCTAAGTGTTAAATACAATTGCCTATCCCCTATTACCCTCTGACACAGAATATGTGTCCTCTTCACAAAACAAAAAACAGACCTGGAATATGCTTGAACAATGTGTGGTAAATACTGTACTTTTGGTGTGCTCCATTCAGGTGAAAATATACAGAAATTTGGACAAAAATATTCAGTTCCTCAGCTATTACATGGACTCAGAATGAATCAATGAGGGTTTGATCACTTCCAGTTCTTTAGTTTACTTTCAGAATAGTTCTCTTAGTTTCCTTTTAAAAAAAAAGTAGTAAACAAAAAAATTACATAATCTTATCTACAAGACAATGCCTGGAATTGTCCGAGTCTGGTTCAAAGTGACAGACTACTGATTATCAAAGGATGTCTTTCTGAGAATTAAAACGGACGTGATCTAGTACACAGGAGCAAGAAGAGAATTGGAATCTGATTAATTTGTATCTCAACTTGAATTTATTTACAGGCTGCAAGATATCTCCGCCAATAAATTTTACAAATTTATTTAATATAGAGAAGGGATTCAGGTGACACTATGTAAATGACTGCCCTCCTTTTCTGTAGTAGGCAAATAAATTATAAGCTAAATAAATGTAGGGCCTGAGTCCCTGATTTCAAATGCTGATGGTTCTTATATTTGTTGTGTTGGAATATTTTTCATTCTTAAATATACTATAGCCCAAAGAGTTTTGAGATCTCACTTACCAACTGCCCAACCTAAGCATGCAGAATAGCTTTGTTTGATAGTTTAGTATCTACATAACTGGCAATATTATTGCATCACTTTTGCTTTAACCAGTTTTGTTTTTACATATATTGTTTATTCATCCTGGAAAATATCCATTTTCAGAAATAATTTTCATAAGCTATACTAAATTCTAAATTTTTAAAATTTTATTTTAGGTCACTTTGACACTATTTAAAATATTCAGAATAGACACATAACTAAACAGGCAACTTCTCAAATCTACCTTTCAAACGAGAGATGAGGGCAAAAATACAAATTTACTGTCTGCTGAAGTTATTCTGATTGGAAATGTGTCAAATGCATACTAACATTCTGGAATTTTAACAGAATCAGCTGATTCTTGGAGTAATGGGAGTTGATGTCTCTTTGGAGGACATAAAAAAACTGACGCCCCGATTTACAGTAAGCTGCTTGCATGGGTGGTTTTTCATAACGCATGTTTAATGTGTGATTTCTGTGCATGCTCTTTCATAAGTCATACAGCAATGACTGGATTTGAATCAAAATACCAGCAGGCTTCTTTTCATATATTCTTTTCTATTGTTGTACATTTTCTGGTGGTTTTCTCTCCAGCTGTATATTTGCTGCTGTGCAATTTGTCCACCAGGGATGCACTGTGTAAAAGTCAACTTTTACATTGGAGGATATATTACAAACAATTATCTTCTTGTATCTTTAAGGCACTGTTAGTTAAGTGTTTGGTTGTAAATGAAGGGTACACAATCATTTCAGCTGATAATATCTGCTATTTATCTAGGACTGCTCTTTATAGAAAATTTCTTTCACATGTAGGTGTCTGTCTGTTATCTACTCTGTATGATTTATTTATGTAGACACCTAGCTGTGGAATTTCTATGAAAATAACTATTGCCATGGAAAACAAAAGCTGAGGAAGAAAAGGAACGTCACAAGTGTGACTGAAGGCAGATGCAAAATCCTGCGTTTGAAATGGAATAATCCCACATCACAGCTCAGGCTGGGACAGGCTGCCTCAAAGGGCAGGAAAGGACCTGGGAGTTGTGGTGGAGGACACGTAGAACAGGAGTCAGCAGTGTGCCCTGGCAGTAAAAACCAGCTGTGCAGTAGACATCTGCATCAGGATGACCTAATTTGATCTTCTCAGTGTAATAAATACTCTGAGGCTCAGTGCAGAGCCACTAGGTTGGCTAAGGGTCTGCAGTGCCTGGCACACAGGAAGAAGCTGAGGGAGATGGATTTGGGCTGAAGAAGGAACCCAAAGGTTAACTAATGGGAATTCTGGAGAAAACGGACCTTGACATTGCCTCAAAGAGGCTACCAGCATAGGTGTGGCAATGGAAATTCCAACTGAAATTAAGGAAGAAAGAGAGCAAGCTGCCCAGAGGGGTTGTGGAATTGCCACTGGAGGTATTCAAAGACCTGCTGTAACCTAGTCCAACTTCAAAGTTGGAATTTAAAAATAAAGTTAGCTTTGCTTTCAATGAAAGGTTGCACCAGCTGACCTTCAGAGGTCCCATCAGCCTATATCACCTCTAGGTTTATGATCCTAAAAGAGTAAATATTATACTTCATAATGCCTGAGGCATATGTTTTCCACAATGTGAGCATTTCTTGAAAAGCATTAAATACTCTTTCTTCATTATTTAAAACTATATAAAGCTAAACTTAATTTCTTTTTTCAGCTTTGTCCAAATGGGTACTATTTTGCTATTGATCCTAATGGGTATGTGCTACTGCATCCAAATCTCCAGCCAAAGGTAGGAAGCACCTTCTAATTTATTTCTCTATAATAATAAGGAAATGTTGTCTGAAAAAAATCAGAAACTAGGATTGCTGAAGGTCCGAGGCAGCAATAGTGAAAATTCTCAGTTTTGTGGGTGTTAGGAAAATCTGTGATGCACATAATGGCTTCATCCAAATCCACCAGGTTTGGCTTGTATTGAATATGGTTATTGATAAAATAAAAATATGCATATTTTGAATGCATATTTATATATGTGAACTGTTTTAATATATATGTTAATATAAAAAATAATTAGTGGTATCTGTAATATCATTGTGAAAACAGTATAATCATTGGGAAGAATCTTGAAGCAAACTGAGGAGTATTTGTGCACTTTTTTTTTGTGATGCTATCTCATTTAAAAGATTGAAATGTTCATACTTGCAAAAACCAAAGAAATCAGAGGAAAACACAATGTATTTTACTTGAAATCTTGTATTTATTTGCTTATTTTCTGTTTACCAGACCTGAAACCTAATTTCACAGTTGGAATGAATTTAGCTGACCTCCCCTTCCCAGAATACCAGATTTTTAGTAGTTTAACTTGAGAGAGGTCTTTCATGTTTAAACGTGAAACTTTTTTCTAAATATGATTAGGAAATAACTTTCATCAAATTTTAGGAAAAAAGAAGCCAAATATTTCAGTTTGGCTCTTTATCCATTAGCTGTAGTCCTTACCTTATGGAGAATCCTTCTTTGTATCTTCTTAAATAACTTGTCTCCCTGACCTTGATGAGAAATTTCAACATGAATAGATGATTTTTTTTTCTTGTAATCAGAACTTTGATCTTGGTTTTAATTAAAGGTTTTTTGATATGAAACAACCTTCTTGTGTAAGAACTCTAGTGGTCTTCTTGAAAATTCTCACATTTTAATTGCATATTTTCAGTGAACTTTGTCTCTTGAATTCTTAAGGTTATATTATATAAAAGAAAAAGTTAAAATAACTTCTCTAATTGTCGAAGACAGAAAAAGAAATTAAGAATTCATCTACATATTTTAGCGATTAATTCTTAAGCTGGGAGAAGTCAGCTTTGTGAATATTTTAATTAATTTCCTGGTGTAGTAATACATTTGAAATTTTTGGCCAAGTATGTAACACAAGAATGAAAAAAGTGCTTTTGAAGAAGAGAAAGAATAACTTGACTGTAAATATTAATGAGATATCCCATTTGATTTATTTTGAAAGACACTTAAAAAACAAAGGGAAAACTGTGGAAAAGAAGGTTTTTTTATAGTCTTCATCACTTAGCAGGGCTTCAGTTTCTGGATATTTGCATTTGATTTTCATGTCTTAAAAAATGAAACTTTTGATTTGATGATTTTTCTTGGTGAATTCTTCAGAGGTGATTATCTGCATCATTACTGACCCAATCTTTTCTTAATTAGAGGCTGTTAGTAATTAGGTGATGGTGCTTGGCCTATTTATCTTTCCCTTGTAAGTCAGTTGAACTGTCTTTTCATTCACAAGAGTAATGTAAAAAGAAGCAAGTCAGTAATCTTATTTTAGACCTAATCTTGAGATAAAATGGTGGATATGGACTCTGCTCATCCCAGATGTTCTTATCCAGCAGTGTTACCTCACAACATGGAAGAATAAAAACCTTTGTTAAAACTGAGCTCATCCCAACTCAATCTAGGCAAACTGAGATGGATTATTAGGATACTAATTGTCATGGTTTCTCTGACTAGTTTCCTTCTAAAAAGGATATGGAAGTCCAGTGATGCTTTCCCTTAATGCTCAAAACTTTGATTTAGAATATGTTTAAAACAGGATGTTTTATAAGTAATAATTTTTATGTTGTAGAATAATGTCTAAATGTAATATTAAGCATTTGCATTATTATTGTTATTGTTGTTATTGACAGTTACACAGACTAGACTTTTTCACTCCCAGTTTCTGTGGGGTGGTGCATGCTATTCAGACTGGTACAAGAGCTACAGTTTAAAACAAAGGTACACGACAAAGACAGATATATTTAGAATTCATGGACTTTCTTTAACATGTCATATTAATTTTAGTTGAACCTCTCAGTAGCTGTTAATTTATTAACAAACCTCTTAACCCTCTTTGCCAGAAATTTTTCAATAGATGTAAACTAAAACATAGCTACGTCTTTACCTTTGAAGAGGTGAGGGTTTCTTAGACTTCCAATGCTTCCTTCTTTTGAATGTCTTCTGCTTTCCTTCTGAAAATCTATTTCCTCAAGTCACAACTGGTTCAACACAATTAATATTTTGAGAAATTGTCTTAAAGTTATTAGAGTTGTTTTCAAAATTGAGAAAAGTTAACAAACAACAAAGGCATATTAAAATAATTTAAAACTTTCCCATCATGTTCCTATTTGCTGAACTATATGAAAATTTTGTGAAAGCTTAGCAATAAATCTTTTTAATTTGCAGCTTGATATAGTTTTAAACGGCTTAAACGATTTTTATGTTTGTGTAATTAGTTACATTTTTTTGGAAGTGCTTAATTTTATGTTTTACTGCAAATTTTCTTTGTGTGTGTCTGCATATGTGGATGTATTTTTCCCACTATTTTGGGAGAGAACAGGTGGATGCACCACCAAATAAATGAGTCCATTAAGCATTTGTTAACAAGCTAAATCTTAATTAGATTTTGAAAACAGTAAAAAATTCTATTTCTAAATCTATTCTAAAGATTAGATTCCTTCTTTTCATTTTTACTATGGTTCTGATCAAAACCCATTTAATGATAAAACTCCATATGCCTTCAGTGAGGTCCAATATTCTTTCTTACTATTTAGGATTATTCAATAAACTTGAGAGGAGCTGGATTTTAAGATCAAATATAAAAGTAAACAAAAAGTGAGCTATTCTCATTCTATATTTTATTCTGTCAGAGTATGTGGAAGGCAGAGCTCTTTTAATGTTAATTTTATTCACATTAACATATGTCTAATTTTTGTTTCCCTATCCAAAACCTATGTGTAATTCTGGCAGAGAGCTCAGGACTCATGATCAGGATGAGGGATCATCTCTGCTTGCAGTAATAAACTGCACAGTGGACAGAACAGATGTTGAGAAAACACTTCCATTCTATAAGTAGGCTGTTTACTAACAGTGCAAATATATAAATTACTGCTTTTTTGTTACTTCAGCAAATTGGTGTGGGCATACCAAAAGTTAAATTGAGAAAAAGGAGACCCAATGTACAGGTAACTTTGGATAGAGGTGATTATTGCATTAGAATGGAAATATAATTAGACAGCTTCTGCCCTGCTTACTAGGAAAAATCTTACTAGAGAAATGTTTATTGTGACAAACAACTTCCAAAGCATGAAGCTTGCATCCTTTCCTGTTTAAATAATAGAAAACATGCTATTGGCTGTAGTGAAGGACATTCCATTAAATTATGGTGCTTTACTAATAGGTGCTAATTAGAGTCGTGCTGTAAAAATTCTTCAGATGTTGAAATTAATTTGAAGACTGGAAATAAAAAGAGACTACTTGTGCTGGCCTGAACAGAGAAATAGTCATGTTAATCTAATACAATTCCTCAACAGAAAACACTTAATGAAAACTTAAAATTAATTAAAGGAATGGATTAACTATGTAAGTGCAAAAATAGTAAACTTAAACACAGTATATCAAGTTTGATTTCTTACACATATGGGAATCTGTAATGCAAAACTTGTAGCCTGCATAGCAACACAAATAAAACATGGTGTAAAATCCTGATCCAAGTCAGTGAATTCACCAAGTGCCAGGTGGCTGTGTTTATAACATGTGTAGAAGATCACCTTGGGACTGAGTTTTTTGTTTGTGTACTGCAGAAAGCAGCACTGAATCATAAAATAATATCAGTTTTCTTAGCACACCTAGATCCCCAGCTTGCCCTGGTGTGCTCTGGCTGCTGCTGGGTTTGCCTGGCAGTGCTTGCTGCCCAGGGAGGTGCAGAACTGGGCAAACTCTGGGCTCTCATCCACTCCAGATGCTCGTGAGTTTACGTCTGTGGCCCAGGTGACTTACCGTCACTTCTTTTAAAAGCCTAATAGCCTTTGTCCTCATTACCACTGCAGATTTGAGTAGGAACTAGGCTCCTGCAACATAGCAAAGAAGGTCATCCATAGAATTTGTGAGAATACTGATCTCCCAAAACACACAACAAAAACATTTAACTTTTTTTTTTATGTTGCTGCACCAGTTCTTTCTTTCTTTGTTTCCTTCATGAGCTGTCATTGAAATTATAGATCCTTGCTTTTATTTTTCCTGCTGAAAATGGATTGCAATCCTTCTGTTTGCATGCTTCATTGCTAGTGATTTACTTCTTTTCTGTTTTGTTAAGTTGTGCTGGTGAATGTGGTGGTGGTGTGCTTATTCCAGTCATGTTACACGCATGACTGGATAAAGAGAAGAGCAAACTGAACTGTAAGTTTGTTTCTTCATGGCTTGGAATAAGCCCCACTAAATGGCAACCTTGGAAATAAAAATTGTGGAGCCCAAATACTGGTTAAAACATTCTTGGGGGAAAGAGATGTGGGGGAAATAGCCTTCCATTTAAAGTGCCAATGTAGGAGTTTTTTGTTCTAATTTTTAGTGGTTGTCTTTGTGCCTCAGGCACATCTCAGAATGTATTTATAGATGGTTATGTTTTTTGCCAATTAAAAGTGATTAAAAACTATCATATAAGAAATGTGGAGTGATATAAGTCATAAAAAGCACAAACACTTAATGCATACTTGAATTTTTACAGAATTAGTTGCTATTTTGTCTTTGGGACTCCTTACTATGACTAGCCCAGGTTATCATTTGAAATAAATATTGACTTTGATTTGATGTGATGGCTTGGTTTTTTTACCATTTATTTTCTTTTCTGTTCCTTTGTGTGTTGGAATGGAATGTGAACTTCATAAATGCCTCCTCTGCCATGCCAATGCCTTCATGCATGCTGTTTGGGTTTGACCATGCTATTCATTATCCATTGCATGTAAGATATGTACATTTTTATTTATTTTTACATTTTAGCCTTTTGTTATTTATTTTGAGAGTGTGGATTTGTTGGGAGGGAAAAGCAACTGCATAGCAATAATTGAATAATTTTGAATTAGTGGAGATCATACATTAATGTCATTATATTAAAGTTGCTACTTTGATCTATCATATATAAATAGAAATACAAAAAAAAATTCCTGAAGTTTTCAGGAAATATTTTGAAGAAATACCTATAATCTTTGTCTACAATCTTTTCAATACATATTCTCTTCCTGAGAATAAATTTATTAGTTTTTCTCTTAGCAGACAGTAAGTCTTGTAAAGAGCAAGAATGATTCCATACAGCCAGAGACATGTACATTTTTCCTCAAGAAAAGGAAGAAATAACATTTTGTCTTTTGGAACTATTCTATATTACAGTCTTGAAAATAAGGGCTACTGTTAAGCTCTTAGTACTCCAGGCTGTTATATGGAGGTGTCTTTTACCAGTTATTCAGGATATTTCTTCCCATGCGTACATGAATTGTGATGAAACATGCTTGCATTCCTTTATAGAACAGTCACATGTACATTTGTCATGTCACTTTGCCTGAGGATGCTATGATAGGAGGAATATAATCATAATTTTGAAGGAAGGAATTTATTCTACCCTGTGTACAATAGTATAAGAGAATTGCTGAAATCCCTTATTTATTTTTTTTTCCATTTTATACTCTGAACTGCCAGATTTAAATGGTTAAGTAATACATCCCCATACCCCCTTTTTTAAAGAAATACACTTGCTTTTAGGGGGTGCATCAAATAAGTACTGGGTGATGAGGATGGATGATTTTTACACCACACACAATATAAAGTCAATGGAGCTTAGGCAAAATTGCCAGAAAAAGAAGTTGGATTCCCAACAACTCATATGGAAAATGGCTCTGACCAAGTGAATGCAGACTGCAGCTGAGCAAGGAGCAGAGGCTGGAGGGTGGTCTGATCCAGTTCAGCAGAGCTGCAGTGGTCTTCAGCACTCCTGTGGGGCCAGGGCTACTACAGATGTAGGTCACCAGAGTTCTCTGTGCTCCATAGTCGAGGGTTCACATCATCGGTGTTCCTTAGGTTCCTTAGGAAGCTTGGCTTTCAGTATTTCTGTGCTACAGGTTTCCATCTTCCAAACTGAGATAACAGAACTGATGTCAAGAGAAATTCTTTTGAAACTCCAGAGTGTTCAGGGAAGTTCTGCAATGCTGACAATAAAAGTGGGGTTTATTTTTTATACTCCCCAAATAATTTGCTGTAATTTCTGCCTTTTTGAATTATGAACTGTAGTCTATTCCCACCTCATATCAGCAAATCGTTGTCTGCTCTGGTAAAATTGCAAAGTTCAGTTGCCCAGCTTACTGCTTGGGTGGAGGAAACTCTCCCAAATTTCTCTCTCCCTTCTTGAAGGCAGGACATCAAGTGAGAGATTAATTTCCTCTGCTTACTCTGATTCCTCCCAAGCCAGTACAGTCTGTGACAAAGGAGGAGAAGGGGAAGCAGCACCTCAGCATGAGCCCCATACATGACAGGCTGTGGACAGACTCTGACAATCAGTATTAATTTGATTTTCACTTACCCAATTACCCTCTCTATCCAACAAAATAAAATAAATGAGAAAGGGCCATTAGTAACGCTACAAGAGATTAAAGTAAATGGGTAAGTAAACCCAGTAAAGTAGGCTAATTTGAAATGAAGGGATTAGAGTGGTTTGTAATATTACAGTATTCTGTCTTTATTATTTGATCATTTAATATCTTCTGCTTCAGAATCCTAAATCTCAGGAACCTGTTACGCTGGATTTTCTAGATGCTGAATTGGAAAATGATATTAAAGTTGAGGTGAGAGTACCTGGTTTCATAGTGCATGTTGCTGCTAGTATTTCACCATATAGTAACTATAAAGCAATAAATGTTCTAGATCTTGTATGGGAATCTATTTCAATATAAATTTGAATTTTACATTTGTAAAGATGATGGCTTTATAGAAATGAAGTTATATTTAGACAAATTAAATCTCAGCATTACTTTTAGGCAACAGCAATGCATTATATTTCTCTCATTTTTAAAAAAACACAGATTTCTACTTAAATTCTTCTTCATGAAGCAACAATTCCTGGGAAGGAAGCCTGAATTATTTTTTTTTTCAAACCAGAACACTTTTAAACAGAATATTATAATATTTCCTGAAATATCTTAAAAGTATTTCCCCATCTTATTAATGTAAGATTGTTTCTGTGGCAAGAAAGTGAACCGGGAAGCAAAGTGTAATCAATAAAGTAATTCCTCTGTATATTTTTCAGTATATTACTGATCTTGTAATATATTCAGAAATGATAACTTTTAAAAATAACTAGTTTTCTGAAATCAAATGAAAGGCTTTTAAACATTTTACATTTTTAACATATTTTTTTCACTCAAATTGTTCTTTTATAATGACAATAATCAGCCTGCCTTGGTATCTGTTTAATTTTGCCTTAAGCTGCTTTGAAATGGCTGCTTCAGAGAAGAGTTACTCTCAAAGTGGTACAAAAGTGTTCCTGTGAATCAGTGCTGCTACCTGAATCACACGGATGTGCAGGGAGGCACAAGGAATGGTACACACAACTCCTTTTCAGGCACAGAATTCACTCCTCTCTGTCAGTGCCCAGCATCAAGGAGTTTTATGGCATTGTCCTGCAATGCAAATTATACCAGAATTGTTGCTTCATAATTCTACTGATTCAGCATATATTTGGATAAAATAACTTCTAATTGGAAAAATCTGAAAATTGTAAACAAAACTTTTAATAAGACTTGTGACTTCCATTTGCATTAACATTTTCTGTGTTTTTAAGAAATATTTTGATCACTTGAATGATTACTCATGTTACTTGCAACACCTACATTTCTTCTTCTTTTATTTTTTTTTTAATTTTTCAATTTTTCTTCCTGGCCAACAGATTCGGAAAAAAATGATAGATGGAGAAAGTGGAGAAAAAACATTTGAAACACTGGTCAAGTCCCAGGATGAGGTAAGATAGGAACCCAAAGAATTACATTTGCATTTACAAACCAGAAAAATAATGTGAATTGGTGAAATGCTGGTATGTTCATTTTGTAATGACAATTTGTACCATTTTTCCCTCTAGATTTGTTAGTTTTGCTGGCTTATAGTAAAACAAAAAAAAAATCATGTACTTAGGAAAAAAAAAATGTTTTGTTTCTTGGTTTCTTTGGTGCATCATTAATCAGGCAGTTGTTGATGAGGTCTTACACTCTTCAACAGGAAATGGACTCAGCCTACTTTTGTGCATGAATTCCAAAACAAAGTGCTTAATTTGCTTGCGGAGATGTGTGAGGATGGGTTTGGTAGTTTAAATTGTGGTTGAATGGGAAGAAAGTTGTGAGAAAAAATAATAAAGTAATATTTTTATGCCATAAATGAGGACTCTGGAATAAGCAAATTCATCTTGCAGTTATAATATGTACTTTCTGAACAGCTTGTTGAGTTCATTATTTTCTTCTCCAAAATACTTATTCCCGATGAACATTGCTACTGTTTTGTCTAATAAGCAGACATGTTTCCTAGCAATAGGAAACACTCAAATTTGATATGGGTTGTTACATGGGTGCTCTGCTTCTTGGGGACCTCAGTGAGAAGAAATCATGACTGACGTGCTGAAGGAGCAGTTCTGGCCAGAGTATGCCCCACAATTACAGTTCTACAATAGTATTTTGAAACACTTTTGCTCTGAACATAAGTCAGTTTGAAGATACCTAATTTGATGACTTAGTAGATGCTGCATATCCCATATATGTAAGCTCACTGTAACTGTGATACATAGAAGAATTGCTTGCAGTTAATTCATCCTGGCTTTCCCCTCTTCCCCTTTTCTTCTAGAGACCTGTGTCAGCAGTGCCCTTGTCTCCTTTACTGTTTCGTGCTTTCTCACAGTAAAATGCTAAAGCCAAGCTTTACAATACTGCTCTACAATCTCTGGGTAAATCCAGAGTGGTGTGGGGAAAAGAAAAAAGTGTTTTCTCCTGAATGGTTCCACCACTGCTGGAGAATGGTGCACAAATAGGTGTTTTCTGGGGCAGAGGCTAAGCCCCAGTGCATGCCAGTTCTGCCTCCCATCTGTGTCAGGAGGTGATGCTATTTAGGATGCCACCAGTCTGTTCCCTTAAAGAAAAGTGACCCACTGTCAGAGAGCCCAAAATCCTGCTGCCATCTGAGTTGAGGATAAACTTCTCCTGAAGGAAGAGACTCCGTGCTGGGACATTTTCAGATTTATGTTGTTTTGTTTATGTGGAGCCTTTCCAGATCTGTGGGTGAAAAAGGCTCTGTGTATGCGGTCAGAAGAGGGAAGGTTAGGTCACAAAATACAATAGCAATATTTGGGTTGTACAAGAAATTGCATTAATGGCAAACATTGAAAAAGTTTCAGGCTGTTTTTGCATTTCTCAGGCTCTGTGCCACAAAAGACCTGAAAGAGTTATTCCTACATTCTCTGCCCGAAGAAAAAGGGAGGGAAGAATTGGGAACACTGCAGTCAGTTACAGTATCTGGGCAGGAGAGAGGATGCAACATCCCTGGGTGCATGAGAATATGCTGGTTACACACGGCCCCGACCACAGTCTGTGTTGGAATAAAATATCCCAAGCCTTTGATCCCAGATGTTTCAATGCCAGTGAAATTAATTATCCTCACCTTCCCTTGCGCCATGGCTCAAGATTTCTTCCTCTACCCAGAGCTCTCTGAGAAAGGAGCAGCCAGAGCTGGCTGGCTATGATGACTGCTTCTAGCCATTGCACCCTCCCAGCTCCAGGCTGCTAGAACCAGAAAAAAGCTGCTTTAAACCATGGGCCACGCATGAGCCATGCATCACTTAGCACTTGATAGCTTCATATATTTTCTTATAAAAAGGGCTGATGTGGTCGGCTGCTCTGAACTGACAGTTGCAGTCTTCGGGCTTCAAATTTATGTTCTTTTTGTTTTGCTTTTCAGTTTAAGCTTGCATGGCTTTCCTTTTGTGTTGCAGCTGGCCCCAGCAGTGTCTTGGGAGATGACTTCATACTGCAGCATAGAGACTGGACTTGGAGCAAATGTGGGTGGGGTGCACTGGAGTCTGCCGAGGCCTCAGGGGCTTTCCAAGTAACAGAGAAGATGCCATAGGAACAAAAGCATTGCCACATTTGGCAGCCGGGGTGGGCAGCAGTGAAAACTGAAGGGTCACAAAAGCTGCAATAGCATGTGTGAGTTGTTTGGCAGTGATAGTTGGGGATGAGATGCTCTCACACTCCCTCTGAGGAGCAGGCACAGGTACCTGGGAGCTGAGGTGTGAGGATGTGTTATCTGCTGGGCTGTCTTGGAAGGGAGATTTCAGCCAGTTTGCTTTCAAGCACTCTGACAGTGCTGGTGGCAACAGGATTTAATTACAGCCCAGTTCTTCTCTTCTTTCCCTCCCACCATGGGCACTTCTTTCTCTTGTGGTGGTACCCATGGCGACCCATGACACTGTGCCTGGCTTGGAGGGACTGCCAGCACTAGGTTCAAGTGACTAATTTTAGCCTGAAGTACACATTAAGTGTAAATAGGCTTTGATAGGAATTTCTTTAACCATCTTTCTACCTTAAATATAAAATGCATAAGGGTACTAGACGCTGTTCTATACATCTTTTGCTTTTCTTGTATCTTTTTTAATTTTCTTTCAAAAATTACTGTTAAATTATTTATACGGTCATGCTGGACAGAAAAGCAGCAGCCAGGTAATGAGAAGGGTTCAATTTATTAATGTCATATAAGTCACCTCTTTTCCACGGCCATGGTCATTTTCCTGCTGTCCTTTAGAGGTGTACCTGTGGTACCTTTCACCAATGTTTGTGATGTTGCAGTGCAATGGCTGTACAGTCTTCATTGCTGGCATACTTACAAAAATTTGATTATAAAGTAAAATATGTTGCATCTGGCATAATCTTATAGTTTTGAAAGTGGAAAACTGAGTAAAACGATGTCAGCCAGGTGTATTCATGGTTAAATCTTTGGGGAACTGTGAGACTGAACCTATCACACTATTTTTCATACCACAAGAAAACAAATGGTAAAAATCATCCTGATGTATGATTTTTTTTTAAAAGAAACATTTATTTCAATGTTATTTTTTTCCCAAAATTCAAAACCTTCTTAGTCAGATTAAAAACACATGTTAAGTTTAGCAGGAGGTGTCAATACAATCAGAATTACCAGACTGCTGTAGTTATGATTCAAATTTAAATGCATTAAGCCAGTGGTGCTGTGACCTCAAAGGACAGGTTCTGGGTGTTCTTGTTTTAAAAGACTTACCTACAAAGTATTTTTGTAACTGAAGGGGTTTTTTAATCTTTTTGTTTAACTGCAAAATGACCCATTATACCATAAAAGAGAAAGTGTTTTTTATAAAATTTAAATCACATAAATAAAGGTTCACATAGGTCTAGCTAATGTGAGGATTATAGGTCAGGTTTGTCTGATTTATTTAAATTTTGCTTATGTTCAATAAAAATTATATGGTTGATTCTTTTGCAAAAAATGTAAGTTTGTAAAATATTTAAAGAAAGGAGCTGCAGCTCAACCCATTTTTTTAACAAAATAATAAATAGACATCCCACAGATTTGTACTTGATTTTAAACAGTATTTCTCCAAGAAAGGTCACAATTGTTGAAACTCCTTAGCTTAATAATTTAATTTTTCACCAATATCTCTTTGTAGAGATATATTGATAAAGGAAACAGAACTTATACATGGACTGCTGTGAATGGCACTGACTACAGGTAACTCATTTCTGTTCTCTGACTTCCTTTG
>PYHW01010409.1:11390578-11429868 GCA_013186435.1 Turdus rufiventris | reverse complement strand
CTTTCTATACTAGCTAAGGTGACACTGGTATGTATATTATTTCAATTTCATTTAAGCACACAGCATTGTAGCATTAGAAGGAATGTTGAAACATTCCTTAACATTACCCAAAACAAATAAAGGCTTTCCAAGTCTCAGGAAAGTTTAACTACTCTAGTTCAAAACTACAGGGTAAAATATTGAGTCAAATTTTGACCACAATGCTATTTTTGTTATGGTAAATTGCAGTAGTCCTCAGCCAAGTTGGATCCCAATTTCTGTTGTCTTCTGCACAGGTGTACAGTCACTGAGAATGCAAATATTAATTTGAGTGTAAAACAAAATAAATTAGTTTTAACAACAGAACATAAACCTAGGATCTTCTATTCACTATCCCAATTTTCTGTTGAACTACCTCTATCTTTAGTCTCAATAAGGAAAGGAAGTTTTTATCAGACTGCCATCTATCAATCAGATAGAGAAATACATTTGATTTGCATGACTTCTTAATTCTGCCTGAGCTTCCTGGCATGAGATACAGCAATAAATCCTCAGAGTATCCTTGCAGAAAGCCTATTAAACATAAAATTATAGATTTTAATTAGCAATTTCTGCTAGCAGTAACTGTTAATGACAGGTAAACTGCCACTGATTTCCCTAGAGGATAATTGGTAGAAGGCTATCACTAAATATTCAGCAATCTCACTTATATTCTGTGTAAATTGCAAATGTGTCGCTAAAGGTCAGCTCATTTATGGCTCAACTGTACAACATTTTTAATGTTAATTTCTGCAGCTCTTCATTAGGAACTGTTGCAGTTTTGCATGGATGAAATCCAAATGTAAAAATTAAGGATGCTACTTGGGAGTTGATGATACCTATTTAATGATTACTCATACCTCCTCTCCTTTCCATACATTTTTAGAACTGAACCCTTCTACTTATGTGTAGAATTTAGCAGCAAAAACAATTCCTACATATATTGAAAAAAAATAAGTATAATGTAAAAGAAAACATTGCAAATGCTCCACAAATCTTAAGATATTATTGCACGATTTCGTTCAATATTGTTAGTGGTGATTGTATGATTAAAGAAATATTTTTTTTTTTGATCCTGAAGGTAATGTGAATGCAAGTATTGCCAGATGCATTTCCTGGATAATGTTATCATTGTTTTATTCATGAAAGTCTCCCATTATATGATGTGTGCAAATCAGCACAGTACTAAGTGATATTTTTGCAGTCAGTGATCACCATGACATGTTGTATTGGGATTGCAATTATTTGGAAATTCCTTGCTTATCTGCTAAAAAAGTGCATTTGTGTTTAAAAGTGTAAATAAGAATTGAAACAAAGACAGGGACCCTCAGGACTGACATAAATGTACTTGTGTTTATTACTGTATGTGAGGCTGGTATATCACTGTGTGCCTGCCTCATCTCATGACAGCCCAAATCCCAAAATTGTTAATTGCTTTCAAAACACAGAGAAGCTGAAACTGGAAAACTGCTGCAAATAACATAATTGCTTTACTCGTCTCATTTCTGTTGCAGTTTGGCGCTGGTGTTACCATCATACAGCTTTTATTATATTAAAGCCAAAATAGATGAACCAATAACTCAAGCCAGATGTAAGTACTGTAAAGATTCCCTGGTTTTGTCTGGTATTGCCAAGTCTCAGATTCACTTAAAAAGCAATGTTTGAAATTCATAAATTTTGTGGAATTCACTGATGTTATCATGATTTACCCAAAATCTTTAGCAATGATTCTAACCCGTTGTAATACCTGAGGTGTAAAAAATATTCTATAAGAATAGAATATGTGCAGAACATGTCAGTTCCACTGACAATCCCTACCCCTTGCTCTGTGCCTATAGAATCATTGCTTTGTGTATCTTCTATTGCTGTTGTTTTAAGGGTCTGGATACTATTTTTTTTCATTCTATTAGCAAAGTATAGTGATATCGACTATAAGAGTAAAGCTTTCTTTATTTTAGTACCATATGAAACCCCTGTTTGGTTTGGGCTGCAGCTAGGTTTTTATTTTGCATTTTACCAATAGTTTCAGTGGATGCTTGCATTGTATTTTTAGATTAGACTGATTTAAAACTATTTATAGATTCTGAAGTGGTAGTTGGAAATTATACTTGTCAGTATTCAAAGTTTTTTTTGTTTATTAGGTATAGTTTAACTGCAGTCTAGGTAGTACACAAAATAGAACCAATCACAATCGCTTTTTTATTTTAATCAAGTATTATGATAAATTTATAACAAATGTGCAGTTAAATAGAAAGTTCAAAAAACACAAAAAACCTCAGAGGCATAGATACTGTAAGTTTACAGAAAACTTGGTTAGCACTACATCACTCTCCTCCACAATTGCTCCCACTTATGAAGAAGAATATAGTAACTTTTAATAATCAGTGATTTATTTTGTACGTTTTTCCAATATCGAGTACTTTAAAATTAAATTTTTAAACAGAGGCTGTGATTCTCTTATATGCACTTTTATCAATAAAACCTGCAAAACAGACCCTTGAAATAGCCACAGTGTATAGAAGGTACTGAGAAATAACTGACAAGAACCTATTCTTCAGTCTTCAGAGATGTTTGTCTTTTTTTTTCCAGACTACAGCTGTATGTAAATTGAACCTTTGAATCTATGTACAATATTTTTATTCAAGGGGCTGTTTGAATAAAATATTGGTTTGTGACCCCTTGTGCTTTACCCTGTTTTTTTCTGTTTCCCTGCTTTCTCTTTCTGATGGATAGTCACATACAAGAAGGGCAAGTATATTCTTGTTGATCAATTTCCTTCTGTTTACTGCAGTTGATATTTTTTCACTTATATTTCTATTCCTACTGGATATTCTCCTCTGTATTCCTCATCTCAGGATTTTCTTCATGATCATTGGGTACCATAGCAATAGAAAGGGGAAAAAAAAAGTGAAGTATTTTTCTGTTTACATACACATTTCAATATGTTGCTAATCTCTAATCCTTCTTTGTCTGCTCCTATCAGTGTTCAGTGATATCAGCTATTAAAGCCTTTTTTTTTTTTTTTTATTAGGATTTACAATGATTCTACCAGGATTATTTTAAACTTTATTGCAGAAAATATTTTTCTTAATGCTAATTAATTTCTATGCTAATTAAATGTCTTCCTTAAATAAATTGTTAGATATTATCATACTGTTGCCAGTTGTATGTTGTATATAATAATCAAGTAATTTCTTCCTGCATTGCAAAATATTTAGAAGCATAGAATTCCTTAGGGAGAAAGTGCCTCAAACATTTCTTTCTAAATTCATGGATGCATGCAAAAGTTAGCCAAGTAGTTTGAGAATAGGAATGATGGTAAAAATTCCAATTTACTTACTTGGTGTTTACCCTCCATCTTTTTAGTTTCAGAGTCACTGCAGCCTGAAGATTTTGATGAGGCTGGCTATACGTTTTTAGCACCAAGGTTGGTTGATTTCCCAGTAATAAGTGTTATTTCAGCATCCAATCTGATTATTGGCACATGGAAAATACAGATTTGACCAATAAAGTTTCATTTGGTAAAAAAAATCAATCTCTTTTTGTGCTGGAATGTAAATAGCATCTTCAGGCTCTGATTTCTGCTCATACTTGCCAGAGAGCTGTAAAAACTGGTATTGATATTTTATTGGAAAATTTATTCACATCTGGGCATTTCTTGTGGTTCTGACTTTTAAGATTTTAAAACTATTTTTAAAAAGATTTCATAATACTTACCACAACATGTTTCCCAACTTCAAGACAAAGGGTTTCAAAACTCTCTATTACTTAATTATTAGCTTATTTTCAATTAATTGAACCTAAAAATTTTTAAGTAATTGAAAATTCATTAATTTTGTTAGTTCCCTGAGGATTTTTATTTAAAATTCTGCAGCTCTTCTTTCTCTTTTAAAATTATGTTCGCAGGGGAAACCTAGTATGATAAAAAAAATTCCTAAAATTTAAGTTCCTCTAAAAGATAGTTGTGATAAATAAAGGAAATGTTGTACAGTTAAGATCAATTGAGAATTGTTGCATTCTTTTTTTATCTGATAAATTTCTGTAGACCTTTTAATTTTAATTAATAGATCAATTTCGATTAATAGACTGATTTATGTAAAGTCTTCTGTCTTGAAATGTATGCTAGCTTAATAGTTTAATTTATTTTTTCTGAAAGACTGAAGTTTTTGAGAATTATTTGTAGCAATTAGCAGCTTCCAGCAAGTCCCTACTGTCCGACATGAACAAAGTCTGTTTGATACGTAGCTCTGGTTAAATTTGAATATTGGTATAGTAAGGTAAAATCTGCCTGTGGTATTTCTGGATTATGGTAAGGTAAATAAAGGGTGATAAGATATCTTATTTATATGAAATATTTGAACAGACTTACGTGTGAAACTAAATTAATATAAAAGTTCATTTTAAAATGAGAGCCCCCTGCTTTACTGCTAAATTCTATTTACATTTTAATTAAAGTTGTTTAATGATGTTTAACTCATCGTGTAGTATTTCCCTCCAAAAGGCTTGTTTGCATTCAGAATTGCCCAACAATATATTACTTCACTGCATTATATAAGGGATAGGAGTTTACTGTTTATCTGTTTTGCATATGTTGAAACAAAGAGTGTTCATATGTTCATGTCATTTGTACCCTAACAAAATTGCATTTAAAACTTCTCAGAGGATAGGACCTTAATCTATAAGTCTAGTCTTAGCTGAGCATATGGTGGGCATATGGTGGCTGTGTTTCACCAGCAGTCCAGGTACTTTTAAAGTTTAACCCAGGAACAATTTAAATTCACTAGGCTATGTATATGTCTTACACTACTCCTCAGTTTTTCTCTGGAAACCTATGCTCTATTTCATGCATGCAGTTTTCTTACAATCCAAATCTTAACAAATGCTTAGGCAGGCATTTGAACGCCTTATTTCCTGTGGATGTCAGAAATAATTGATATGATAATCATTAAATACTGATAATGGGAGCCAGTTGGCAGAGTAGTACCAGCTACTTCATAGTAGTTGTACAATCCTGCTTGGAATTCTAAATTTTGCTAATTTAGTAGCAAAACAAAAGGAATATGTGAATATGTTTTGTTGTTTTTCAGAGAATACTGTAGCGATGTAAAAAAATCAGAAAACAACACTGAATTTCTATTAAATTTCTATGACTTTATTGACAGAAATACTCCAAGCAGTCCATCATGTAAGTACACTTCTAACCTCACTGAAATTTTTCCTTAGGAAAACACTTTCTCATGGATGAGAGCTCATGTGCAAATTATGTGGGTTTTGTTTGGGTTTTGGTTTTTTTTAGTAGAAATGTATCTATGTTGGGATTTTCTATCCAAGGTAGAGAGTGTAAAATTAGTTTCTGGCTTTATTTAAGAAAGTTTGTAAGGCATTATGCATCTCATGTTTTCCATAATTCCTCTCAGCATTTTGCTCAAGCATCAAATAACTACTGGTTTGTTTTAATACACTCCAAGTATTTTTGAGTTTATATTTTCTAGCTTAAGCATAGCAGCCAAAGTAAGTCTGAAACAGACTCAAAATCTTGTAATGAAATCTTCAACCTGCTTCTTGTAATTTTATTCCAAGATAAGTAAATAAAAAACTTCAAGACCAAAATAACCAATAACCAGAATAAAATATAAGGAAGTTATTTTGCTGTTCACAAATTGATTAATGAGATCTCACTTGAATAGCTTAAGACCACACAGATCCATGTAACTGCTGCAGTGGTGAGCACTGGGCTTTGGGAAGGGATTAATTTGTATTTTGAGATTGGGTCTTAACCTCTGTTTAGAATAAATGAAGAGATATTACCATCAGTAAGGTGTTAAAGCCTTGTTCTCAAGAAAAAAATCAATGTTTGGATTTGGTTTGGTACATACACGTCTGTTTATCATTATTAATAATTTATAAATACTTGGAATAATATTTTTTTGCTTGCTTTTCTCAAGTATTTTTGTCATGTTGCTGTCAGGGATAACATCAATTCAGAAAGAGTCTCTCTGCTAGACCATGTAACTGAAGGAATACCCACTTAGATATCTTCTCACAAAAGGATATATTTGTGTGTATGTATAGGTATTTGGTGTTCTTTTAATAGAGTGATGTTGTTCATTGACACATTGCTGGCTGACTGAAATTTTATTTGAATACCTTGATTTGGTCTTGGAAATTAAAACATTCACCTCCAGTGATTAAATCAACTAATGATAACTTAATAAAATAAAAAAAAAAAGAAAAAAAAGAAAATTCTTTTGTAATAGAAACTATAAGCAAATATTGAGGACATATTTAGGGATGTTGTAGTATACAGTAGTGCTTAGTAAGTAATTATTCCAAAATGTTATCTACTTATTGCTGTATTTCAGTTTGGAATATGCAGCAATTTTTTTTCCTTTTTTTCCTAATAATTAAGATACTTTAAAAATTGTCTTCTTTATGAGTAAACAGTATTAACTAAAGGCTGTAGAAATTATCTCAGCTAAAAATGCTTTTCCAAAGGAATAACAAATAAAATCCCCACATTGAAATAATTTTCAGTAACTCTACTAAAGTGTTATTGAAAAATAAGGTTGAGAACCACTGACTTCATCTTTTCAAAGAAATTTAAGCATGGCATCTCAGTATAAGCTACTGATTTAAAATTAGTTTATTTCCCTGTATCCACTATCAGATGAAAAATGGGGTTTATTTAGAGCTTGGGACTTAATCCATCTAAATATATTTATGATGTAGCTGAATTTCATTAAGATTTGTTGTTTCCTTTCATCAACTGAGAGAAAAAGTGTTTTAATGAACATATGCTTTAAAAATAGGTTAAAATGCAGATTTTGGGGCTTTGCAAAGCTGGGTCCTATACCCCTATCACCTTCCTTATTCCTGTGACACAAAGATAGGGTTTTAGGATACAAAGAAAATGTTTAAGTGAACTCTACAGTGTGAGAGTATCTATTTAACTCCAGTTGGCTGACATAATTTGAAGTTAGGCAGAATGTCTAATATTAACAGCTACAATCTTTGTGGCTGGAGCATCTTGACAACTCATAATTTCATTTTAGGCTTTTATTGAAACTCCATCTCATATTGTTTCATATGACCTACACTTTAACTGTTTTGATAGGTAATACTGATATGGTCCTTAGAGTTTTGCTGGATGCAGGATTTACAAGTGAACTGGCCCAAAATCATTGGAGTAAACTCTCTCTGTAAGTATTCTTTTTATTGACTGTTATATTTTTATGCATTTCAGAGTTTGAAAACAAAATCTTATACATCTGTATGTATATACAGATATGCAGTTAATTTCACAGAGAATATATATTTATTTATAGTTATGTACTATAATGAAAACCCATGACATGGGAATTTGTGAGAATTTCATTCAGTTTTCATTTTAAATCTTGTTTTTATTTACAGTGATGGAGTTGTTGCACAATTTGTTGTTACAGATGGTGGAATTACTAGAGTTTTCCCCAAAAGGTAAGAATTATTACAAAATACCATAATATGATAATTTGGAAGCCTGAAACAGTGGACTGTTGTGAGTGGCTTTATTGAATGAAAAGCTACAGTCTCCTAGGGTCTAATCTCTACTAATAGCTATGGAATTAATGGAATGTTTTGTTTTTCTTCATTTTTGCCTGTTCCACTGCATGAAACGAATCTATCCCACGATTTTTGTTACAGACCCTTGTAATCCAAGTTCCTAATCAGTGTAGAGGAGCAGTAAAAGCAATGCCTTGTTTGTAGCAGTGGGGCCATGCTAATTGCTAATTACTCCCAAGCACACAGTTGTTTGGCAGGCTGCAGATACTGGAAAGTAGTGGTTGTTTTTTTTTGCTTTGTTTAGACTAAGATCAGACCTAAAGGTCCAGGGTCTTCAAGAGAGAAAAATGAATCATTCTCAGAGGACAAAAAGGGAATGTGAAATTGGACATACAATAAACTAGACACACCCCCACGAGTGACTGGGAATAGTGAGGGCACCAGTACAGATCTACTGGTAAATGGCAAATTTATCTATTTTCTTAGGTTATTCTGTGTTTCCCCAAAACGTGAAAATGGCAATGAATTTTACTCCCCAAGTGAGTTTCTTTCCTATTTTGGAATTATTAATATTAAATCTTTTAGGACTAAGATCAAAGCATAGTAATTGCTGTAAAGGTTCATCTAGATTTTGTTATAAGTAGTGATGCAGTTGTATTTGTCACAACAAATCTAAAAGTGATGAGACTAAATTAGAGGTTTTCCAAGAATACTAATTCTTTTTTCCCCTAAGTTTGTTCGTTTAGGGTTTTTCTAGTGATTACACCTGTCTTTTAACCTGAAAACTGACATAGCCTGAGGACTATAAGAATGAATCTCACATTTTTTCCAACTGTGAAACACTGAAAGAAAACAACCTGCAGTACAGTTTTAATGAGACTCTAAGCTGGTTTTTTTTTTGCTCCTTTTTATTTAGGGCAGGAGAAGATTGGTTGGAAAATGCTGAAACTTATGAAATCAGCTTCTATAAGAGGAGTTTAGATAATGACAACTATATTTTCACAGCTCCATACTACAACAGTAAGTCACCAGAGTTTAGAAATGTCAGAGCTAGCTAGTCCAATATAAGTGGACGTTTCTCATAGCAGATGAGGTCACTGACAAAAGATGCAAGCATGATACTTCATAAGGAAACAAATCTTGAGATAATACCCATTATTAAGGAAAAGTTAGGAGGCACTAAGTGAGGTCATCATAATTTGTCAACTATTCTGGTGGCCGTGTGTGCTCAGATTAAACCTCAGTGTAAACATACACAGTACTGGTGTTCATTCAGTGTATTGAAACTATGTTTTACAGAGATACTTTGGCAGAATTATTTCAACAGAAAGTGAAATAGAACTGCACTCATAGACAATAACTGTACCTAAAGTCTTAACAGAGCTCAGTTCTGTACTGTCTCAGCACCCCCAACACTGACTTGGGAGATCAGGCATAAGAGTCCAGAGGCCATAGCTCTATCCACTGCACCACTACTTAGTTTAAATTTCGTTTTTGAATTCTATTTGCAACTGCACTTATTCACCAAAACCAGTTGGTCTGAGATACTGTGACATTTCAAACCTATATATGCACAATAGCAAGTGCTTGTTATTGATGTGAGCAACATTAATCTTCTCAAGTTTGCCAAAAAGCAGATGCTGCCATAAATGACATACTGCTCTCTTAAACATATGGGACCCTTCATTGCTGTTATTTCATAATTATTTATTGCATTTTTTTCTCAGTAAAATAAAAAGATAGTAATTAGCAAAATTTCCTGAAGCCTTTGTTGCTCCTCAAGCAACTCCAGGAACTTTTAAATTGCCTTTTCATACTAAGTAGTGTTGAAAACTGTTTGAAGTCTGTCTGAGCAGAAATTGTGCGTTACTGAGTGGTGTCAGTATACCCTGCATTGAAAAATGCACAGACAGCATCAGGATAAATTCTTTGGCTGTGATCCTGGTTTTTGCAGAGCCCTCACATGTGTACAGGTATTCATGGCTCTGTTTGCAGAAGAAAAGGCTACAAGAACTTTCTGAAGCAAACAGGGAACAAAAAGAAGAAAAGTAAATACAAGTATTTCTTATTCATGCCAGTGTTAGTGATATGAGCTATCACAGGTGATAAATGTGTACTACAGCTGGGTCTGTGCTTTTGGACAAGGATTTTTTAAAATCATTCTGGAATAATAACATATTTCAGTTTCAGAGGAAGAGGCTTTTATATCCCCTTAACTTTTTTCCCCCTTTTTTCTTCTCTTCTATACTGTCAGAAAGTGGTGCCAATAGCTATGAATCAGGTATTATGGTAAGCAAGGCTGTGGAAATAGAAGTTGATGGGAAGCTTCTGAAGCCAGCAGGTAAGATAGAGTGGTACTGAAACTTGAAATACTTTAGTTATTTAGTTGTTGCTCAACAGTGAATTGGAAATGTAATTGAGATTTCAAAGGAACTTCACTTTATAATAACATTGTTTTGTCTGGGACAGTTTCAATCTTTCTAGTGGAAATCATTTGCATTTGAGAAAGAGTGTTTAATTTATTCGTTTCATGAACGGTGTTGGTAATCAGACACTTGAACAAAAAGCATATTTTATCCTTCTCTAGTTAAATTATTTAGATGTCATTATAATTTCCCCCCCTCCCCCCCNTTTTTTTTCCTTCATTTTACTAAGAAAGACTTTCATGTATTTCTTGTTAGTTGTTGGAATAAAAATTGATGCAAACAGCTGGATGCACAATTTCACAAAAACCACAATCAAGAGCCTGGTAAGCAATTGACCAAGTCTTTTTTGAACTTTATTTGCATTTCTCAAAGCTTCAGATGCAAATAGGTTTACTGTCTCTTTGTGCCAGAGTCACACTGATGCACAGTTGCCAAGTGGTTGTGGTATTTAAATCATCCAAATGCACAAAATAAATCTATGTTGAAATAGGCTGTATTTTGTACATGTCTTGCTTTCATAAGTAGAGACAAAGAAAAGTTGCAACTTCTAGATAGTAGTAAGATTATGCTGTAGCAGTGAATAAAATCTGCAAAATAATTGGTGAATCTGTTTTTATTTAATATCCAGGATGAGTAAGCAGTGAACAGTAAGCATTTATATTGCAACCAGTATCACAGTGTTTTAGCAGAACTTAATGAAATAGGTGCTTAACCATTTGATTCCTTACATCTAATGTGTGATACATCTGAGGTGCAAATGGAAGGAGGAAAGGTTAAATGGAAGGGAAAATATGGAATTGATCGTGAATTGTGGAAGGGAAGGTGCAGAATGAAGAACATGAGCTTCTTGCTGGGTGAGGCAATGTTGCTTGGTTGGTTTTATGTTTAGGGAATCAATAAGAGAGTCTGGCTGGTTTAGGTATTGGAGCTGTAGTTCAATGGGGAGGCAAATGCATTGCCTAAGTGTCAGAACAGTTAAGGACAAAAATGCAGAAGTGAAAAATGGAAAGTAAGATGAATATTTCAGAAATAATGCTAATGACTCCAGCATCACCTGGTAGTTGTTTTGCTGAGGACATAATGCAAGGGCAGGGTTGTGTGTATGTGTACACACGCTGCAGGAACATGAGAAACGCGTGTTAGGAATCAAAACCTAAAAGCCAACTGGGCTGATGGGCTTCCTTCATCACATAGAATTCCCATGCGTTGAAGTTTTTCATGGCCAAGAAAGATTCTTTTGAAGGCTTTCCTTCCAAACTCCAAACACATGGAAATGCTCCTATTCTTTCTGTTTTATTTATGCTCACAACATTGACATTCTGACAAGTCCTCCAAACTATTTATCTGTATCGAGCATGCTTGTAAAGGGTGTTGTATCAGGGTCTTTGGGAAAGGCAGTCAGGATTGTGCTATTGATTATTACTGAATACAGGTTGTTCAAAGAGAGAATTCTGATAAATGATAAACACTCAAAATTAATTTAAATTTATATAGAGATATTGAAAACAGAATCTTTTGTTGTTGTCTTGAATGATTAATACAACTGCAAAATACAGTTTATTTTATAACATTTTTGTGAAGATTACCATACTTCTGTTTTTTAGTGCAACAGTGAAATCTGTGGCTGTGAAAGAAATAGCATGGTAAGAAAATTTTCAATTTATGAATATATGGCAGAATATTGAAATTCACTTATTCTTTCTAGATCTAAGACAGTTTCTATCGCTATTATTTGAGTGCTAATTTTACAGAAAACAGGGCTTAGTTGTTTGTGTCTTGAGAAAGATTAATGTTAGGAGGGAAGGGGGGAAAGAGGGCATAAAATTGGGAGGAGTGGTTATGGTGATGAAGTTGTGAGAACAAGTGTAAAGAAAAATATACAGGAAAAGCAATAGAGAATGATGTGAAAAAAATGTGCTAAAAACAGTGATTTGCAAAATAAGAGACAAATCCTTAGGAAAAAAATTTTTTTTTTTAAATTATAAAAAATAAAGTGCCTCAGAAAAGACTAAGTGTGAATTTAGAAGGAGCAGAGTCCAAAATGTGCTTTTCCATAGTCATTGGTTCCCAGCACATCCCCATAGTTCTGTAGGCACTCAGGAGACCACAGATCCAGGGACTGTCACCATATCAGGTTTTGCCATGTGCTTAAAAGCTTTCCTGTGCTCAAGTCTTCGGAGCTCTTTAGAGGTATGTGAAGATCATTACATGCAAGAATTACAGCAGAAAGGGTCCTGTGGGGAGTCGTCTATTTGACTTCACTGCTATCTCTCCAGTCTCACTGCAAGGATCTTTTACAAAGTGCAAAGCATATGGAATCAGTGGGTTTCCCATTCCTGCACCTGACACCTGGAATAATCCCACTACAGTCTTTGGCAAGTGAAAATAATCATGCCTAGCAAGCTGGGAGCCTGCCCTTAAGATTTTTACCATTGCAAGCTGCAAATGGAAAAGTACTTTTAAATATAGCTGAAGCACATGAGAAGTTGTAGCTCCTTATTATGAACTGAGTTCCAATTATAATCAGATTTAATAAGGATATAGCAGTCTTGGAACTAACAAAGTATTGAGCAAATAAGATTTTGCAAAACAACTTTTATGAAATTAAGCCACAAATAAACCTTTGATCTGTTCAAACTTTTATTATACTGATAATGCTAATTGTTATAACTTAAAATTGGCCCTCGGCTATGGGTTTGTGATTTGAAGATACTTCTGATGTCTTGAAAAAAAGAGTAGTTTCTTACAGAATGTTCTATTGACAAATCTTTCCTGTAAAACATATTTCACTTTCTTACAATAGCATGTGGACTGTGTTATCCTTGATGACGGTGGATTTCTTTTGATGTCCAATCGAGATGAATATACACAACAGGTATGTATGTTCTTTAAGAACAGAACATGAAAACCAATAGGAAGAAGTTTAAAGAGGAAAAAAGAGCAATTGAGTCACAACTTATTCTAAAGATAACATTTCTGAATCACAAAAACAGTTCTGTATCAGAAATTCTGGGGGGGTTGTTAGTATTTTTTGGTTTTCTTTTTAGATGAAGATGCCAAATTTGCTACCAAGTTGCATTTTTTGTGTTTTGCCATTAGGCTGGTAGGATACCAATGGACTTTAGATGGTGAGGACATGTAGTATGTTATACACACACTTTCTTTCTCATATTCTTCTTGCTCTTCCCCAGGCGGGATCTCACTGATACTGCATTTAACAGTTACTCTCTAGCTGGGGAATTTAGAACTGTGCACCTTGTTATGAGAAAAAACACTTGGACATGTTTTACCTTAACTCTCTATATTGCCCCCCATCAGATTGGAAGATTCTTCGGTGAAATTGATCCTGGCCTGATGCGAAATCTGATTAACATGTCCCTGTATGCCTTTAATAAGTCCTATGACTATCAGTCAGTCTGTGATCCCGAAGAAGAACCAAAGCAAGGAGCTGGACTTCGTTCTGCTTATGTGGTCAGTAGTCCCATGTGCAGAGACTGACAATCCATTGAAAGTCTGCATGTGTTTATGCAAATAAAATAACCTCTTTTATTGTTTTGGTTGTTTTTTTTCCCAGCCTACGATAGCAGATATTTTGCAACTTGGATGGTGGGCTTCAGCAGCAGCCTGGTGAGTATGAGTGTGTAGGAAATATCTATAGCCAAACTATAATTATTCAGTGGGTTGGAACTATTTGGTTTGGATTTTTTTCCTCCATAAAAGTTCTCTGATTCTGCAGTTTCTCATCGTGAAAATTCATGACTGTTTTGTCAACAGTTCAATTCAAAACTGCTCTTGCCTGGTTTTGTCATTGTGTGTTCTGACTAAAAAGTCAGCTTCAGGAAGCAGAGTTTGGATTAATGGTCTAAGTATAATGGGCAGTTGTGAAGCCTATATTATCACATTTTGAATTATTGATCACTAGGTTCCCTATTTCAGAATATCATCTTTGCCTTTTTCTAGCAAGAAGTCTTAAGAAAATCAATGTTTACTTTTCAGTGAATCATTTTACGAAACACATTAATCAAACCAATCAGTTTGGATTGGAAGGCATCTGTAAAGGTCATCCAGTTCAACTTCCCCTACAATGAACAGGCACATCTTCAAATAGATCAGGTTGCTCAGAGCCCCATCCCCCTGACCTTCAATGTTCCCAGGAATGAGACTTCACCTCTCTGGGCAACCTGTGTCAGTGTTTCACCATCCTCATTGTAAAAAACATCTTCCTTATATCTAGTCTGCATCTTCCCTCTTTTACTTTAAAACTATCACCCCTTGTCCTATTGGAATAGGCCCTACAGTAAAGGTTGTCCTCATCTTTCTTCAAAGCCCCTTTAAAGTACTAAAAACCCACAATAAGATCTTCTGGGAGCCTCCTTTTGTTCAGACTGAACCCAACTCTCTCAGCCTTTTCTTATGGCAAAAGTATTTTATTTCTCTGATGATTTTTGTGGCCTTGTCTGGACCCACTTGATGGGCCATGATTTTCTGTGCTGAGAACTGAAGAGCTGACACAGGACTCAGGTGGGGTATTTTACCTTTTTCAGAGCCATGCTGATTGACACTCATATCAGCTATTTCCCTCAGCACCACATTGGGATAAGTAATTGGCATTGATGTGGTGCTTTTGCTGAGGTATGAATTGTAGTCTTGGAGACTGGTCCTTTTGCTAAAGCTTCATAATGCTTATTTTTTTTCTAATAATAATTGCCAAACTGGAATAAATTACCTCCTTTATGAAGCTAAGAGTTAAAATACGTAGCAACTGAAAAACTGTGTAGTAATTTTCTCACAGAAGCACTATGAAGACTGTAGGTTGGTTTTTTTTATTGTTGGTTACATTTAGTTAACAGGAAGAGAAATAATCTTGGTTTTTTTGGACAACAGCAAAGCAAGCCTCAAAAATTGAAGATGGGCAATAATCCAGAAGAGAAACTTGAGTACTTTTCTAGCAGAGAAACTTCCGTTTATCAGTGTTCAAATCAGACTCGGCGGTCTGGTCTCAATTTAGACCTGTGGTTTATTTTGTGTGATGTTTAACTTGAAAGCAGAACATTAAAGTACTTTACTATGGCCATGTTTTTAATGGAATCTAGGTCAGAAGCAGGCAGAGAAGGCCATTAAGCAAGCTAAGTGAAAAAGGATGACCAAAAAATGGATTCAGTGAGGCACCTGGCAAAAGCAAGTACAGGGAAATAAGAGAAACCAGGTTATTAAAGAAAGCTATAGTGTTTCAGGCAAAAAAATGTGGGATAAAGGTGTGAGTGATCATTTTCAAAATTTATATGGGATACATCAGCATTTGGTTAAGAGAGTACGTATCATTTCTCCTTCATGCTCCTTTAAGTCAGTAGATTTAGGAGTTTTCCCAGGCTGCCTTTTTTGTTCAGTTCCCTGTAAATTCTGAGGTAAGCCATTACAAAGGATTACTGTTTTCTGTCAGCAAATTGCATCGCTATTGAATAGAATCAGGCCTCCTCTGATCCATAACTGCTCTGTACTGTTCCTCTAATGACTGAAAGCACAGAGTCCTGGATGTGAATTCAGAACTCCTTCAGGGAATGCCTCCATGGGGAAGGTGTACTCAGTTTCTTTACACAGGAATCACTCCAGAAAAAAAAAAACTTTCAGGTGGAATTAAGTTATAAAGTCCCTTCCCTCCATAGAACAAGTGTTAGAACAGAATGTGATAAGAAGAGATTGGGTCATATTTGTGGGTAGAAGCAAGCATAAAACTTGATAACTGGAAAATACAACTTAGGAAGGTTAAGGGGAAGCAGGATATCAGAGAATATACCTGTTGCAGTTTCTGTTTTGACAGGCTGGTAGAGGAGAAAAGGTCTGTGTGTGTGGTAAGCTGGTACCTACTTTAAGTAAATAAAATTGAGAAAAATATCCTTCATCAGTGAAGAAAAAAAACATTAATGGAGCTCTTTAAGCTTAAGTCTTTTGGAAACGTATTGGAAGAAAATGTAGTCCATACCTCAAGAGCAAGAATAGAGATTATTTTAAAACTCAGGTGTTACAGTAGTGGTTTTTATAATATTCCAGTGTTGATCTCCTTCTCAGAAATTTAATGAACCATGATTAGTGTAAATCTAATTCAGGAAAATTTTCCCTGAGCACATTAAAAAGGAATTCCAGTTGGTTCAAGTTTTGGAGAAACACCAACGTGCTTCTTCCACCTCCCACAGAGGTATGAAGGGAGGGCAGGAATGATGTGATAACAGTTCCATTATGTGAGTTGTAGGCACACATTACAGCAAATCTGAACAGTAGAATAAAAGTTTAGTGTGAAAGACCAGTGGATTGTTGGAAAAGAAAACCAGGGTCAAACTGGAAGGATTAAAGAAACAGTTTTGATAGCTGGCAAAAGTATTAAAAAATATCGTTGATAACTTATATTTGAGTAGTTTTTAAGTATCCATTAAAATATAAAGAAGAAAAAGAGCCTTTAAAAATAAATCTATTGTCTTTCTGTGTTCAGGTCTATCTTACAGCAACTGTTTTTGAGCTTGACTTTTCCACGGTTCCTTGAAGCAGGTAAGTCAAAAGATTGTTAAAGAGTCAATTTTGAGTGAAGTAGAAGGTAAAAATCTAGACAGGGGACATATTTGGGTCTCCCCATTATGTCTATGACTTTAAAATGTTGTTTGTTTGTTTATTCATTTATTTATTTGTTTTATATCAGCTGATATGGAAGATGATGATTTCGGTGCTGCCCTGCCTAAAACAAGCTGTATCACTGAACAAACTCAATATTTCTTTGAAAACAATGATAAATCCTTTGGTGGGATTGTAGACTGTATAAACTGCTCCAGGTAAAATTTCTTCAATATAAGTTGTAATTTCAGGATTTTATTTATTTTACAAAAGATAGGGACACTATTATAAGAAGCAAAAAAAAATTTTGGATTAATTTCACCAAATTTGCATAAGCAGATAGAGAGAAATAGAGGCAGGCAAATTGCATTCGATTTTTTTATATAATTTTTTTTTTAAATTAATTTTAATTTTAATCATTAAAATATTGTAGGAATGCTTTAGTCAGTTCTTTTGTTCTATCGTCTCCGCTCCATGAAAATTGTATTTTTATCTCTGTCACAATTTGTTTTCTTTTAATTTATTATGTCAACTTAAAAACATTCTGCAATATCCCAAGGGATATGATCTTCTCTAATCTCGTTATGTATCAGAATTTTTGACAGTCAAGAAGATGATGCAATTTATCTTCTAGTTGATAGTACTCATGATTTAAGAGCCATGAGTCTTACAAAGCAAATGAAGGCATTCTATTTTTTTTTATAAAATTACTCTCCAGACACCATAAGGAGGCCTATTGAAGATGATATTTAATAATATGTGAAAAAATTGTATACTTCAGAAACATAGCATCTGGGACCTAGATCTCTGTTTCATACAAGAGCCTGCTGGGCTTTTGCATAGACTTTGAGCTTCTGAAAACATCCTAGAAATGTGAATTAATAGCCAGATTTCAAACAAAAAAAGACAATATTTCAAACCAGGCAAGAAAGAGAGCTTTGGAGAGTGGTGAAGACAGCCAAAACACACAGATATTTTTTCCACTTCTGTATTTCCTCCTCCATGTTGCTAGTATACATTGGGTTTGTTTGTAAGCTGAAAACGACCCTGCTAACTTAAAGAACTTTTGCAAAATTATATGGACATAAAAATACAACAAATACACATTCAATACATGTCATGCATACCCTATGTTTCTCTCTCACCCTTCTTACAGACAGGTTTATGTTTTGGGGTTTTGTTTGTTTGTTTGTGGTTGGGTTTTTTTTCCAGTGTAATTGATGCTGAACTGATGTTATTTCACAGTACAGCTACTGTGGTAGCAGTACAGAGCTAGCTAGTAACTCAATTAAAGTCATTTTATGCTCTTTTCCATTTTTTTCCACTAGTAAGTCCAGCTTAAACAGGGTACTATGGAAATGTCAAAACTTATTATAAATGTTTCTTACTGTTTGCTAATGAAAAAGATAAACAGTAGCAGACAGACTAAATCTGTGAATCTGGATTATTTTATTCCAATACTGTGCATCCTTCTCAAATACAATTTTCCTTGTTTAATTTAAACATAAGTTTTTGTTGGCTTTTTTTCCAGACTTTATCATGCAGAGAAGATTTCAAACACCAATCTAGTGTTCATTATTAGTGACAGCCAACTGCTGTGCCGTTCCTGTGACCCAAAGCCACTGATGCAAGCGGAGAAGCCGGGTATCCTTTAAAAATCATGTTATTTAGTAGTGTGGATTGATTTTTGGCTATAGGATACTGGAATATATTTGAGGAGAAATGACCCACTTATCTGCATTATTACTATGGTTGGCACTGGAATACTTAAGTATCAGGTATTTGTGGATGATATCATGAATCATGTGAAGCAGAAGTCATTGAGGTGGAGAGCAAAGCTGCTATTTGTGAGAATTTAGACAGAAATGGGCTGGCAGGAACTTAATGAAGTTTCAACCAAGCAAAGGCAAAGTCTTGGGTCCAGGACAGAATAATTGTAATACTGGAGAGGCTAGGGACAGAGTCACAGAAAGATTTGCAGAAAAAAAGCTGGAGGTTCATGGTAGGCAAGAAGTTGACCATGAGTTGGCACTGTGCCTTGCAGAAAAGAGGGCTGGTCACATCTCAGGCTGTGACAGCAAGAGTGTAGTCAGCAGACTGGTACTACTGATCCATAGCAACTCTTCAGCACTGGTGAGACCACATCTGGAGTGCTGTGTGCATCCCAGGACCACATTGGCTTACAGCAGGAAGTCTAGTGGAGGCCACCAAGGAGGCTGGCATCTGAGAGCACAAGCAAGGAAAGTCTAAGTGTCCTGGGTTTGTTCTACCTTTCCAAAAGACGAGGGTATGTCTGTCTAGAGAAATAACAAAAAAAGGCTAGGATAGGACTGTTTGGTCATGGAAAGCTGAGATGCTACACTGCTGGTTAGTTATGAAGGCACTTCAGTGTGTGCTCAGTGTCAAAGATGAAATTACTTCATGTGGCAACTGCATTAGCCATCAAAGGCTGGAGTTCATCCTGCTGCATAAAATTTCTTCAGAGCTGACTGGAGACGTAGGTGGCTTACATGCTAAGCAGAGTTCTTGCAGCACAAGCCTTGAAGTTTAAAGCATGTGAAAGACTGTTTTAATTTACAACCTCCTTCATGCCAATCTCTCTGCTTTAGCCTGTTCCCTGCAGTAAATGCCTGGAGGCGATGGTGATGGAAATACATAAAACCAACAGACACATTCTAGGGCAGAAGAAATTCACCTCAGTCATTCTCTTCTACGTAGGCTTGAGGACAGCACGCCAGAAGTGGTAAATCAGACCATAATTTAGATTACTATGACAGAACAGGGAAAACAATTAGTAATACCTCTGTCCACATCAGGAAGTTAGTTGAGACAGCCTCTCCCACTCCTGAAAGAAAAGCAGATGGTGGTACAGATGACTGTGTTTCTTTGGCACAAGCAATGCATTCATTGCCACATTAATAAAACTGGAATTCCATCTACGCTTGGGCTGAAAAGGAAGTTACATTGGGGTGTCATCACAGAAATATGTAAACACAGCCTAATATTCTAATTGGCTTCAGTCCATGACAGTTTGATTAACTGTTTCCACTGTCTGAATTTATAAACAGCACTGACTAGAAAATGAAGCATGGTGGATGGGAAAGGGCACATGACTTGCATTCCCTGTGGAGCCCAAAACTACTAGAAAGCAGTAAATAGCCTCAAATGGTCATCAGAACAGCTGGTGGGCCTATATAGACTGAAGGAACTATTTTATTTTTATTCAACTATGCAGTACTAAGCTATTGCCTCCTTTCTGTAACTAAGGTACATAGTGAAGTACAGATGTAACATAACATCACCAAGCAGACAAAATGACCTTTGGGTGCTATTTAGATGATTATTATTACATTTGGCTTCCTTTTGGCTGGTAGAGCTTTGCTTATGCACAGTCTCTTAGAATATTTTTGTGTTTCTACTTCCCTTTCAGTTGAGCCACAGCCAAGAAAAGGGGATATGAAGGCAGATGCTGATCTGTAGAAATGAATTCCCCATCATCTTGCCTTCTATTCCACTTGTTGCACTGAAGCTGCTGTACTACTGCATGGTAGTACATGAACAAGTTTCCTTGCTTTTACTGTGTAACTTCATTATAGCAGAGTAACTCAGTGGTAACATAAACTATAACTAATCAGCACCATTGAAAGTTTACTGCTTTATGAAATATTTTCTGAAATATTTATACAATAATAAAAGAAAATACAGAAAATGTTAAAATGACACAGCTTTTATTTTATTTCTGTTTGGTTCAGAAAATATTCAGAAAAGTTGTGCAGAATGTTTATTTTCTTGATTATAGCAGTGGGGGGAAAGAAAAGGTAATTAATTTTTATTTATCTAAATGGTTGGGTTGGTTTTCTTGAATTTAAACAAGGAACTGTGAATATCAATATTTATTTCAGCACTATCAGAATTAGCATAAATCTTCTCTCCTGCCTTGAAAATAAAAATAAAATGTTGATCCTCCTCATGTACAATGCATGAAAAGCAGTGACACTCCTTAACCAGAGAAACAGATGAAGGACCAAATCCATGTGAAATGGTCAAACAACCTAGATACAGGAAAGGTCCTGAAATCTGCTTTGATGAAGCCAAACAGGTAAAACTGAAGTTGTAAAACTTTATCTTTAAAACAATTGTAGAGCAGTTTTAGACAATCAGGGGAAACCGTGTATAAATGTACCTTGGTGCCTGGCAACCTTTTTATCACTAAACATACTGTTCACTCTAGACCATAGCCACTTTATTTCAATTAACATAAACTTAACAGCTGCTTTCTTATCTGCCTTTCCTGTAATTGTTGCACTTTCACACATGATTCCCACTAAAATATCATCAATGAGTGCAAAAGTGTTGGTCTCTTTATGGTGTTGTGAAATTCAGTTCTTCCATGGCTGGCCCACGTAGACAATAATCTTGGCTTAGAAGCAGTATTTTTATAATAATGTTTCCAAATATTATTTAAAGTATTGCCAAAATATTAAAAATGTTATATGTGTTTTGGGATGTTGTTTACAATTCTGCCAATTGTGCTGCCCTTAGATCATGTTCTTAGCAGGTTTCAAAGTTCATTGCTTTACTGAAATCACCAAAACTATGCTGTTTGGTACTTCTGTGTTGGATGCAATAGTTTTGAAAGGGGAAAATTAAAACCATATTTTTTCCCACATATCTAAATTAATATTCTTTCTATATTACCTTTCAAAGATACAAAACAGATTATGCTGAATTCAAGTTGTTCAGAATAAATTTCAAGACAAAAAAGGCTGAACAAGATACAATAGATAGTAGATAGAATAAATATTTTAAAAATGTGGTTTTTAATGCCTCATGTAATTTCTGCAATTTCTGCAGTGGAAACATTGTCCCAAACCAGTGCAATTACTTAGCTATAACTGCTGTATACCAAAATTTGTTCTAGTAGGTTCTCTGGTTTTCTTGTAATGAGGCACGATTACTGAGATGTCCACAGTATTTGAAAAGTTTAGAGAATTGGTATTTTTCCAGTGACCAAATTTTATTTTAAAAAGGAAATCTTCTTACAAAGAAATAAAGTTACAAATAATAAATAAAGTTGAAAACCCATCCAAAAGCTATCCAGCCATTGTAAATAATCCAAACCATCCTGACATGATTGTGTGTGAAAGTACAACTCTTGCTCACTAGCTTGATGTGCTGATCAGTGTGTAAGTCATGTGTTTTGTAACAGTGGATTGTTTTGGTTAAGTTTATTTGCAAAATTTGCTGTGAATCTCTTGCTCTTGGGTGGATGCTTTCACATTAACTCTGCTAACTGCCAGCAATCTGCATGATATCTCATCTTGTATGTCTTTTTTTCTGTGTTTTCTTTCCTTTCCTCTACTTGCTACTTTGCCCGTTATTAATAGGATCAGCCTATATGCACAACGAGTCGTGCCTCTGCCATGACGTCCGCTCCTATCTTCATTTTTCTGCAAGTTTTCATGTGGTGTGGATGGTCAGTTACTTTCTCTAATTTTTTGTTTTGTTCTTGGCTTAAAAAATTAGCAGACTTTTTTACTTACTGAGCATACAAAAGAAAACAGAATGAAGCGAGTCCCAAAAGCAACAATCTGGAGTAAATTACTGTTGCAATATTAAGGGAAATTAAATATGAAAAAAAACCTGTCTGGAGCCTTATAAATCACAAATTCTAAACACGAGGGCCTTTCCCATAGAACATACAAAGACAAGGGAACATGGTGGGTTTATATGGTTGGCCCTTTGAGGTTGCACCTGTACCAGCTGAGACTGCATCCTTTCCTTCTAAGCCTTTTTCCCTTGTCCTTGTTAAAATGAAGAGAAGATTTATTTTTTTTTTTCAAAGAGAAAAATAAAGATGCAAAGCAAATAGAAGAGACAGCATACCTGTGAAAACTTTACTTAGGTGTGAGCAGAATGAGTGTTATGTGTGAGAGTTGCTATTGAGAAGAGTAAGGAGTTTTCAAATGAGCACGACAGGTAATGATGGAAGATAATGGTGTGCATCAATTTGGATGAACTAGGATTTCAGTAAAATAATACGTTTTTGCTTCTTAATTTTTGGCAACCTAAACATATTAATTGCCTGATTACAGCAGAAGATGAGATTTTTCTTATCTATGTAAGTTCCTCTATATTGACCAAGTGCAGACTTTGGGGTTTGCAACTAAAGCCTTGGCAATTAGACCGTGTTTCATTTGATGGTGTGGGACTGCCATGAGTTGCTGTGCAAATGACACATCTGCAAGAGAACTGCTGAGCTTAAGAGCAAAAAATGTGCGGCTGAAGGGATTTCTGGTCAACATTTTTCTGAATACCACTAGAGGGAGATACTCCCATGTTTATCAAAGTAAAGCAAACTGAGGCAGAACTCAAAGCTTACAGGGCATTTTTCAGTTAGTGTAATGTAATACTAAAAATTAATGAAATATTGAAATTAATGGAAATTTGAAACAGTCATTTTCACAGTAATTTATATTCTCTCTATACTTAAGGGAAGGTTCAATTAATATCTCTTGAACATAAGTGAAAAAAAAATCTTTAAATTCGGTTTAACACTTTATTATTTGAGTAACTTTGAAATTTCTTATTCTGCATTTAAGTTTGTAGTTTCTTGCAAACCTAATAACTTGCACAGCCATGGCAGAAGGTTGTAAGGAAAGGTGAAAGGCCTTTTTTTAAGCCAGTAGTATTTCACATTAAAATATAGATTAACATCTCATGTTCTTGCTCATGCAATTTGCTCTGCACATAGATTTCTTTAATTAAAAAGCTACTGTCCAATGTACATAAAGCAGCAGAGACTCACCTTGAACTGAATTCTTTTTGCCCAAAATGTGCTGTCTACTTAAGGTGCAAAACACACAGAATATAATTTTAACTGATAAGCTTTTGGCAAAAGAAAGTTATAAAGGTAATTTTTTTCATCCATCTTGTTTTTAATAACTTTGTGATTTTGGAAATGGATTCTCTCTGGACGTTAATTGTGTAGGTATATTAAAATCACTGAAGCCAACACAGATACAATCCAGCTGATCAGGTTCACTAACCTAACTTTTTTTTTTGCTTTTCATCAAGGATAACAAAATAGTCATTATCACTGCCTCAAATGGCTCGTTCTTACTTTGTACACGCACACTGGTTTTGTTTGCCATGCCTGAGAACAAAGAAAATATCTGTACAGGTTTTTAGCCCTCAATGGGAATGTCTTAGGTCCATCAGCTTCCAGGTGTGTCAGTGGGAGCTTTGAGGGTGATTAGCAGTGCAGGCTGGATACATCCTGATGGAATTGGCTGCGTCCCCAGTCTGTGCATGGGTAGCTGTACAAGTTTGACAGCTTTGTCTGGTAGTCCAGACAAAGGAGGGTATCCCAACATATAAGAATGATCATGCGTTGAAAGTGGAAATGACTTCTGAGTAAAAGCAAACTGTTCTGCATGTGACATGTAATATTTAAAATATGTGCTTATAACAAGTATAACTTTGAGGTAATCAAAGGCCAGATCAGAAGTTCTTCGGGCAGATGTTTTACCCTTTTACATGTCAGAGCAGCACAGCGGGTTCTGATTAGTTATTATCATTTAAAAAACAAAATTCTAGAACATCAAATAGTTACAATGCACTTCTAAATGAGTAACAAGTGTGTTTGTAGCCTTAGCATATACATGTTTATATGTATTTATAGCTCCAAGTGCATTTTTAAGATTTTGGACAGGCAGTGTCTTCAAGGAAATGCTGATTTATTGCAATGAATATGTGGTTTTGATACTTAAAAAGGAAGGTATGGTTTTATAAAAGCATTCATTTCCATTCTGAAAGTGCTGAATAATTTTCATAGCATGTGATGCTGTAAAACAGCCTTATCTAGAGTTGTCGTAGCAAGACATGACATGAAGGAGATGACATTAGGATTTGACACTTCTCTACCTCAAGCATACGAGGAAATTTGATGTGATTAATGCAATAAATTTCTCATACACTTCTGATGAAATGAGAGGGGCTTACAACAATTCTTTCAAATTTATTTTACAATTCTCTCTGTTTCTTCAAAGAGAGACATAATTTTGAAGACAACAAAGAGAGGACATCCCCAGCTGATATTTATTCAGGATTTGTGTGATTAATGTCATGGGCTGGAAAATTTCAGTGAAACTGCTTAAAAATAGTTCAGTGTCTAATTGCACTAGGAGAGGTAAAGATAAGATAATGTAAAGAGAAGATAAAATAATGCTGTATTTCTTTGTTATAAGATACTTTAGAAGAAATCTCAAAAATAACATTAACATTAAACAGTTGAAAAGTTTTCTTAAGATTCAAGAAGAGGGAAAGTGTTTTCAAAAATGACATTTTGAAGACCATTCAAAACTGACATTTTTCTCATTTAGGTTTTAAATTGGGAATAGAATCCCATATATTTCTAGGGGACTGTTGATTTTTTGATTGATGTAAATAAACACATAATCAGAATTTCTCCTCTTTTTTTCCTTCTATATTTTCACATTTCCTGTAGTTCTGAAAACAGTTACAGCACAAAAGAAAATTACAGTGTGAAATTCTATGGAGAAAACAATTGATTTTGATAGGATTTACTGTACCATCTTTGCCACTACTTTTTTTTCTTATCATCGGGCACAAAAGAATTATCTGGTTCCAGAGACAATATTTAGAAATTGTTCTTGGCAGAACTGCTGGTTTACCACTGTAAATTGGTCTACAAACCTCAGAAATTTAATGTGGTTTTGATCAATATGAAGTTAAAATCTCACCAACCTTGAAATATGTGTATAAACCTCGTATACTTTTGTGTAGTGCAGTTTAATGCTTTTGTTCATAGTAAGATGATGTCTTTTCTGCATTATATTCTCTACTGTTATGAATTGTGAATCATTTTTAAACTTCTCTATGTAGTCTTAGGCAAAGGGAAAAAGATACTAAGATACTTCTTTTCAACCCAATAGGAATATTGCATGTATGACTGATGAATGTAAGAGCAGTTGAGAAATTGTGGTTAGTTTAAAAAAGATCTCATACCTCAAATAGAAATGGATAACAGCATGGAGGGTTTTTTCAAGTACATGTGGTGCTAGGATTAATTTATCAATATAATTTACAGTATTTGGTCTAATGCAAGATGACCTAAGCTGAATCCTGTATTATTCTATATGTGGAGTTGTACTGGCTTTGTATCCCCACTGGATGCCATTTCCATTATAAAGGTATTTCCCCCTCATGTTGTGCACAATTTTGTTTAAGACCTTCAGTTTACTACTTACACTCTCCAGACATCTCCCATCTGTTGGAAATTTTAAATCTCCTGCTTTGCTTTCAACTCTTTCTTCAAAGATGACTCTTCTAGGTAATTTCAATGATAAGAATAATAAATACCAAGAGGCAACACTTAGTACTGTTCACTGAATTCATGTGAGAGGAAACCTTTACTGATAATTCTGTTTTAATGGTAATCACTGTGAGGAAGAAGCAACAGGGTTATTTTTAAGTGTTTTAAATAGAAATAAAGCTGCATGACAAGACACAATGCAGATGCAAATAGTGACAGAGCCAAACTAAATAAACCAGAATGTTTAGTGCATCTTGGAATCTTAGCATTCTAGTCCAAATCTGGTACAGCCGAGTTCACTTAGGACTTCTTGTTGACCAGAAACCTTAGGAATTTTGAACATGGAGAGTGCAATCAACCAAAAAGAAACAAAACCATCAAACCAAACCAAACCAACAATAAAAACAAACAAACAAAACCAAAAAAACCAAACCAAACCAAACCAAACCAAACAAAACAAAACCCAAAAAAAAACCCAAAAAAACCCAACCAAACAAAATAAAACAAACCAGAAAAACAAACAAACAAACAAACAAAAAGCCTAAGCCAAAACTATACAACTAAATTATAAAGCTAACACATTGCAGTGATATGTCTGGAAAAAGCTACTGTTAATAAAGAATGGCAGCCAACATGAGGTATTTACTTTAGGACAAAATGAATTTTTTGTTTCTCTCTAAGGAAATTGAATGCTCATGTTTGGGGTTTTTTTGGCTTGGGATTGTTAGGGGTTTTTTTACATCCAAGTTTCTAAAGGAGACTCTTGGTGACTCTATGCTACAATTCCTGATAATGTACTGAGTCTACTTTGTCTGCTTTATCTGATTTTCCGTATTTTTCCCAAACTGTTTTGGAAATCTACCAGCTCTAAAGAATGCATTGTGTGCAGAACAAATAACATTAAAATTCTCACCCATTAAAGCTGGTATAAAGAACTCATTGAAGGCCTTTGCTGTTCCCTATAATTTCCAAATTCTGCCTTCACACCTTTGTTATGAAGGAGTTGCCTAACATCATATTTGACTATGTGCTTTTGATTTGGTCAAAAATTTCAATTATCATTTCAGTGTATTCTGCAGGGAGGTTATAAAAAACCACTTTATTCACCCCTTATTTCCTGTTTATATCTGATCTGCCAGTTTTATGTACTTTCTTGTTCTTGCCCATTTGAGTAAACTTAATGTTCTGAACTCCTATTCTTAGAAAGATGGGAAGTTTTGATTGAGGAAAGCAAAATTTGCTTAAGGAAATTTGCTAATAAATTAAAGGATGTTAAATTACTCTTTCTTATTTATTCTGATTTTCCTTTTTATACACAAACACACAGACACGCACCCCGGCCTTTTCTGGGGTATATTAAATATTAATTGCATATGCCTCAGTGGCATGTCACTCTGAACCAGGAACTTTTCACCGTCTGTTGTCTTTCCTCTTCTTTTTGTTATATATTTTTTTTTTAATTTCTGTGCCAGCAGCCAGTCTCTGTTACTGTTCAGATTCAGTTGTCTATCCTTCCCTGCACGTATTGCTCCTGTTCAAGAAGTTTCCCCAGTTGCTAATATACCTAAATTCCTTTCCACCTACACTTTTCTTGCCCTTGGAGGCTTGGAATCTTTTGGAAAATGGAAAGTGTCTGTTTATACCATGGGTACATACAAGAGAACGACTAAGTATTTTCAGCCTTCAGAGCTACCAATGAATCTCAGACTTCTCAGACAAAGCAGTGAGAGGAAAATTTTCCTGGTTTCTAGGTACTAATCAGGGTTTGTATCAGTCTTGAGAAACAAGGTCTAAGGTGTTACAGGCTCCAGAACAGGTATAAAATGAATTTCAGACTAATGAATAGGTCCATCACATGCAAGGTATTAAGCATTATAAGGAAAGTGACGAAGAATAGCAATTAATGGTGGAGAGGAATGAGAAAAGTGGTGTGATTGCTGTGTGGCATAAAGAATAATTACTGATGCATGACTGAGCAGTGCAGCTGAGAGGGAGCTTCAAACTGCATTAAGCATGTACAAGTAGTGCAATAGAAAATTTCCTTCTTGTGTTGAATAGAGCACCAGAGGCAGAGAGAGGATTTTCATTCTCTTTGATCATATCTTCACCTGCAGACCATATTCATTTTATTGTGCTATCATTTGATGAAATGGACATAAATGTATTTTGGTATTTGTTTTCTAAACTTGAAAATTTATCTGTTCTTCTAACTTTTCTCACAATAAAGTCATACTCAGAATCTTAAAATGAATGTAACTTTAAGGAAAATAGATGGTGTTTAATGGGGACCCCAGGTATATTCCATAGCATTTCTTGATTGATGGTGTAAGTATCCCATCTAGTTCATAAGTGTGTGCTGTAAACCTTGAAAGTATTTAATGCTCCCATGATTACAGTTAAAGTAGTAATATCATCCTTTTTATCAAAAATCAGAGTAATTATTTTACTGTTATTTTAGCAAAATAACATATATAAGACCAAAAAGGATGCCTCCATGATAGTTCAAAATATTGAAATCTAAGCTTTAGATTGGTCCTCAAGCAGATTCCTTTAATTCATATTAAATGATTTCTTCTCTTCTTGTCGGCAGGAAGATTCGGCTGACTGCGGTGGGGCCTCTGGTCTGAGTCCATCACTGTGGTCTATGGTAGCAATTCAGTCAGTCCTGCTTTGGCTCTTATCTGGCAGCAGACACTGCCAGTTATGACCTTGCTAAACCAAAACCTGCATAACTGAATCAAGACCTGGCCAAAACGATAGCCTCAGTTTCATTTTGGAAAGGGTCAGCTACTGAGAGAGCAGCAGAGCAGCAGTGCTCGTGTCTGGTTTCCACGCGTTGTGAGACTCATCAAGGCGCCACGATGCCTGCATGTCGGAGTGTCGGATCCTTACCCGTGTGAATGCTGCATCACCCACGCCGCCCAAACAGATTTCTGTACGTGCCCCCTCGAGGAAATCTAAAGCCTTTTGTTTATTCATTTGTTTGTTGTTGTAATCTTGATGACTTAATGTAAAAGGGCTCCCCTAACAATGGCTTATGTATATGATTTTCATTTCTTTTAAGCTTTCGATATCTTGAAGATTTATATTCTTTTACATGAACAGTTGTTTAAAAACAAAAAAGAAAAAGGAAAACGTTCTCCCCAATATACATTACTAGCACCACAATGGCTGGTTTTAACATCAGTTTTGTCCAAACTAGTTGAGTAAAATGAAAATATTGGCCAGTCTTCACCAGAAGTTCAGCATGATTGGAATGCTTTATGATGAGTGGTTAATTCTTCCAAAATGAATCATGCAGCCAGCTAAGCTTTGGTAGGTTGATATTGTATGTAGAAAGGAAGGAAGGGAGAAAATTACTGTGTTTCAAAATACAAAGGTACTGGAGAGTTTAACAAAAAAAAGAGATTTTTTCATCTTAAACTTGCCGTCATCTTCTGTCAGAAACAAATGTTAATTTCGTTGTAATATTCACCTCCTTTTCACAGTGCAATTACATATAAAGCTAGTAGAAATTCTTCAAAGGCTGATACAAAAATGCTTGTGAATAAAAAATGTCTTTGTGATATTTGAACGTTGGTTTCCAGGGGTATTTTGCATGATGATGATGCTATGTTATTGTTTTTCAGTTTGTTTTCTTTGATGGTAGAGTATAGTTCATTGAAAAGATAACAGAGTGATTCTTGTATTGTGTGAGAAATTGAACATTGCAATGTGTTGCAATTAAATCATATTAAATTATATTATGAAACAGAGCTCTGAATATACTGTGCAATGAAAAAGCTGAGAAAATAGGGTAAATATAGATTATAACAAAAGGGTTGAGGTGGATTTTTTACAGAATAGTAATCTCACATGAAAATCTGTGTACAGATATTTTAAGAATATAAAAATCAGATTTAACACATTTATTTTTGGAAGTATATGTTCTCTAAGGTTCATATCAGGTTCCCCCTTTGTTTCCTTCATATGAACCCACCCATAATATTAAAATTTACGCTGTTGCTATTTGTTATTGAAAATAGCATATTTAACAGCAAAATTACCTGGTTACTGTGATTAGGAAAAATATAAACAAATGGGGAGCCTTGAATCTATATGTATGCACATTGATACTTGATTGTGAATAATAACTCTAGAAGTTGTTTTTATACAACCTCATTGGTGATACAGGTTGGTGCAGTAAATTACAATATTACAGTGTAGCATAGTGTTGATGCAAAATATGATTTGCGCTTTTTTTTTCTAGTTTTCAGAACTAAACAGCATTGCAAGACAGCTAAACCAATGAATGTGCAATTCTGCTGGTATTGTACAGTTCTGCTAACAACTGCAATATGCAAATATTAATATGGCACAATACACTAGCTCTTTAAAAAATAAAAAAATGCAAATCATCGGTATGTATATGCTGGCAATTGATTGATATAATTTTAATCATGCCAAAAGCTTAAAAAATGATTGGGCATGCATTAATATCCTATGAAAATTGAAGAAGCTACTCAAAGCCTGGCATGGCTTGAGCAATCAGATGTCTACTGTAGTTGTACTCATGGTTGGTTCATTCTTTTTCATGTACCTTGGCTCCAGCTATATATTTTCTCATGTTTGGGAATACAGTGAGTGAAAAAAGTAAATCCTGACCTTTTGTTTAGTGATAAAATCTAGTTTTTAAAACATATATTCCTAGCAATGTCATGGGGTTAAAAGTACAACTAACTGTTTGGGATGACTTCAGGTCCTCCTCAGGGAAGGTGAGCTAATGTTGCTAATAAGGGTGAAGATAAACTTGGAGCTCATTCTTCCAGTCATAGTACTGCAGTTCTGTTCACCCTAGCACCGGTTACCACCTGATAAAAAAATTGATTTGAGTGTTTCCAATGGCAAGACTGCATCCAGTATTTTTCCTTAATGAGGTCAATTGACACTTTATGGAAGGAGCAAGTTTTCTAGGATTAGGCCAATAATTATTGCACTCACTGCTTTTACTCTGAGATTACTTTAAATACTCGTTGGTTTGCATTGCACTTTCTTAATTTCATGTTAGTATATTAAGTTCTCTGTAGTTTTCCACTTCGCTTCCAAAAGAAACCCTTCATGGACAAGTTGCACTCTTTAAAACACCTTGCTCATGCCGGCAGGCCATATTCAGAGTTACTTAATAAGCATCTGATTAGAGTTTGTAAGGGAAAAGAAAGATGGCACAAATTCATGCTGCCAGAAAAACATCTATGGCTTTTGCTCTCATCCTGCTTCCCTTAGAGTGCTCAAATGCAAAAGGAGGGAGAAGCTCACGCCGTGCAGACACACAGCCCTGCTGGGAGATCCAAAGAGGGAAATGTCCTTTGTTCCTCTCTTTCACCCCTCTATATGACCTGAAGAAATGTGTTTCCATGTAAACATGGAGCCTTCCAGCTAACATTATAACATTCTATCTAAACAATTAGCCAACATGATACCCATCTTATACTTTATAAAGTAGTAACTATTTTAAATACTGAAAAAAATATATATTAGAATATCTCCAATTGATGGTCAAGACTTTTTAAAAATGCCCCAAAATCTGCAAAATGCAAAATATAGACCAAAAATGCAATCTGAACTTCAGCTATCTCAAAATGCAAATGCCAGTCTGATAGAAATAACTCACATGAATAAATAGAAATTGTCATGCAGAAGAGTATCCTTACTCTCACAGTGCAATCATAGTCATCTTCTCTTGTCTTTGAAAGAAGAAGCTCGATCCTAAAATTTAAATTAAGGTATTTTTAAATATGATATGCTGTAAAAAGTTGTGGTTTTCAAAGTCAGATAAAAGGCTCTGTTGATAGTTGCTCAAATCCTTTAAAAGTGCAAAGGGAATTGTTGGGACTTGTTCAGTTCACACAGAAATCATGCAGTGTATTGTGCATCTTACAAGTAACCACCATTAAAGTTGTTACAGCATGGTACTATGCTAAACATGATCTGAGGACTTAACATGAAAGGTTTCTTTCTAGTTTTTTCTTTTAAACAACCAGCATTACTGCCAAAACACTGACCGTGGTCCATATTTCTAACAGGTTTTTAACATAACATAGCAGGTCTGATTGACAAGATTTTTAGGTCCTGTACCTTTAAGATTTTAGTATGATCTTTTTCATGTTTCTAATGCTTGAGGCTCTACTGCTTAACTTGACAAAAACAACAGTGTTGCTGCCATTTGTAAGTTTTCCTACAATATTCCTTTTATTAACTTAAAACCTGGCCTTACTGGTTTCAAATAGGCAGTATCCCTTTTAAGTGACCTTTGCAACCCAAGTGTTACTTGCTATGGTTGAGAGCTTTCTGCTGTCACTGAAGAGACATTAAGACCTTTTTTTCCCATTAACACATAACAAACATGCTTTGTATGACTTAATTCCAAAACACAACCTCAGTACCACTAATCCAAAAATTCAGATGCTAACACACTGGTTATTAAGAAATATATTAATGCCTTCAAGGCACTGCAATGCACTCGAGTGTTTTTGGAATGTCAACCTAAGGTGAAATCTTAATAATTCCTTTCTTAGAATAAATTTTACCCTAACTTCATCAGACATCCAAGCCTTTAAAAAAGGCCAGATTTATTATTATTTTGTTCATACCACAATGTTAATATTGTTAATACTCATTGTACACTATTGTAAAAAGATTAAAACAAAGCGTCTGAAAACAATTCAAGACTTTTGAAAAGTTAGCCTCACCCTCTTCCCAGCTACTTGCATCTGTCCTGTTTATGGTTTAAAAGAAAAACATAATCTTGAAGAAATATTTCACTGAGGCTAAAGGGATACTGTCTTGTTCAGATGCCATGAAATTGCGATTGTGATCTGACAAAGCTGTCTTCTCTTCTTGTGTTGTATGGAATGTCTGGATCATGCTTTCTGGGATATTTTTATTGAAATGCTCAGTGTGCGTTTCTGCAAAAAAAGACTTGGTTGCTCTTATGAGGCAAGCAGGTCTTTCTCCCTTTTCTTGTGTTCTCTTGACACTTTTGTGGAACTTGACAAGCCTGGAAAAAAATAATTTTTTGTAAAAATTTGTACAATAATGTTATAAAAAGTTTATAATCCTAGAACTGTTGTGTTAATTATTGTGCAAAAACAGTATATTCAGAATAAAAGTTTATCATTTAAAATCAACAACTATTTTATTGTTCATTCTGTATAATAAAAACACGTAAATGAGAGCCTATATTATTTGCTATATAATACTTCTGAGGTTCATATAATTATATCTAAGTGTCTGAAGAGAGTGGAGACAGTGACTTAACTCAGGTCTTCATGGGGTTCAGAGAAGGATGCACAGCAACCTTCATTTCTGTTTCATTTGTGACTGATAAAATTAAAAAAAAATAAGTGGGTAAAAGTATAACCAGTGAAAAGCGAGGGTCTGTAAAGCTGTCAGTAAAATAAGTCTGAGACAGCTGAAGTATCCCTGTTGTCCTGAAACAATTGCTTTTGGAAGGCTTGCCATTTGCTAACTTGTAAACACTGATGAAGTCCAAGAGCTCGTTCACATGGAGAAGCAGAGTAAAATCAGATGGCTCAGATGGGTCCTGCCCAAGTTGTTGTCCCCACTTCTGACCAAAACCGAGTCATGATTCAGTCAGTTTCTGTACTGCTGCTGCTCTTAGCTGAGCACTGTAATTAAAGGAGATGTATGTACCTCAACAAGCAGGCTTGGGGTGCTCAGGAGATGCTTTGCTGGGTTTCAGACTTCCTGCAGGGGCACTGGCAATCTCTGTCAGAAGTGCAGGGTAGAAGGCTGCAAGTAGGAACTGCTTTAGAAGCCTGATTTTAATCCTCAACAGCGAATGTGTGACAGCCCAGAGAGAATGGCAGTTGTAAAATTCTGATGGATTTACTGAATCCCCGAGGAGCAGATAAGAGAATAAGAAATGAAATGCAGATTCTAGTGCTGCAAAATAATAGATCACCCATGTAGAAATGCTACAAGGCAGTGCATGACACTGTGCATCAACATCCAGAGATTACCAGCCTCAACTAGATTAAACATTACTTCCTAACTACATTATTATCCCCACATGCTGAACTCACTCTATCATGTTTTCTGTAGGCTGCCATTGAGATGTAGAAATAAATAAATCCCAAAAATCCATTTCTTGTACATGTTTAATTGCTGTATTACAATACACTACTCATTGAGTAAAGGAGAAGACACTCTTGGACAAGACAAGGTTTTTCCCCCACACTTCTGGAATTTATAAGCATCTTTGACCTCATCAGTTTGATATGGGAATGGCTGCACTGCAGTGAGATTTTCTATATTCATCCCTTGTGAAAATCAAACCAGAATGCACTTGGCCTGTCATATCGTATTATTTTGAGACATGACTTCACACTGTCCAATGCAGATCTATTGCTGCTAACCATCAACAGAAATCAAGACATTATATAACACAGATATTAAAAAGTGCCTTCATTGTCACATCTATTTGTCCAGTCCTCCTTGTGATGCTGGACTGAAAAATATGCCCCCCTCAATGGTACAACATTTTCCCTGTCTGTTGCAAAAGACATTGAGAACAATGCCTCTCTTTCCAATAATCTCTTAGGAGCTTCTGTTCACAAAATGTACATGGGGAAAGAGGAAAGAAAAATGAGACTTTCAGGAGAATGATCTAATCTAAATTCTAACTGTATTTCTTGTAATTGTTTTAAGTATTTAATAATTTCTTTCTTTGTCAGACTGAGAATATCATATTCTTAGGAGTTGACCTTTCTTTTTGAAACCTTGTTCATAAACCCAGACACCTCTTAGTGGAATCTTCCCTTTTAATAGAACATCTGCCCTACTATTTCTTTCAGGATTTTGAACTTTGTTTTTCCTCTGGATGTTATACTTGACTATATCTCCAAGTGTACATCCCATATTGTGTAGAACAGGCATTTGAACATTGTAATAAGTGTTTCCTTTGGGGAAATGATAAACAAGTTTGTGATTTGTGTCACCTAGATGTAGTCAATTTTTCCTGAGTTACTGTATAGTGAACAGAGTTTAGGAGCTGGTTACACATGCTGCAAGCCTAGCCAGACTTTACATCTGCCTTAATGATTGGAAAGTGAATTCTTTAAAAATACTTTTCTACTGCTATTTTAGTTGTATGCCTTTTCAAAGAGAGGAATTAGCATATTAAGTAAAATCTTCATCTTCTACACCATCTATTACTTTTTTGTTTGGGTTTTTTTGATGAGTTCTTAGGTGCTGATAGTTTCTGACAGCTGTTTTGAGAAGGAAATTTGAAATATAGGATTTCAGTAGTATTCATTCTTCCTTTACAAGAGTATCTTTCAATTATTTTTTTTTCAGCTATTGAATTATTTATTTCATAAACAAAATAAAACATGTGGAGTTAGAAGTGAAATCTCTCTCAGAATTTCCATTTTAACTTCTGTGGCATTAACCCAGACTCTTCTTGTGACCCAGACTCTTGTGATCTCAGCCTCTGTTCTGTGGCTTGATTATTAAAAAATAAATTTTTTGAGCATTGTAATACACACACTATGGAAATGTTAATTAACATGCTTGGAACACTGACTAACAGCACAATGTTTTGGTATGTGTGGTTAGCATGTATTATTCCTGTTAGCTATTTTGAGAGTGCAAAGACTGCACATTATGGTTCTGGTTAGTCAGTTTGCCATATAAGCAGTGGGATCGTCAGGAATTAATTAATCTACAGGAAATAATTAGTTTTAGGAGAAAACTGTAGATGCTGAGGGCCTTCTTTGCCTAAAAAGATACCGTAATACCTATTTTAAGTGGGTTGGAAACTAGGAGCATTCTCCTGTCCTGTTTGTCTGTAGTCTGCACAAAAAAGACTTTATATAATGATAGGATGTGCTTTTTGACATTTTTTGGGGATACCAGTCTGTTTGGGAAATAACAGGCAGGGAAACTTTGAGAACCTGGGTCTCAGTTGTATGCAGTGGGATTCCCAAGGTGAGCTCTAGATGTCTGTGTTCCTCGAGACAGTGGAGAACCACGGTATAGACATGGAGTAGGGAGAACTGTCCCAGTGACCAGCCTCTGGGGGTCTCACTGCAGTTGGCATACACATCTTTCTGTTGAAATTGAGACATGAGGGTGCTAGGTGCGGAGAAGAACCAAACAGTGGAGATACATGCATTCAAAACTTGACTCTTCTGTTTTGCTGGGACAATCTAGCTCCTAGGATCAATGTCTGGTCTCAGTAAATTCCCCCTATGGCAAGCAGATGTGAAATCTAGGCTCATAGCTACCAGGGAATGATACAGGGTATGATCTGCTTTAAAGGTCATTGCTGTCCAGACATCATGGAAGAGATGCCAGACTCCAGGCTCTGAGAGGCGCTTGTTTGGTGCCTGTGGTTGGAGCACAGTCTGAGCCAACACAGAATGCCTTCCAAAGAAGAGGAGAGATAGTCGTAGTGGTGAAGAGGATGTTACTCATCTTTTGCATCATGTGCTTCCACGTATAATATTTGTCCCAAAAGTGTAAAATCTGGTTCTAGTCTTTCTTTCCAGCCAATTCTATTCCTGTTTCTAGTATGTTCTCAGAAAGGAGAGAGAATCTGAGCACTTGCATTTAGAGACAGCAATGACATCTAGCCCACAGGTTGGATGGCTCCTGTGACTGGTCTTGCCATCAGGCTGGTGAAGATATGTCTGCAAGAAGATGGCTAATCACCTTTAAGCATTTGTTTTCCAGTATTTTAATGGAATTTTATTATTATTTTAGAAATTTTTATTATTTCATCATGGAATGGGAAGAAATTAAGAGATAGGTAGAATTTGAAGATCTAGAGAGTTCTGGAAAGGTTAAATACCTGTAACTAACACAGTTTTGTGTGTTTGGGGCCCCAGAGCTTGACTAAGTCATATTTTGGTTCATAAATGCTGTGATATAGGATTCTGAAACTAGGCAGTGTTTCTAGGGCATTTCTGAGAAGGGTATTTATGTCATTAATCACTTGAAATTTCTGATTTTTACGTGTCCAGTTCTACTCTACCAAGTCATACAGTGTCAAGCTTTAAAATCAATCCTTAATTTTCAGTGAATGAAAGGTCTCACCATCCACAAAGAAAGTAGCTGTGCTGAATCAGCACTTAGGATTAGGAATAGGAAGTATTATTGACCTCAGATTTGGATTTAGTAGACTATTTTATGGTTTGGAAAATATGTTGCTCATTTATTCATCAAAAATTTATCTAGCCATTTGTGATGGCATCCAGCTTTGAATAACCCTGTAGCTGAGGCAGTAGCATGGAAGAACAGTGGTGACAGATTGTTTGTATTTCAGTTGAACATTGCTTTAACTCTTAGATCCTGGTACAGTTCATTGAGTTTCCTTTTCTCGTACCTGACTTGATGCGTGAGCAGACCTGTGAGGGTAATATGGCCAAGAGGAAAGTGAGCTGTGACTAGAACATCCTGCAGAGAGGGCAGGTCTGGCACCACAGTCGTGCCTCCTGCTCTCCCCACCAGGCTGAGGTGATTGCTGAGCAATGCCAGCCCTGCCTGATGGTTCTTTGGGGGTGTTGGGAAAAGCTTTGCACCTAAGTGGAGCAAACGGGGTATCTGTTTCCATCTCCATTTATTAGCAGCAAGAAATTTAACAAGTTACATAGTATTTGAGTTGTCAACTGCCTAAAATTTCAAGAAAAATTGCAAGTCAGACACCAGAGCTTTCAAATGCTTCCACACCTCTTGGGGAATTTAAGTGTTAATCTAAGATTTTGAGGTATTAAGATTTTGGGGATAAGATAAATATTTTCAGGCCTTTTAGATGCTACCCATGGACTTCTTGCAACCTGCCAATGTGCTTTGCTTTCCAAGGTCAAAGGGCCCACTGTGCTTTATTGTGGCAGATGACATGAGTAAAACTGTGCTTTAAAACAGCTTGCATGTAAGGCCTCCTCTGCAAAGCGTGAAGGAGAACCTATAGTGTGATATTTGATCTTTTAGAATCTCTAGTTGAGTGAAATGCCTCAAATAGAAAATAGGCCTGTTCTGGATGAAAACTTATCCTGGGCACTGTGCAGATAGGCACCTTTATTGCTTCCAGAAGGACTTGTCTCATGTAAATGGATATTCTGTTACTAGAGAGCTCTTTTTAAAAAAAGCTTTAATAGCCATTTTAAAATAACAGAATAGTGTGGAATGCTCTGTTTTATAGCTTAGCTGTATTCACCTTGCTGTAACTAACCCTGGACTACCTCCACCATATCTGAGGCTTTTGCCTGCAATTCTGTTGATTTACACAATCCAACGGATCCCAAAATCAAGTTCCAAAACACTGTAGATGAGGATGACAGCAGTAACAGAGGGATAGATTTGTTTTTTTGTTTGGGTTTTTTTACCCACTAAACCTACCCACCCACCTAGAACACCCAGATTATAAATACTTCAAAAGGTAGCAAAAGATATGTATGATTGAGCTGATTGCCATTAGGAAACACACTATTTTTTATTGTTTCATATTAGCATCTTTCTGCACTATATTTTGGTGGTTTTTTTCCCAGTTTATGGTGTGTGTGTAATGAACCTATATCAAAACAAAGCCCAGCTCTCCCGTTTTGAAGTACAATATTAAATGAGTGCTATACAGGATATAAGCTTTGTCTCGTAGTTACAGAATCTTTTATTAAAATTCTTTTTATAGGGAATTTAATAGCTATAGCTTTGTAGGTTATCAGACATAGCTTTAATTCATGGTAAAATTAAAGTCAGATTTGCTGAACCAAATAGCTACTTTAAAATCTGATCAAATCAGAAAAACGTGGCTCAATCAGTATTATACTGCTCTCTATATATATTTCAGACGCTACAGCTACTTGAAAGGAGGTTGTAGCAAGGTGGGGTTCAGTCTTTTCTATCTAGTAGCAAGTGACTAAAGGAGGGTAAATGGCCTCAAGTTTCACCAGAAGAGGTTTAGATGGATATTGGGAAAATTTTCTACACCAAAAGGGTTGTCAACCATTGGAATAGGCTGCCCAGAAAAGTGGTTGGAGGTATTTGAAAGATGTATGGGAGTGGCACTTGGGGACATGGCTTAGTGGTGAAGATGAAGATGTCAACAGTTGTCCTTGATGATCTTAGAGCTCTTTCCCAACCTGAAAAATTCTAAGATTCTGTACCAGTGATGCTCTATTTAAATTGTAGATAGAGACTCAATTTCTTCTAATGTTGCTCATGATAGATTAACTGTCTATTTAAAACTTAAAGGTCTGCTTGTCCAAATTTAAATACTTGTTGATTTGTACTTGTTTGTTTGTCTGTTTGGGGTTCATTTTATTGGTTTGTTGGTTTTGGTTAGGGTTTGGGTTTTGGTTGTTTTTTTT
>PYHW01010409.1:11375472-11390528 GCA_013186435.1 Turdus rufiventris | reverse complement strand
TTTTTTTTTTTTTTTTTTTTTTTTTTTTTTTTTTTTTTTTTTTTTTTTTTGTTTTTTTTTTTTTTTTTTTTTTTTTTTTTTTTTTTTTCTTCCTGACACTGTTGTTCATCATAATGCACTTAAGGAAGAATTTGTATTCTCAAGACCGCCCAGCATTTCCGTCTCAAGAAACTGAAAGAGCAGATTGAAGGATTAACCACTTCTAAAAAGCAGACATACTTAAGTAAGGATTCTTATCATTCTTTGGGGGGAATCTTAACTGGAATAGAAAAGATAGCTGCTCTTTCTCTGGGCTAATGGCAGCAAGAGTCCCTTCAAAATACACAGCCATGAGATGCCAGACTCTGTGGGTGATGCACAGTGTGCAGTGCACAGGCAGCAACTCTTTGAGGTTCGAGCTGATATCCAGTGAGGTTGGCACTCCCTGCATCATGTAGGACAGTGACAATTGTTCTCTGTCACCTGCATGCCTGACTCGTTTCTCCTCCTGCCTGGCCCCTGCAGGCTGCTCACAGATTTCATCCCTTGTGCCCAGCAGTGCTGCTTGCAGCACCTACAGGCAGCTTTCAAACATTTCTGCACACAGTTACCCTCAGCCTCTGCCTCTGAAGGCATTTCTCACCATTGGTCGGAAGAAAACCTGACATACGAAATTCATAATTAAAGCCACAGATGAAAAAGTTTGGAAAGTATTTCTAGAGTGTCTAGATACAGTTTTGCATGGACCAATGCAATTTTTGGCTGTGCCTTTTGGAAACATTGGGTGGCCTGAAATTATTCTGTTTAGCTTTTGCTTATGTAAAAATGATCAACTTCATGACAGCATCTATTACTAATCCCAAGGCTGTAGATGTCCAACTTGCATTTATATGAAAAAGAACCAGATGCAGACTATAAAATGATCTGAATATTTTTTAAATTACTTCACTGATATTTTGTTTCATATTTTCTTACAATTCATGATTAATATTTTTAAAGGTGATTTATCTTTCATCTTGGGTTCTGCCATTGTTGACTTAACCTTAAAAAATCGTGATAGAGCTTGAGAAGAAAGATCACTTGCTGAATGTATTTTTTAAATATATTTCAACTAGTAAAACATGAATTAAAGTCTGTAGAGTTATAAATTTTAGATATTAAAAGAAAATTATGTGGTTTTCTTCTTATTTATTTTCTCACAAGCAGGGTAAAGCTGAGGAATTTTTGTCCTTTTAATATACTGCTGTGGATGATAAAGCAATGCCAGATTAACAACTTTTGACCAGCAGCTGTTGTTGGTAGAGGTAGAATATATGTAACAGGGTGTCTCTTTCCCCGTTTTGTATTTCTAACAGTATGTTATAACAGTTAAAGTACAAATGTCTCATCTTATTTTTGGTAGCAAAAATTCAAGAAACATTTGTCCTGAAAGAAAAAAAAAATATTTATGGAAAAGCTTTCTGAGTTTTCTGTCTGAGTGCTCCAGCAAACAAAAGTTGCAGGCAATTATCTGAAAACCATAGAACTAAAGATTCTGAATTAAATTTAGCACAAGTTTAAATATATTGTTGGGGGCTACACTGCACATGCATGAAGACAAGTATGTGTTTGAATACTTTCACTGAATAAAATTATTTAACAAAATATAAATTATTTCCTACCATGTGAATTCTATTATGATCCTTTTTGAAGTTACTTAATGCTTGAGAGTATCTGCTAATTTTGTCTTTGCAACATTTGTAGTGTTACACATATTTATTCTTAGGAAAAAAAAAGTTTAAAAATGCTGATTTTAAGGATGGTACCTTAAGCTCTCAATTGCAGTTTTCCTAATACCAAAAAAAAAGTTATAAAAAGGACAAAGTGGGTTCTCTACAAGAATTTTTGAAGTTATTTCAACAAAGGATAACATCAATAAAAACCTATTTGAATCATTATCACATCACATCTCAAGAATTAGGGGACACTTGATGAAACAACAAACCTTCATGGGGAAATTACATAATGGCTAAAATTGTGATGACATACTGTGAGCTTTGTTCTTTGTTAGAATTCCATATTCCAGTTTTCAAGATTGTAAAGAAAATACTCCAGTCATCTTCCTATCACTTCCAAAGCAAACTGTGTTTTCTCTATAGCATCTGAAGAAATAAATGTATTTTCATTTGCATGAGGCACAGAGGTCTGATGTAATCCACAAATGCAAGATGATAAACAATAAATGAAATTAGAGCGCAGTGTAAGGAAAGCTGATGACGCATCCAACAACTCTGCTGTCACGTTTGTGGCTTACTAGGTAAAGGCTATGAAGTATTTTTTTCAGTTTTCTTTCTTGTTAGTGTGTTTTCAGAAAAGGGACTTATAAAACTGTGCAGTAGAATTCTTTGCTGTGAGGGTGAGGAGACACTAGAACAAGTTTCCCAGAAAGGCTGTGTGTGCCCCACCCCTGGAAGTGTTCAAAGCCAGGTAGGGGGGGCTCTGAGCACCTGGTCCAGTGAAAGGATGGATATGGAGATGCTTTTTAAGAGCATCAGCTGATCTTCTTGGAGTTGCTAACTGGTCATGGTATCAGAGTTATTCCATGTCATACCCTAAAGTGCCTGCCTGACCCCCACCACCTTAACAGAGAAGACAGGTCTGGTGTGGAAATGTAAACTGTCACATTCACAAATAAGAGATCTGCAGTGTTAAACCTCTCTTGAGCAGAATTGCTGCAGAAAAATACCAGGAGCAATTGTTTCAATAACAGTTGATCAGCTGAAAATAACTCCCATATAATAAACTTGAAAAAAAAGTTCTTTTTTGAACATTTCGAGCCTATTGTATATGCAAATTGGTAGGTCCATCTAGGCTAAATTAACTCTCACACTGAGTGCTGGTTCAGTACTTTACTCCAATAAAAACAAAGTGGGTTTTATTTATTAAAAAATTATCAGCTAAATTTGAGATTCTCTGTTCATTAACTCGATTTCTTAGCTTTGAGAATCCATTTTCTTCTTATTTTTCTATGAAAATAAAAGTTTTGGGGGTGGGGAGGGGGCTTCTTTTTTCTTTTTTTCTGTTTTCCCTTCATGCACCTTCACATTTTACACTGCTTTTTAAACAGCTGTGTTTGGTAGTTTAGGTGTTTCTTGCCACAAAAACAAATGGCCCAGTGACCACCAGAAACTGTACACTGTTCAGTGACTCATTAAGCTTCTCAGAACATTTTTTTTAGCAAATAAATTAATACAATTCATAACCACAGGGCAGCATTTACAATCTGTTCAAGGAAGATGAATGTGGAGTAATGTAAGACATTTTCTTTTCTATTCTTCTTTATTTCTTTTTTTTTCTACCAAGACCTGTGAAAATGGATTAATGGTACATTTTTCTTGCTCGTATCTGTGCCCCAATACTCATCTTGCTGTATATGCAAAATTCCATAAAATGGAGAGAGGCTTTGTTTAAAGTGCAAGGAAGACACAAACATGAGATGGAAACAAGAGTCATAGCAATATATAAATAAATAAGGAATGTATGAGATCAGTATCTTGCAGACTTAGGGCACGTGAGCATCTCATGTGAGCTGTCCTGCTGACTTCAGTGGAAAGCTCGCGTGATTTGTTGAATTATCCAAACAAAAATTCTTGCATTAGACACAAGAATGGCTTTAAAGTACATAATTTGCTTTTCTTTCTCTGAGGACTGCATGCTCTTGCGTAAGTGCACTGAGGTTAGAGCACTCCCCTTTCTTCAAAGTTCATGCATGGATATAATAATAATAATAATAATAATAATAATAATAATAATAATAAACAAACCTATTATTTCTTTTATAGACTGAGATCATTGCTCTAATTTCAGAATTTTATCATTCCTTTTATAGTTATTCCTTTGCATTCCCTTGAAATTGCCAGAGCTTCATCAAAAGTGGTATCAAGTATCTCATCAGTTTGGACATGCAGTGCTTAAAACATCAGTTTGCCAATATTCTGCTTATGGTAAAATAATAAAGAAAAGGGTTCACAGCCAACATGGGAACTTCAGGGAGTCTCCTCTCTTCTCACAGGTCTTACTAAAGACCAGAATGAACTCCACTGCTGTTTCCAGCACACACACTAGAGAAGGACCATTATTTCTTAAGAACTAAAAAAACCTTCAAAGATCCCCAAATCCCCCCCAAAACTCCAGTGTGATATTATATTAAAGTCAGAAAGGACTGTGGTGAAGAGTTGTCCAACGTTCCTGGGCATCTCTTCAGAAGGACAGTCACTGCTAATTTGTTATATTGATCCTGATCATAGCAACCTACCTCTTGGGAGATATGTTGATACCTTCACCTCCCTTGCTGTCTTCCCAGGCCTGGCTGTAAATTCTGCCTGTTAGATTATATAGGGAACTGTTGTGTAGGGTCAACTTTAATTCTTCTTTCCAGTCCTGTCCTGATAATTTCTCCTGATGACAGAAAGAAAAAAAGTCACATGTATGTATGTAATAAAATCATATTTATTACCCTTGCACTAGCTTAGTGCTTTTGAATGCTTTTTCAAAATAATATTGTTTAATCTAAACTGTGCAGATTTGAAATTTTATTTTTCTCTTCTCTTTTATTTCCTTTCTGGTTTACATCTCTGCTGACAGGTTTATGACATGGCTGCTATGTTTTCCCAACTATAACAGTGCAGACAACTGCTCCTAGCAGTGAAAAAGTACCTGTGTAGGACTTAGAAACGACAGGTGTGAGATTTGTGAATGGCTAAGCTATCAAGAGCCATTACCCACAAAAACTCAGTGTTTATTGGATACTGCTTTGTCCATAATGTCAGTAACTTCTGCAGTTTCATAAAAGCAGTTTGAGACAGAGTGGTTGTTATGGTTTGTATTAGAAGACAACCACTTCATTAGATTGGAGAGGAGGAAAATTCTCCAACATGGTCACATCCCATAACCCAAATACCATCTGTGTAGAGCAGCAGAGGAGGTCCCAGTCCTGTCAGCATCTCCTAATATAACCCAAGGCACTTCAGGGTTCCTATAGGAAGAAGTTGGTCTGGGCCTCTCAACCACAAACATTTTGCCCTTTTAATTGTAGTGAATGCGACCTAGGAATAGGCTAGTTCATGCAAAAGCTTGCACACTAAAACAAATAATTAAAAATAGTTAGATTAGAGATAAATTTCCCTAAGCCATTATCTATGATTTACCACAGGCTACAGCCTGCATCTCCACAGGGGGACTGCAGGGATAAAGCTGGTTCACCAGACATGTGGCACCAGCCAAATTCCTAATGTGGGAGAATTCTCTAGTCACTTTGTGAAGTTAGAATGAAATTAAAAATGAGGCTGGTGGATGCATCCAGCTGTAAATGCTAATTGCAAAGCCCTGTGGATATGGGGTACATTAGATGTACTTCAACTCTGTACTTCAGAGCCTTGATTCTATTTCTAATTACAATCAGCCTAAGGGAAGAAATGAGAGCAGCCTTATAAAAAATGGGCCCAAACTCAACCATGTGAATATGCATGACCACATTGCACAAGTGCAACCTAGGTAATGCAGGTGACTGACCCAAAAGTTTATAATACACTCTCTGGTCTTAAAATTTATGGGTCACATTCTCAGTTCATATTCACAACTCATCTGGGATAAAATGTATCTCTCTGAGAATCTGTTGGCATTTCTACACAGCTAATTACTGCTTTTTTAAAATTTTCTTGTGTTTTGCATAGGAGGGTAATTCCTCTCCCATTTCTCATTCAGTGCTGTGACAATGCTCTCCCTGCCCGCAGGGCTTGCCTACTGTCATCTACAGGTGGGATGCTCAGGGCCACTTTATCCTTGTGCTGGAAATGTGTACAGCAGTTGTGAACTTCACTTGCAGGACTCTCCAAAACAGCTCTGTTTGGGCCTGAGGCTGAAGTTAGTCTGTGCCATAACAGTTTAATATAATCTCTCAGCTCTTCTTGTCTTTTTAGGCAGACTCTAAGTCCCTTCGACTCCCCCAGGTATTGTGAACAGAAAAGGTGAAGCAGGCAGCTCAGCTAAGTAACTTCAGATGTGTATGGCAGGAATAAAAACTTGCAGTGTGACACCCACACTGATGAGTTGCTGGCTTCAAGAAGACTGCAGTGCAAGTTTATGTGAGCTGTGAGCTGCTCTGAGCCTGGTACAGGCTGGGGCTCTGCATGAGCAGACCAGCCACAATCCAGAGTGAGTGCAGGCTCACAGGCAAGCTTTTCATGTTGCAAATCACTGACTTGGGTTGCCACAAGGCAGGATTTGGAAAGCAGCATCTCAAAAATTTAGCTTCTGGAGGCAGCACTTCTGGAAGAAAATGCAAGTCACAAAATTGTGACTGGCATCTCATTTGCTCCAAGTACTTCAGCCTTGATATAAAAGCCTTGATATAAAAGCCAAAAAGCCAATAAGTGAAATCCACACTAATCCTCCAGCAATGTCAGCATGGCACCGGTATCAAGAGAAGACGAGTCAGTCATTAAAACTGGAAACATCCCTCATCCAAAACAGTGCCCTGGTGACTCTGAGAACTCAGTATTTATGCCAGAGGGTCTAAAAGGAAAGATGGATAGGAAAAGAAAAAAATGGCTTGACAGTTTATCTGACAATGCTCCAGTTAAACAGGAAGACAGCCCCTCTCAGTATAAATCTTTACAACTTTGTTGAAGTCTATGCTTGGCTGCACCAGCACTCATGACGCTTACTCATGATTTTGATTTTGAAATAACAGCTCAGCAGTCCTTTGGCTTTCTCATTTCAGATTACCAGGTTGCAAAGGCATTGAAACTTCCCATAAACTCTGGGAAAAAAAGAAAAAAAAAAAAAAAAAAAGAAAAAAAAATCAGTTTTCAACACTAGGCTGTTGGTTTTCTATGTATGCAGTTTTTGAGGAGAAGAAAGCTAAAAGGATAATTTGATTGCTTTACTGCATATTTTGAATTCAAATTGACTGTGGGCTTTTAAAATGTAAATTCAATAAACCAGTGCTTAGATACACACACTTTAGTTTGCAGCTGCTTCTAATGTTAACCATTTATGCTGTAAATAGCATGAAGATGAGAAAGAAAAATTGTGAGTGATGTCCAGCCATGACATATGGACAGAATTTTGACTTCTGCTGTCTTGGAAAAACATTTTTAGTATAAAAAAAATCAGGTATTCTATATCTTTGGTAAAATTGAGGTACATAATAGAACCTTAGCCAAAATTTTCTCAGAGTTAGAAAGGCTGAGCATTTGGTTTGATTTGAGTTGTAAGTAAAGCTTAGCTCTGAAGCTTATTTCTCTGCCAGGAACCTGCAGGTTTCTGTTGAACTCCTTTGTGATTTTTCTGGTTTTTTAAGAAAACCATTTCTTCCAGAGTCTTCCAAAATTTAACACCCATTGCAATAATTTTTTTTCATGTTTATTCTTCAAATTAATTACTTAATGAAAAACTAAGCAAAGGAAAACCTTGAGAATCTTGAATATTTGGTCATTAGGACTCCCACAGTGCTCAAATGTCTGGAAGTTGCTTACAGCTCCTTTTTTACTCAAAGGCCCATATTCCATAGGTGTATACACAGACCAAAGCTGATCTGAGTAAAGCACTGCTGTGTCAGGCTGTCAGAGATGTCCTGGGAGATGTTTTACAGAGCCTTCCTGCCAGCAGCCTGACAACACCTATGTCAGAACAACTCCCCACAGAAAGAGGCACAGTTTGTATGAAGCACTTGGGAATTTACCTCCTTTTTCTGTTCTACCAGCTGCTATCACAATCTATTCCTCCATGCTTGAAAAAAGAGAATGAAGATGTTCCAGGTAACAACACTTCTGTTTTGTGAAATCAGTCATAAAGGGGCATTCTGGAATGACACAGCTTGTGTAATATAATGCTTTAATTGGATGCCATGTCCTCAACAGCCCACAGTCCAAAGACATCAACTTTACCTAAAGCTTTTGAAAGCCAGAAGGAAAGAGATGGCAAATAGCAAGATAAATAGCAGCTTTATGAGGCAGAATGAGATTGTGGTTTTAGCAGGGAACTGTGGAGCCAGGGAGGGTTAATGACAATGGAGGTGACAGATATTGTGTAGGAACTGGGTAATTTTTTTTTCCTTGAAGGGAGTTGTTATTTAAAGGCCCACATTTTACCACTGGAGAGATCTCTGAATTCTGAAAAATATTTGGACCGTGGTTGAACGCTAATGTCATTACAAATATAAGACTTCTATCCAAGGAAAGTGCAAGGAGATGGCATCTGAGAAAGACAAAGCCTTGTGTAGAGGGCTGAGGCACTAAGAATATAGGGGTCTCTTCGTAGAAAAGGAAAAGGCCCCAATGCCATATAGCTGATTTAAATAATTTCTGAGAAATCTAATTGTGCCTTTTCACTGCTCTGTCAGGGTCCTGGATCTCATTCAAATGATTTCTTGTCTACCAAGAAGTAGCAATAGGATCCATATTGTTTCTTTTCTTATCTTCTTCTTTTTTTCTTTCTCTCTCTTGGTCTCTCCTATTTCTCATCTGTAAAATGAGAATTTTAAAGAAGAGCCAAAGAAAAGTTGTGCATTTTTGTAATATAAAAGCAGGAGTTGGGGTCCATTTTCCTTAATTGTGTGTCTGTATTCTAGATATTTGCTGTTGAACTCAATACTTGGCTTTCTGCCTGGTTCAAAGTGATGGGTTTAGACATTTTCTACCTTATCTTTAACGTCTCTTTTTAGGATGACAGGACATTCACCCCCAAAATGCTCGCATCTGTCTTCTAAGAGACAGCTGTACACTTTCACATTAGCACAGGCTACACTCTGCTCAGACTGATCCTGTGCAGTATGCCTGGCTCAGCCACAGATATCTGCAGAATCTTTGGCAACATGTCATGATTTCATGCCCATTGCCCATATATAAACCTTTCACTGACCATGACAATAGTGCTGCCCTCTGTCTGATGCCCTGTTAGATGGGGGTTGGCCAGGGTAGGTGATCATCTTCTGTTAAGAAGAATCACAATCGTATTTGGAATTATGAAGTGTTCTACTGGTTGCAGTAATTTAAATGCCATGCTACTTATTCATTGTTATTCTTTAAAACACATTGAAGAGGTGAAGTACAGAGAATGATTTAGAGTTAAAATAATGAAAAAAAAAAACAAAAAAAAAAACCAAGCTATGAGTTGACCAGGAGGCAGTGAGAGAATTCTCTTGGGGAAGTGTAGGTCAGGGCTTGTGCAGTTCTGTAATCCAAAAATTGTAACTTTTAGTCCAGCTTTATGGTAAATAGCTTCAGGTCTACCTAGTGTCTGACTCCTAAGAATCTTTATCCTTCCTCAGTGGAAATGACTGGATTCTTAAAAATATGAATTATTGAATTCTGTAAAGGTAGTCCAGGCAGGAAAGCTAAAACTGATTTAAACAGAAGAGTGCAGCCTCTGTGATTCTGACATTTCTAAAGGTTTGGAATTTATTAAGATAACAAGGTAAATCCTTCTGTTTTCCAGAAAGGAACAAATCTCCTCCCAACCAACAATAAATTAATTTTCCTAATTTTTGGGGATGGACATACAATTTCTCTTTTCCTCTTTCAAAATCCTGCATTCTAAAATCAGTTGGTTTCCCAAAGATTTATTTATTTTTGGATGTGCATGAAAGGTTGTCTTGCCAGGACCTGAATAATTTAGACCAGGACAAAAGCACATGTGGGATTTCTCCTTTAATCAATGTCAGTTCCATCTACCCTGCAAAGGGATTTTCCAAGGGTTAATATATATTACGTATTGTCATTCTTAATTTTTCTCCATATAAATAAGATAACATTTCTACTGAAGTAAGGTCCAAATGGCACTCCAAGCTTGTAGTTCTCTAATTCTTTTTTACCTTTAAGACTTCCTAGCACCTTTATTGAAGACAAGCTGTAGTTTCCAAAAGCTACCATAAACTTCCGAACAAAACAAAACAAAACAAAACAAAACTGAACTTTCCCCTTGTTGTAGTCTATGAATTCAGTTATAAAGAGTTCCATCAATGGAGCTGCTATTTATACCCCATGACTTATAGATCCCTCTTTTCTATGAGAGTGAGATCTTGTGGATACACAGTTAATGGAAGATCACACCCTATCACGTTCCAAGGACAAAACTCAGGTAAACAACCCCTACATTCCACTTCTATAGCACTTTTCACAATCAGTTTCATCCTAAAGTAGCTTCTCTTATGTATAAAGCCTGAAGTTTCAGCATATTTTAAACTGCCTTCTGCCTGTGCATGGGATGGTGTAGTCTCTGTGCCTCCATAAGTGTTAGTCTGTCACACTGTGGTTCAGGCATTGAACATAGCAAGAAGGTAGTGCAAGGTGTTCAGGATACTTTGCAATTAGGCTGGGTCCTCAGCCACCTCAAGAGTTTCAGGTCCTGCAGAATTAATTAGAGTAAATAATCTTCAGTGGATTTAGGGTTTGAACTGAGATATCCAGTACCAATGAGCTGATGCTCTTAGAGGATTGTAATATTCTGTAGCCTGTTGCAATCCTCAAGCTATCAGTCCTATCAATATCTACTTGAGTTTAGGAATACCCTTCATTTTTCTTTCAAAACTGGAACAGACACAAAGAGAATTTTCTCTGGGACAAGAAAGAGACAGAAAATCTTTGAAAGTCTGTGCTAACGCATTTTAGCCAGATGTACAAAGATTTTCCTATTCCTTTCCTATTGATTTATCTGATTGCAGCTTTTCTCTCTTTCTGCTTTGTTTTCTTTCAATAGTAAACAAAATACCCAACCATGAAAAGAAAATTTTAAAAGAATTGTAAAACATAGGTCCATGAACACATCTTCTTGAAGCAGCTATTTTCAAAGAAAAACATTTTTACTGAAATATTTGTAGTAGATCTAGTAATTGTATGTAGAGCATTTAATCCAGATATGTAATTGCTTTAAGAATAATGTCTTTTCTCAACAAACATTTGGTTCATTTCTCTGATAGTCCCTTGTGAAGTCACTGAAGAAAGAAAAAAGGAGGACCTCAAAGGACTTCCAAAACCAACAGATTCATCATCTTCCAGGATAAAATTTTTGTAAGAGCCAAGTCTACTGTGGAAAAGCAATATCTCAGCAGGAGGGTGCAAATTCACTCACTGCTTTTTTTCCATCCATACAAATTTTCAGAACTGGTATAATGACTGTAAGGCAAATGAACTCAGGAGGCAGTTTTCTCATCTGCAGCATCAAATCTAGGAAAAGATAATCTACCCCAATAAGGGTCCAAGGCACAAAACAGAAGAAAACACTGAGCAACTCCATTTTGAAAGACACATCTGGTAGAGAGGTGTCAGCATCACTTAGACCTTAACATAAAATTATGGCAATAAATTTTCAGAATCACTTGATTTTGACAAGGCAGACATGGAGTTAGCCAAATTTTGATCCATTCAGAGTTTGGCACTAATGGGTGTTGAATGTCTTTACATCAGTTTTGGACTTGGTCCCGCACTTTAATCCAAATTTGCCTTGCAAATCTACAAGATGGGACTGATATATTTCAGTAATTCTTTATGAATCTGATGCAGAGCCTTTGACTGATCACAGATCCTTCTGCTGTGGCAACTACATCTTTCTATGCCAGCTAAATACTTCATTAAAATCTTTGGAAAAGACAACTCACCTGAAAGTGACAGGAAGGCAGCATTGCTTCAGCTATCCAAGACAAAGCCTTTGGCTAGACAATGACTTTTCTAGACTGGTTTCTAGACTGGATTATTTCACTTCAGGTTTAAAGTTTTGGAGTTTTGTTGTCATTTTTTGTTTTTTTTTTTTAGCATAAATATATAAGGTAAAATGAGAAATCCCTAAGATTTCATTCATTGTATGAATGTATTCAAATGCATTTCCTGTCATACTTCTCACCACATCAATTGAAAAGAAATATTATGTCTGTGTCTCTTTTTTTTTTTTTTTTTTTCGGTCAGGCATTTCTGTAAGTCAACATATCTCAGAGCTGGAAATTGCAGTTGTTTAGCCATAAGTAATTACATTTACAAAGTACAGCTATCACAATTATATTTACAAAGTACAACTATCGCATTACTCAGGTCAAAAGCCAATTTATTTATAATACAAAACATTTGAAAACTGGTATTTGTTCTTGAAATACACAGAACTCCTGAATTGACGTCAGTGATGTAACCCCACAGAAGAACATTTCCTGTGAATTTCCTTAGTATTTTATCTGAATGACAACTCAGCTCAATACAGTGAAATCTGCTTTCTTTATTTTTTTTTTTTTTCATCCTACACAATGGTGTGGAAGGGTAAATTTTAAAAATGCCCTAATTATGTGAACCAACTTCTGACTTGGAAAGCACAGTTATCTTTATATAATGAGGGTTTTTTTTTTTGGACAGATACAGGCACTTCTGGGAAATTACCTCTTTCTGTAGAAGATAAAACCTTGAAAGCTGGAATCATTTGTGAACTGGAGAGTGAAAAAGTAGAGGTATGCTTTCAAGTTTTCCTTTATTTTTCCAAAGGTAAACTGGCTGAACGAGCTATTGAATTTCTCTAAGAAGATAATATTTTCTGGAAAGATTTCTGGCAATGACTTAAATATGTAGTTTTCAGTCCTTATCATAGAAACACATATTGAAAGAATAACTCTTTGCAGCTACTGATACTATCATTAAAATGCAGACTATTTCCCTGGACTCCATATTTGTGAGATACTCTTCCAGGATTTTTTATTTGAAAAGGACTCATTAAGAAATACAGTTATTTTTTCTTAGTTATTACAGTGTCAGCCTATATGAAGGCTATCAGTGATAGCTCAATGTCTACATATAAGGAGTCTTCCACCTAACTATATCATAATGACCAAAACTATGGTAAGTGGAAAAAATCAAATTTAATTTTAAAATAGCTGTATGTGGCAAATTCTTGAGGTGTTTTGTGTTCTTGAATATATTTATAACCCAAGTAGTCCATCTCTGATGCTGAGTAGTTCAGAAGTTAGGTATGTCCTGAATCCTTGAGACTTATTTTGTCTTCTCTAGTTAATGATTTCACCAGTGGCTAACCTAGGCCCATACAGCTGCTTTATGTCAATCCTATTATTTAAGATTGGGAAATACCATTAGATCATCTAGTGACCTACTCTTTATCATTAGTAGGAGTGATCAGAATATTTCAGACCTCATGGTGAGATTCTTTTGTTGCTTCATAAGCAGTAGAAGGATTTGCATTCTTCCCCAGGACAGGAATGATACCATTTATATGGAATACAAAGGCCCAAATCAGCCAAGAGGCACATTTGTGGGGGTTTAGTCCCCCCCAGCACAGCCTGTTCTAGACTTACAGCCACAGAGGAAAAGTTCTGACCCACAGACATGCACGTCTGGCCAGCCCAGCTGGGTGATACTCTGCATACCCAGATTTACAGTTACTTCCAAAAGGGTTGGGGAACAGCTTAATTCTGTCAGCTTTTCTTTCACAAGGGTTCTCTTCTTCTTTTTTCAAATGCATTCCACATTTTCACAAAACTTCCAGAAATGTATCTATTTTTGAATTTTTTACCCTTTTTAAAGACTGAAATTAGGATGGTGCTTTGTACTTGCCAAACTTGGACAAACCATTTAATAGATTACCTGGTTTCAAAAGTATCCTTGCTTAAGGTAAACAGAATTACTAAAAAAATCATCTTAGGGGAGTCATAATGCTAAGTGTAAAAAGTAGTTAAAGCATTTTCCAAATTTAATGCAAAATGTGCCGTATAATACTGAATTTCTCCAGCTCTCCCTCTCCCTCTTGAATACCCACATAGAGTATAAAGTATTTCACTGTGGAGGGTCGTAAGTGTGACTTGAGTGATTATGACTCAAGTGCAATGAGTGTTTTCAAGAATCAAGTTTGCTTGTTCCCTTTAGGAATACAAAACTAGATGTCGCAATGGCCCCAAACAATGACACAGAGCTTGCTTAATCTGCAGAATTACCAGCAGTGTAGGTGAGGCCTGAAGAAGGGCTTTGCTTTTTATTCCATGAGGATACTGTGTTTTAGATGGAAGAATAAATTGTATTTTGATTAAAACAATGGAAATAGTTTTTTGAAAATCTTCACTCATACTCTCTTTTTTTCCTGAAGCTTTTAGCTGTCACAGTTGCTGTGTTTCCAACAAAGGACTGAGGCTGGCAAAATCAGTGGTTTGGATGCAATATTAAATTACTTTTATCCAAATAGATGTTCTTATTTAAGTATATCATGGGAGCAGAAACATACTATAAGGGAAGGTAAACAAAACACAGAATAGGTGAATGTAAAATGGCCAGGTTAGGCATGAAAAGTAAGTTTTCAACTGCTAGTACAGTGAGATTTTATGATAACTTTAATGAGATTGTGGTGACATGAAATGTGCCTATTTTTATTATGTTGATGGATAGAACTGTATGATATTCTTGCCTGTAATAAAAGAGACCAAGAAAAGAACTGCCCTGCAACTCTATGCCACATCATTTGGACATCCCACTCATATTCTTTTTAATGGAAATTATGTGCCCAATTACTAAGCTAATTTTGAAAACATGTTTTGCTGTTTGAAAATTGTACAGGACCTTCAGAGAATGTGTGTTGTGTTGTCAAATGAATCTCCCTGTGAGCTAGATATCAATTAAAAACATGACATTTTGAACCAACATTTTCAAAAACACATGGATAGAACTAGATTCTGAGATTCATATTTAGGACTTCATTGAGTTTTCAGAAGCGAAAGATTTGAAAATGGAGTCTTCAGTAACACCAAAAAAATCTTATACATGGACTTTGAAAACAAGAGCATTCAGAACTAGATATGTGTCTGAACTCTGAAGAGCAACCTAGTTAGCATCATAGGCAGAATTCCATCAATTTTGTGTTATATGATGTTTTTCATGGATTTCCAATCAAAATCCTCTTTTCTACTGCATTGATGGAATTGATTAGCTTTTTTACACTTAACTTCATTAAGTGAAAGAATAATTTGTGAAGCTGGATGCTCCTTGTGCAGGTAGAAGGGCAAATTAGGCTGTTTACTTTTACAGCTGAAACACCTAGTTTATGTCCTTTTTTTTTTTTTCCTT